>CM037094.1:108010244-109210244 GCA_020916435.1 Oxytropis ochrocephala | reverse complement strand
CTCCACTAGCACCATACACTCGAGAACTGAGTTCTTCGCCGGCAATACTCTACCGGTAACAATGGTTGATGTAACTTTTACAATACAGATCATCGATCCAACTCTCGTAGTCTACTCCTTACATCAACATAACCCTTTTTGTCGACTCAGAGTTACCTTCAATTCTCCCTACATAACCATTAGTTTTCCATTTCAAATCATGAGTCGGAAAATCCTTTTCATGAGGCTTCTCTTGCATGAATACTTAAACCAAGACTTCTTGTTAATTCAAAGATCAAAACACATACTAAACCCTTTCCAAGCGCCATTGTAAATTTAGAAATCAGGGATGGATTCAGAAGAATAAAGATTGAAACAGAAGTCAATCCCTCATACAACTCTAAAAATTATTCCTCACAATCGAAATCCCATTCAACGGCCGACCTTTACAAGTTAACCGAATGAGTGAAATAACTATCGTGAGAATCTTCCGATAGACCTATTATACAAATCAATTAGTTCCAATAACTCCTTACTAGAATTTACTGCCATAACAGACTGGATACCACATATCCTTGACATTTTACTTCAAACCTCCCGAAATCGCACTTCAGAGGTTTAGCCCATCACTTCTTTACTCGAAGTATATTCAGACAATGCGGAGATGTAAGTCACGATCCACATGGTCTTAATGTATACCAAAATGTTATCGGGAAAATTTCAACAACAAATCTAAATACGGGTGAAAAACTCGGTTCATGTAATCCATGAATACCGTAGGAACATTAGTTGGACCAAGAGCATCACTACTCACTCGCAATGTCCATATCTAGTATAGAAAACTGTCTTCGGAATATCTAAGTCCTAACTTTTAATTAAAAATAACCCGACTTTAGACCACACTTTCGAAATCACTGCTTCACCTTGAAGCTAAACAACCTAAGCATAGATTCTTATTCTTAACCATAACTTTATCCAACTGGAGGTAATTTATACCCGACCTCCTGCTCCCATCTTTTCTTTCCAACAAGTGACACAGGCGCACCCCAACTTGTGGGAAAACTAGGTAACATCACGTTCCGATTTCTTGGAAATCTTGTACTATTAGAACTTGGGTTAAACTCACTACCATCGAGTTCATGACTATCTCACAAATGGGTAACGGTTTTGTAAAAAAATTTCTTGGAAACATTTGAATGTGAAATAATCTTCCCACTTACCCATAGGAGTTTGTTTCTTTGTTAACCCGACATACTAATGAGACGTATTTTCACCTTGTGACTCAGTCTTTGAATCTCAATTCCTAAATCCGGATATTTTCACACACCTGGACGGCCTTTCAGAACCTATAAGTCAGATGACTATTCCAACCAATCATTCCCTTGAATTGAAATCTACTATTCATTCACTTAGAATCCATCAACAATGGTGATACAAGGACGCACTCCATCCCAAATATCAAAATGTTCTTTAGATTAGGGACTATTAATAATATTATACCAATGTTACTAACTCAAGAACTAATCACGATGAGTTGCAAATCTAACTTGTGAACCAAAATTTCATGCATTACACATGGATTACGGATCAAAGTCCTTTGACTTTATTTCATTGAATATAGATGAGTAATTTCCGAACTAGCCACTTTCCAATCAAAACAACATTTCTTGAGTGATCTGTTTGGAATAGCATAGTCTTAAGTTACATTTTTTTGTAGTTAAAGCTTCGTTAAAAGTACCATAAATACTCCTCATACTCTCCTTCAAATTTGCAGCACCGTACAGTTCCCGTTATAACTATTATATACTTCAAAGAAATTTCATCATCATGGTCCTTAGGGTCATTAACTAAGGTATGGATCATATGTCAAACAACTTTTCTCAAGCCAACCATTCTCTTGAATGGAGTCTAATACTCAAATACTCAAGCATAAAAGAATCTAACCACATAGATCCTCGCTTGATACATAACCGCTTTCCTAGCTAAGTAGGACTTTCTCTAAGCGGAACGTTTATGTTTGGATTCATCACGAAATCAAACCAGTTATTATACTCATCAAAGAACTAATCAAAATGGAAGGATTCTTCTACGGAATCAAACGGGCACAAGATAATGCTTCCAACGTTGATTCCGAGAACAATTCTCACCACTTTAGTCATTCCTTTGGTCCCACAACTCTCGGCTCCACAAACGCTCAAACATAAACATAACCTCTTTAACGTATCCATTTGGCATGGAACACGTCTTGCTTAACAATAAGTAAGGTGTCTCACGCTCACTTGATTCCGTCTTACTATAGAACAACAACACTTTAAGAAATTGAATGTTCCACCCTTGGATATACTGGCGGCATATCTCATAATCGATCGCTTTTGGAAGCTCCACCGACTGTTGAAAAGCTATAGCTGCTAACAACCTTTTCCGGGGAATAAAACCATTGGAAAACTATAATGAGTATCATCCTAAAACAGTGTTTAGGAATCTCATCTTAATGACTTAAAATCCTCTATCAACTTCCCAGGCCTATAATAGGTTTATGTTCTACAACCGCTTTAGTACCAAACAACTTGGGATATTACCGAGATACAGTTCAGAATACCACTGAACAACTGATTCACAAACTACTCAGATGTGTAGACATTTTCGTTAGCTTTTTAACGCATCCCGGAACATAAGAATCGGAGTTCCGGATTAGAAGTTATAAATAAAACAAGTCGGAGAACTATCGAAAATTTCTCACATACCGAGACTAGCTTCCTCAATATATATATATATCAATCATCTTGAATATATTTCCCTCACATGTGACATCTCATTTTCCTCACTGCTGTCATTTCTTAGAATCGAATAACGGTCCATGAGTGTCATCCAAACTATCGCCTTCCATGCCCATTCTATAACTTGATTGAAAACGAGCTTTCGGGAATAGATTAAAAATATGCCCTTCCAAATTCCTCATCCGAAAGTTTAACATTAGCATCCAATATAGGTGCGCAGTCTTTCATCCATGAATCACTCTTTCTAAAATATTGCCATAATCGGGAATAGTTTGAAATACAAAGACATGTCACCATCAAGTCACCTCGCTCTTATCTTGATTGAGACTTGGTTCAAAAACCGTGATCATAACTAACTCGATCAACATTGGGTTCCGTAGCCAATACAGAGATTGAACTACAACCTACTAGGTCGGCTTCATAGCATTTCGCAATATGGCGTAAAGGAAAAAGAAACATGATCAAGACTCGCAGACTATCCAAAAGGATATCTCTAATCGCGATCTAAGTTGGGGTTTACTCTAACCATAAGGTAAGGTTATTGTAAAACAATATTTTCAGAATCGATAGACCGGCTAATCAATAATTAGGATTCCGGGGTGTCCGTTAATCTTAACAGATCTTACGATACTGTCATTATTCCTGCCTAAAGGCTTTTCTTAATTGTAGCTCTTTGTATGACCTACAATAACTTCCATCGCAATTCTACAATCGCACTTGGTTCACCGATTGAACATTCGCCCACAATTTCTCGAACCAATTTAGCCGCCCATTGCTTACTTCAAAACACCAATCGTAGCCCTTTGCTTTCATTGCGTGCTCGATAAACTGAGAAGGCCAGAATTCCTATGGTGTAGGGTTTGGACATTTTCGGGGCTAAGGCAACCAATCGTTATCATTCCCAGTACCTTGCATGAAAAATTGAGTTGATCAAGCTCAAAGCTTCACATAACATACTGGAAGGTTCTAACAATTGCTCCGCCACAAATTCCCTAAGTGACTCTATCTAATCTCTTGACCATAAGGTCTCTACGTCCGACTAGTCGAACCGCTCTCGATACCAAAATGTAACACCCTAGTATTTCTAATCAATAGAAATACCAAAACATACAAATTAGCTTACAACAGAGTATAAATTTCCTTGCTTAGATTTACAATCCTTACAAGAATAGCGGAAAACCAATAAATAACTTAAACAAATTTAAGTCATAAACTAATACAAAAGTAACAAGGAAAACATAAAGACGAAGGAAGATTAAATATTCAATCTTCTCATTCGAGCATGCCACCTACTCGTGCCATACAACCTTCTTCTTCCTCGTTAATCTGAAAAGCAACAACATTTGTAGGGTGAGATAACAAATCAAAGTGAGTCTTACCGTGACCCTCACCTATCACTCGGTCCATTTATAAAACACTTATCCTTTCAAATAGATTATTTATGATGCACCCAATCCTCGCCGAATTGGTCAATAGCGTTGGAAGTTTCTTCTCAACCTAAGTACGCTTGACGCACTCCAATTCCTTGCCGAATTGGTCAATAGCATTGAGAATTTCATTCCAACCTAAGTACACCCATTTATTAGTAATTCAATATGAATTACAATACACAATCAATCAATGGTAATCCGGTAAATAAATTACATTAGAGTTCATAACCCAATTCTTGATGGCTATGTACAATTTAAATTACTTATCTATAGTTCATAGCCCAATTCTTGATGGCTATGTACTATCCTCTTTATTAATCTAGTACAACACCTTAAACCATTTTTCTTTTCTTCGGTTTATGGTGAACCCAATCCACTCACAAAGTGAACAACCTCATATGGGCCTAGCTCGAGGGCTCATGACTTCCTCTCCCTAGTGTACTATCCTCTTGGGTCGTCACCCATAAACGATATATTTCAATATCATACCCGCATTGGGCCGTCTCCTATACACAATATAATTTAGACATCATACACGCATTGGGCCATTTTCTATATTCGATATAATTCATATACCGAAAACATAATTATATCTATGATATGTTATTATACCATACTAGAACAATCAAGAACCTATATCACGGTCCAATCATCACTTTATATTCAAAAGTTTGATTCTCACACGTATACTATGTTTTACGAAATATTCGTAACATTAACCGTTTAATTCAAAACCGCTTTGAGTTCTGTATCAAAATTTCTAACGAAAATTCGGCAGAGTTTCCTCTGAAATATGGACATCCCAAAAATAATAATCACCTGAAAAACCAGTCCAGACATCAATTTGTTCAAAAATCATTAATTTTACACATATACAAAAATTTACGGTTTTTCCAATAGCTTTGAAAATTCAACCGAATCACACCAACGACTTTAAAACACATTCAAACAAACAATATTCCACATAATCCAGTCCAAACATATCAATTCAAAAATCAAAGCATTATGGTTTCGTTTTAAATTTTCAAACACGCGTCATTTTCGTAACATAGCGTTTTTGACTCTAAAATTCCCGAAACTTCGAAATTTGAAAATCATTCAAACATGGTTCAAAAACGATGTTTAAAATTCCCTAAGCGAGTAAAACTCACCTATCGTGATGAAAATCACGAACAACCGAAACTCTCCGAAGCTCGATCGACACATAACACACGAACACGCCGGATCCGCTCCAAACCCGAACCAACACTCCACGCCGGTTGTTGAGCTTCCAATCATCAATTCCAAGCTTCAATTTCGCTTAAATCCATAAATCCCCAATTTTGAGCTTCAAAACCCATTAATGGCAACTTGAGTTAGAGAATAAATTAGGTGTGAAAGTGGTACCAATAGATAGAGTACGAAAAATGGAAGAAAACAAGGCCAAAAGCCCCCTTACCCGGTTCCAAATTGAGGAGATCTCTCCCTCTTTCTCCTTCTCCTTCGCTTTCCCCTCCTCCTCTCTTCTCACGGTCCTTTTTTTTTTCTCTCTGTCTCTCACGCATGCTTCTTTCTTATTTCTTTCACTTTCCTTTATTTTATTCATTTCACTATTCATTCCTTTCTTAATTCTTCTTCTTCTCTCTCTCTCTCTCGCCACGTTTTCTTCTCTTTCTTAATTCTTTCTTATTTTATCACAAGTGTGGAATGAGAGAGTATTTTGGATACTTTTTGTGTCTCGGAGATCATTTAACGGAAGTCGTATAAATCCTAAAATACCCTTAGAGTACTAATTTCCACTCGATTATGCATTTAAATTATTTTCTCCGCAATTATAAATTGCTTTCAGTAATGACCTCTTATCAGAAACTTGATTTATTATTTATTCGGATAATAAATCACTCGTTAATTTCTTAATTTGAAATTAACGAAATTAGGGATGTTACAATAATATTTTATTTTTATTATATATAATATATATTAACAATTTTCTTATTTTTATATATAAACTTTACAAAAGAAAATAAAAAATATTATAACAACCTGTGCAACGCACGGGTATTCCCCCTAGTAAATATCTAAAGGAAGCTTTTTTCCAAGCCTCTAAGATGCTCCACATCATCCTCATTAATTTTTCAATTAGATTTTCAATTATTATTAATATCTTTTTATAATTTACACATATAAGGAGACTTATATTAATGATTACATATTAAGGCTAAATTATTAAGACCCTTTATATTTTTTCAGTTATTATATAATTAAAGACAATAAGTGTATTGATATGAGTTGAATAAAAATAAAAAGACATAAAGTTTGATGACTAGGAGAATTGAGCATTATTTTATTATTTATAAAAATAAAAACCACATGAAACATAAAAAAAACGTAGACTTTAGCTTCATATCTTTTTAAGAAAAATTGTGTTCACTTCTATATTTATATTTATTTATAATTTTCATGGATTTTTTGTTGTAAGAATAGTGTATTTTCCTCTTTTATTTTTAGAAAGGAAAAAAGAATATTGGGCGATGGTTAATCTTTGGGTTACTTTTGGTCAAAAAGAAAACTTTTGGTTACTTTGGGTTTATTAATTTAAATTTTGTTTTAATAGTTCTCTTATACTTTATTTAGCTTATTTATTTATATTTATCTATATATACCATCAATAAAAATATTTTTATATATATATATATATATATTGATTTTTCGAATTTCTATTTGTTTTAATTATTATTCATTCTAAACTAATGTCATAACTTTACTAAGTCACAAGAAAACAAGGTGTTACTATTTATATAATTTTTTTATGGAATAGCATTATGATGGAATAAAGTTAATTCAATTTTTTTTACTATTTGGAAATAAGTTTCATATAAATAGTACATCATATATATATATATATATATATAATTTGTATATAAAAATTGAATATTTCTCATATAAAATATATTTTAATTTTATCTTTTATACAATTTAATATTAGACATCATTTTTATTTTTTTAAATAATCACTACTTATTTTAAATTCATGAGATGAAGGTTTTTTTATTTCTTCTTTTTTGATTTCAAAGACATCTATATATTATGACAAATCTCATTAGACTATTTTAAGATATACTTGCTTACAATGAAATTGTATTTTATTATTATTATTATTATTATTATTATTATTATTATCATTAAAATTGCTAGAAACCTAATTTAGTTGTCTTTAATCTAATTCCTTTTTGAAACAGAAAATAATTATTAGACCTTTTGAAATTCTTCATGATGTAACATTTATACAATATTAAAAGGGAAGTATATAACATTAATATGAATTATTCCTTTAATTGACAATAAATTCATGAGTTAGTAAAATATTAGTGGAAGATGTAGAGTTTTAGTCGGTTATAATAAGAAATTACTTTTTAAAGTGAACAATTTTGGAAGGTGAGTAGAGAGATCTTGGCAAAAAAAATTATAGTCAAAAACAATATTTACATATGAGTAGAAGAAATGAGTGAGTTTCACAAAGAAAAGACAGAATCTGCAAAAAAAATTGGTTTCGCATGTTTGGATCACTTAGTGAACAACGCAATTGATGCAACAATGTTTGGTAAAGCTATGGGAATTCTGGAATCATGTTTAATTTTGATATTATTCTTTAGAAAAATATTTAGTTTTAGTAGCTTATGTGAAATTATATAATGTGCTAGGTCTACATGATTTTTATCTCTACTTAGAGAGCACATAGATGTGAAAAACAAGATGTACATATGAGTATAAGAAATGAGTGAGTTTCACAAGAAAAGACATGCAGAAAAAAAAAAATAGAAGGTTTCATGTTTGAACAGCTTTGAAGTAGATAGAGTGTGCAATTGATGTAACGATGTTTTTTAAAAAGCCATGGGCATTCTCAAGTCATGTTTAATTTTGATATTGTTCTTTAGGCAAATATTTAGTTTTCATAGCTTATGTGAAATTATATAATGTGCTAGGTCTAAATGATTTGCTTATGCTCCTTTTATCTCTACTTAGAGAGTGCATGGATCAAATGTGGTGAGTATAGCATTTTGTTTCTAATTTTAAATACTTTTTTAAACAACTTCTCTAACTTATGACTTCTCAAAATTTCCACAAAAATTAACATTAATCATGGTTACAATGTCAAATAATATATATTAGATGTAATGAAAAGTTACTATGAATGATACATTTGTTGATTAAAATTAAAAAAAAAAAAATGAATGATGCCTTTAAATACTCTTGAAGGAAATTTAACCACCATTACATTTAAAGCCAAGCAAATGAAAGGGTTTTTAATAATAATTTGTTAAGTAAAGAAAAAATAAAATAAAATAAAATGAAAATAAAAAAATTGTGTTTAATATATTAAATATCTTTAGGACCCAACATGTACAGCCTATCGGTTTTTAAGTCCTTTGTAATATAGGACCAACTTACTATTTAATATATTAGTGGTCTTTAGAACCCAATTGTAATCTTAGTTAGATGCATGAATTTCAGTTTTTTATCCCTAATATTATGCTTTATTGAGAACTAATGACTAATGATATTCCATATAGCTCACATCTTATGGTTTTACCGTTAATCCATCCGATGGTTATACTTTATAGAATACCATATTTTGTAAAAGAAAAAAAATGATATCAAAGGTTTCTAAATTTACGTGATCAAAAATGATATTTACATATATTAAGAAACCAATAGGTTATAATAATATTATCTATATCTTTATCTATATCTATATAAATCTCTAAATGAAGCTTTTTTCTAAGCTTTAGGATGATCCACATCATCTTCATTTAATTTCCAAATTATATATCAACATTCATTTTTTCTTACTTAAATATCCACTAAACCTATTATGACATCCAACCCAATATTTAAAATGAAAACTCACTTTACCAAAAATATGACAATATTTTTTCAATTCATTTTACTGACCCACTAAATATTATACATTTAAAAGGTACTATTATCTTTTTAATAGTTTAAATTAATTAAATAAAAACATGATATATATTTCTAACGTATAAAACCAATATATTGAATCGACTAGAAGGTGTCTATACTCAACTAAATAGAGAACCGATTTTTTTAAATGGGTCATACAAAGCCAATAATAACAACAAGAATATGAAAAGAGATCTTAATAGTTAAAGTCAAAAGGCTATAAAATTAATAAAAACCTTTCAATTCCAAATCTGTTGTAACATAATATTTTGGAGCCTCTAGGATGCTCCACATCATTTTCATTTATTTTTCAACTAGATTTATAACTATTTTATTATTTATTCATAATTTACACATAAAGAAGACTCAGTATATGATTCTTCATTTTCTCTTTTAAATAATTGTTCCTTCATGTTTATATATAAAGTATGTCTAGATAAATATAACTCACTATACCTTTTCATATATATATTTTTTTAAAATCAGATAATATCTTGATATTAAAATTAAAATTAAAACTTATTTACTAATTATAATATTTTAGACAAATTTAAAAGGTAATATTATCTTTTTAATAGTTTAAATTAATTAAATAAAAACATGATATATATTTCTAACGTATAAAACCAATAAATTGAATCAAATAGAAAGTGTCTATACTCAACTAAATAGAGAACCGATTTTTTAAATGGGTCATAGAAAGCCAATAATAATAATAAGAATATCAAAAGACATCTTAATAGTTAAAGTTAAAAGGATAAAAATTAATAATAACCTTTCAATTCTAAATCTGTTGTAACATAATTATAAATGAAATAATAATATTAATTTAATTTAAAATGGTAATAATATATTTTTAATAGATTAAATTGCTTAAATAATGCTCAAATAAAAATGTTGACTCTTGAATTGTGAGTTTTTCTCCCTTTTTAATTTTAAAAAACTTTCTCCCTTATTGATTACCCTTAATTCATTACTTGATGTTTTGATTTTGGTTGCCTCTTGGTGTCTCTAAATTATTATTTTGATTAGTCCTAATTATTATATTTGGTTTTAAATAGAGATTAGTTACAATCTTTTCATTTCCCTTCACTTTAAGTCTTCTTTCAGAAATACTATAAATACCTAAGAAGAGAGGTCACCAATTATATTTTCAATTTTTATGATACTTTTGTTTGGTTGTTACATCACTTATGTAATTTTCTTTTTACATGACTAATATTCAGGTTTGAAGAAAGTCATCGTAGTAGTTGGAGTTCCAAAGCAATTGTAGTAGTTGAAGTTCCCAAAAATGTTCGTGTAAATTTGAATTTTATTTGTAAGCTTTTATGGATTAAGTATTGAGTTTGTTATAGGTTTCAAATTGCAGTCAAGGGAGGAAAAATAGAGTTTAGCAGGATAGAGAAGAAATTGAAAATGCAAAGCAAATGATTTGAGCTTCATGATCTAAACAATTTTGTTGTAGTCAAAAAGACACCGAGGAAAATTCGGATTAGTTAGTGAGTCATGCAATTGAGGAACAATTTCTTTGTCAAGCTATAGACATATATGGATTATGTTTAATCTATATAAATATCTAAAGGAAGCTTTTTTCCAAGCTCTAGGATGCTCCACATCATTTCCATTTATTTTTCAATAAATTTTTTAATTTTATTAATATTTATTTATAATTTACAATTAAAGGAGACTTAAATTCATTATTACCACTAACTTATTATTATTAAATGCTATTCTTAGTGGAATAAAATATTTGGTGATGCCTATGAGCATTCTCAAGAAGAATAAAAACCTACGATTATGGATAGCTAATAGGAATTAAACATAAAATTATTCATAACACAATGAAGGGAAATGTTTATCTATATCTATATCTTCTATACATATAAGTAAAAGAATCCCCAATGGAGCCTCAATAATTCTTGAATTTTTTCTTTTATTTTTGTCTATTAAAAAACTTCTCTTTTATTATTTATTAATTCCTACCTTTGTGTCCAACCCACTACTACTAATAAATTCCAACATAGTAATAAATTTACACATTATATTATATTTAATCATAATTTTTGAATAAATGAGACTTTGATTTTAATTTTTAATATATAATTAAATATAAAAAAACAAGATTTTTTTATATTAATCAATGTTCATTCTCAATTCATGAGACTTATGAGCTCAATTATGTGTTCATTCTAAACTCAATTTTATGTTCTTATATTAGTTACTTTTTATTGTTTTGTTTTTTATATTTATTACTATTTATTCTAAATGTTTTTTTTTTAAATTATATATTTATTTACATAGAAATTATATTATTATTATTATAATTGGTCAAATTTAAATTAATTGAATTAATAAATATATTTATCAATTATAATAGTTTAGATGAAATAAGAAATAATAAGTTTGACCTTTAAAATTCTTTTTTATGTAACCATTATGCATTGAATGGAGGGGTTTCACATTTACATGAATTATTGCTTTAATTTACAATAAACTCATGAGTTAGTGGAATATGAGTGGAAGAAATAGAGTTTAAACTAATTATAACAAGAAATGACTATTTAAAGGAGAGATCTTTGGATGGTTAGGGTAGAGGTTTTGACAAAAAGAATCATATAAAAAATAAGAAGTAGAAGAAAGAAGCAAGTTTCACAAGAACGTGTAGAATGCACAAAAAGGGTAAAGATTTTTATGTTCTTAACAGTTTTAAGTTGACAAATAGGCAATGATTTTTTGTAAAGTTATAGACATTGAGAAATTATGTATATTTTAATATTATTCTTAAGAAAAATGTTTAATTTTTTGTATGATTGTATGATGTGTTAGATCTAAATGAGTTGCATATGTTCCACGAGCTTTCATAATCTTTGGTGTCACTTCTAAGAAGGAAATTACATTAGGTGCAAGAATCATATAGAAAACAAGGAGTAGAAGAAAGGAGCAAGTTGCACGAGATGTAGAATTCGCAAAAAGGATAAAGAATTTCATGTTCTTGATAGTTTGAAGTTGACAAATAGACAACAATTTTTTGTAAAGTTATAGGCATTGAGAAATGATGTATAGTTTAATATTGTTCTTTAGAAAAATATTAAATTTTATAGTTTTGTAAAATTGTATGATGTGCTAGATCTAAATGAGTTGCATATGTTCCTTGAGCCTTCATAACCTTCAGTGTCACTTCTAAAAAGAAATTACATTAGGTGCAATAATCATATAAAAAACAAGGAGTAGAATAAAGGAGCAAGTTTCACAAGATGTATAAATCACAAAAAGGGTAAAGAATTTTGTGTTCTTGATAGTTTGAAGTTGACAAATAGGCAACGATTTTTTGTAAAGTTATAGGCATTAAGAAATGATGTATATTTTAATATTGTTCTTTATAAAAATGTTTAACTTTTTGTCAAAAAAATGTTTAATTTCATAGTTTTGTAAAATTGTATGATTTGCTAGATCTAAATGAGTTGCATATGTTCCTTGAAACTTCATAACCTTTGGTGTCACTTCTAAAAAGGAAATTACATTAGGTGTCTCTTCTCTATATCACAAAGGAAAAAAAAAATATTCATTTTCTTCAACTATCATCATATCTAATGCCTTTAGTATATATTCTATCTAATACTTTTTATTTACAAATTCACATCTAAAATGGTTAATTTTAAATAAGAATAGTGCTTGAGGTAAAAACAACCAAATAAAGCTTCAGATTTAAATGTTTCAATTCTTTTACAAATATTATATGTTTACTCTCCACTTTATGTAGCTTATTTAGATTATAAGTTGCATAAAAAACAATTATAATAAAATAAATCTTTCATTTCATATTGTGAATAATGGCCATATATTTTTCATATATCATTATAAAGAATAAAAATAAAGATTTGATTTTGATTGTTTTCTCTTTCTATGTTTCCTATTAAATCTAAATTCCTTATTATCACTTTTGTTTTAAGTTTCAAATTTTGTTTTAATTAATATTTATGAATTATTAATTGATGAATAAACAAAGAAATAAAGAAAAAATAAAATAAAGAGTAGTTACTTTCTAATTTCTATGATTTATATTTATTCATACACAACCATTAACTTATTTAATTTAAACTCATCCAAGCTTAATATAATAATAATATTTAGAGGATGTCACTAAAATTTGGAAGAAGAAAATAAAAATAGAATAACATTATAAGAGAAAAGCAAATGCGAGACGCACATTACAAATGTAAGTCACTTCCAAACATGTTTATCAATATATTATGATCACTTTCTTAGTATAACTTTGTTATTTTTATTCTAATGTTTTAAAAGAAATATAAAATCTCATTATTTTCATCCTTAAACTTTCACATATTAAACCATTATTTTTGTTTTTAAACAAAAGAATTTTTTTACGTAGTGTTTATTTAGGCTATATGTTATATCAAAAAATATTCTCATTAGTATTGATCTTCAATTATTATCATTATTATTTTTCTTCTTTGTCTTACACATATTAAAAAATGCTATATCAAAAATATTCTTATTATTATTTTTCACATGTCTTTATTATTAAAATTCATGCTCATAAATTCAAGATATTAAATAGAATGACATTTATTATTACTAAGTAAAATGAAGTTTAGTAAGATTTTATTTTCAACAATTAAGCTCACTAAAATTTGGACAATTGTGCATATTAAAAAATACACTATATAAGAATATGGCATAAATAAAAATTCAACAATATATTAATGTAATACTATATTTTTAAAATACATAATTTATATCGACAACTTATGTATATATTTGTATAAAATCTATATAAAATTAAAGGAAAAAAATTATATAACAACTCGTGCATCGCACGAGTATTCTCCTAGTTTCTTTCTGTTGTAACAGTTATGCATTGAAATATTAGAGTATCAAATTAATATAAAGAATTCTTTTAGTTATCAATAAACTCATGTGTAAGTGTTGTCAAAAAAAAACTCATGTGTAAGTATAATATGAGTGGAAGAGGTGGAATTTTAATTAATTCATCATTTATTTATATATATTTTTATGATTTATTTCATTTTAGTTTTATATTGAAGTTATCTATTTGTTTCTTTTTGATAAATTATTTACTTATTTATTTAACTTATATTTCCTAATTTTAAATGTATTATTTTTTATCTTATTACAATTAAATAAAATAAGATCACACATGATTCAATTGATCACTTTTGAATCAATTTTATAATTGATGTTTTAAAAAAAAATTGGAATGTTTTGATTTCTTTAAAATTATTTGCTTTTCTCACAAAAAATAAAATGCTTTTAATTAATTTCTATAGCTGCAACAATTTTTTTCAATTCCTACGGTTACAAATTTGTAAATGAGTGGACACACTATATCAATATAGACTTTTAATTTTTAATTACTCTAATATTTAATTAAATTTGGTCAGTTTTGAATTTTTTTCCCCCTATATCTATATTTAATTTCGGTTACAAAAGAAAATTAAAAATGAAACCTTTGAGTTGTGCCAAAATATAATCACAAACCAAAAACCACATCCCTACTCACTAGCTATTATATCACTACTAATAATCACTAACTACAGGATTCTAAAAGCCACATTTCTACTTATTATATAAACTCTTTCATTCACACCCTACCTACACACTCTTAATTTTATTCCTTCCCTTTTATGTTGAGTTAGTGTTGTTAGAGTAATGAGTTTGTTTTTGTTGGTCTCTAAGTTTGATTCAATCCATCCTTCCAACATGTGATTGTTGGATATTGTTATTAGTTTGTTCGATGCTTCTCATTAGGAGTTAATTGTAGGTGATCAAATTAGTTGGAGGATTGATCTTCTTCAACATGTGATTATTGTATATTTTTCTTTATCAAATGTTTTTCATGGAGACTTCTATTGTAGGTGATGAAAATTATAGACTTTTATAGGTTGTTTCCGTGAGTTACAAAAGCTCTTTGGGTTGTAGATTTCCGTGTGAGTTTGGAAAAACGTTGTTGGATCCATAGAAAAATTGTAATAAGGAGTTCCTTGAATGTCTTTAGAATATTTTAGCTATTCACGAAACATTTGTGTTTGTGCAGTTATAAATTTATTTTTTAGTCATGTTTACATTGACTTCTAGATCTATTATCATTATGTAATAAGGCCCTAAGGATAAAAAAATATGACTACAAATTCTAATTATTGTATTCTTTTATTTTGTTTATTTGTATTCGACAAATGATTTTGTTAAGTTGATGGGGTGACAACTAACTTTTTAGTCAACTTTTCATTTGTCAAATTTAAAATAAGTTATTATGAAAAATAAATAGTCATTACTTTAACTTTAATATCGAATTACTCTCCATATTCATGTTCAATTGAATAGTACCATTTAAAGAATATAATATTATATTAAATTTTAAAGAGAGTGAATGTTATATAAATAATTTCACTCTATTTGTGTATTACTAAATATTTCAAATTGAAACGAATCCAAATGGTATTGGTAGTGCATTTTTTTGGTGAAAATTGGTTGTGCCTCTGCTAGCTTATGTTTTTAATAAAAATCCATAGCCACTAATATCTGTTCCGTTATAATTTCATAATTCACTACTTTACCTTTCTCTTTTTATACGACAAATGCAATCTATCCTTTTGAAACAAGTCAAAAAAAAACCAATAAATAAAAACCTAATAAATCCTCAAAATAAAACAATAAAAACTAATAAAAAATCAATTATATTATATTGATAGTAATGAACCTAACTCACCTAAATTTGTTGTAACAAAAAAAATATTAATACCAATGAATAGTGAATCTTCATATTCCTAACAATATATTGCGACAATTATAATAATGAATTTAGCCTCCTCATGTTTTTTTACACAAATCCTCCTCATGTTTGTAACAACAAATTCCTTAATTAATCTCTCTCTATATATATATATGTAATAAAAAAAATTAAATTAAAAAAATCATTAAACAACTTTCAAAAAGTTGCATACAAACAATCATAAACAATATATATATATATATATATATTACTCTTGCAAGAACTCCCCTCTTATAGTGTTTAATGTGAATTTATATATAGTGTTTAATGTGGTTTTTTTTACTATAATATCGAAATTTGTCAAAAACATTTTTCCATTAATGAATTACTATTGTTGTGGGCTTCTCTTGAAAAGTCTCCAATCCATACGGATTCAAGTAGTCCCAGGAAGGTAAATTTCGATTAAGCGAGTTAAGGGATATGAAAGAGTTGCAAAAATTGCAAGAAGGAGGTCTCTGAGTTCAAATCCCGTAAATTAACATGCATTCCCCACCCCCACTAACATTTGCTTATAAAAAAATGGATTCAAGTAAAAATATGAAAAAATTACTTTATGTAAAAATAGTTGAGCTTAAAAATAATTATAAAATTTACTCTTATCATTTTTATTATTTATATTCAATTATTATCACTACCATTTTCATCTTTTTAACTTGCACATGTTCGACCATTGTTTGGTTTTTAAACAAAAAATAATGTGTAGTATTTTCATTGAGATATTTCTTTAATTAAATTAAATTGAATGTCTGAATTTTACATTTATTTTTAATTTCAATTATAGTTTTGATTTTAATTTATGAATTACTAATTGGATTTCAAAATAGTAAATAGTGTTGAATTTCCATTTTCTATTGTTTATGTCTCACCAAACATATTCATTTGTCTCTATTATTAATAATTCATGCCCATAACTTTAATATATTAAATAGTATTAAAATTCTCTTTAATATATATATATATATATATATATAATATACAATTAAAAGTATACTTCAAAACTCTTAAAAAAATTGAAAATATATTTAATTATTTTTTAACAATTAGTCTCATCTAAATTATTGACAGTTGTTTTTATTAAAATCGTGCAATATATAAGAATATTGTCCCAAATAAATAATTTTTGTATAACATTACAACTAAATCTTTATATTATACTATATTTTTAATATATATAATTTATATTAAAAATTTAAATGTTTAAATATATTAACTACAAAAACTTTTTGTAAAAGTATATTATAACAACCCGTGCATCGCACGGGTATTCCCCCTAGTCTATATAAATATCTAAAGGAAGCTTTATTCCAAGCTCTAGGAAGCTCCACATCATCTTCATTTATTTTCCAATTAGATTTTTAACTATATTAACATTTATTCATAATTTTCACTTAAATGACTTCAATTCATGATAACCACTAACTTACAAAATGATACTCTTAGTGGAATAGTATTTAACTATTATTTTAGTGAAACTCCTCCCTTTAAATACATAATTGTAACATAAAAAAATTTAATGGTCAACTAATAATTCCTTATTGCATCTAAGCAGAGAAAAAAGCTTTTATATTTAGATCAAATTATGTGTATGTTTCTTACGATTTCAACACTTTTTTTTGACAAGAACACATTTTTTAAATTAGTTATTAACAAACAAATCTCAAATAAGTTAGATTATATATATATCATTTGGAAATGAAACTTTTTAAAAATCTTACAATAATTCACACACACAATAATAATAATAATAATAATAATAAAACTAAAACCACCTTGACTCTTGAATTGTGAGTTTTCCTCCCTTTTTATTTTTATTTTAACAAACTTTCTCCCTTATTGATTGCCACTAATTCATTACTTTATGTTTCAATTTTGATGGCCTTTTAGTTTCTCTAAATTATTATGATGATTAATATAGATAGTTTTTAATAGAAATTGGTTACAATTTTTTATTTTCCTTCATTTAAGTCTCTCTTCAAAAATACTATCTATATCTATATAAATATCTAAAGGAAGCTTTTTTCCAAGCTCTAGGATGCTCCACATCATCTTCATTTAATTTCTAACTTATATCTCAACATTCCTTTTTCCTTAATTAAATATCCACTCAACCTATTATGACATCCAATCCAATATTTAAAATGAAAACTCACTTTACCAAAAATATGACAATATTTTTTTCAATTCATTTTTCTGACCCACTAAATATTATACTAAATTCCAAATTAATATAGTATTTAAAAAAATTATAAATATAAAAAATTATGTTATATCTTTTAAATTTATACATCTATGTAAAGGAATCCCCAAAGAAGATCCACAATTTTTCTCAAGATTTTTTTACATTAAAATATTTATTTATAATATAGACATAAAGAATATTGTTATATTTTTGGTAAAGTGGATATTTAATTAAGAAAAAAGGAATGTTGAGATATAAGTTGGAAATTGAAATAGTCTATACACTAATATTTTAATATATGTCCTCTTGATAGTGGTAATGGAAATCTATATTTATGCTTAACTTCTCATCTATTTTTCCTAAATTTATAGTTTACATATAAATAAAACTTTGATTTTAGCTTTTAATATCCAATTCAATATTAACTATCAGTTTTTTTTCTTTTAGTAATTATTATTTATTGTTGTGGCCTTTTAGTAATAAGTTACCATTATTTACCTTCACTTACTTTCACCGCCAGTATGGTTTATATTAATATATTTAAAAAATGGTTTCAACTATTTTAAAAGTTTAGTTATAATGAGTTTGCACTTAAAAATATATTTTTTTATTGCTAGGCTCTTGAATTGTGTGTTTTTCTCCTTTTTATTTTTATTTTAAAAAATTTCTCCATTATTGATTACTCTTGATTCATTACTTTATGTTTTGGTTTTAGTTGCTTTTGGTTTCTCTAAGTTATTATTATGATTAGTACTATTTATTATAATATGTTTTTAATATAGAATAGTTACAATCTTTTCATTTTCCATCAATTAATTCTTCTTTTAGAAATACTATAAATACCTAAGAAGAGAAGTATCACTACTCATTTTTACACCACTTTTTCTTGGTTGTTACATCACTTATGTAATTTTGGTTGTTTTTAGATCACTAATATCTAGGCTTGAAGAAAGTCATTGTTGTAGTTGGAGTTCCAAAAGTTTTTTGTGTAAATTTGTCTTTTATTCGTAAACTTTTATTGATTGTTTATTAGATGTTGAGTTTTATAGGTTTGAGGTTTAATGTATTATCATATTTTTTTTAGTGTATAAACTGAAGCAACTATCTCTTCTTGGATTGAAGTATATCTATCCGTTGTTTAATATTCCCAACTGGTATTTAGGGTAATTGAAATTTATTCAAGTAAATGCATATAAATGTAAAATTTAGTTTTATTTATTCAACAAAAAAAATTATTTTAATTTTATCAGTTACATTCTTTTCACTTGCTTGCATTTCATTGTATATAAAGCTCTAGAACAATGTCTGTTGATATGATTCTTTTATCTCCTATACCTCCCTTAGTTTTTTACATATTTTCCATCTTCAGAAAAGTTGAGGGATTGCTTCCACTATATATTTTTAAAGTTTTTCCTACATTTGATAAACCTTTTTTTGATGGAGTATTCTTTAACAAATTCTATAAAAAAGTTGAGGAGTATTCTTTAAAAAATGTAAAACATTTTACCAAACCATCGTTGATACCATGAAAAAATCAAGTCCAACTAAATAGAGAAAAATAAAAAAGATTAGTTTTCATCTATCCTTTGAGACATTGCTTAAATGCTAAATTACTCCAATTCACTTAAAATCTTTCTTTATTCCTTCAGTTTTATTTTACAATAAAGTGCAAGGGTTTTTTATCCATCCATATATTTTTGTAAAGGAGACTTGAACTTTTATATGAATTCTAAGAAGATATTTTATATTGTTTTAAAAAAATAACATAATAACAAACACATTGAAATTGATAGAAAAAAATAGAGCAAACACATAGAAATTTTATCATTTAAATAAGGTGAAACTGACATGAGTAAATTTTAATTACTAATTTATGCAATTTATTTCTCATAATTTTAAAATAGTATTATTTTTATTTTATTTTAATTATATGAAAATAAAAAAATCCCTTGCAATTTATTTGTAACTATAATATATTATATTTGGCATGAATTCATTTATAAAATATAAGAAGATCTCTAACTAGACTAAAAAAATTACAAACCAATTGTGCATTATTTCTTAATTAAATTCGTGAGTTTTATTTGCCTTAAATTGTAGTGAGTTTAAATGCTTTAATAATGCATTAAGCTTTTTGCTTTGGTTATTTCTTTCTACGTTGGTGTCTTCTTGGTTTCCTACTGTTACAAAAGAAGAAAATAAGAGATCTTTTGTCAATTTAATTGCTTTAATAATGCATTAAGCTTTTTCTTTGGTTATTTCTTGCTACCTTTGGTGTCTCCTTGGTTTCCTAGGCTGTTACAAAAGGAGAAAAATATCTTTTGTCAATTCTACTATATATATTAGGTTTATTTCTCCCTCCCCCGTAGAGCTGGTGTTGTTGGCATAATCTCTTCATTTTTTCATTTTCCTTAGAGGTTGGAAGGGTTATTCACAATATGTGATTCTTTAATGTTGTTCTTTATCCAACGGTTTTCATGGAAACTTAATTGTAGGTGATCAATTTACTTGAAGTATTATTCTTCTATATGTGATTGTTGTACATCGTTCTTTATCCAACGCTTCTCAAGGAGACTTATACTATGTTGTTTTTGTGAGTTTCAAAAGTTCTTTTTTAGTTTTTTTGTGAGTTTGAATAGTTGTGATTGGATCCAAATAGAAACTGTAATAAGTAGTTTTCTCTGATTGTGAAGATTCTAGCTTTTCTATAAGCATGTGTGTTTATGTCGGTTTTAAATTGACTTTTTGTAATCATGCTTACACCAAATTCTAAATCTATTATCATTATTCAAGAAGGTCTGGAGGATAAAAAATAAGGCTAAAAACAAATCTAATCTTATATGTAGTTTACTTTTCTTTTGTTTATTTGTATTCAGGAAGATTTTATTGGGCTAATGAGGTGACAACTAATTGAATTCATGGATTAGGCAACAAAATTATTTAAGAGAGAAATTGTTTTTTAATTATTATAGTCAAAAGCAAGATACACAAAAATGAAATGGTGTGAATCGTTACATGTAGACACCCTTCCAAATGATGTTGGAGTATGAAGCAAAATACAACAAAAAACTATGATATTAAACACATTTTTTTTGTTTAATTATGATCTCCACAACATGTATTATAAAATAAACCTAACACTTTTAATTCATTGTATAAAACTAAATATGACATTAATGATATACTCTCTAAGAATAAATTATACTTTACAGAATGTTATTTAGCAAATTGTAATAAGAATCTTAAATAATATATTTATATTACTAATATATAGAATTCCTCATAGCAAACATAATGCAAAATGTTTTTACTATTCTAAAATAATACTCTATCATAACAACATGCAGAAGGAGTTTTCAAGCACAATGTTTTCTAATCAATCCCAAGAAAAAGTTCAAATTTAGAAAAGCGTTTCAAGATAATTTGCATTTTGACTCATTATATTTTTAATAATTTATTAACCAAAAGAGTTTCAAAGTTATTATTTTATAGGAAAATAAAAACATGAAAAATATATGATAATATTGTTTGGAATGAACTATTTAATAAGACTAAGTTTATTTGTTTTATTGTATTTTTTATATATTAATTAGTAGTAATATTTTATATATCTTTTAAAGTTATTCTGTGAATATTATTATTATAATAATAATCAAAAATTATATTCAAAGAAGTATAAATAAACAATTATTGATAATTATGATAAATTATAAACACATCCGTGCATCGCACGGGCTTTAACTCTAGTAAATCTCTAAAGGAAGCTTTTTTCCAAGCTCTAGAATGCTCCACATCATTTCAATTTATTTTCCAACTTAAATCTCAACATTCTTTTTTACTTAATTAATATCCACTAAACCTTATGACATTCAATTTTTAAATCAATATAAATCTAACTTTATCAATACTTCTTAAACATCACAATATATATATTCAATTAACTTTTCTGAACCAAAAAATAATCATATTATATATTTCTTGATTTTTAATTTTTTATAAACATTTAGCAAATGTTAAATTCATTTTATTAAAAACATTAAAAAGATGTTAACTAAATACTACATTTTCTATAAACTTCATTTCTTTTCCCTACAAAAAAAATGAAATTCTATGTCTATATTGTGAACTTTAGTAGACCAAATTTATTCCTCTAATTTTCATAAGGAATTTTCATTATTATTACAACAAGTACTTATTTATACATAATTTTCTACACACAAACTTGACTATTGAATTGTGAGTTTTTCTTCCTTTGTTATTTTTATTATAAAAAATTTTCTCCCTTATTGATTACTCTTAATTAATTACTTGATGTTTTGATTTTTTTTGCCTTTTGGTGTCTCTAAATTATTATTTTCATTAGTACTAATTATTAGTGTTGGTTTTTAATATAGATTAGTTACAATCCTTTCATTTTCCATCACTTAAATTCTTCTTTTCAAAATACTATATATACCTAAGGAGAGAGGTCACCCCTTATCTTTTCATTTTTACATCACTTTTTTTGAGTGTTACATCACTTATGTGACTGTTTTTTTATTTGGTTTTTACATCATCAATATTCTAGCTTGAAGAAATGTATTGTAGTAGATGGAGTTCCAAAAAGTTGTATAAATTTGTCTTTTATTCTTAAGCTTTTATTGATTGTTGATTAGGTATTGAGTTTGTTATAGGTTCCAAATTGCAGTCAATGGAGGAAAAATGAAGTTTACATGGATAGGAGAAATTGGAAAGGCAAATCAAAGGATTTGAGCTTCATGTTGTAGACAATTCTAATGTTGTCAAAAGTTATAGACATAGACATGCAGTTGAGGAACACTTTTTTAGTGAGTAATGCAGTTGAGGAACAATTTTTTAGTGAGTAATGTTGTCAAAAGTTATGGACATAATAATTTGGATTAGTTAGTGAGTAATGCAGTTGAGGAACAATTTTTTTGCCCAGCTATTGACATGTATGGATTATTTTTAATTTTAATATTGTTCTTCTAAAAATTGTTTAGTTTCAATAGGTTCCATGAAATTGGATGAGGCTTTGTATCTAAAAGTTTTTTATAATATGTTCTTTGAACATTCACAAATGCATGTTCGTTAATGTCCCTTCACAACTAATGATATTATGATTTTATTTATTTATTTTTTTTATTTTATTTTTTGTACAATTTAATATTAATATTAAATTTGTTAATTGTTATTCATTATAAATTAATGAGATGAAGTTTTTACTTACATTTAATTTTTTATTTTCAAAAAAATTTAAAGATAGATAAATATCAATGTACCATTTGAAACAACATACTTCTGTAGCAAATAAATTATATTATTACTAAAATAGATTAATATAAATTAGTTTAGTAAACACTTTTTATAATTATAATAGTTTAGATCAATTTAAAAGATTAGAATCATATGAATTTGTCTTTTAAAACATTTAGTGCAAATTAAAAAAAAAGTGATAAAGGAGACTTGATCGTTGGTGACCTTTCCTCTCTCTGTTTTATTTTTTTTTTTAAAAATGTATCTCTTATTGATTACTCATCAATATTTTTTTTAGTCAAAACTCTTCAATATTTATGATTAGTAGTTATTATTTTAGTTGCCTTTTAGTGTCTCTAAATTAATATAATTAGTACAATATATTTTCTTTTTCTTGATTTAAAATCCACCCAACAAATCCTTCTTTTTTAATAATATATTGAAAATATTTTATAAAATCAAAATTAAAAATAGATGAAACTAAAAATATACAATAAATTATTTACTTGCTATTTGATTGCACAAAATCAAATATAATTGTTATAAGAAAAAAACACTATCGTAAAAATAAATGAATCGCCTCATTTTTTCCCCTTTGGCGTCTAATATCATGTTTTACCATTGTGTTTTTTCATGTTAACATGAACTAATCTATACATATGATTGTTTTGATCAAAAAAAAATCTACACATATGAATGTATAGAAAAACAATTTATTTGTCGTAAAAAAAAGTCAACTAACTCACCATCTCTATTGTCATATTGAAATGTGTCTATTGGTATTACTTTTGTTGACCTAATGTTTATCATCAATTTAACCTTTTTTGTGCATTCATCAAATTGATCTATAAAATTCTTATGGGTCATGATTAGTTGTTTAATATTAATCATTCACACAATTAAAAATTCCATACAAATAGTAACCGATGTCATCCAAAAGGTTTATATTCCACCATCTACTACTTACATAACTTAATAATTCTTTAATAAAACAATAAAGCTTTTATGAACAGTCTTTTCTATTTAAATTTTAAACCATATAGTTAACCATTTCCATTCAAATGCATCCTCACAAGAGGTTAGGTGTCAATTGAACATAAGTTCCTATATAAACACTTTAAATATTTTCACCATTAGAAATAAAATATTCTAAACAATCCATCATCCACAAAAACTGCATGCAAAATAAAAAGGATAATTTCGACCATAGGACACTCTCAACATCCATGAAAAAGCGGAATGGACTCATTCAAGTATGCTACTCATTGACGAGAATGTATGAATTCTATAATTTTTCTTTCTTACAATATACTTTATTGCAAACTTTTCTAATTCAAATTTTTTCAAAACCTTTTAGACCAGCCACATACATACTTCCTTTGGGATAAATAATGGCATAGATTCATGAATATATTACAAGAATGTAAAATATTTAGTATTACCAAATTTATTGTATAATCCTATTCAATTTTCTTATTGACCAACTAACAATTTCATGATAGAATATCATAAATTTCATAATTAGAAATTAGACAATATAAAGGATTTAGATTTCATATTGAGAATTAAGACAATAAAAAGGACTTAATTAGATCAACTATCAAAGTTTTATTAAATTTCCAACACGAAACTTTTCCTAGGGTCAGAATAAGGTGAATGTGATTTGTAATGCATAATATTCAACTTTATATTTCATTTATCGATTAAATATTTGTTTCAAATAATTGCAACTTCGAATCTAATGAAGATGAGTCAACTTATACGGAACAAAAAGTGGTCGAAAGAGAAGTTCGAAAAAATTGTATGATTGAAAAAAATTAGATTTAGTAATTAGAACTTTAGATGTTTCAATTATCGCAACAAATATCACTATGGTTGATTAAATAATTGTTCGATTTTTTTATTATTTAAAATGTTGGGTTTTAATAGCTAGGTTTAAAATACCATGAATTTACTATTAAAATATTTTTTAATTACTAATTTTATAACTTAGATATGTTTATAGAATAAAAAAAAAACGGTAAAAATCTCTATATTAAAAACCAACTAAAATAATTAGTACTAACCATACTAATTTAGAGCCACCAAAAGGCAATTAAAATTAAGACTCACCTGATAGATTAATATTAATCAATAATGGAGTAATTTAAAAATAAAATAAAAACTCAAAGTTGGAAGAGGTAGTAAAATATGAGTGAAAGATGTAGAGTTTTAAAGCAGTTGTAACAACACACAACTATTTAAAGAAGACAACTTTGGATTTGAGTGGACTTTCGTAAGAAAAAAGTGACTTTTCGAAAAAAAAAATAAAATGTGCAAAAATAGAGGATTTCATGTTTTTTTATTATATATATATATATATATATATATATATATATATATATATATATATATATATATATATATATATATATATATATAAAATTTGCATTAGCAAATGATATATTTTTATATATAAATTTCATAAGATTTAATAAAAAATATTATAGCAACATCGTGCATCGCACGGGGTTTCCCCCTAGTAAATATCTAAAGGAAGCTTTTTTCCAAGCTCTAGGATGCTACACATCATTTCCATTTATTTTTCAATAATTTTTTTTAATTTTATTAATATTTATTTATAATTTACAATTAAATGAGACTTAAATTCATTATTACCACTAACTTATTATTATTATTAAATGCTACTCTTAGTGGAATAAAATATTTGGTGATGCCTATGAGCATTCTCAAGAAGAATAAAAACCTAAGATTATGGATTGCTAATAGGAATTAAACATAAAATTATTCATAACACAATGAAGGGAAATGTTTATCTATATCTTCTATACATATAAGTAAAAGAATCCCCAATGGAGCCTCCACAATAATTTTTGAATTTTTGCTTTTATTTTTTGTCTATTAAAAAACTTCTCTTTTATTATTTATTAATTCCTACCTTTGTGTCCAACCCACTACTACTAATAAATTCCAACATAGTAATAAATTTACACATTATATTATATTTAATCATAATTTTTGTATAAATGAGACTTTGATTTTAATTTTTAATATATAATTAAATAAAAAAAACAAGTTTTTTTATATTAATCAATGTTCATTCTCAATTCATGAGACTTATGAGCTCAATTATGTGTTCATTCTAAACTCAATTTTATGTTCTTATATTAGTTACTTTTTATTGTTTTCTTTTTATATTTATTACTATTTATTCTAAATGTTTTTTTTAAATTATATATTTATTTACATAGAAATTATATTATTATTAGAATTGGTCAAAATTTAAATTAATTGAATTAATAAATATATTTATCAATTATAATAGTTTAGATGAAATAAGAAATAATAAGTTGACCTTTAAAATTCTTTTTATGTAACCATTATGCATTGAATGGAGGGGTTTCACATTTACATGAATTATTGCTTTAATTTACAATAAACTCATGAGTTAGTGGGATATGAGTGGAAGAAATAGAGTTTAAACTAATTATAACAAGAAATAATTATTTAAAGGAGAGATCTTTGGATGGTTAGGGTAGAGGTTTTGACAAAAAGAATCATATAAAAATAAGAAGTAGAAGAAAGGAGCAAGTTTCACAAGAAGGTGTAGAATGCACAAAAAGGGTAAAGATTTTTATGTTCTTAATAGGTTTTAAGTTGACAAATAGGCAATGATTTTTTGTAAAGTTATAGACATTGAAAAATTATGTATATTTTAATATTGTTCTTAAGAAAAATGTTTAATTTTTTGTATGATGTGTTAGATCTAAATGAGTTGCATATGTTCCACGAGCCTTCATAATCTTTGGTGTCACTTCTAAGAAGGAAATTACATTAGGTGCAAGAATCATATAGAAAACAAGGAGTAGAAGAAAGGAGCAAGTTGCACGAGATGTAGAATTCGCAAAAAGGATAAAGAATTTCATGTTCTTGATAGTTTGAAGTTGAAAAATAGACAACAATTTTTTGTAAAGTTATAGGCATTGAGAAATGATGTATAGTTTAATATTGTTCTTTAGAAAAATATTAAATTTTATAGTTTTGTAAAATTGTATGATGTGCTAAATCTAAATGAGTTGCATATGTTCCTTGAGCCTTCATAACCTTCAGTGTCACTTCTAAGAAGAAATTACATTAGGTACAATAATCATATAAAAAACAAGGAGTAGAAGAAATGAGCAAGTTTCACTAGATGTAGAAATCACAAAAAGGGTAAAGAATTTTGTGTTCTTGATAGTTTGAAGTTGACAATTAGGCAACGATTTTTTGTAAAGTTATAGACATTAAGAAATGATGTATATTTTAATATTGTTCTTTATAAAAATGTTTAATTTTTTGTCAAAAAAATGTTTAATTTCATAGTTTTGTAAAATTGTATGATTTGCTAGATCTAAATGAGTTGCATATGTTCCTTGAAACTTCATAACCTTTGGTGTCACTTCTAAGAAGGAAATTACATTAGGTGTCTCTTCTCTATCACAAAGGAAAAAAATATCATTTTCTTCAACTATCATCATATCTAATGCCTTTAGTATATATTCTATCTAATACTTTTTATTTACAAATTCACATCTAAAATGGTTAATTTTAAATAAAAATAGTGCTTGAGGTAAAAACAACCAAATAAAGCTTAGATTTAAATGTTTCAATTCTTTTACAAATATTATATGTTTACTCTCCACTTTTTGTAGCTTATTTAGATTATAAGTTGCATAAAAAACAATTATAATAAAATAAATCTTTCTTTTCATATTGTGAATAATGGCTATATATTTTTCATATCATTATAAAGAATAAAAATAAAGATTTGATTTTGATTGTTTTCTCTTTCTAAGTTTCCTATTAAATCTAAATTTCTTATTATCACTTTTGTTTTAAGTTTCAAATTTTGTTTTAATTAATATTTGTGAATTATTAATTGATGAATAAACAAAGAAATAAAGAAAAAATAAAATAAAGAGTAGTTACTTTCTAATTTCTATGATTTATATTTATTCATACACAACCATGAACTTATTTAATTTAAACTCATCCAAGCTTAATATAATAATAATATTTAGAGGATGTCACTGAAATTGGGAAGAAGAAAATAAAAATAGAATAACATTATAAGAGAAAAGCAAATGCGAGACGCACATTACAAATGTAAGTCACTTCCAAACATGTTTATCAATATATTATGATCACTTTCTTATTATAACTTAGTTATTTTTATTCTAATGTTTTAAAAGAAATATAAAATCTCATTATTTTCATCCTTAAACTTTCACATATTAAACCATTATTTTTGTTTTTAAACAAAAAAGAATTTTTTTACGTAGTGTTTATTTAGGCTATATGTTATATCAAAAATATTCTCATTAGTATTGATCTTCAATTATTATCATTATTATCTTTCTTCTTTGTCTTACACATATTAAAAAATATATCAAAAATATTCTTATTATTTATATTATTTTTCACATGTCTTTATTATTAAAATTCATGCTCATAAATTCAAGATATTAAATAGAATGACATTTATTATTACTAAGTAAAATGAAGTTTAGTAAGATTTTATTTTCAACAATTAAGCTCACTAAAATTTGGACAATTGTGCATATTAAAAAATACACTATATAAGAATATGGCATAAATAAAAAATATATTAATGTAATACTATATTTTTAAAATACATAATTTATATCGACAACTTATGTATATATTTGTATAAAATCTATATAAAATTAAAGGAAAAAAATTATATAACAACTCGTGCATCGCACGAGTATTCTCCTAGTAAGCTCTGAGGCACAAACAAATTTGTGTAATTAACCGAGTGGTGTTACCATTTTTTTTTCATACGTTATTGAATTGGTTGAATGACCAATTATTATAGATGACATATTCTGTTTATAGCTATTAGAAATTTAAACGCACAACTGGACCAAGTGAAACTCTATGTAGGCATTTTTAAAATGTCATGTAATGATGAGGTGGACATTACATGGCTTATGAGATGGCGTTATCTGGTGACGTCACGTGTGAATGGCTTATGGAGTCCACCTCTCAATTGTTTATAGTATAGATAGATAGATATAGATATAGATATAGATAAATTACTATATCAGCTATCAACTTTACACGATATTCTCGTAAAAAAAAATACTTTACACGATATTATTGTCAAAAAATAACCTTTACACGTTATTACCTTCTAAAATATTTTATTTTACTGGTGTAGGTATAATAACCAAAAATTGATATGATACTCACACTCAGTGATGGGAGAAGACATGTGGAGGATGTTGTCGTTTACAGTGTCTCCCCCGCCAAATATAAAAAAACTTTTGTTTTTTTTTTTTGCAATTTAAAACTTAAAAAAGCGACATATATGAAATGAAAGATTCGGATACTTAGAAAAGCACCTCCTTTGGCTGACGCCGAATAATCACGTTACACCTTCCACGCTCCCATTCTTCTCTCCATAACCACCAATCTAAAGCCAATTTCATAAACTTACAGTAAATTTCATTTTTTTTTCTTTTCTATTTTACTTTTTAGATATAGAAAACAGCATTTTTTAGGAAATACACGAAGCAGCTATAGAACATAAAAAGTTGTTTCCATTGGAAGAATATTTTATTTTTATTTTTTATTACGGAAGAATATTTTATTTTACGAAAGTGAAAGGAATCCATTTTTAATCATTAACAAATACACGGATGCAATATATAAATTAAAAGAAGATGAGATATTGTGAAGAATATTCCTATTAGATGAGAGCCTGCCCAGTCAGACGATTTCTTTTCCAATATAATAATAATATCCAAAATATATCAAATCAAATTGTAATCAACAAAAATAATAATACAATAAACTTTTATTTGAAAAATTAAAATTAAAAGATAAAAGCATTCCAAGAAAAATAAGAGATCTATCGCATTTATTTATAATACTAAGTGTAAATCTCTCACATTAATCCCTAAACTATCTCACTCTCTTTAATATGGTTCATAAATTATAAAAACCTATTAAAAAGTCTTTAAATTTTGGATTAAAACAAATTACAGGGATCGAAGTGGAGTAGTGATTTTTAAAGGACTAAATAGAGAATTTGTTCTTATTTACACCCAAACTTTGTGTTAAATAAAGAGTTTTCTTTATTTTTTTTATTATAAATTGAGTATACTTTACACGCAATCGTGAGTTCTCTCTCAAGAGATTTAACACTGTCGCATGATCGAGCCTGAATTTTAAGTGCTCTTGGTTAATAGAGTTTGTTATGATATTAATCAGCTAATTAATTATGAATTAAAGTTTATATCAATTTTTTTTTTGAATTATAAATTGCAGCTTTCTTGCATTGTTACCTCTGTTCTTTTCTCTCTGCTGCCAGCTTCCGTTTCTCTCTCAATGCTGCTCCTGCCTATCTGAGCTAGAGAGAGAAAGAGACAGAGCGTTACGTTTCAGAGACATAAAGGAGAGAGAAGTAAGTAAGAGTCGCACAAACAATGGCTTCAGTGGATATGTTCCTCTTCTCTCTCAGTCGGAGTTTTTGTAGTCCCGTCGCCGTTTTCATTCAGATCCAGGTTTTTTCAATTCTCTTTTCGATTCATCTTTATTCTTGATTTTCTTCTTCTTTGACACCATTTCCATCTGGATTGTTCAAGAAATTCGTTTATGTCCTTTGTTTTGCTGGAAATTCAGTTGAGTTGCTCTAGTTTTCGCTTACTTGCTTCTTTTTCACTCTTTGTATTCAATTAGTGTAAACAATAATTTAACCTTATTGTTGTTCGATTCTTGAAGTACATTCTTGAATAAAGTTTTGTTACGTGTTAGACTGTAAATAATTACAATGTGAACTTGTTCCTTTTCACCATCCATTTGCCAACTTTACCCCGCAATGAGGCTCTTTTTTTGTTACAAAGGGTGTTTGGAGTGAAAAGGTAGGCCAAAGTGGTGACCTTGTTGGGAATTGATGTCTTAATTAAGTTGTTTACGTGAAGGTACTTTGTGCCACATGGGTGAAGGTTAGTTTCTTTCTGGTTTCTTTGATATAGACTGCTGCTCCCACCGAAAAGATTGATTGGTTGATTTTTAGCTTGAGAAACAGTGACCTAGTCTGGCTTTATAGGATGTGGATGGTATTTGACTATACTTCAGTGCATGGGATTTAGCAGTACAATCTGTACTTTCTTCCAGGATTATTTTTAACTGATTTTATTCTCCAATTTTGATAGTTGAGGTATCAGGGTAATTAAGAATATCCATATTAATTTTGATAATTTTGACTAGACGTTCAACATATATTGGTAGATGAGACGCATAGCCATAGATATTAAGAATATCTCAACCAATATATGTAGAATTACTAATTAATATATAATTAGTAATTCTACATATATTGGTTGAGATATTCTTAATATCTATGGCTATGCGTCTCATCTACCAATATATGTTGAATGTCTATTCTTAATATCCATATTAATTAGTAATTCTAAATTCCCAAGTGCAATAAAAATGGGTGAAAGAATTTGGGGCCTAAGAAAATTGTCCTATGTATCCAGGGCCTGAGTGAGATATCTTGTAGATTATAATTCTACATGTAGAGTATACTTGCAGCACAAGAAACTTTGTAGGGACAGGAGGTTTTACATTGTTGAAGGAGTTTTATTGCTGAGTTGCATGCCAAAGTGAATCAGTGAAATTGCATTCTTATTGACTGAAACGGAATTAATGAAGGAGGTGATGGAAACTCAAGCATCAGAATATAAGTTTGTGTATTGGCGGCAGCATTAAGTAAACATGATATAGCTCCTGCGATTTGATTGCATCACTGCATGATGATTATTGACATAAGTTTCCTTGAAATCTTGCTTTGTATTCCTCCACATTTGTTGCTTAAGAGAAATATCATGACACTGATAAATCTGAATGGAAATTTCCCGAAAAGCTAATCATGGGCTCTTCATGTTTACTCTGCAGGGATGTTTAATTTGCTTACTACTTGCTCTTGGGTGGGCTCTTGCTGCTTATGTTAGGTACTCATTACTCGATGATGTCATAGAGTTAGGAAACACTTTCATTGTCATGTCAATGAGGAACTTTTCTGCATTTTACTCCTACAGGAACAGAGAGATCAAACAAATGAAGGATGCTATGAAGAAAGGCAATAGCTTGCCTTTCCTCTATCATGACATTAATGAGCTTGAGCATTCCTATCAGGTCAATCTTCCAAGAGTAACAGTAGTTATGCCCCTGAAAGGGTTTGGAGAACATAATCTTCACAACTGGAGGAGTCAGGTAAGAACTCATAGAATACATTCCCTGATACTTATTTGAGGTTTTCCCCCCTTTTTGTGGGGCCTTATTGGTTCTTTCACGAACAATGCGTTATGACTTGAAAATTTAAAATATAATTGAATTTTATGTGTATTTATGTATTTCACATACTTCCCCTTTCAGTTCGCTAAACTTCTAAATAAAATTGTATTGGGCATACTGTCGATTATTCATTTTTGCTGCATAGTTGCAATAATAGGTTGTCAACTTGAACATCCTTTTAAGCTAGCCATTGCTATACCTTTTCCTTTTGGTCTGAGCTTCTCCTCTTAATAATTTTTTTTACATGATTCTGTTTTTTTTTGTTTATATTTTAAAATGCAGATAACATGTCTTTATGGTGGCCCTTTAGAATTTCTTTTTGTGGTAGAAAGTACAGATGATCCTGCTTACCTTGCTATATCACGGCTGATATCAGAATTTGAGGTATACATAAGTCCACTTTTTTTCGATTTACAAATTTCTTTTTTTAATTATCTGCCATTAACTTTTGCAACCTTAAACTCATTTGGTTCGTTTTTCCTATCTGTTTCCCCACTGGAATCAGCAAAACTTCCATGTTGAAGCTTGATTCTGCTGCTTCAGAGCTCTTGCATGAATTTGTTGCTGTCTCGGGCTGTATATGCTTATCTTGTCTGCATCTCACTAAATTGAATGCCTGTTTGATATATGCAGGATGATGTTGATGCTAAGGTTGTTGTAGCTGGTTTGTCAACAACCTGTAGTCAAAAAATTCACAATCAATTGGTATGGAATTTTACTGACATATTTCTGTAGTCCTTTCAAAGTTCAAACACAAAGTATGGCTTTGGCCATGCTATATTGGGAACTTATCCTAATGTTCCTTACATTTATCTGAAGTCAGTCTAAATTTATGTAGAAAATGGTGATGATTTTAGTTGTTTGATTGACTAGTGGTTAGACCTTATGTCATTGCCTATCATTAGCATAACACTTGCTAGCATAAAGACCCAAAATTTTGGGTCATTTAGATTGTTGTTGATTTGTTAGCTGTCCTTGCTAGATGTATTTTATCAAAGTATTACATAGTATTGGCACACCTTGGCAGGTTGGAGTGGAGAAAATGCACAAAGACAGCAAGTATGTATTGTTTTTGGATGACGATGTTAGGCTACATCCTGGATCAATTGGAGCACTCACTCGTGAGATGGAAAAGAACCCCGCGGTATTACTAATAATTTGTTTCTTCTGTTCTTGTTTTAAGTATTGAATGAGATTAATTATGATCTGACTTGCCTGAATTATTTTATTATGATATTATCTGTTTTGATGCTTCATAGATATTTATTCAAACTGGATATCCTCTTGATCTGCCATCTGGAAGTTTAGGGAGTTATTGCATCTATGAATATCATATGGTACACAACTACCTCTGGCTTTTTAATCTCCAATCTCTGCAGCACACATCCGTGTGCAAGATTGTTTTCTTTTCTTTTCCAGTTGTTTTGAAATGAAATCTACAGTGGAAGCTTAGCTAATTGAAGTTGATCTAAATCACAAAATTAATTAGACAGCTTTTCCTCTGGATTTCTAGTAATAAATCTATATTTAAAAGGGTAACCTACTGCTTTAGTGCTCCTGCCATAGCATAGTTCATGGAAGAGTTGGAACTCGGAATCATTGTAGGCAGTCTTATCTTGCATTTCCAAGAGGCTGATTCCACATCTCGAGCCCCTGTCCTCCGATCGTACAATACATCAATATTTAATTAAATTATATAGCACTTTTATTGCTAATCCTTTTCTTTTTGTTTTATTATTATACAGCCTTGTTCAATGGGCTTTGCCACTGGTGGAAGAACATTCTTTCTGTGGGGAGGGTGCATGATGGCAAGTAGCTTTTACCTTTTACCGGTTGATGCTTTGAAGAAAAACTTATGTTTTAACTAGTTAGTTTTGCTGCAGATGCATGCCGATGATTTTAGGCAAGATCGTTATGGTGTCGTCTCTGGACTTAAAGATGGTGGATATTCTGATGATATGACTCTTGCAGCCATAGCTGGTACATCTTTGGTTCTCTTATCAAAATTCTCAATGTAATTAGCATTTTGATCATATTAAGTGCAAAAACATTGATCATCATATGTAGCTGCTTTATCTGTATCATTCATGTAATGAAATCATTATTGATAATTGATCCATTAAGAGCTGATTCTTTACAGTGATTTGACAATCCTAATAGCATTTTCTTCTAGTTAGTTGATACTTATTCATGCTTAATTTGCAGAACAATTATGTTTTGTGGAACTATTTTTCTTTTTGGCAATCTTTTATTCACTAAACTCGTTCAAGGGAATGATCCATGTCTTATTTTCCCTGCAATTCTTCTTTTAATAAAATCCTCCCGTCTTTGATATTTGTGATTTTTTCATGGAAAGGACATACAATGAGCTTTCAGTAATTCATCTAATAAACTAACATTACTATTATCATATTGTTAATTCCCATGTTTATACTTTTTATACTTTATACTAATAATCTAGGCAAATACTATTGTAGTGAATTTTATTACAATCCCAGCTTCACAAGACTACAATAACAAGAAGTCTCCTAAAAGAATAATCCTAAGATTCTAACATTTACTATAATGTTGTCTTTTGAAGGGGCTCATAAAAGACTTATTACTTCTCCCCCAGTTGCCGTCTTTCCACATCCCCTTGCAAGTGATCTTAATTTTGGAAGGTTTGTGATTATTACTCATCTGAAAATAAAGTTTCCTTGTGTTTTTAATAATTTAGTTTTTCCAAACATATAGATACTGGAATTACTTGCGGAAACAGACATTCGTTTTGGAGTCATATACAACAAATGTTAACTGGTTGATGAACCGTGCATTGTTTGCTACTCACTGCTATTTGTCATGGGGATTTGTAGCACCATATTTTATGGCAATAGTTCATATTGCAGCAGCATTAAGATTTTATAATAAGGGGTACCCACTTGAAGAGATGGCCTATACTTCTGCTGGTGAGCACACTAATTTTCCTTTTTAGGTCGGATGTTATTGTTGATTCATAGAAAAATTTGGTAGGATTCTGATGCTGAATAAGAGTTATTGTTCAGGCTTAGTTGCAGTGTTAGAATCTCTATTTATGATGATTCTCTCAGGCTATATATCCAAAATGGAAATTGCTGTGGTTTCTTTCATTCAGGAGTAACGCATAACGATAAGCACTTTGTGGGATTTTTATTTGTTATTATTTTACTACGTTATGACCTATGTGGGTTGTTAAAATAAAACAGACAAATCAGATCTGTGTTTGTTTGTTAGCTGTAATGTAATCTTATGGCATAGTTTACTTGTTCCAATGATGCAATGAGACGACAAGTGGCATTTAAATCCAACACTAATTTTATCTTCCCCATTGTTACAAGTTGCATTTCTTCTCATGACGTTCATGTATTTAACAATGAGTAGATAAGGTTTGTGAAAATGAAAATAAAAATAACTGCATTACCCAGACTATTTTCTCCATTGATCTTACATTTTCAGTTCCTTCATTTTGACGTTTGCCTTTTCCAGGGTTATCACTGGTGACCTTCCAAGCCATATGTACTCTTGTGGAACTTCTTTCAATGTGGAACTTGACAAGGGTAGAAGTTCATCTATGCAACATGTTGTCTCCAGAGGCACCACAACTTTCTCTTGCATCCTATAATTGGTGTCTTGTAAGTATTTTTTTCTTGTCTGCTTTTTATGTGAATAGGTTTTTAATAATGTTTATCCTAGATGTCTTGTTCATTTATTCCGTAGTATTGACAATTGAATCCTTCCCGAGAATTGAGTAAATCTTTACCACCTTGTATGCTGCCAAGTTTGTATAGTTAGTTCAAGGTGAAGAATGTAGTGCTTTATGATTCCACATATTTGTAAAAAATACTGGTAGAAAAATTAGATTGAACCAAACTTGGCAAGCATGAACTGACATAAGTCTTACAGGGGTTACCCGCCACAACAACAAGGATACATAGAATAGAGAAAGTAATACATGAACTCGTCTATTGGAAAAAACCTACGTGGGAATATAAATAAAATTTTTATACCACTAGGGAAGTGAAATATGCTCGATTACTAGTTACTAGTTGCTAAAGGTAGAAAGTGATTTCGTTTGAGCAGGTGTTCATTGCATTGGTGGTGGATAACTTTCTATACCCCTTATCTGCGTTTCGGTCTCATTTTTCTCAATCTATCAATTGGTCTGGTATTCACTACTATTTAAAACATGGAAAAATTATCAGGGTAAGTTGGTCAAGGCTTTATCTCATCTCTGATTTCATTTCTTTTACATCTGTTTTCTCAACCAAAAAGTATGACTGTATATTCTGCAGATTGAAAGAACACAAAGAAGCAAGGATAAGAGTCCAATTATCACAGACTTGGGAGGGAAACATTTATACGGAAAGAAAGGGATGCCTACCAGAAGTTCATTTCTCAGTTGTTTGTCCAGAAGCCTGGCACAATGGCATCAACCAAAAAAATTTGATTAGCTAATAAAGAGCATAATGCAGCTGTCAAATTCTCTCTTTGCCCCACTTGGGAAGCATGGGGGGTGTTGGTAGATCAAATTGATCACATTTATTGTTTAGTGCATTCATTCATGATTGTTTTAGATTGTGGTGGTAGGAATCCTAGTTCCATTTTTTCATTACCCATTCAATCCATTTTTCAGCCCAAGTCTCCCCCCTGGGCTTCATTTTGTAATTGTAATAGTTGTGATTTAATTTATGTAAAACTTTACTAAAAAGTAGCAATGTTTTATAACAGTTAGCGATTTGCATTGTTCATGTCCCGTTTGCACTTAAAATACATTATAGGCTGTTTGTTTCTGTGTTTCAAGCCATGTCTGAATGAAAGCTACACCGTGTACTGTCTATGGGCCGCGCGATTGAAGCTGTCCCACTGCGGTTCCAAACAGGCAGTTATTCGAAGGACCAAACCGAAGCAGTTAGGAATCAGAAGAACCCTTAAATAGATTTGGCTATTTTTTTTCTGACCAACAGATTTGGCTATGTTAACAATTACATAAAACATTAAAATTGATAAAATAATAAGAAATGCTATCAATTCATTCACTTTTATTGATTGAATGTCAAATGGTTTTTTGCTAAATTCACGTGGGATCTCTTGAATTTCAATAAAAGAAAATATGAAGATAAAGTTCTTTTTTTGATAGAATGTAGTGTATTTTTTGTCAAAAATAGAATGTTAGCTCAAACCAGTCCAAAAAACTTGGCCACCGGCCAGGCGGACCAACCCAATTTTTAACAAAGAAAGCTAACAAACCATCCGTCTTTTGGCCCTAGACGCTCGTTGAACTATGCCAAAAAATAGACACCTCTGATCATAATGTGTTTGTTTTATCATTGATACGTGTTTCAAAGCATTTCCATTGACAGCCCCAATGATCCAATTAGAAAATGCAAACAATAACTTTAAACAAAAAATTCCGAAAACAATACTCAACAAAGGAGGGAAAAAAAATAGAGGTTCAGCAGAGTGATGATGCAGGGGGAAATAAAAGTCTTTGGTTTCACACTAGAGGAGTGAGAGGAAGCTGGTATGCTAATGCTATTAGGTTACATTAGTTACACATTTTTCAATAATAATACATTCCACCGAAAGTAATACTAGTGTTATACACCTTAACACCATTCTTTAAGAACAGAATAAAGCAACGAACAAAAGAATCCATAGTAACAAAGAGAACTTCCCCTTTACCTTTATCTCCTATTCTCCATCAAACACTTCAACTCCAAAAAAATAGAAACCAACATCATCTAGCAAAGCAGTGATGTGGTGCTGCTCTCATGGCTCTAGTTCACCAATGGAAACCTCTATACCAGAAAGTATTGAAGAATATGCAAAACCAAAGAACCTCAAACAAGAAGTTCTGATACAAATATCAGAATGTAAAGTTCATCTAATGGATGAAGGAGAAGCTCTTGAACTTTCTCAAGGTCACTTCATGATCATCAAAACATTAGATGAGAATGTATCTCTAGCAACAATTATAAAAGTAGGAAATGATCTTCAATGGCCTTTGACTAAAGATGAACCAGTTGTGAAGCTAGATGCTTTTCATTATCTTTTTTCATTGCCAGTGAATGATGGTGAGCCTCTTAGTTATGGTGTGACATTTTCAGAAGATAGCTTTGGAAGTTTGGGTTATTTGGATTCGTTTTTGAAGGAACATTGTTGCTTTTCTGGGTTGAAAATTAGTAATAAGAATGATCTTGATTGGAAGGAGTTTGCTCCTAGGGTTGAAGATTACAATCATTTTTTGTCTAAACTTATTGCTGGAGGGACTGGTCACATTGTTAAGGGTATCTTCGTCTGCAGCAATGCTTACACCAACAAGGTTTTCTTGGATCTGGAATTGGATCCCCTGCTGCGGCAGAATGGTTCTGCGTCTGCGGAGATCGCTAGATCTAGAGAGAAAAGTTTTCTTTCTCTAAATCTAACGATACCGCTAGCACAAAACCATTTTGCGTGCAACAGAGGTTCCGTGCTTAGTTTTCTTTTATTGTTAAATTAATTCATTAGTAGAGCTATAGTCATTATTTTCTGTTTTAGTAACATTTTGGGGTGGATCCTAAAATCATTAGGTCCAGAAAGGAGGAGAAAAGATTCTAAATGGTTGTGAAGATGAGAAAAATGGTGTTGTGGCAAGGGAAGGTATGAAGAACAAGACTGACAGTGTCTCAAAGAAGAACAAGATCAATAAAAACCTCAAACGGTATACAAAAAAATGATACTATTGGTGTGGACGGACACATAAAGCAAAATTAATACTTTATGCACATGTGGATGATTGAGTTACTAATAGTTGTCTTTTTTATTTATTTATATTTATTTACAATATAGTGCAAGGAAGCTGTCCAAGATGACAGAGAGTTTGAGCAAATCTTTGCTTAGTGGTGTTGGCATAGTGAGTGGAAAAGTGATGGGCCCTTTGGTTAAATCCCAGCCAGGAAAGGCATTCTTAAGAATGCTTCCTGGAGAGGTGTTGTTGGCTTCCCTTGATGCAGTCAGTAAGTAAATAAAAGCTATGAAGCATCGACACGACACAGACATCAGACACAACACTGACACATATACGTAGACACCAATTTTAATTTGAAAAAATGGAAGTATTTAAGGTGTTGGTGTCCGATGCATGTCTGGACACATCTTCAATCTGAAGTGTCGGTGCTATTGTCAATACAATTCATAACAGCACCCTTTATGTTCAATATTGTTTATGATTCCTTCTTACAGAAACTTCTCTATTTGGTCTTCTGTTGCTGCAGACAAAGTTCTTGATGCAGCTGAAGCTGCTGAAAAACAAACTCTATCTGCTACTTCTAAAGCTGCATCTAGAATGGTCTCTAACAGGTAAAGGCTAGAAGTCTCATATAGCCAAAAAAAGTGTCAATAAGATTATGAATAAAATCTTGAATGGAATTTACTTAGTGGTTGCTAACAAAATTGACTGAATGCATCTATCATTATTGGGCAACAGGTTTGGGGAAAATGCAGGGGAAGCTACAGAGCATGTATTTGCAACAGCTGGGCATGCTGCTAACACTGCTTGGAATGTATTTAAGATACGAAAGGCCATTAATCCAGCTTCTTCAGCTACTAGTGGCGTACTCAAAAATGCTGTCAAAAATACAAGTTTTAAATGATAAAATCCAATCAAGTTGTTTGCTTTGTAAAAAAAAAAAAGTTGTGGAATTCATCAGTACCTGTTTTATAGTTGCATTCATTCCAATTTCAGTATTTCACCTTTTAAGAATTTGTTAGACTTAGTCTTCTTGTCTGGGCACAATAATCCCAAGAATTTTTTGGGTGGTTCATATAGTTAATCAAATCAAGAGAATACTTCAATGCCATAGATGGGAAATTTTGGGGATGATCCGTCCCTGCCTCTCACAAATCTTAATTTCATTGAGGTTGCACAGCAAGGCGAGACACCTTCTGCTAATAAGAACAACTTAACTGACAAAACTGAGGTAAAGTTTCATGGGTATTATTTTTAATGTTCTTCAATCACAAATCCACAAATGAATCATGTATCCAATAGTATAAATAGGACCTTCTAAATTTAGCATACAAATTTAACTCATCTGATATGTTAATATTGTAACAGGTGAACAGTATAAAAAACACCATAATAGGTGAGTTTTTGTTTATTGTGTTATTGGTAGGCAATAGCCACCCTCCACCGGCTTTGTAGGTGACTAATCTATGCCGGGAAACCAAACTAGCCACTTGATTACACAGTTTTGTCGTCCACTTGGTTACTTGGTTTGGCCAATCCATGTGGGTGTTTGTAATTTATACCCTTCTTCTTCACCCAACTAGTTGTAAACGAGTCATTTGACCCACATTTATGACTCGATTTGTTCTTCTTTTATAGACAACAAAACTCAACAATATTTTAGTATATTACAAAATGATTTAAAGAACCCCTTTTGAAATTTTCAAAACCATTTAGTCATGTAGGAGATGTTTCAGATCCAAAAACTGTAAAAAAAAAATTGAATCAAGAACTTGAGACTAGTACAACCAGAACCCTAATTTTCCATGGACGAATGCATCTAAGTGCAAGGAGATGAACCCTAATTTTTGAGTTCTTTGAAGCTTGAAGATTAAATAAAAATGACTTGGATAATTTGTGCAGTCATATAAGCATTACACATCTATACTTAATTGCCACATACGTGTTTTTTATCAGTGTTAGACGAAAATTAAAAAAGGTCAATTTTGTTAACGTTATGTAACCTAAAAAACTTAATTGGTATGAAAAAACATAAATGACTAACTTATACCAACAATGGTTGGTCCAAGTGGTAACTGGACTTGGATCCCACCCCAATGTCTCGGGTTCGAATCTTGGGTGTGGTAAAAATTCTGTTGGGAGGAGAACCATTGCGTGGCAAAGAAAGCTTCTTACTCGTAATAATTAGATTCTCGGCGTAGATTTTAATCGATAAAGTTCGATAGACACATTCTCGCACACCAAAAACATGGTAAACAAAAAAAATATGAGGAACAATCTTAATTCGTGGAAGATTAATGTTTTTGGGTCGGTTCAGCAGAAGAAACGAGAGTTGTTGGCTAGGCTTAGGCTAGATGGTATTCAACGTAAGCATTATGACACTACCATGCATAGGTTTCCCTATAAGCTTGAAAAGAAGATCCAAGGCGAACTTCATGACATTCTGTATCGTGAGGAACTTATGTGGTTCCAGCGAAGTAGAGGCAAATGGATGCATGATGGAGATCGGAATATAAAGCACTATCATCTCAAGGCTACTAACCGTAAACGAAAGAATAGAATTGTTATGTTGCGTGATGCTAACGGGCAATGGATGGAGGATGAGGATGCAATTCAGGCTCATGTTAATTCTTTCTTTAGGACGCTATTCACTAATGGTGTTGTGATCGAAGCGGTTCCCCAAATGCAATTTCGATTCAAGCCTCTGGATGACGCTATGGTTGATGCTCTTGGTAGTATGGTTTCTGAGATGGAGATTGATAGAGCAATTTTTGATATGCAACCTTGGAAGGCCCCGGGCCCAGACGGTTACCAGGCGGGTTTCTATCAAACAAACTGGGACCATGTTCGTGAGGAATGCTATGCCTTTGTGAAGGCTGCCTCACCCTGAGATGGTAGCTAGTGTCGATGCCACATATATTTGTCTTATCCCCAAGATTTCCAAGCCTGAGATTATTACTCAGTTCCGACCCATTTCTCTCTGCAACGTCAACTACAAGGTAATAACTAAAATCATTGTTAATAGGTTGAAGCCCCTTATGCCTCGTATTATTTCTCCGTATCAAACGGACTTCATTCCTATAAGGAGCATTCATGAAAATATTGTTGTGGCTCAAGAATTATTGCACTTTATGAGACGCATGAGAGGGCAAACCGGATTCTTTGCTATTAAGGTTGATCTTGCAAAGGCTTACGATTGGAGTTTGACATACTTTACTTTGGTTGGAGTCATTGAACTAGATTGTTTATCCGTTGTTACTGACTTGAAGTCAGACCTATTATCGTATATTGAGTTTGGTGCACTTATGTCAAATTGTCATAGTCATGTACTAAATTTTCCTAACTTTTAGGTTAGCTGTGTTGGAGGACAAGCAAATATTACTGCTAATCTTAATATTGTATGCGGCTTGGCGGTAACTCCCGCCAATGCTCGCAAATTATTGTCCTTGAAAGGGAAAAAAAACCAATCCTGTTATTATCTATGCTACATACGTGTCTTATCTGTGCATTTCATGCTACACACATGTATCTTCTCTATATTTTCCAGCATAAAAATTTCATGGCCAATGGATTGTGTTAGGTGAGGGATATTGTGTGTTTTGTTGGATATGTCAGAAGATCAACGTGCAATGTTGATTGATTTCAATAAATTATTTTTCACAAGCTTCATTTTGTGTACTTGGTTCTCCGAAAATTCTACAACCATTCATTTGTCATAGGGTGCAAAGCTAGGTGTGCTATATATTCTTTTAAAGGGGTGAAACAGATATCCATTGTAGTTATCTGTAATCCATGTAAAATTTGATATTTTTGCAGTGATGAATCGTTCACCATCGCATCGATCAGGAAGGTCTTACCACTTCACCCTTGGCATCAAATTCGAGCACTATGAAGTGGAATTGGTTCCAGATGCGGTATGCTTTTGCTACCTTAAGTGCTCTGTTTTTCCCAGAGTTGTTCATTATGGTTAGAACAACTTGATAATTCAATATTGTTCAATTAGCAGTGAAGGTTATATGGTTTGTGTTTGTTATATTATGTACTGTGTTTTTCCCATAGGTATTCATTATTGTTTAAATAGGTTAATTATTTAATATTTACCAGCTGGAGGTCAAGGTTCTGAATCTCTTCTCCATCCAACACAGACACCAAATAGGTGATGTTGTTACGCTGTTTGATCATCGTGGAAATGAGTTTGAGGTTGGAATCGTTAAACGTGGCATTGAAGTGTTTTTTGCTAATGGTTGGAGGCAGGTTGGACGGTGTCTTGGTCTTCACGATGGTGGTTGGCTGAAGATCATCTATGTCAGCTGTTCAAGGTTTTTTATCGAAGCACGTGATAGGTTATGTAATCCTCCTTTTTGCCTTGCTCCTCCCAGAATTATTAGCCTTAATAATGAGCCACGACTGGTTCAATTTGGAGAAGGAGCCATTCCTCTTTTAGATCCTTACGTCTATGTTGTTGCCGCAATCCAAGCTGTGGTGATGGGTTTTATGCGATCTTAAGCATGCCGACATTAATACCCCGATTTGGTATGGTGTGTTTGAATGAGTATTATTTTATTAATTTTTAGTCTTACTTACATCAATTTATACATGATCTATTTGTGTTCGCTTCACCTATGTTAAACATTCTCATTTTGTAGCATCTGCCATCCGCCTTTTGCAATGTTGTCTTTCCAGTCGGGATTTTGATATTCTTGTTGTTGGTGAAGATGGTCAATCTTGGCCATGTTCTTTGATCAACCCCGCATGTCACACTCATCGATCGATGTCCCGCTTCGTGGTTGGAGTGCTATTCTTTCAACACAATATCATTCTTAAAGCGATTTATTGTTAATTTATACGTTTGCAAGACCATTTCGAGTCCTCTCACTTCGCATTTTTTGTAATGTTTTCAAAGGATGAGCTTCAAATTCCTAAATCCATGGCAACAAAGTACATGAAACACTTTCTGAATATTGTCACTCTGTTTGATGACCATAAGAACAAGTTTCAGGTTATTGTTTCCAAAAGGGGATCTGAATGTTATTTTACCCGTGGTTGGAAAGAAATGGGCAATTTTTTTGGTCTACGTGATGGTGGATGGATTACAATGACTGTTGTTAGATTTGATAAACTTTTTATGGAGGTTAAAAATAGAGTCATGGTTAAGCCCATACCAAAGATCTTGCGATTGAATCAGTCACCTTTGGAATATGAGGAAGATGTATGCGATATAAATTATCATGATTTGTCGATGTACATTGGTGTTGAACCTAGAGTTGTTTGTACTCTTTACATGAATCTTATCAGCCTTGATATTTCAACTTCTTATTTGGTATGTTTGAATTGATGCATGTTAATTTATTTGGATTTTGATTATTCGATTTTAAGTTTGTATTATTATTTTGAAAATCAGCATCTTCCATTGCAATTCGTGATCTTTGTTTTTCGGAGGAGAGATGACGAGGTTGCTGTTGTGTTAATTGATCACTATGGAAAAGCTTGGGAAGGATCAGTCATTCTCAGACATAGTAATGTTTTTGGGAAGGCATTATTGCGTGGTTGGTTTCCTATTTTGCAAGAGTATGCTTTTGCAGAAGGAATGTCTATTAAATTGGAGGTGCCTGTTGAATGTCCAACTTTTATATTTATCAGTTGTAATTAGGTGTGTTTTGTTGCCCTGACAGCGTTCTTAATCAACAAGTTTAATTTAGTATTAGCAGACTATATATATTTGTAAGCTATAGTGACATATTATGTGTAATATATCAACTGTGTTTGTTCGTTTGTTTAAATTGTCTTGGTTTTATTGGGATGTCCTAATATCTTTGTTAATGCTATATAAGAATTTCTTATTTATATATCACTGGATAATTTTTTTATTTTTATATTTAAATCATATATTATTGTTGTACACACTACAGATGCTGATTTTTTATTCATTACATGCGCTGCTGTGGAATTCAAACTTTTGATTCATAGCAAATCCATTGACCGACATTTGACCAATTTCGTTTCCCTGACTCCTAAATACGCCATTTTTATTACCAACTCCGGACCACTGATGTCTATATGGAGTTTTACATACCCATAATTACTTATGTTTCGCCAGACACTATAAATATCGCTAACGACCCATTCATTACACCTGGTAATATTATTTATGTATTGACCCGTCCAGAGGACGGGTATTGAGGCTAGTACTCTCTAGTAGCAGCATCTTGCCGGAGAGAGAGAGAGAGAGAGAGAGGGCGGGAGAAATGGAGAAAGAAGGAGCAGCAAGAAGCATTGAGCAAAGAGACAATAGTAGTTTGTACAACGCGCTTAAATCCATCTACGAAGACTCTCTTTTCGTTGATGAGATCTCTCAACTAGTTCCCCAACTCCCTCTCGTTGGCAACCTCCGTTGTAGCCTCTGGTACTCTTCCAATTTCCATTCAACCTCTTATTTCAAATACACTGACAACTTCCCCTTCAACCCCTCTCGCCTCAACCTCCATCTCCCCCACCTTGCCGGTATGTATGTATGTATGTACTAATTTAGTATTATTTAGTCTTACTCACTCACCAATATTCAATAAAGATGACATTTTTATGCCTTTATTCAATTGGGCAGGACAGAGGGGTGGTTGTATCATAGTTGATTCTACTCGTAGACAACAACGCTTCCCTGATAGCTTGTCCAAAACCATACCCATTTGGACCTGTGTTCTCAATCGAGCTATTGCGCATTTCAGAAAGGACTCCAACTTTGATGCTACATCACTAAATGTTCAACATGTGAGAATCCTGCTCTGCTTACTCTTTATTTACTTTTACTATGTGTTTTTTCTTTTGGGTTCCGACCATTGCTGGCTACCCCCGGGTGTCCCAATGTTTTCAATGAAAGGTTAATCTCCGCCCGTGCTTAGGATCCAGTTTAGTTGTCGATCTGCAGGAATTGAACTTGGATCGACTCCGTGTCCCATGGTAGATTAAGCCACAGGGCCAACGGTGTTGTTGGGTTTACTCTTACTATATGTATCCTCCTGATTGAATTATCTCTTTGACGCCGTGGACTGAACCCTAGGCCTGAGCTAGCCAAACCACTGGCTTTGGAACCCATAATTTGTCAATAACACAATGCTTTTAATCTTGTGAACTTTTGTTTAAGTCTTGTTTTGGTTAATTTAGTTCTAATTTTGGTTACTATATTTTTGGTTAATTTGGTTAATCTTGTGAACTTTTGTTTAAGTCTTGTTTTGCAATTCTGTTGTTACCTTTCATAACACAGGATTTTGATGGTTCTGATGATGGACATGTTGAGATTGCTAAAGCTGTCTCTTGTGATTGGGATTGCTCCTTGCATCTACCAGTGTGGGTTTCCCAAATAGAAAAGGCTTCCATTGAGGCTAAGTTGAATGAGTGGACTGAACTGTTTAAAGCAAGTGTAGCACACAATGACATTGCTTCTCTTGCCGCTTGCTTGAAGAAACCCTTACGCCCTATGTGGCTTTCTCAAAAGTCTGTCATCAATTCAAATAAATTGTCTCACCACGATTCTTTGAATTTCACACCTATCATACTTGTGTCTCCATCTTCATGGATTGGCTTAAGGCAATATAGAACAACATCTATTTTTTGGTGGAATTACATACCGGGTGCTGGAGACGACGAAGAAAGTTGGGCTAAGGGTTTATCTCCAACTCTCTTTTGGAATCATGTTTATGATCTTATTAACTCAAGTCCAGATGCTTGTAAGCAGAAGGTCATTGATATAGTTGAAAAGAGTAAGGGACCTTGTGCTCATATAGCGGAAAGTGCACCACAAATCAAAATTGAACCCCCCAGTTTGGATTCCCTTTCATATAAAGAACAGTCACCAGCTTCGAACATTTCAAATATTAAAGTTGAGATTGAGCCTTCTGAAGGTTTGGTGGTTGGCGCGTCTCACTTCGATATGCTGAGTTAGTTGATTTATATTCTTATGGTGTCTTTCTTTTTACGGATGCCCCATCCTCTTGACTTTACAATGACATTTTTTAGAAAGCAGATGATTTGTCAAATGAAAGCAGGACATTGCATTGCATTATTTACATTTGTAAGGCTATAAGGTTTTTGACTTCGTATTGATCTTCTTTGCTTGTTTTCTTGCAGATTCAATGTCACGTGTTTCGAAGTTTGCTGCTTATCAACGCCAGCAGGCCAACAAGAACGAGACTGCCCAGGCTAGAAAAGGATCGGGCATAACCCCAACTGAGAAGACTCTGGCTACTCCTGCTGTGGTGGTAGCTTCGCCACGATCCCAAGTGATTCCCGAGGTGGTAGCCCAAGTGGACCATGGAGGTAAGGAGAAGAAACACAAACATAGCAAACAGACTCAGCTCCCCCATGTGCCCCAGGGATCTAATGAAGCCTTTCCCTCAGGCGTCAATACCGGTTTTTGGGAGGACATCGATTTCCATGTCAACAAAGCAGCTGACCGTGTTGGTGAGGCTGTTAAGCGAGGGAGAGAACTGGAGGAAGAGGTTGTAGAGCTTAGGAAGTTGAAGCAACGTGTCGAAGATTCCGTCATTAATGAACAAATCCTCAAAGCTCAAAATGAGGAGCTAAAGCATACCAACGAAGACCTCAACAACAAGTTGCAGAACACCACCGGTCTTATGATGAAGTTGGGCGAGGATGAGAGGATGGTAAAGACCCTTACCAAGAAGCTGAAGAAAGCTGAGAAGGAGAGACTCACTGCTTTGAAAAAAAGAGACTCATTTCGGCAGAAGAGGGACTCTTTGCTTCGTGAGCATAATAACACGATTGTGTTACTGAGGCAAGCGGAAGATTCAAAAAGGAAGTTGGCCTTCGAGCTTGCAAAGGTGAAGAATCAATTTGACGAGGTCGAGAAGCTTCATAAGGAGGCGGAGGAGGACTGTGTTGCCATTGGTCAGGAGCAATTTGACAATGCCATCAGTCAAATTTTGGCTTTGAATCCTGGGGCGGCCATTCGGACTGATGGAGCAACTAGCATTGGCCTAGTGGAAGGGTGCAACATTATCAATGCTGAAACCAAAGAAGTGCTTTTGCCCCTACCTCATAGTGCCTCTAAAATTGTTTCCCCAATGACCTGTTTCAGCTCAACAACTCCTCCTTCTTAAACTTCTCTCTCTCTTTTAAGCTTGGTGTTCTTTCCTTTTTTCCTTGTATTATTAGTCTTTGGAACCCTTGATGTAATGTACTTTGTTTATAATGTTAAATTTGAAGTTTATTTTCTAATGCAAATACAAGAGTATCATCTGTTGGAGGCTGGTCATATTGTGAAGGTATTTTCATCGGCAGTAATGCTTAAACCAACAAGGTTTTCTTTTACTGTCAAATTAATTAATTAGGGCTTGTTTACTTAGTTCTCTCTTTTATTTGTTACTCATTCTCAGATAAACTGTGAAATACTCTCTCTAGTCCCAACCCTTCAAGCTTCCTTTGGCTTGTGAAAAAAATGAGTTGCTCAATCTAGTAAAATCATTCCAGAAAGGAGGAGAAAATATTCTAAATGGTTGTGAAGATGTGAAAAATGGTTGTGGCTAGGGAAGGTATGAGCAACAGGACTGCCAGTGTCTCAAAGAAGAACAAGATCAATAAAAATCTCAAACAGTATACCAAAAAATGACACTACTGGAGTGGACACATAGACCACTTTTAATACTTTATGCACATGTGGATTGATTATGAGTTACTAATAATATTTGTCTTTTTTTTATTAGTTAATGTTTACAATATAGTGCAAGGAAGCTGCCCAAGATGACAGAAAACTGGAGCAAATATTTGCTTAATGGTGTTGGCATAGTTAGTGGAGCAGTGATGGGCCCTTTGGTTAAATCCCAACCCGGAAAGGCATTCCTAAGAATGCTTCCTGGAGAGGTGTTGTTGGCTTCCCTTGATGCATATAAGTAGTTTAGTTAGTGCTACTTAACTTGAAATAAGATCTAGAAGTTTCTATTTTCTGTTCTGCATATCAGTTACTTATAACTGACTTGCTATTAAGCCTGTACTAGTATAAATACCCTGTTGTAACAGATTCAATAATATACAACAAATATAGTTTCTGAATCTCAATTCTCTCTAGCTTAGATTCTAATAAGTATTGAACTCCTTTGCTTATTTTCTTGCAGATTCGATGTCGTGTGTTTCGAAGTTTGCTGCTTATCAACGCCAGCTGGCTGACAAGATCGTGACCTCCAAGGTTAGAAAAGGAACGGGCACAACCTCAATAAAGAAGACTAAGACTCTGGCTACTCCTAATGTGGTGGTAGCTTCTCCAGAATCCCAAGCGATTCGCGAGGCGGTAGCCCAAATGGACCATGCGGGGAAGGAGAAGGAACACAAACATAGCAATCAGACTCAGCTCCCCTATGTGCCCCAGGGACCTAATGAAGTCTTTCCCTCAGGCGCCAACACCGATTTTTGGGGAGAGATCGATTTCCATATCAACATAGCAGCCGACCGTGTTGGTGAGGCTGTTAGGCGAGGGAGAGAACTGGAGGCGGAGGTGGTAGAGCTTAGGAAGTTGAGACAACGTGTCGAAGATTCTGTCATGAATGAACAAATCCTCAAAGCTCGAAATGTGGAGCTAAAGCATACCAACGAAGACCTCAACAAGAAGTTGCAGAACACCGCCAATCTTACCGTGAAGTTGGGTGAGGAGGAGAGGAAGGCAAAGACCCTCACTGAGAAGCTGAAGAAAGCTGAGAAGGAGAGGCTCGCTGCTTTGAAACAAAAAGACTCATTTCGGCAGAAAAGGGACATTTTGCTTCGTGAGAAGTCTTTTGTGGAAGATTCTAAGAGGAAGTTAGCCTTCAAGCTTGCAAAGGTGAAGAAGCAATTTGACGAGGTTGAGAAGCTTCATAAGGAGGCAGAGGAGGATTGTGTTGCCATTGGTCAGGAGCAATTTGACAATGCCATCAATCAGATTTTGGCTTTGAATCCTGGGGCGACCATTCGGACTGATGGAGCAACTAGCATTGGCCTAGTGGAAGGGTGCAACATCATCAATGCTGAAACCAAAGAAGTGCTTTTGCCCCTACCTCCTAGTGCCTCTAAGATTGTTTCCCCGGTGACCTGTTTCAGCTAAACAACTCCTCCTTCTTAAACTTCTCTCTCTTTAAGCTTTGTGTTCTTTTCCTTCTTTCCATTTATTATTTGTCTTTTGAACCCTTGATGTATATTATATATTATATATGATTCACATTTGACTGCATGCATCCATCATATTTGGACAACAGGTTTGGGGAAAATGCAGGGGCGGCTGGCTATTGAGCATGTGTTTGCAACTGCTGGACATGCTGCTAACACTGCTTGAAATGCCTTTAAGATACAAAAGGCCATTAGTTGCGTACTGCCAAGTTGCTTTCTTGGTACTTGTTTGTAAAAAAAGTTGTGGAATTTACTAGTACCTGTTTTATAGTTGTATTCATTCCAATTTCAATATTTAACCTTTTAAGAATTTATTAGACTTAGTTTTCTTGACTGGCCATAATATTGCCAATAACTTTTTTGGTGGTTCATAAGTTCATATAGTTAATCAAATGAAAGGAATAGGTGTAATACCAAGATTGTTGCAACAAACTTTGGCACTCTCTCGCTTGAAGCAATTAGCAAAGTTGGGTACCAAAAAGTTTTTGTCATTAAACCCTTTATTTTTTTCTTAAAAAAAAACAATTTTAGGTTTTTATTTTACGACGCAAAAACCCCGAGGAAAAAATGTTGATCAAAACATAAAACTCCGAGGAAACTGGGAAAGCATAGCATAGTTGCCGCGAAGAAATGGAGGAAGAAGGAGGCGCTAAGCTAAGACTAAGCATATACAAAGCAGCAAGAAGCATTAAGCGAAAAGACAACAGTTTATACAACGCGCTTAAATCAATCTACGAAGACTCCATTTTCGTTGGTGAGATCTCTCAACTATGGCCTCAACTCCCTCTTCTCGCCAACCTCCGTTGTGGCCTCTGGTACTCTCCCAATTTCCATTCAACCTGTTACTTCAAATCCACCGATGGCCACACCAACAATTGCTCCTTCAACACTTCTCGCCTCAACCTCCACGTCGCCCACCTCGCCGGTATGCAATCTACTATGCACTTTCTTATTATTAGTATTTAGGGTTACTAAATTATATTCATTAAAGATGACATTTTTATGTTTTAATTCAATTGGGTAGGACAGAAGGGTGGTTGTATGATTGTTGATTCTACTCGTAAAGGAAAGCGTTTCCCTGATAGCATGTCCAAAACTATACCTATTTGGACTTGTGTTCTCAATCGAGCTATTGCGAATTTCAGAAGGGACTTCAATACTGATGCTGTTCAACATGTGAGAATGCTACTCTACTCACTCTTTCTTTACTCTTACTATATGCTTCATTCTATTCCTGATTAAGTTATCTCTATAATTGTAATTGTGTTCTCGCCTTTCAACAAAGCAGGATTCTGATAATGGAGGTGCTGAGATTGCTAGAGGTGTCTCTTGTGATTGGGATTGCTCCTTGCATCTCCCACTTTGGGTTTCCCAAACAGAAAAGGCTAAAATTGAGGACAGGTTGGAGGAATGGACTGAACAGTTGAAAGCAAGTGGAGCTGACATTGCTTCTCTTGCTGCTTGCTTGAAGAAACCCTTACGCCCTCTGTGGATTTCTCAAAAGACTGTCATCTGGTTAAACGAAGTGCCTCACCATGATTCTTGGGATTTCACACCTATCATACTTGTGTCTGCTTCTTCGACGATTGGCGTAAGCCAACATAGGACTACCTCTGAGTTTAGCTGGAATTACATACCAGGTGCTGGAGATGATGAAGAAAGCTGGGCTAGGGGTTTATCTCCACCTCTCTTTTGGAATCATGTTTATGATCTTATAAACTCGGGTCCAGATGTGTGTAACCAGAAGGTCGCAGATATAGTTGAAAAGAGTAGGGTACACCGTGCTTATAGAGGGGAAAGTGCACCACAAATCAGAATTAAATCCCTTAAATCAGATTCCCTTTCATATGAGGAACCGTCACCGGCTTTAGACATTTCAAATATTAAAATTGATACTGAGCCTTCTGAAGGTTTTGCAATATCTTGGTTGGGTTCAACTAATTTGGCAGTTGGCGCGTCTCAATTCGGTATGCTGTCCCTTTCATATTCATCGAATGCATTTCTTTTGAGGATGCCCAGTCCTCTTGACTTTACAATTACATTTCTAGAAAGCAGATGATGTGTCGAATGAAAAAACGACATTGCATCATTTGCATTTATAAATTCTCTCAGTTGCGAAAACATACTTTGCTGCCTTGTTGCTCAATAGTCTTCTGGTCAGCAACATGATTGAGCAGTAAAATATCTATAATTTGTTTATGTGGCTGAGTGTTCAGTGTCCATGTTTTGTGCAGCTGCAAATGCAGATGGTGTTGATTGCATATTGAACTGTGATAGCGAGTCTATCTCTGTCAGTCTTCCCAGTGCTGAAGCGTATCTGCATCTTCCAATTGTGGTCAGTATGAAATGGAAGGAAAAAAAATCTTGTTTTTGCTGTTGGTGTAGTTTTTATTATTATTAGAATTTTCCACTCACTAGCTTTTTATGGCCAGACTTCGAAGTTTGATCGGTTCTCTTTATTAAACAATCTCCCTAGCGCTGTGAACTTTGCAAAGTTCAACCTTGGCCAAGGAAAAAAACTTCTAGTTTGTTGCAATAATGGTATAGGCTCTGAATACCCTCTCACTAATTTGTCTACTCATTAAGTAGATTAGGATTTGTGGAAACCAAATAACATGAATTGATTGCTTTTGTTGTGGTTTTACATTCTAAAACAACTTAATTGTAGTTTATTTTTTCAAAAGCAACTTAATTGTCGTTGATAACACTGTTTCTCTAAGACACTGGTGGAAGATCAATATCCCTCCTCCTTAGTACTACTACAAAATAAATTATATATATATATATATACATATAGGTGGGGGGGAGAGAGATATCTTACACCTTCCCAAATCCCACCTAACAATCTCATCATCTCTCTCCCCCAAATTTGTTTCTTACTGATCAGCTGCTGTTTTTTTATCTGAGTGTCCAACACCTTTTTTCACTGCTAAAGAGACCAACATCCACACAAGGGGGAAGTTTTAATCCCCCCCCCCCCTCCCTCACAAAAAGAGGGGGCAGTTTTTCACCAAGTTTCACACCACCCTAGATCTTACATATAGAATTTGAGAACTGGATCAAACCAGCCGGTTCAATTGGGAACCGGCCAGTTCGGACGTTGGTTTAACCCCAAGTGGACTGCAATCTGATTGAACCACTCATAATCGAGTTGAATTGCTAATTGAACCGGGTTAAACCGTTCAAACTTCGAAATGATTTTTATTTATTTAGTTACTTTTTCCCAAAATATAATACTTTATTTATTATTAGTCATTTAACCAATTGAACCATAAACCATAGGTCTCACCGGTTCAATTCAATCTTTGGTCAGGTTTTAAAACATTGCCTTTGACACCTGTTTTAAGGCCTATGATTCCACCACTTATAATCTCATACATACAAAAAATGCGGGAATCTTGATTCCTGAGGAAATGGCTTTTACATACTCTCGTAGATTACCTTGTGTGTCCTTTATTTAATAACTTCCGATTTTTATTCTGATTACTAAAATCTTAGACTCCCATGCATATAAGATATTTTCCTGTGAACCAAGCACCTCAATATTATGGGTATATTATGATGCATCAGTTGTCCCAAATTATACTGTATATTGTGTACTGTACGAGTGTTGCCAGCCAATTTTATGAGGATTACTCCCCCTACTTGCAATTTCAGGATCTGTCACTGCTGTCACTGCTCTTTCAGTTTCTATTGTTATTTATATCCTTAATTTTCTTTCTAACTTTATCTTTTGGAATCTCTGATGTGCTTGTCCTTGGTCTTTCTAAATAATTCTGGTGGACTTGTGCAAAAGCTAATTATTATGTCTGTTGTAAAAAAAACTACATTCCCTACCTAATGTATTATTTTTGTTTGCTTTCCAGGGGAAGATATTAGTGTATGTGTTTGTTTGGCAATTTTGATGTCATTATTTGATGAAGAAGGTACACATCTATGTAGCTTTAACATTTTTACAAAAGATTAATTATGAAGCCCATCTCTCACATAGTATAGAATCAACGCATTTCAGTATTCATCATTGATGATTCCCTTATAGTACCCATTTTCATGTTCTTCTTGAAGGGAAATTATCATGCAACTCTAGACTTTATGCTTGGAACAAATATAATGCATTTTTTACTTTGCTATACTTCTGTCCTATTATTCCCTAGATGTATCCATAACCAGTGGCGGATCTTGCCAAAAAAAATTGGAGGGAGCCAAAATAGTAACAAGTATATAAAACAAAATTAATGGTGTATTTATAATAGTTTGTTTGGTTTAGTGGTCAAAATTATCTATGTCAATTTTAATGTCCTAAGTTCAAATATTGCTTAGTGCAGTTTTTTATATTAATTTTTGAGAAAAATATACAAATAACTACAAAAAAGAGGTTTGACCATCACAAGAATTGAACTGGGGACCCTAAATACACAAATAATGCTCTTAACCGTTTGGCTACTGATACCTTTGTTGCTTAGTGTTCATTTGGTTCTATATATTCTAACTTTGAGTATAAAATATATCTATGTATATATTAACTTAATGGGAGCCGGGGGATACCGTGGCTCCCTCCGGCTCCCATAAAGATCCGCCTCTGTCCATAACTGTGAAACTAGTTAAGTATCTGCAGGCTTAAATGGTTGAGATTAGGGGCACAGTGTTCTAATCAATAGATTACATGAGAGTACATTGAATATATGTAAGGAAGATATGTTTCCAAACTCAGGTGGAGTTAATTGCTCCAAATTTGTGGCCCAGGCGTGTGCATATTCTAGAATATTTGGTGCCTCATTAACATCATGGTTAATTCTATTACTAATAATCCCTGTTGTCTCTGCTTTTTTCTTTAGGCAGTTTTGATGATGGAAAATCCTTCAATACAACGCATGTCACTAAATGGGATATGAGACGACGGCTAGTATACGTCTGTAAGTTTGCAACAAATGCTCGACCATCCAGAGGAAATTTGAGGCAAGTTTTTAACTTTCTTATTGGTGGAAAATGCGTTCATCAACACCTCGAAGATGAAAGAGATGAGTGATTGCAAGAACACGTGAATATCATTGCCCATTCTTTAAAATTTCTATCTTATTACCCTTGATTTATAGTTAATAGATCAATGTTTGTAAAGGTTTTGTACGTTGTAGAGGGACTAATGTTATGTTATATTCATACTGAAGAAGCAATAGTTTTTCCTTTATCTCTATCTGCAGTGTAAACAATGTGTGAACCAATGTTATTAAAACCGAACCGGTTATCGAACCGTTCATAGCACTGGGTCATTGGGTTAATGGTCGGACCGAAGGGTCGCTTATTGAACCGCATGACCCGGTCTCTATTAAAAAATTATGATAAATAAAAATTATACATTAAAATACCATATAAATTATACTTTTAAAATATCATATTTTAAAAAATAAATATTTTTTGGGAAAAGATTATAGATATATGGTTATTTTGCATTGACCTGGAACAAAAAAATATGCATTGATTAAAAAAAATGAATGAATCATATACTACATATTATATATTGATTTGTTTAACTTATTGCAAAAGATTAGAAGTGGTGCAGTGGTAATAGTCAATGCAATGTTTGCCCCTTGTTATGGGTTCGATCCCCATCCCAGGCTTTTTTAAATAATAAAAGAGTTGTTTTCATTGGAATCGGGTCAACGGGTCACCGAGTCGTACCGGGCTAATGACTAACCCGTCCGGTCGTCATCGGTTACAAGGTACATTGCATGTGCGATCGATGAGCAATTCGAACCGATCTAAGCATCGTCGTCATGGTCCGACTTCGGCCCAAGACAAAGCCGGTCGGTCCGGGTTGAATAACACTGGTGTGAACTAAGATGGCATAAAATCAAACAAAATAGAATTAACATGTCATTTACTGCTTTTAAATTTTTAAAAAAATATTAATTCTTATTACAAATCATGAAATCATATTACAAGCTTGTATACAAATAATGTTTAATGCTTTGAATTTATATATTTAAATAGCATACTGGTTTTCAAATTCTAAGTGTATGTTGCATTATTACATCAGAAATTATGCATCATTAATTGTTTAATTTTAGTAAGATCAAATAAATATAGGAAAATTGAAGGACCACGATCCTCTCTAGTCAGGGATCCCTCCAGTCACTCCGGACAGTGTAATCTTTTCCTTTATCTCAACTTTTAAATTATTTTGTTTAAAAAAAGAGCAAGAAGAGAGAGACAGAGAGAGCTGACCGGAGAGGATCCGGTTCCAAAATTGAAACATTATGCTTGGAGCTTTCCTCCTGCTAAAAACATGAATTTTGATTCACTAACTTTGGAAGTTAGTGATTTTGGTGACGTTAGGCTTCATTTGAGAGAGAAAGATAAGAGAGGAGGGAGAGGGAGAGGGAGAGGGAGTATAAGTGAGTCAGAGAAACAAAGTCACTAAAGTTGGTGGTTTTTTTTTTTTTTTTTTTGGTCAACAAGAACAGGCTTTCATAAAGAAATGGGCAAGGCCCAACCCAACTACAACAGAGCGAAACAAACAACAAACAAAAAAACAACCCATTGGTAAGCCCAAGAGGACAACCCGAAGCAAAGGATACAAAAGTTCAGCTTAATTGAAACTAAGGAAATTAAACGACATACACCACGAAACACAAAACAGAAGCAACGAAGAAAAACCCTAACTCAGCACCCATCAAAACCAGAGAAATCAAGGGACCGAAGCGATTGAAATCAAGCTTCATCAACGAACGAATTGACGGAGGAGGATCTCGCAACCCAGATTAATCGGTAAGGAATTTGAGGAAGCAAGCCGCGAATATAATCGCAAGTCGATTACCCATCCGATTGATCCACTTTGAAACTCACAAAAGGTAAATTGATTCTTTATCGTAAAATATCTTGAACTATAATGTCAATCTCACCCTCATTTTTTTGATTGCATGTCCGAATTAAAACAAGGGAATCCGATTCAACATAGATCTCGAGAGATATTAAGACAAGAAGCAAGAATCGAGAGCTCTCTAAAGGCCAAAGCTTCAAAGAACTAGAGGAGAAAAGGCATGAATTCTAGAGGTACTCCCAAAGAACTATACTTCCTTTGTTATTTCTTGCTACAATTCGGAAAAACCTTTACCTTCATTCACTTTAAAGCGTGCATCGGTATTAAACTTTATTCTATGGTTGAGAGGAGGACTCCATTTAGCCATAGTCCTCCTTTGACCACAAAACCTATTCGGTTGATGATTAGGAATAGGGAAGGCACTATCATAGATATACAATTTGCTCACGATAGAAAATAGTGTATCATTAGGATTAGGACATATATCCTCAAAACACATTCCATTCCTAGCTTTCCAAATATTCCATATAGCAATCATCACATAACAAAGCATCAATTGTTTATCCCGACCCAAACACCATTTTGCCTCTATAATAGAATCAAACCATCGACCAAAATGAGTGACATTATACCGATTAGGAGTACAGGCAAATCAGTAATCCAAACCACAATTGGGTAGTCAAGGACAAAGAAATAGGAGATGTTCAATAGACTCATCACATCTTTGCAAAGCAGGGGCACATTGAGGAAGAAGAAATCTTCTTCGCCGCGATTTAGCTTTGTACTAAGCTGCATTATGCTTAAGCTTCCACATAAAATGTTTAATCCTTCCAGGCACCCTAGCACTCCACAATTGGTTCCAAGAATCTTCAGAGTGATTGTAGGAATTAGATGGCTTCTCATCTCTAGTTTCAACCATCTTCCTCAAAACTTTATATCCAGACTTAACACTATATATCCCATCTATAGTTAAAGGCCAAAACAGCTTGTTATTAGAATCACAGATGCTAATAGGGGTTTTAATTGCCTTAATAGCACTAGATGGAGACAAATTCAACCTCAAGGCACTCTTGTTCCAAGATTTTGTTGACACATCAATAAGATCTTTAACCATAATTGCATTACCACCCTGAATAGGACATGCCAACTCACCTGACCCTAACCAATTATCCTCCTTGATACTTATGTTCTCCCCATTTCCTATATTCCACCTCCCTTGTTGCTTCAACAAATCCCTTCCATGTAGAATGCTTCTCCAAACCCAAGAAATACCAGCTTTAGGTTTTACATTCCAAAAATCCTCCCTTTGACAATAAATTCCTCTCAACATATTAGCCCAGTAATCATCATTACTATGAAAGCACCTCCAAGCCTGTTTTGAGAGGAGTGAGGAATTTTGAGTAGTAAAGTCTTTAAAGCCCATACCTCCATTATTCTTACTCCCACACATAAAGTCCCAAGACTTCCAATGAATTCCCCTAGATCTAACCTTAGAACTCCACCAAAAATTAGCAATAGCAGAGCACAAAGATTGACTGAAATTCTTTGGAAACCTCACCATAGACATAACATACGAAGGAATAGCTTGAATCACAGATTTTATCAAAACCTCCTTCCCAGCTTGTGAAAGGAATTGTTCCTTCCAACCACTCAGTTTAGAAAAAACTCTCTCCTTGACCCAAGCAAGAGCATGATTTCTAGAAGCACCCCACTCTGCTGGAACACCTAGATATTTGCCTGGAGATTCCCACAGAGGAATGTGTAGGGATTCGGACATAGAGATTTTGATGTGATTAGGAATTGTTGCACCACAAATGAGCCCAGTTTACGTAAATTGATCTTGACGACTGAAATCCTAGTGAAATCATTAAGGATATGAACAATTTGATAGATTTCCTCCATAGTTGCATTCCCAAATATTAATGCATCATCTGCAAAGAATAAATGAGTTAAGATAGAGAAATTTGTAGGAGCCAGTTTGAGACCACTAGTAAGACTGAACTGCTTTTGCAGAAAACATTCTAGAAAGAACATCAAAAACAAGGATAAGCGGTATGGAGACAAAGGATCTCTCCCGCCTAAGCCCACTTCTAGGAACCACAACTTTACTTCTAGCACCATTGACTTGATAGATATAGGAAAGCGAGGTGACTAGAGACAAAACAATAGAAACCCAATCGTGATGTAAACCAAAAGACAACAAAACATCCTTAAGAAAGGACCAATCTACCCTATCATAGGCTTTGTTCATGTCTAATTTGATAGCAAACCCATGACTAGCTTTAGAGCTTTTTTTCTTAAGAAAGTGAAAAGCTTCTTGAGCAACCACAAGGTTGTCTTGAATTAATCTCCCCCCTACAAAGGCACTTTGTTGAGGAGAAACCAGAGATTGAAGGATAGGTTTTAACCTAGAGACCAATACTTTTGAAATAATTTTATAAATAAAATTACAACAACTAATTGGCCTAAGCTGTCCAATTTCCTCAGGATGTGAAATTTTTGGAATTAAAGCAACTAAAGTTTCATTAATATGATCCCTAGGACACGGAAGAAAAGAACTCAGAAATAGCTCCTAACACATCTAATTTAATAATCTCCCAGTTCTTTTGATAAAATAGTCCATTAAGACCATCAGGACCAGGAGATTTAAGGGCACCTAGAGAAAAAACAGCAGCATGAACTTCAGACAACAAAACAGGAGACATCAAGGAATTATTAAACTCAAAGTGAGAAACTAACCTAGGGACCACACTAAGACACTGAGAGAAAACTGGATTAGAAGGAACATAAATATCTTTGAAAAATAACTCAATTGCTCTAGTGACATCAGATTGCCCTTCAACCCACAAACCATCCTTATCTTTGATCCTAAAAATCTTGTTTTTATCCCTCCTCTGCACTGTAGTAGCATGAAAAAACTTTGAATTTTTATCCCCAAAAGATAACCACTTCAACCTTGACCTTTGTCCCCAATACAGCTCTTCTTGTTTCCATAATTTATCAATCTCAAACCTTATCCACTTAATTTCCCCTAAATTATCCCTTGAATTGCCAGCATTAGTCAGAATCTGTAATCTACTCTTCAATTTAGAGATCTCAATAGCAGAATTTTTGAAAGTAGACTTACTCCAAACCTGTAAAGATCTCTTACAATTTCTAGATTTAACCCTAAAATTGTCCCAACCACCTTCAGATGAACCTTTAGCATTCCAACCCTCAGTAACAATCTTTCTACAATCATCATGTTCCTCCCAAAACTTTCATATTTAAAAAAACTAGGACATCTCAAGTCAGGGTACGGGATAAGAACAATAGGAGAGTGATCAGAGTTTAAAATAGGTAAAGCAATACCTGTAGCATGAGGATATAAGAACCTCCACCCCCAATTGACTAAAATCCTATCTATTCTTTGATAAGTAACAATTCCATCTCTAGGATTACTTGCAAAAGTAAACTTACTACCCTTTAAATCCAGATCCAACAAATTCCCCTGATCCAAAAAGTCTCTAAATAAAGCCATTCTAATAGGAGCCACACCCCTCAACCCATCCTTCTCAGTAATAGAACACATCTCTTGAAAATCACCAACACAGCACCAAGGTTCATTCCTCATAGGCATTAATCCCAGAAGCTTCCCCATAAATGTCTCCTTCTATCAAAGGTTGGATTTCCATAGACAAAAGTCATCATAAACACATTTCTGTCTTTCTTCTCTTTAATAGTTTGTATGAATATAATTTATAGATGAATCAAGAACTTGGACATCAAAATCGAAATTCGAGCGACCCCAAACCACCAGAAGTACCCACTGCAGGAACACAAAACACCTTATTAAACTTTAACTTCCTTCTAACTCTTTCAACTCTAGCTATTTGAGCCCTAGTCTCCATAATAAACAACAAAGCAGGCCTATAAACCTTCATCAGCTCCTGGAGCTCTCTATTTGTCGTAGATGCTGCTAATCCACGACAATTCCAACTTATTGTAGTCATTTAGAAATTGGGGGCATGGATAGACCCGCCTCCTCAGTCAATTCAGTAGCATCCATAATCATTTGACCATCAATAACAGCAATAATTCTAGCTTTTTTTGCTCCCTCATACACTGTACCAGAACTTTCACCACTAGAAATCAGTAAATTTTTATTTTCCCTACTTCTTTTGATGTTTAGTCCATGAGATAATTTATAGCTAAGAGCATCTTCAACTTGTGCAGGAATAATATTTTCATTTGGTTCAGACAACAGCTGTTCATTGGAAGGAAACTCAACATAATAAGGAGGAGAGTATTGAGGTGGTAACTTAAAATCAGTTCCAACAAACCTACGAATGGTTCTGTTTTGAGGTAGAGAAGTAGCAGAAGTGGGATTAATATCTGGCTGAGGATAATTAAATACTAGGTTCTGAACTCTGTTTTCAGGTATGACATTTGATTCACTTTCCTCCTCTCACTAGTATCTTGAGTAGGGGTATTTTCATGATTAGTTTGGTAGGGTTCATTTGAGTAAGATTGACTACCTTGCTGATAATTACTTCCAGTAGGAATTCTATGAAAGGCTCTAGGCTTAGTACCTATCATGAAATCACCATACTTTGGTATTCTTTTATCAAAGGCAGCCATAACTCTAGGGATTTTGCAATGTTTCAACTCATGTCCAAACCACCCACATCCAAAGCACAAACCTTGCAGCCTTTCATACTTAAAAGCAATCCAAATCCTTTCATCAATAGATCTTTGTAACCAACATCCAGACCATATAACTTTCTTAACATTAATTAACACTCTAGCTCTTAGAAAATGAGTAGCAGCAGAACCAGAATTAAAGTTATCATCAACCTCAATGATAGTTCCTACTTTTTCTAACAAAATATAGACATTTGATGGGTTAATTTCATGCTTTGTGAGCCATGAACACGGATCCGAGAAAGGAACCAGTCAAAATTAATATCTTTAAATGCTATACCTTCACCCCACCTTTGTAAACCGATGATCCGGTTCATTACAAACCATGGCCCTCTATCCAACACTTCAATTTGCGACCACCATAGAGGAAAGGTAAACAAATATTTATTATCCCCCATATCGTGATTTTTGGATCATTAAAGCGATCCCAAGTTTTGAACATAATAGATCTCTTTGTCTTCTTGTTCGGGACTTTTTGGGAGATGATCCGAGCTCTGAGGCCCTTAGAGCATATTCCACATTGCTCTTTTGAAGGCTGGAGCCGACTTCCCAAGTATCAGCCTTTCATCTTCGGGAACAACATAATGGTACTCTTGACCATAGAGAACACGAGAGATTGTGATACCCTATGAACAAAGACAGAAAATAATATATACTGCTCTTTAGCTCTTTCTAATGCAACTTTTGCTCTTTTAAAATTCTGTTTTTCTCTTTTATTTTGCTCTTTTGCTCTTTTTGCACTTTTGCTCTTTCTATTTTCTGATATTGTAACAAAGATTTCCACTAGTTGGAGAAAAATTGGAAATAAGTAAGGATTCTGTGATTCCTTCTAGATATTATATTCATACTGACAGTGGAACTTAATGAACTCTATAGTCAATATGAGATTTGTCATAACACTCTATCTATCACTTTGAATGATAAGACTCAAAAAAACTGAATGATACTTGTGTCTGGATAATTTGTATGGATATGTTTTAGAACTGTTATATAGAAACAGGTGGATACTAGTTAATGAACCCTGAGAAAGTACTTTTACCAGCCAAGAAGATTCAATGAGGGAGTTAAAGCATGCAAAGCTTCAATAAATCTAGCTTATCTTAAAGAAGATACGCTTGAATTATTTCTGGAAATGTTATCAACCAGCATGTAATACTCAATACCATTAAGAAACTCACTTAGAAATTTGACAGCAAACATACTCAATAGATAATAGCCAAAAAGAACTAATATTCAACAGTTAAAAACCAACCCAACCCCTTTAGATATTTAACTATCTCAAGTGGACCTTATCTTTCTAAAAACTTAGAGAGAACCGAATCATACTAAAGTTGGTGGTTGGATGCAATGAAATCTGTTGGAATCGTCACGTGGCTGTTTTTCCTTCCCTTGTATCTTGCGTTTTGATATCTAATCATGGATATAGTAAAATAATCATTACTATTGAGAGCTTTTATATGGTTACGGATCATGTGCACAAGTGATAAACTTGTGTATTATACACAAGACCTGCTATCATAAGTTTGTCTGTTTTTCACTTAATTACAGTTTCTACCAAAAAGGTTTTTGTTTTTACATATTTCTCAATGTAATTTCAGTTTATTTTTATTTCACCTACTGTTTATTTTATTTTTACAGTTCTTGCCATGTTGGATATTTAAATAAGGCTAAATTACTGTTTTGGTCCTTTATCTTTGGTCTTAATTTCATTTTGGTCCTTTATCTTTTTTTTTCTCGTTTTGGTCCCTCATGTTTCATTTTTGTGTCAATTTGGTCCTTTTTTGTAATTTTTGTGTCAAAGAAGATGGATGGAAAATTACAAAAAGGACCAAATTGACACAAATTGACACAAAATGAAACATGAGGACCAAAACGAGAAAAAAAAAAGAAAAGGCCAAAATGGAAATTAATTAATTTAAAGATAAATGACCAAAACAGCAATTTAGCCTTTAAATAAAAAACTTAAATTTTAATAGTTTCACTATAAAAATTACTTTTTAAATATTATTTCTTTGACCCTTCATCCCCCTCATCTCTCTCGCTTCTCACCGCCATCTACCAACCACCGCCAACTCCGGTGAGCTTCCGCCACCGCACCACCTCCTCTGTCCAATGAACCACCACAACCTCACCATCGCAACCCTCTCCTCACCAAAAGTTAACATTGCTCAAACAAATTTGGGGGTAACCAAACAAAGCAACTCCTTAGCGAATAGGTGGAAAGGATTCAAAGTTGAAGCTTCTGTCTCTCCCATTGATGAATTGCAAAAAATAATAATTAACAAAATTAAGAAAGAAATTTCATCGGGGAGGCATTTCTCAGAACACATTGATCTGTAACAGAACCCAGATCTGTGGTAGCATCTTGCTCAGTTGTTGGAAGAGGTCAAGCTTCAACAGCAGGACCCTCTTCCTCCCATACAATCTCAAAAGTGTCAATCAACTGTTGAACGCTTTTTCTCCGACTTTTCTTTTGGGGAACTTCTTCAACAACGTAAAAAATAATTCATGTTTTTCGAGGGAGGGAAAGAAGGTGAGGCTGTGGTGGTTCACTGGAAGATGCGGTGGTGCGGTGGTGGAAGCTCGTCCGAGCTTGTTGGTATATGGCGGTGAGATGCAAGAGAGATGAGGGAGATGCAAATCAAACCTTAAAAACCCAAATCAATATCAGTGAAATTGTGAACAAATTGAAGATGAACAAATTGAAGATGAACAAATTGATGATGAACAAATCAAGAGTTGTAGAAACTGTTCAGCGAAAAAGATAAACAAATTCATGATTATAATTTATTTTTAATAAATATTAGTTCAGATGTAAATAATATTAATTTAAATTAAATAATATTTTTCCAATAGTTTAACCACAATTAAAAGTTAAATAATACTAACTTAACTAGAATAAATAGAGGTTTTTTATTTATTTTATAATGTGTGTAATTTAAAAATTCAGAAAAGTTATGGAATCTCATTTTTGCAATTATGAAAATAAATGGTGATGACCACCTTGAAAGGTTTCCCCCCTAAATCTCAACCACACATTCAAAATAAATGAAATCCAACGGTAATGCGTGTCACTTGTGTTACACAAGTTTATTACTTGTGTATATGATCCGCAACCTATATATATATATATATATATATGATAAAAGGGGGTAACAATAAGAGTTCTTGACCGAAAAAGAAAAACAAGAGTTGTAACTTTTTTAGATTTTTTTTTTTACCTATACCTCCAAATTAGAAAGAAGACAAATGAGAATATTAGATACAATGGAATGGAATAAGGTTTCTTATTTTTCATTCCGTTCCTTTTAGTTATAAAAAATTCAGCAAACCAATTGATAACATTCATTCTATTTGACCTTGTTAGGATCAAATTGAGCATTGATCTATACTTCATGGTAACAAACAAGCCCTGGCTACTTGTCACTTGTCATGAAGCACATTCATTTTGCCAGTCAGCTCTGTACAGTAGGTTAGGAGAAACACAAGTTGAAGTGATAACCAATGGAGAACCCATCAAGAAAATGGTTTGTTCTGTCTTAGTAGATCAACTCTAGAACTTCATTGCGGTCTTTCTACCTCCTCGAGGTTGAAAAGGATTGATGAGAATTGGATTCTTAGGAAATTGAAGGAGGCCTTTGCAGACGTTTTCTCCTTGATTTCAGATCAACAACTATGATTGAAATGTTATCTCTACTGTTTCTACCACATGCAATTTCAGTGAGGCTATCAGCAACAACTTGTGCAGGAGATATTTCCTCCATTGACAAGGAGGATCTGCGGCGCCTTCTTAGAATGCGCCGCGCTACTTCTCCTACCTCCTCATTGGTCATTACATCCCAAAGTCCATCACTTGCCAGAATTAGGCACTCATCCTCATCATTTCTTGCTGTAAAATTTATCTCTGGCACTGGAATAATCCATGGTCTCAGGTACCGATCACCTGAAATATCACCATTTAAGCAGGTAACTACAAGACTAGTCATATACCTTTGATTCTTAGATGTCCAAATCAGTTTTTAGCCTGAAAAGTTGTTATTAGTATAATAATACAGCCAAAAAAAAATTAAAAAGCAGGAAAAAGGATACGAACCACTGTGGCTATTTGGTTCGTTTTACAGGAGGATAACTCAAGTTTGTCCCAATCGAAGAGAAAGTGCACAAAATTATTAACTATATTTTCTGCAGCAAGCCTCTTTGTTATCTAAATTTCAGGCTGCAAATGATTTTAGCAGCAAGAAGCTAGTGATGTTATATTCGATCAGATAGCTCGGGACAGCTAAAAGGAAAAAAGTTAACATCAATGTTTCCCCAAAACCTTGCTCACACAACTTCAGAGTCAATCTTTGATGTCCAGCCTTAGACTCAATAATATTGAGAAAACACATATGAAAAAGTAGGCATGCCTCCCCCTTGCTCACATGCATCCCCTTTGTTGTATCATATATCAGCTTCCTCCTTTTCGTCTGTTACCTCACCAGCCTCAAAGTTAGAATCCTTGTCGTGTGAGAAAAAAAAAGAAACTTAAGGTTTTGAGTCTATTCAACTTCCATTTTCCCATGCTTCCATTCTCAGGCATCTAATGCAGCCAGTTTCTGCTGTATTGATTGCTTCAAAAAAAATTTAGAAACTTATTTGTAGTGACCCCAAAAACGGAGGTATCATAGTCACGGGTAGTAGTAGGTATATAGGATCAAGACCCTTTTGACCAAGTCCTCTAATTTTTTAAGGACTAAGCCGTTTGCATCCTCTATTAATTCATAGTAGAAGATTATTTGCCATATAATGTTAAAAGGAGCTCAATGTCTTAATTAATGGTTCAAAGAAACGAAACATTTTGTAATTTCTTATCCTAAGACTAGAAGACTAGATATGAAGATAAATCGAGGTACCTATGGCCCTGGACATGGCAAGAACACCAAACACCCTAGCTCCATTCCAGTTTATGACTTTTCCACCACCTCCTTCGATTCTCAAGAGTTCGTCTTCTCTATCAGGCTGTACAAGCAAGAACAATGTTATCTTAAATTTTGTTAATGAAATAAAATATAACCAACCCATTGAAGGAAAAGATAAAATATTTGAACGTATGGCTGCATAATGGAGATAACCTCTTAATTTTTTTTACTTTGTTGATCATCCTTTCTAATATGATGGATTATTACAAGTATCTCAGAATTTCAAAAGCACCATGTCTGAAATGTTTTTATCTTTGATTTATGTAATAGTCGACTAATCTCCTATACATATACTTGAAAAATAAGAAGGCAAACAACAACACAATACGTAAAACGGTAGATATAATAACATGCTTGTACTTATATCAACGTAAGAAGATAAGTAGGTTGTAACTAGACCTTCTGATCCACTGTCAATGGGATTGTTTGAGTCCTGCGGCAAAGAACCACCCTTGAGTCGCCGCAGTTAGATGTAATAATTTGGCAACCAGATAGAACAACCACAGAGGCAGTAGATCCAACCATTTCTGGTGCAACTTCATCTGATGCGATTTCATTGTCAGTCCTCTCAAAGCCATTAGCAAACACGGCTTCCCACCTTCTCTGCCATTCACCACCACCTGCCATTTCACGGTTCCACTCCTCTGCTATAACATCATGCATTCGATTGGCACAAAATTTAGCAACCTAAGATTAAATTAACACAGAAGTTAGAAGAAATGTATACTAATCATGATACTTTCTGACAATTTGTGTTATTAAGGAGATGTTGAATAATATTCATTCACTAGTAGAATCAAAGCGTAATGTCTCTAGAGGGGAAAAAAATCTGTCAGTCACGGGAAAATGTTAGACACAATTCAACACCAAAATGATATCCAGCTTTAATGACCTCCACGCCTCGCTTGTACAAGGGGAAGGGAAGGACTTTCAGAGTACAGTTGCTCTGCTTAATCCATCTCTGATATCATAATTCTGAAATAAATAGGTGTGGTCAAACAAATACTCAATACTCAATTAATATGCAAAGTAATGGTTTTTTCTTTATGGCCAGTGAGGTGTATAAAAGAAAGAAAAAATTGTAACAGTATCGCTATAATTATATCTACCACGAATTCAATAATGCTAAGCTAGAGTAGTTTCTTCTGTTCTTGAAAATTGAAATGTGTGGCTTTATAGGTTATCCGAAAATATAATAAGGGAATTCTCTATTTCCTTTTAAGAGATGAAAAGAAATTCTACTCGTTGAAGAATATCTCAATCTTAGGCTCTGTATGAAAAGTTAGTACATAGTGGATAAACTAACTTATAGCGGATAAGTAGACTTCTCATAATTTATTATCCCCATCTAAAACTATATTCCAATTTAATTTGAAAAATAGTTTTTCCCAAACCCATATTCCCATAATTTGTAATAATGCTACTTGTTAGTTAAGTAGACTTCTCATATTTTGGTCAAGCGTGGTTCGAAATCCCCCCATCTAAAGTCTGTTAAATTATACGCTCTCCGTTCCTAAACTTTGGTCCTTTTGACATCTCTTTTTTGTTCCAAGTCAGTAGGTATCAATAAATTGTTACTATTCACAATATGAACTCATTTGTATTCCCAAGTCAGTAGGTATTAATGCTACAAAGGGATACTTTAGTCTTTAAGTATTACAAATTTATGATTTCTTAATTTGTGTGAAACACTCTAAAAGGACCAAAGTTTAGGAACGGAGAGAGTATTTGTATGTTTACCTCTCGTTGATATTAAGTTAGCTGAATACATGTGTTAGATTTTGAGTAAATTAAATACGGATGGGTAACACATTATTTCAAAGGCAACCTAAGTCTAACTAATAAAAAGGGTATGTTGGCATTTTAGATTGTTTGTTAGGGGAAAAAATTGTGTTTTTTTAAGGGTCTCTCGACCCTCTTTTATCTAGAATCATGATCGGTCTCAAATCAAACATAGACTTTGTTTGATAAAAAGTAGATGATAGCGGATAACGGATAACGGATGAACGAATAGCAGATAGCGCAGATGAGCTAGCGGATAGTAGATAAGCCAACTGATAGAAAATTATGTGTTTGGTAATCAGCAGTTAAAATAGCTGATAAATGTCACTTGACATAAAATAATATTTAATTGATTAAATTATTTAATGATTACAAAATGTTAAACGCTACTCGAAAAACGCTAAACGTCAATGCTTGCTGAACACTTGTACTCGCCACCCACTAGTCAAATACGCTAATTTCATATATTATTCGCTAACAAATAGAACGCGCAAGACAGAGCCACGATACAACAAGAATTTCTCTTTGAGTCTCTTATTTTTTGGCAAGTCAAACGCACTAGATTGAAAATGAATACTCCCTCCAATCTACTTTATAAGAGAAAACTCATATTTTATGTAGATTAAATACATTATTATGATTTTTCTCTTATAAAGTGTAGCAGAGATAATAACTATTTTCCAAAACGGAGCAGACCCTCGTCGACAATCATCAATCATCCCATGTATATTTATGCCAAGAGTGGTGCAAAGGCGCATAATGAAACATAGGCCCCACTTGCTTACACTTTTTTTTGGTCTAACACTTGCTTACACTTGAACAACATACCTTTTCTTTCGAGAAAAAAGCTCCTTCCATCCACGTATCTCAACCTTTTCCTGGAAAACTCTTTCTCCCCAACACAACAAAAGACCCACCAATATAGTAAACACCAGCACCTTATAGTTTTATTTTGACGGGACATTATATAATTTTATCGCAGCCACGATGATATACTAAACAAATGTTAGCGTTACAATCTCAATTACACTCTTTTAGCCACTATTTTGTATTGGTTAACATGGATCTCACCAATTTTTTTTTGGCACAACACGGATCTCACCAAATTTACATGAGACACACATGATTTAGTAAGATTCATGTGAAATTAAGCTAATAATAGAGTGTTAGATTGTGTCAAAAAAAATAGTGTTAGGAAATAAGCGTTAAAAATGTGTCGACAATAGTGTGTCACTAGTACTCATTAACACTATTTCCTAACATACACTCTGGTATTAGTTGAATTTCGAATTGATCATATTAAATTATGTAGGTCTCATGTAAATTTGATGAAAACTCTACAAATTTCAACATATATAAAAAAGGATTTAAGTTAAATACACAATAGGTGCATAAGTGTTCTCCACTATCTACCAATTACTGGTTAACACATCATTAAAAAAAAGTTGGTCAATTGGTAACCATCAGTTGGTTAATTGATAATCAACCACTCCATGAATTGTTATTGGTGGTAGTTGTAAAAGTGTATACACTGTATGTGCATATAAAAAACTGTGTTCAAAAAATTATGATAAAGAGTAGGCTTAATTGCAGTTTTGGTCCCCTTATTATACCCAACTCACAATTTTGGTCCCTCGAAAAAAATTTCCACAATTTTGGTCCTCTTATTTTATTTATCAATTTGTAAAATCGTGGTCTCCCACCAATCTGGTCAAACATTTGGGTGAGTTGGCACTCACTAATCCAACTTGGCATTCCACGTGTCATACCATGGTGGAATAAAAATTAAAATAACTTATTTTTTTTATGAGAGCAAATAAAATAATATTATTTAATAATTGTTAAGTATAACAATTTATCCAGAAATTAAAAACAGAAGAGGAAAGCCCCCTTCGTTTCTCATGATGACAATAATCCCAAATAGTAATTTTCAAGTAAATCAGGAGTTCCACTAAATTACGTACTGTTATATAAGCAAGTTCAACTAAAAAGTTGGGAAACAAAAATGCAAGAAGGAAAAGAAAAACCTAAGTTCATGACGTTGAGAGCTTTGGGGCGATTGAGCGTGATGACAGCAATGCCGTTAGGATAAACGGTGCCCTTGACAAATTCTTCGGCCATGGCGGTAATCGGTCAGAAAGAGAAGGAAGGTTTGGAAAGAGAATAGGCGATCAAACCCAGAATTCGATTAGCTTATTATTTTCCTCTTCGATTTTTAATTTCTGGAGAAATTGTTAAAGTTAATAATAATTAAATAATATTATTTTATTTGCTCTAAAAAAATAAGTTGTTTTAATTTTTATTCCACCATGGCATGACACCTGGAACGCCACGTAAGATTAGTGAAAACTCACCCAAATATTTGACCAGATTGGTGGGGGACCACGATTTTACAAATTGATAAAATAGGGGGACCAAAATCGTGGAAAAAATTCTTAAGGGACCAAAATCGTGAGTTGGGTATAATAGGGGGACCAAAACTGCAATTAAGCCTAAAGAGTACTAATGTTAAGATTTCTCTATATATTATTTCCCATATTACTGCCTCTGTCCCACTTTGTTTGCCGTTTAAGGTTTTGACACACTTTTTAAGAAAAATGATTAGGAGTAGATTCTTTAAAAAGTGTTATCCAATTTACCATTTTACCCTTTATCTCTACCTAGATAAATGTGAATCTTTTATTGGAGGTAAAAAATTGTCATAATTAAATAAGTGTAAAAGAATATTAAAAGTTTCATTAAAAATCTAACACAACAATAAATTTGAAACAAATTACTTTTGCTAAAACAAGAACCAATTTGAGAGAGAGGGAGTACCAAAAATATCCCTCCTTCTTTGCAAAATAAAATAAAAAGCCCTTTTTCGCATGGAAAAAGGTGGTTTTTATTTTATTTTTTTAGATAGACGATTGTTAGTGGGGTGGGGGGAAATGTTAATTTCTGGGACTTGAACCTGGGACCTCTTTCTTGCACTCATATAGTGCACTCCTTTATGTCCCTTAGTTTCCGGGACTTGAACCGCATGGCTATGACTAGTATGATTACCTGTCCTTAAAAAGAGAAAAAGGCCCACACCGGTATTATGTACAATCGTATCTACGCGTGTCGCACCAAAACGAAACGCCCCATTAATTTCTCTTTTTCTTTCTGGACCACTCTGCCTATTACACGTGTCCTTCTCAACGAACGCGCCCACCAACCAGATTCCCAGTTTCAGTTAAACCAACATAACAATTCCGGTTATCAGCTTTTTTTTCTTACAGAAAATACTCGTATAGAGCTTACTAATTATAGAACAGATATACTTATGTAAACAAGAGAATTAAATACATTCGCTCCAAAAATAATTTATATATTGAATATATAAAAAAACGCCGCGCACGCTTTCGTTTTCTAGTCACTACAACTCTCTCAATATAGAAACAAAGAGAAAAAAATAGAAGCGAAGTTTTGCGAAAATTATATTACTATTTTTTTGACCAAAAAATTATATTACTATTACTAATAAAAATATACTATAAAATAGAAGAAGAAGGAAGAAGAAAGAAAGTGTGTACCTGAGAGCCACCGTGGCCATCGTAAACGCCGAAGAAATGAACGGGAGCGCTCTCACCGGAGGATCTAGAGCCGGAAGCAGCACAACCGCCGACGTGATCGCAGGGGCGAGACATGAATCCCGGAACAATCGCGACGGCGTCCTCCATCTCTTTCCGTCTTCCAATCACCGAAGTGTGTCCCCAGCTCACTCCCTTGTTACTCCTTCCCACGCATTTCTCCCTCATCATCGTCACCACAGCCTCCTCCGGCATGGAGGTATCGATGTCCTCTTCATTGGATGCTCCGCTCAACGGAAGGACAACAACAGTCCGGTTCATCGCGATTGTAGGAATCTCACCGGATCCGCTACTGATTGAGGAAATATCGCCGAAGCTATTGATGCTTCGTAAATCGTCAGAACCGAATACGGAGGAAATGCCTGAGCCAAAACTCGTTGACGTCAATCCAGAATCGACTCGTCCGAGTTCACTATCCTCCAAGGGCTCCATTGAGTGAGAGAGAAAAAGATAGAAGGAGGAGGGAAAAAGAGAAGAGGAAACGATAAAAAGAGAAGAAAGGAGAGGTAAGAAAGTGACACGTGTGAGAAATTTGTTAAATGTTTTTTGAAGGCACACGCATCCGTTATGGAGTTGAGTTGAGTGGGGAAATAGAAACGAGACACGAGCTCTTCTATTTTTATTCCCTACATCGCACAACCCTGCACCCGCTTTTCTCTGTTCTTTCTTGATGTGTATTTCAATACCCACGTTTTGCTCTGTCATTGGACCGTCCTCAAAGGACGACTCTAGATTAGGCTGTACCCAATTGTTTCCTCTCTCAGTCTATGACGTGTGTGTGACTGTGTGAGGAACGTACATTGTATTTCATTACAAAAAGGCTAGGTGGCACTTGTACCACATTGTGGGCCTACACGTTTGGTAAAGTTCGACGACGGAATTAGTTGAAGTTTCTTTTTTATATTTATATAAATAATAATAATGTATCCTCTACGCGTAATTGAATAGGCTAATTTTTCGAGTTGGATAGGACTATAATCACTAGCGGATCTAGAAAATTTTATCAGTGGGGGCAAAAAAATAATTTACCTATAATGTTTCTCAAAAAAAATATTAAAAGTTTTCAAAAAATACACTATCGCGTCCGTGAAGGAAAAAACTTCAAAAAAGATATTCAAACTTCTACTAATTATACTCTTTATCCAGACATTTTCATATTCTAAAAATGATGTATGATCTTTTCATTATCAGTATCATAAAAAATACTCCTATGTATTAGTATATGTAACCAAAGAAATTATTCGACTATTAATCTCCCATGATTGCATACTCTATTTTTCACAAAACTCTAGGTAGAGAAACATCTCTCAACCATTGTAGTTGGTAAAAGCAAAGTCTATTTTTTATTTAAGATTGTGTGCTAAAGTGAATTGGACTTGTGAATTTCGATAATTAGATATTAATGGGGGAAACCCAATTTTTTAAAGGGCACAAATAATAGTTTATTATATAATAGTATATGATTTTTTTTTTTTTGTGGGGCAAATGCCCCCATTACCTATAGGTTGTATCCGCTATTGACCACAATGACCGTAAAACTCTTCTTTAAAAGATTAAACATTGTTGCACGATCAAAGTTGAATTTAAACTCAGAATCTTAGTTAAGCTGATGAAGAGAGCCCTATCATCTCATCCAACTATTATTAGGTTACAAAATTAGTTGAAGTTAATGACTAAGAAATTATTTTTTACAGAAATATGGATATCCTTTCAGAGAAATATAGAAGGTAAACTGTCTAAAAGTATGGAGATTAGCCAAAGATATATCTTTCCTGGTTAGGACTTAGGGTATAGGTTATCAAATTTATTTGTCTCTTAATTAATGCCACGTTAGAGTTTGGGTAAGAGTTTAAGGCTGTATTTGACAAGTTTTATCCAAATAATGGATTTGACTTGCATATGATAAATAGATATTTCATAAGCTGGCAATTAATATTTTTTAGTAGCATTTAACCTTTTTTTCAAACGCATCTTTGCGTACGGTGTTTCACTTTTGTGCCATTTTTACGTCTATTATTTTTCTTAAATTCATTATCTATTCTCATTAAATACTTTGTAACGATTAAAAATGTTCATTTATGTTCATTTATGTCATTTTAATTTATCAGTTGGTTTAACTGCTAGTTTTACAAAATACACTATTTACTATCAATTAGTTTATCTGCTATCTGTAAGTTCATCCGTTATCCTCTCATTTACTATCAACTATCTTATCTGTTACTTTTAATTACGTACCAAACAAAACCTAGTATTTGTTTGGTTTCATGATTGTGTTTGTATGAGTCCAATGCAACTTGACAAGATAAAAGAGGTGTTTGTTTACAATTGAGAAAGTGATTATGGCTCCCAAAACCAATTCTAGAGAAAGGTACACTCCATAGTTTTCATATAAAGCAAAAATTTGTTTTCAACTATATAAGTTGTTCACAAAATTGCCCCTTCATGACATGTTGCATCGGAAAACTCGGATGAAAGCATCGCTCGACCTTCCTTGTGTTTAATTCCTGTCGTAGCTAGCATCTTTTAAGGCTATGTTAATTTCATGTTTGGCAAGACCCATATACTAGCTTATAGTGGACAAACTCTCAGTAAGTCTCTGTTTGGTAAAAAAAAATAGCGAATAAACTTGTTCATAACGAATAAACTAGCATATTAAATTTAAAGTATTTAATAAAACTAACGATTGAAGTTGGTTACAAATATAAAATGACACAAAAAGAGATTTTTAATTAATATTTTAAAATGAGAGAGAATATTTTCTAATGAGGAATTTAATTAAAGTAAGAGTAAATATTTGAGAAAAATTGAAACGATATAAGCTTTAAGCTTTAACACTACTTGAAGTTGCGTTACAAAAAGATGTATAAAGCTAGTGAGAAAATGCTATAAGGTATTAATACATGATAGAATCTAAAAATGAGAGAGATAATCTAGAAACGAATCTAGGCATTTACTCAATTATGAGAATGATTTCGTTGCCAATGAGATAACGCAAGATTCGCCTAACGACACCCCAATGGGAATCTAAAAGAGCAATGAGAAACTGGCACACTTTATTAATGATGAAGGCAATATCTAGTCGAGTTAGGGTGTAACACCCCCCACAATGGAGTAGTAGTGATGAGGATCAGCAAGAATATCAACACCATGTCTACTTAGCTTGCTACTGGAGGGGGCAGGTGGTATTCTTCGGGATCACACAGGTTGTTAGATTGTTGGTTTCTCCTACCCTTAAATTGGCGGTGATTCCCTCTTGGCAGAATTGTTGGCGATCTAGGGAGTCTTGAGCTGTGTCATGCTAAGGGCTTTGATCAAATCATTTGTGAGAGTGACAGTTTGGAAGCGGTGTAGTTTTTCCTTGTGGATAGCACCCATGCATTACACTTTTATGCTTCGAATGTTTTTTAAATATCAGAGGTTTTGTCGCGAACTGTACTATTAGCTTGGTCCATGTTACGAGAGATTATAACAGATGTGACGATTTCTTGGCCAAGCAAGACTCTCGCTGGATGTCCAATATGCTTTGGGATTACCCTTCACCAAGACTAAAGTCTCTCATTCTGAGAGATAAACTTGGAACTTATGCTATGTTGGATGAGAAAAGAAAGTTGAAGGAAAGAGAGTGAGAGGAAAGAATGTTGAAGGAATGAAAGTGAAAAGAAAGTGGATAGAATTCTTGAGTTGTTTGGTAGAAGTGAAAGTGAATAGAAAGTGAGAGGAAAGAATGAGATGTTTTTTGTAAGTGACATTAATATCCCTATGTAATAATGATATTGATAAATAGGTGAGGATAAAAATGGGAAAAGACAAAATGGGAGGATTGAAAAATTGTGGGACCCACACCACTTTTTGAGTTTTCTTTCTTTCCTATTGGCTTTCAAACAAGGGAAAAATTTTCGATCTACGAGTTTTTCATCCTCTCTCAATCTTTCCCTAGATCCAAACATAGTGTTAGTTTGTTTTCTCCCGTCTTTTTCTCATTTTTGTCTTTGTTACGTTGTGTAACACCCCTTTTCTACCCCTCAATTTACACGTCATTATCAGAGCAATTTCCTTTTCAAAAATATTAATTTAATTGATAGAAAAAAAATGCTACCTCATCATAATAAAAACTCATCATTTGCACTCATTAAAGTTTGTGCAGTAAAACCACCGTCATAAAGGTAAACCTCATAAATCAAAATGTCACAGCGGAAATAAATACTAGCTCACTAAGCCCCTCAAAACATATCTTATATTTTCAACATAGTCATTAAACAGTAATTTAATAACTAATAAGCGTCAACTACGCCCCAGGTGCTACGGTATCGTAGAAGCGACTTCGACTGCATGTACCCCAATAGCTAACACGTAAGCAAAGCAAGACCTTCACTCGCGGTTACCTGCAGCGTTGCCACAAAAGAGCAACATTCCAAGTAGAAGGGGTGAGAATTTCTGCAAAACAAAATCAAGCACATGGTAAAGTAATGAAAACAAACAATCATACAACATCATTATCGACATCATGTCATCTTCGCCAAACACCAACTCAAACCACAATTGTGAAAGAAGTCACGGTCATGAATATGCATGTAAATGCAACCCACACTGGGTATATGCATGATGGTACCATACTCGTCGCAATAACCCACTGAGGGCACACAGTCATCAATAATAGCCTAAGCTTTATTCGCCGCAAAGAGGCCAAGCCTATTCGTCACATTATGCACATGCTATGAGACTCTATGGACACATGTGCAATTCGTCATAAAACACTTATAGAGTGTAATCGTCGCAATACATCACAATCACATTACAACATCATCATAATCATACTCATAGAGTATATTCGTCACAAGTCATCATAATTCATATTGCATCATCATAATCATACTCCTAGAGTATATTCGTCACAAGTCATCATAATTCATATTACATCATCATAATCATACTCATAGAGTATATTCGTCACAAGTCATCATAATTCATATTACATCATCATAATCATACTCCTAGAGTATATTCGTCACAAGTCATCATAATTCATATTACATCATCATAATCATACTCATAGAGTATATTCGTCACAAGTCATCATAATTCATATTACATCCTCATAATCATACTCATAGAGTATATTTGTCACAAGTCATCATAATTCATGTTACACCACATCATCATAATCACTCATAGAGTGAACTCGTCATATTCGTCAAAATCATATAGCAACATCATCACAGTCATATTTTTTTCTCATCATCATTGAGCATATTTATATATGTATATATTTCAGTTGTCTTTTAGCTTAGTAGGTTATAAAATAGTGAACTGATTGACTATGGGATTACTCAGTAATCGATACTACTACTTGCCTGTGAGCGTTGGCCACCTTTGCAAGACTCTCAGTGATGCCCTTGTAAATACACCAGTGAAAGAAATTTTGACCTTAGTGGTAAACCACAGTCTAGCCATAGTCAATTAGCACACTAGTAGTATAACCTTTCACCGAGACTCATTTATATAAACATAGCATCACAATTTTTTTTGTTAAGAATCGTCACGTTTCAATTCGGGAAAACACCTCATCTTTAAGCTTAGACACCCACATTGGAAAAAGAGGAACATCACATTTTAATTTGTATAAACGGCAACACAAAACAGTTTATTTTGCCTTAAAAATAGAATATTCAGTTAGGCCTCTGAATAAGCTTTCCAACGCATCTTAAAACACCTCAATCGGGTTCCCGGTTCGCAAGATATCAATTTTTCAAAAACGTGACATCACTTTAAAGAAAACGGTGAGAAAACAGTGACTCGCGCTCCGGAGCGCGAGTCGGGCGCGACTGGGGCGCGATTGGACAGACCCAACATGCCACAGAGCAGCGCGCTTGCGCCTGGAGCGCGACTGGAGCGCAAGCGAGGCGCAATTGGGCAGCAACAGCGAAATGTGCAGAAAAATTCAGATTCATCAACACCAAAACCACGTTTTCATCACCAAATCAATCATCAAAACATCACTAATAGTTCATCCAGAACAATCAACAATTCCTCAACATAAAACATCAAATTTAATCAAAACACTCTCACATTTGCATTCCAACGAATCATCAAATTCTTCCAACAACAACAATTGCATCAAAACAACATCAATACTTTTCAAAATATGAAATCTTCAAAACATCATCAAATTCAGCAACAATACCAATTCCCACAAACCCCACAAAACCCTACTAATATACTCAATCATGTTAAACCGAAACGCTCACCCTTACCTCTTAAACGTAAGCTTCGAAGAAGACGATTGGAAGCACCAACGAGTAACCACAAAGAACACAACAAGCCAAAACCTTGGAATTTCTCCTTCAAGTCGCGAAAACCCTCCCTTTCCTTCCTCTTAGCGCGCGCCACCTCTTCCTTTCTTGCTCTCTCTAAATTTTCGTTTTCCTCTCTAATGAATTGGGAGTGAGGGTTTCGCATAACCCCTGGGGTTAAGGCGTGGGCCTTTCACGCATTGGGCTCTGGCTACACCCCACACTACTACTCGATCCCACTCCTACACAAAACATGATATTTCCCTCTTAATTTAATTAACTCACGCTTCAACTAAAATTAATAATTCAACTAATCAAATTAATTAAACTAATTAAATTATTTTATTTTATTTTATTTTTCGGGGTGTTACACGTTGCACTCCCTCCGTCCCACTTTGTTTGCAGTTTAAGGTTTTGGCACATCCTTTAAGAAAAATGATTGGGAGTCTAGATTCTTTAAAAAATGTTGTCTAATTTACAATTTAACACTTTATCTCTCTACCTAGATAAATGTGAATATTTTATTGTTGATAAAAAGTTGTCATAATTAATAGGGATATAAGTGTAAAAGAACCTTAAAAGTTTCATTGAAAATCTAAAACAACAATCAATTTGAGACAAATTAATTTTGCTAAAACAACAAATAATTTGGGATGGAGGGAGTAACAAAAAAGATGTCCTAGTACATGAAAAGATGGCGTGATTTCGATACCGATTGACCGCAACTAAATACTGTAATGGGTTATCCTTGGGGTCAAATTACAGGGTTTGCGCTCTGATGGAAATTTAATCCATCGCAGTAACCAACACACAGGCAACACGTATGGATTTCTTCGTGAAGGGAGCAAGATCTGATGCCCCAATTTGAATAATTCAAGACAAGCTAGATGGCGATGCATGACAAACAATCTAGCAAAAAGGAGGAAACATAGAGTTAACAAAAGTAAACATGATTGGACTTGTAAGCGGCTGAATTTTCTTGTTGTCATATGATGACTCATGAATATGCCCCTCCCCTTTTTTTTTATTTTGTATACTTTATTGTATTTACAATATGATTACAATAAGAAAACAGCTTAAAATTCATTATAAAAAAGTACTAGGAAACATTATGACAAAAAAATTGTTCTGAGTCGGACCCAAAGGACCAAACACATTTCAAATTCAAGCCAGCCACGGAGTATGTGTTTGGTTCCGCGGTGATGAGAATTGAGTTTAACAGAATTGAGTTTGGAGAATTGAGTTTAGTTAAAAGTGATTTTGGAGAGTGCTTTTCGTTTAGTTAAAAGTGAGTTGAACGTAATGTGATTTTCGTTTGGATACATTTACTAAAAGTGATTTTCACCAATTATTATTGTTTGGATATATTAGATTAAAAGTGCTTTTGAGTACAAAATTACCAAATGAGTATCAACTTAAAAGTAAATTAGAAATTTAAAAAAATGATACAATAGTCAACAAAAATACTAAATAATAAATAACTTTTGTATTTGGTAAAACAATTACTAAAAAATGAATATTTTTCTGAATGGAGCCATTGCTAAAACATAAGATACAAATTTTTTTAACATAAAATAAGAATCATTAAAACACAGGAAACTTGTTAAATACTAGAATAACAATACCAATTTTGAGAAAATAAAAAAATAACGATACCGATTAATTATAATAATAGACTTAACATTATGATTATTATCATAAGATTCGTAACGACTAACCAACAGAAAGAATTTACATAATGAGTTTTTTTTTTTAAAAAAAAAGGTTTTTGCATAATGAGAGACTTGACAGTAGTCAGGATATTTTGTAAGAAAAAAAAAACTGTCAAGCAAGAATTGATTGTCAAGGGGTAGTTGAGGAAGATTTATTTTCTATCAATATTTAAAAGAGAAAATTGATTTCACAGTAACGTAGAAGCTACAAATACCAGCTTCATGTAGAATCGAGTTTGGATGGCAAACTTGCTTTTAACACCAACAAACCAAACACCTAAATAACACACTAAAATCAAGTTTACAGGTACAAGCGTGAGTTTGGGGGTTGCAAACGTGCAACCAAACATGCACTAGCCCAACGCAAGTCAGTCCCCTGCTAAAGGCAGATGCGAACTCCACGCCCAGGCAAGTGTAATCCGTGCGCCATAGTGTTTAACGATAGACATTAGTTCGCTAGATCCAATGACTGCAATTTGACCTGGCAATCAGGCGCAACCAACCCCTGATTCACACGTCAAGCCTATAAATAGAGGTTGACCCTAACGCCAGATACACATTCATTATCTCATATCTCCATATGTATGTCTTCCAACTTCTGACTTGAGCATCAGAGTGTCATTGCAGGTACCACCCCCGAGTCAAGCTCTGAGGTCCGACTTCAGTAGAAGCACCCTACCGACTATCTAGATCGGGCCACCCGAGATCAAATAAGGTACAAATCATAAATATAACGGTCTTAAAATGTGCTTAAGGTGAAAAGTGTCAGTATTTGTGGGCATATACACGTGGAATGATGAGTAGTATATGTACTATTTGTTTAGAGGTTTATGATAGGACTAGTGCGGTGACCCGTCCGATGGACGGAGCCAATGCTTCAGGTTCTATAGAGAGATGGGGCAATGGTTTAGCGTTACACTTTACATATTTTGGCTCAAAATTAATTTTAAATTTGTTACAGAATTAACTTTTTTTTTAAATAAAATTTGTTATTAAGGAATAAACTTCGCATATTTTAACAATTAAATTTTTTCACATACTAAAGTACCCAAAAAATATACTGCATAGTGTTACACTTTATATAATTTGTTACGAAATTAATAATGTTCTATTTCGTTACTAAGAAATAAACTTTGCATATTTAAACAATTAAATTTTTTCAGACAGTACCGATTTAAACTTTGAAGTGTTTGGCAATTGTTGGCATCTCACAAGCCTTTTGAATTGATAATCCCCTCTTTATTAAGAGAGGGTCGCATATTATATGTGATTTGGGGGGAAAAAATTTCTCCCCCATTTACCAATATATCCCTCATTTTGTACCCACTGTTTACCAATATACTCGTACTCTATATTTTTGGACCGACATACCCCCACTCTATATTTTGTGCCCCACCATTTACCAATATACCCCTCATTTTGTACCCCACTGTTTACCGATATACCCCCACTATATATTTTTGGACCGACATACCTCTGACAAATTTTTTATTTGTCCAACACTATTTTTTTTTCCACGTTTGGTGGGAAAATTTTATTCCCACCATTTACCAATATACCCTTCATTTTGTACCTCACTCCAATATACCTCCACTCTATATTTTTGGACCGACATACCCCTGACAAATTTTTTTTGTCCAACACTCTTTTTTTTTATCCACTTTTGGTGGGAAAATTTTATTCCCACTATTTACCAATATACCCCTCATTTGTACCCCACTGTTTACCAATATACCCCCACTCTATATTTTTGGAACGACATACCCCCACTCTATATTTTGTACCCCACCATTTACCAATATACCCCTCATTTTGTACCTCACTATTTACCAATATACTCCCACTCTATATTTTTGGACCGACATACCCCTGCAAATTTTTTTTTTGTCCAACACTTTTTTTATTATCAAAATGTATCCCTAATTTTGTATCCCACTGTTTACCAATATACCCCCACTCTATATTTTTGAACCGACATTGTTGCCTCATCCCACCAAGAGCTATTGTTGCCTCTTTGTCTTATATATATGTGTTGCGTATTTTTATACCCCCTTATAAAATGTTGATGTTTTTTTGAAACCACATCTGTAGGCCTGTTAATCACCTCCTCGTGCATAGCACGGGCATGTGTCCTAGTGATGTTTGAATTTTAAAGTTCAAATCACTTTTATTCGTATAGATTAGTATTATTTGTACTAGCGGAACACGGGCACAGATACTTATTAGATATAGTTAGTGTCTAACTAACTTAGTTAGATTAGTTTAGAAGTTAGTTAGTGTCTAACTAACTTAACTAGATTAGTTTAGACACTAAGTTAGTTAGACACTAACTATATCTAATAATACTAGCGGAACACGAGCACTCTTGTGCCCGTGTTCCGTTTTTGATACCGCGCTATAATAGATACTTATCTACAATCGTATTTTAGTATATATGCATTCCTTTGTTTAATTTATATCTTTAGTTGTGTTTCATTCTCTATTTGTTCTTTTAATTTAATATATGTTGGGAACAGAATGAGCATCACACAGATGCAGAGAGAATTTTGGAGAAGAAGAAGTTAGTTAGATGATGAAAAAGAATTGTGAATTGTACTCAAGTAGCACTCTAGGATCCTCTTAGCTGCCACCATGTGTGGCACTCTAGGATCACTCATAAATCAGCTAACCAATCCAACACTGAATGCCACATCAGGCCTACTATTACAAACAAACCTCAAAGAACCAACAATGATCTGCTTGAACAGAGTAGAGTCCACTATTTTCTCATTTTCTGCCAAGGTTAGCTTCACATTTGCTTCACATGGTGTTGCTACACTCTTGCACTTCCATCTTGAATCTCTTCAAGATATCACCAATATATTTTCTCTGATGCAGAAGTATACCACTATCAACATATACAAATTCCATTCCAAGAAAATAGCTCAAAGTGCCCAAATCCGACATCTCAAACTCTGTCATTAGCCTTTTCTTGAACTCATCTATCTTCTTTTGATCATTTCCGGTCACTAGGAGGTCATCCACATAGAGGCACAACACTATCACTTCTCCCCTATCCTTCCTTTTCAAGTATACACCATATTCAACAGAGCATTTCACAAAACTCTGTTTCTGCAGAAATGTGTCTATTCTTCTATTCCAGGCTCGTGGAGCTTGTTTCAAACCGTATAAGGCCTTGTTCAGCTTGCACACCTTGTGCTCTTCACCCTTCATCTCAAATTCAGGTGGCTGTAGCACATATACCTCTTCCTCAAGCTCACCATTGAGGAAAGCAGACTTCACATCAAGTTGATAAAGGGGCCAGTCATTATATGCAGCAAGTGAAACAACTAGTCTCACTGTCTCCAACCTAGCTATTGGTGCATCTACCTCAGAAAAACCCTCTTGCCACAAGCCTTGCCTTATTTGTATCTCACAACACCAATACTCCACTTACTACCCTCTAATATAGATAAATTTGGATCCCCACTTAGCGTCTCCAACATCACCGCATTATCACTCTTAAAATTAGCAGTAGATCTTTGTGCCTTTTGGCCAATGGTAGCCACATCAAAATCAGCCCCGCAAAATACTTTTTATTTCCACCATACCATATTTCAAAACACAAGGCCAACATATTGACTATATATACACTACAAAAAGCGGTCAAATTGCGGGTTCTTTTTAATCAATTTGTGGGGGCTTTTTAATCAATTTGCGGGGTTTTTTTACCACTCTGATAGGTTGTACACAAAATTAGCCCTTACAACAATTTTTTGGGCTTCAGAGGACCAAAACCTAAAATAAGTTTCTGTTTGCTCACATCCAATCAGGGATGCGTATAATTATTTTTCTTATTCTTAAACCTAACATTTTATTCTACAGACGAGAAAAAAATCAACGTAGATAAATATGATTCACAATCTTCAATATCATCTAAGGAAGAATCGATTAACATAGGTTAGAGAGCGAGGGCTACAGACCTTTCATAAAAAAGGAGACGAATCAATGTAGATAAATATGCACAATGGGTCACAGACGATTCCTTTTTTAAAAAGATCATTTTTCGCAGATATTTTTGTATGTAGAATCCTCCAAGCAAATTGGGGGTGTGTCGTGTAAAATAGTCTTTATTTTCCACAATTTTTTTCACATAGAACGACCAATATCGTATGTTGAATTATGAGAGGCAGTTACTTTACTTCACATATTGTTTTTAAGAACCGATACAAACTCTACATTAAAAAATAGCAAGCAGATCGTGAAACTCCATGCAAACTCATCTTATAATTAAGAGAAAGAAGTGGCCATCGAAGAATTTTTTAGCTTAGTGAGAGAGAGAGAGATTTCGTTAATTAAACGAGTACAATCTATTTATTTTTGGGGGTCAATTATATCCATCTAGTTAAAAAGCTTCAAATCTGCATTGAGCACGTGGCCAGTTTCTAAATCAAATCAAATATTCCTCCTACTAGGGTGTAAAAATGTCATATTTGTTTACAATTCATCCACAATGTCATTTTTTTCAAAGTTTTCTTTACCACGCTAAGTGGTTGTAAAGTCGTATCTTTATTGGCTGGGTAGATTCAGTGGATCACAAATTTGATTTGATTTGATTAATCATATGAGAGGTTAATAGTTAATTAAATGGGTAGTAGCAGGGCCGTCCCAAACAATTTGGAGGCCCTGTTCAAATCTTAAAAATGGGACCTGTTTGATATTGAGTTAACTTTTCAAGTTTTTTTCCTTAGCTTCTCATAATTAATTTATACAAGTGTCGTTTGTTTATGCAACTTAGGTATTAATAAATACTTATATATTACTAGTAAAATATCATTAATATATAAATGAGACGAACAAACACGATTAGAAAATAATAGGCTAAAAATATATTGACAATTAGAATTAAATCATAGTTATTATTATTACAAGCAATTATTATTATTATTATTATTATTATTATTATTACTATAGAAGACAAAAAAAAATGGAGACAATTCTAATAAAATGAACGGAAGTGCAGAAAAAGGTGTAACATGTTTACCAAAAAAAAACAAGAAAATGTTAAAGAAAACAGTGCCATAAAAAAGTGGTGAAGATGAGGCTTGAACCTGGGACGTGTGAGACTCAAAAACGTATCTGAAAACGCACACGCCATCGAAACATTGTCATAGTTTAGTTATTCTTTGCGCAGGAGGAATATATATTGTATTTCTACGTTTTTGGGGCCCTAAAATATTTTGATTGGGCTGAGGCCCTGTGCGGTAGCACGGGGTGTACAGCCCAATGGACGGCCCTGGGTAGTAGTTGTAAATCCACTCCATTGTGTGTATGCCATAAAATAAGTTATCAAAATCAAAAGACAATAGTTACGAACTTTCTTCTTATTATGGCATAGCTTTTGCCACATCTTTGGATACTCCCCATTCTTATTGGAGGGACGGGGGAATTAATAAAATACTCCCATCAATGATGCAAGATGCTAATCGAATCATGGTCACGTATTTATTAAAAATTATATCTTCATATGATTATCATATTGTTCTCTAAAATTTGAAGGCCTTTTGTTTTCGTACCCCCCTCATTCCCTCCCACACCCCCATAATCCAAAAAATTTCAATAATACCCCTGTCTTTTTAAAAAAAAAAAAAAATTCAAATTTTTGAATTACCTCAAAATATAAGGTAATTAGGTTCAAAAATAATTGATAATTTCGGAATTACCTTTAAAGCAGTATTTAGGTTCATAAATATAAAAATTTGAATTACCTCTAAAAAGGTAATTCAAATTTTTAGTTTTTTATTAATTTTTTAAACTTTGTATATTGAATTAATATTTAAACGCTGCGTTATATTTTGGAACTATGATACTTAACGGTTTACGATTTAAATAACAATACGTCAAAATATATAAAATGAGCAATAAAAAAATAATATAATGTACAAATACAACTACTATGGGTCCAAAATGTTTAACAATGAGTGAAAATAAAGACGTGAAGTGGGTGAGCGTGCGACATCTAAGGCATCCGGGTCAATCACGTGCTCTCTGCTGCACTCTCCTCATATGTCTCGGGACAAGCAGCTCTCGATGATATGGTGGATCCGAAGTGTGGTGTGGCTCGCTCGCTGCGTGGGTGCAGCACCGAGGAGTAAGGCGCACCGTTTTACTGATCGTACCAAGGAAGGTAATCGGGATCGCACTCGCCGTGGTAGCCCGCCAATCTACTAGCCCGCCAAAATGTCGCGCGCCGAATCGATACATCGGTAACCCCGTATGATCTCGTGCTCGCCGTAAAAGTGTCCGGAGAAGAGTATCGCTACTACTCGCCCCGAGAATCATCGTGCTCGCCGCGTAATTTTGCGTGGTCTTTGCTCGGAAGACTCGCCGCTTCGCTCTACGTTGTCGATCGTCTACTCGCCATCGTTAAAAAAATAAATGTAATTAGAAAATATTTAAAATTAAAAAAAAAAAAATTGGGATTTTGGGATTTTGAATTACTAGGTAATTAGAAAAGAATTTGAAATACCTCGAAGGAGGTAATTAGGTTCAGAAAAATCAACCTAATTACCTCCTTCTCGAGGTATTTCAAATTTTTCAGAATTACCTAGTAATTCAAAATCCTTCAATTTACTTACTTTTTTCGAAATTATGTTTTGTGAAATGTGAAATGTGATTTTGTAAATTTCCAGGGGTATTTTTGTCCATTTGGGACATTATGGGGGTGTGGGAGGGAATGAGGGGGGTACCGAAATTAAGAACCAAATTAGAATTCGAAATATCAGCTATGTGGACACGCTAGTAAGTAGATGAAATTCCGAATTACGGGAAAACTTCCAAGTGCAAAACGGTTTCTCAAGGCAAATTCGAGTTTTCACCCAAAACGTGTGGGAATTGTGGACGATTTCTGGAGGATTTATGAACGGCTTGCAGGAGCAAGGACATGTGTAAAGCATCTAAGGTGCCAGAAGATATGTGGCAGTAGATCATTAACAATCATTAGTTAGTTACTAGATTAGTTTATTTTTGAAGTACTGGACTGTTCATCCATCTTTAGGCGCCAACCTTCCAATTTTGCCTAAAACATAATATGGTCATCATAATAACACTATTCATACATCAATTAAATATTCCGGCTTATTTTAAAAATATCTCCTACATTTGAAATATGGTGTACTATTTACCATGCGTGATCTTTTGTACAGTCTTTTGGATTTTTTTCATCACCGCTAGCTGTTTTACTTTTCACCCTTTATGTTATCTTCTAATTCTATTTTATTCTCCACATTGCATTCTTAGCATCCCATAACTCCATCTAATATACTATGTCATTTTTTCAACCGTTCAATACCATATGTTGATATGCACTTTGTAGAAACCTTCTTGTGCGCAGCACGAGTGTTTGTCCTAGTTTTTATTAATAGTTGTTTGTGAGTAGTTTTAGAGGTGACATTCATAATATTCAGTAACTCATACATGCCTAACATATCCGCTTACACAAAATCTTTGGTAAATTGTGGTAGAAAATGTATGCTTGAACCACTTCCTTGGAATTTTTTTTGGTCAAAACTTCTTTGGATTTGAATTTTACTTTTAATAAATTAAAGTGTTTACTTTGACAATGAAGTGTCTCACTCTTGTCTTTTTTTTTTTATTTTACTTTGCATCTTACTTGCTTTATAAAACTCTAATACTTAAAAAAGTTGAGATTTTCATTTCTTCTTAAGACTGATTCTCACTTTTGTTTAAGTTGTGATTTATTTTGACCAAGACTTTGAAAATCTCTTGTGTCTAAATTAGTGATGTTCAATCCCTCTTGGGTTTAATCCCGTGTTTCCTCTAAGTTACTCCACACTGATACGCACTTTGAATTCTGACTATATTATTAATCTTGAGTATAATCATTGAATTGATTGATAATATTGTTGAATTCATTTGCAAACTTCTATTTTACTCTTTGAAAACACGCCTAATCAAACTTATACTCAAACCTGTCAATTGGTGAACTCAGGATCTAATTCGAGTCCTCTTTATTTTATCTCTTTTGAATTCATTTGTTTTGACAACAAAATTTCTTAAAAAACAAATTGACACACCCAGTGGGACGTAGTTAGAGATAGTTGTGCCAAACATTGATTTTGCATGCTTCTTCGAAGTGGTAAAATGGCCCATCTAAGAAATCTTAGTAGACCATTTGCAAGTTCTCCTAATAAAACAGAAATAATGATTCCGAACAAGAAGTTCAACAAGAGTTGATTTCATTTGAACTATATAATAATATTGATATTATTCCTCAGGGAGAACTAAGGTCTAACCCTCTAATAAGTCAAGTTGAACCAGAACCACCAATTCAACCCGAGAGGCGGAATGTTAACATGACACAACCACCTTATAGGTTGCATGTTGGTTTCGTTCTTCCAAGGGTAACATTGGCAAGTTCAAGTGTTTCTCTGGATTTCAGGGCATTAATAACGGGAGAATTGATAATTCGAGATTTAACTATTTAAATCCTCACAAAACTTTTCACTATTCTGCTAAACCAAAAAGATAAAGCTTCTCCACAATGACGAGAACAGAGACTATGCTATACCCTCTTCTTGATCAACTCCTTGATCCTAAAAATCAATACACGGTCTGTGTACACTATACTTGTTAGAATATATTTATCATATCAATTAGTATTATTATTATCTGTTAGAATATCAGATATTATTTTCCATATCAATTAGTATTGATTAGTATCAATTAGGTTTTATTAGCATTAATTGTAATTGATTCTTATTTCTATTATAAATAGATGTGAGAGTGCTCTATTATAGACACACAGAGAAAATCACAAAATTAACAATACCCTAACCTTTTAATTTATTCAGTAATTTCTGAAAATTTTCTAATGCGCCCCCTTCCATTGTCATTTTCTGATTTTGCATACATTCTTTATAGTAATATGTCAACTTATTGGTTATCCACTTATACTAATACATGCAATTGGAGTCACCGTACCCAATTTTTACAAATATTTTTTAACCTGTTTGTGTTTAATTACTTTGTTGTCTTGGTCCCTAACTGCTTACATTAATTGGCTTATTGTTTGTGTTGGTAAAGCATTTATAATGAATCTTGTAGACATTCTTGAGCGGTGGAGCAGCTGAATTTTCTGGTGAGAATTCTCTCCTACTGCTAACTTTTGTGACATATTAGCAAATATTAGGGGTTTTGTCATTGCATCCTTTTTTATTTGAATTATGTTTCTTGAAAATCAAGAATTTGCTTTGCATTCACAGTCAGGTCTACATTGCAGAGTTATAGGAAATGGTCAAGAGAGATAATCCTGTAAGCTCCAAATTTTAATTTAATTCCATGGTAAACCAAAACAAAGTTGCCAGGGCATATAACAGTAGAACTAGGCATGATGAAAAAGCATTGGTTCAAGTAAAAGCATTAAATCTCTTATTCTTGCACAAGCATAAAAGAAGGACACCATACACATTCTTTAAAAAAAGGACACCATACACAGAAAACATCATTATTGGAGCCAAAAGCCTGGAGTTGATAGTAAGCTGCCCGAATCACCTATAGTGGCGATATACAGGGGTGTACATACAACTCTCAGCATACTTGACAAGATTCTCAGGACGAGGAAGATGTGTAGCCAAACCTACAATGAGATTTGAACCAATTGTTTAGTTTAAAAGGAAATGCATGCCGGAGGAGACTGAGATAGCGAACTAGTCAGAATGAAGGAATAAGAGTTAAGACAACGAGCACACACCTAGTTCGTACGCCTTGGTAGCAACACTTGCTGCTATGTTGGCTGAAATTTTTCTGATATCAGAGAAAGGTGGGAAAAGCAAACCCTTTTCGTAGTTTTCGTCTGTCACTTGCTTGGCCAATGCTTCAGCTGTACCATTAATGAGAAGAATGTTAAATGCTGATCATTCCTTTAACAATTACTATTCATTATCTAAAAGCAGTGTTTATGTATAATTAAGCATAGTTAATCACAACAATCATGAACTAATTAATGTAGAAAGTATTGCCACTTGAAATATTATTCATGTACTAAAATATTCATATATGATTCAGAATAGACAAGATTATTGATATAAAATGAGTTTCTGTTATGTCATGTTTATTGAATGTATCATGCCAAATTTGTCATGTTAACTTACAGGCTGCGAGAAGCATTTCATCATGGACTCTGATTGCTCCTGAGATTACTAGACCCAAACCAAGGCCCGGGAAAATGTAAGCATTGTTGGACTGAATAGACAAGAAAAGAATCAGGTATGATGATATGTTGTTTATCTAATTAAGAGACAGAAATAATAATGAATCTGAAGAAGATTTTAATACCTGGCCTGAATAGTAAACTTTGCCCTTGTATTCAATAGGGTCAAATGGACTTCCACTAGCAAATATTGCACGACCCTCACTCCACTGGTAAGCCTCTTCAGCTGTACACTCAGATTGTGAGGTTGGATTGGAAAGAGCCATAATGAGAGGTTTCTGCAGCCAAGGGTAAAGAAAGAGATATAGTTTCTTAATTGCTATTTAAAAATCATCTATCTAAATACCCACAAGAGAGATTAAGATAAGATTTTACTTCATTAATTGAAGCCATGACTTCAACTACTTCCTTTGTAAATGTTTTTCCTACTCCCGATGATCCAATCAAAATTGTAGGCTTGATTACCTAAAAAGGTGAGGTAATTATGGATTAGGACATATCTAAAGGCAACCTATTGCAAGCCATTAACTGATATTTTGATACCTTAACAGCATCTAAAAGATTGCCAACAGGTTCATGTTCATGAGCCCACGGCTTCTTGAAGTGTTGAAGTGAATTCGCCCGTGAACTGACAATTAAACCCTGTAAGAAAATACATAAGTATATTAGAAATAAATTTTAACAAGATAGTTTATTGGTTTTCAATGGAAACTTATCATGTTTTCTACTACCTTTGAGTCTACAAGCCATATCTTCTTGCGACTCTCTTCTATAGGTGCCTTAGTCTGCAGCATAAACATTAGAAATAATAAATAGAAGAGCATCACCAATTGTAGTTTGAAAATGAATTAAAGAAACCTGATATATATATAAACAATGAAAAGCTGACTCACTTGCTTCGACATCTCAAGAGCTATTAGCTCAGCTATCCCAGTTCCTGCCTGAAGGGATCACCAAAAACGAGTTAGAGAATCATTCTTTGTAAGTACAGAAAAATAGGTATTGTGTTCACATGCATTATCACCCTCAAAATATAGATGGAATATTGATATAAATAATAAACGAAAATGAACTAGTTAAAATTATCTCATCCTGTATACTATATTACTTTGGTTAGCATGGAAATAAGCATAGATATCAATTATGAAGACAAAAATTTGGGGCAAAACTGATAAAGGTCTTCTTACTTCTCCAGCACCAAGGAAGACGAATCTATGATCAGCCAGGGTACCCCCAATGAGCTTCAGGGCTGCTACAACTCCAGCTAGAACAACAGATGCAGTCCCCTAAGAAAATACATCAATAATTAGAAAAGATTCAACGATTTTGAAGAAATACATGCCACTGCCAGCTTTTGTGAGGCATAATACCTGGATATCGTCGTTGAAAACAAGATGTGTTGTACCATATTTTGCAAGCAATTCGAAAGCATTGTGATTTGCAAAATCCTCAAACTGAAGAAATCATTCGAAAAAATCAGTCACTGAAAATGGAGAATATAGGTCCACAAAACCACATATAAGCTACTCTTGGAATTTTTAACAACCTGCACAATAACTTTTTCCCCGTAGTTTTGCTTCACTGCAGCCATGAACTCTTCCAGAAGATCATAATATTCCTAAGATGAAACCAATGATGCAGATAGTATACAATTAGAAAATAATAGAAGGATTTTGAGTAAGGCACATATATGAATTTGATACAAACCTTCCCAGTTGCCCTCTTTTGTCTAAGCCCAATGTAAAACTCATCTTTCAGTAATTCCTCATTATTTGTCCCCACATCAATAGTAATAGGTAAACACTAGCCACAAAAAAGAAAAACAAAGGTAAGAAAGAAGAACAAACAAACAAGACATCATATGATGAGATACACAAGAGAAATCAAATGAGATCGAAGAAGCATTAGATGGAAAAAAAAATGCTTACAGCTGAAGGACGAACTCCTCCTAGTGCTGTGTACAAAGCCAATTTACCAACAGGAATTCCCATCCCCTGAAGCACATGTACAGATACAGCATAGTTAAATCGTGTGAAGTGAGCTAGATCATCTAGCATGTCTATTATATTATACTAGGTACTTGTGAATTAAGGTCTAAGTTAGTTAGGAGTTTGAATCTCCTTACCTGGCATCCAAGATCTCCAAGTCCCAAGATCCGTTCACCATCAGTGACAACAATAACTTGAATACTCCTCTCAGGCCAGTTTTTCAAAACCTCAAGGATTCTACCTTTTTCTTTCAAACTAATGTAAAGACCCTGAGGACGCTTGAATATGCTCCCATATTTCTGACAAGCCTCACCAACAACAGGAGTATATACAATAGGGAGCAATTCCTCAACATTGTCAATAAGTAGTTTGTAAAACAGCCTTTCATTCCTCTCCTGTACACCACCAAAAAAGACATCATAAATATTTGTATAGTACACATCTGTCAGTGTTATCTGTGTTATGTTTGGTGTCTGTGGTTTATAGATAAGTAAACAAAATTGATGAGTTGGAATGGTTAGTAGTTACCTGAAGGTCCATCATGGCGACGTACTTTTGCAAGGGAACCTCATATTGACGGATGTTGTGCATAAGTTTCTTCTCTTGTAGTTGCTGTGTGCTAACTGCGGGAGGCAAAAGACCACGCAAATAGTGTGCATCTCTCTCTTTCTCAGTGAAAGCAAGCCCTTTGTTGTATTGTGGATCTCTCAGCAAAGAGTAGCCACTGCAGTGCAGAATCACAGATTCACAGATAGTGATCAATTCATGAAAATTAATGGAATTTGATGTTGTGATGTACGTTAGTATACTATACCTTGCAACAGAGAAAGTCCAAGGGGTGACGAGTTGGTCCTCGGTGGCGCGATCTTCACCGTAGACATCGACAACACCGCCACTGACGGTGGATCTTGGACTGAGGTCGAGAACAGACTCTCCATCTCTAAAGGCCTTAAGCGTGCTCTCCATCTTCTGCTACTGTTACTTACCAATAATAATCTAAGACGAGCTTGGACCGTAAGATTGACAGACACCACACCACTACTTTCTCTGATATTTTTCTGAAATGACGACAAGTATGAAATGAAAGGCAGGTGGAGTCAAAGATGATTATAATATAGTATGCATTATGCTTATGCAACAAGTGGACGTGGTCGTGGAAGTCGTTTTCTATTTGAAAAACAAAGTGCACTATCTTTCTTTATTTGCATTATATATTATTATTTGTTTTACACGTCCGCACATGTCAAAGCAATCATCATTCAAGTTTAAACTTTATTAAAGGGAAAAAAAGGATTAATCGGCACAGCTAGGACGAGACGAGAGGGATCGAACTCTGTTCAATGAACACACGTTGAATTTGGAATAATAGAGTTGGTATAAACGACAAGAGAGGATTGAAAAGACACATAGGCTTTGTCTGTGCCCGACCGGAAATGGAGGGAACTCTGGATTAGGTGGCTTCCTCTCCTCTTCTTTTCAATTTGCTCGCTGCCAAAATGTCAAGGATAGCTTTTTTTACTACAAAAATGATAGTAGTTAGTAAAAATTTTAGGATTTTTTTTTTTTGGTCAACAAAGAGTGGCTTTCAATATATGAAATGGGCCAAGCCCAACCAAGAACAACACACAAACAAAAACCTACACAAACAGGCCGGAACCAAACAGGCCGGAACCAAACAACAAAAACAACAAAACGGAAACAAATCTACAAACATATTAACAACATAACGCTCTACGCAGAGAGCATAAACGAAGAATAAAAAACACCAAAACCCTAGATCATCATCAACCTCAAAAAAACACCCCAATCAGACATGAAAATCAACCGATAATACGACGATGAAGAAGACATCATGCAGTCAATTCCATCTGCAAAATGGTGCGAAGCTTGAACGGAGGAGAGAAAATCCAATTTCTCGGCAACGAAGAAGAAGAAGCAAGATGAGCTACACAATCAGCAGCTCCATTACACCTTCTATTGACCCATTGGAATTCACAAAAGGTAAATCGAGAACTCAATTTAATAATATCATCTATAATGATCTCAATCTCACCCCTTATAAACTTCCTTTTGCAAGATTCAATCACCACAAGAGAGTCAGATTCAAAGATGACTTCAAGGATATTAAGATTAAAAGCAAGCACAACAGCTTCTCGGAGAGCAATAGCTTCAGCCACCAGAGCAGAAATCGCAAAGATTCTAGAGGTACTACCCGAAACTACAACTCCAAAACTATTTCTTGCAATAATGCCTGAAAATCCCCTACGAGACGTCTCAAGAAATTGAGCATCTGAGTTGAATTTGATAGTGTTATTGATTGGAGGTCTCCACTTTGCCTCAACTCTGTTTCTACAACCAGTAATGCCTTGATTTATTGTAGAAGGCACCATAGGAGTAATCATATTAGAACAGTTAAGCTTAATAGCAAAAAGAATATCATTAGGAACAGGGCACTTTCCATCAAAACACAAAGCATTACGAGCTTTCCAAATATTCCACAAAGCTATCATAATGAAACTGATTAGGAGATTTTTATCAATACCAGAACACCAACCAGCCTCAATGATATTCTCAAACCAATCACCAAAATTAGAGATATTACTAACATTAGGAGCAAAAAGGCGATTTGAAGCCCAAACCACACGAGGAGTAGTCGAAGGACAAAGAAACAAAAGATGTTCAATAGTTTCATCTTCTTTGTTGCAAATAGGACACTTTGTAGTAGTAGAGATTCTTCTTTTGCCAAGTTATACTTAATCGATAGCATTATGCTTTAACCTCCATAGAAAGCTGTTTTACTCTCCCAGGGACTCTAGCTCCCCAAATATGACCCCAAGAAGCCTCAGAATGAAGAAAAGAGGTAGAAGGATTCAAACTATTTCCCACCAAGTTATTCCTAATGACATAATACCCAGATTTAACACTATAAGCACCATCCTTTGAGAAAGGCCAAATAAGCTTGTTAACAGAAAGAGACGGACTTATAGGAGTTTGTAAAGCCTCAATAGCACTTTTAGGAGATAGAGTCTCGCCTTAGAGCATTAACATTCCAAAGCGTAGGAAATAAATCACAAAGTTCACTCACCACCTCCACATTGCTCCCCTGTTTCAACTCTGCCCAATGACCTGATGCCAGCCACTTATCATTAGAAACACTAATCTTTAAACCATTACCAATATTCCACCTCCCTTGCTGATGTAACAAATCCCTACCATGAAGAATGCTTCTCCAAACCCAAGAAATTCCAGCTTTAGGTTTCACAGACCAAAAATCATCTCTATAACAATAGATACCTCTCAACATAGATGCCCAGAAATCATTTGGATGATGTAAGCACCTCCAGGCTTGCTTTGAGAGGAGAGAAGAATTCTGACTAGTGAAATCCTTAAACCCCATTCCTCCTTTATTCTTACTAGTACATAAAATTTTAGGATTTGAATCATGCAATCTCCTTTTTCAATCTTCTTTCGAGGGATAGTTGATACCTTCTTCATTTTTTTTTTTGAAAATATACTTTCGGCCTCAGATCAAAGGGTTACAATATGGCGTTTGCTTTTCCCACACCTCCTCCTACTCTTTCACACCCCTTAACTCCAAATATTCCAAAAATACCTTTAAGTAGAGTGTGTGTTTTCACCGATTTGGGGATGGGCAACCGAATAGGTAAAAAAGGTGAATGTGGTGTGAGAGTCCATTTTTTGTAATAAAATAGAGTGTTCGAACACCCTCATGCGAACTTGTTCGTATGACCTCGTTCGAACAGGTGAAATTACGCACAAGAGGGTGTGAAGTCAAGATTTAACACACACGAACTGTAACGCCCCAAATTTTATTAGAAATTATTTGGAGTTGATTTGATAGGGTAGTGGACCATGTTGAGAAGGACTAAAATTGATGTTAGAAATACTTAATATATGATGATGATTATTATTATTATTATTATTATTATTATTGTTATTATTATTATTATTATTATTATTATTGTTATTAAAACAAAACAAGTTTCTAGGGAAAACCAAAGTGGTTATGGGAGGGAGGAAAAGTAGGAGGAAAAGTAACGTATGGTTGGGAATTAAAAATCAAATTAAAAATAGTGTATTTAATTTAATTAAGGAGTGGGGTGTACTAATTAAATGGGGAGTATTTTAGTTAAATAGGGAGGATGTGAGAAAATAATTAGAGGTGTGCAATTAGGGCCCAATGGAGTTAAGTGGCCCAAACCCAATTAATAAAACCTTAGGGTCTTAGGAGAAACCCTCATTAGAAACAAAATTTCAAAATTAGAAAGGAGAGAAGAGTGAAGAGGTGCGACGGCTAGGGCTAGAGAGAAGGAGAGGAGCGATTGATTCAAGGAGAAAGAGGGAAGGCTTGGAGTGTTGGTGTCTTGGAGGGGTTTTCATGGGAGCTTTAGTGTTATCTTCTTCAAATAACAAGGTATGGGGGCTCTCTATCATAGCTAATAGTTCATAAACCTTGAAATCATAGGGATTAGGTGTTAGGAGAATTAGTTTTAATTGATTTATGGATTATTTTGATTGATTTGGTGATTGTTCGAATGAGGTGTGCTTAAATTGATTGGTTATACAAAAATTGAATTGATAAGTCCATGATTGTTGATATTAAGGTGTTATAGCATGAATTTAATGAAAAACAATAAGAAGAATTATGGTGATTAATAGGTGTTTGTGAGATTTAATTGAAGGATATTAAAATTTACCTGTTCTAATTTGGCGACAAAAATCTACGCCTTTTTTGCTTCCTTCCTGCTAATTGTTTATACTTTTTCTTCCACTTCTATCCACTTTGTTTATACACTTTCTAGAAAACTGTAAATGATTTGAGCTGTGAAGCACTCACTATTTTTCATGTCTTTTCTTGTGAAAAAAAAAAATGATTCTCGCATTCCATGTGTAAGTCGTAAAGAGTTTGAATCTTATATCTTGATCCAGTTAATACTCGGATGCTATTGTGTATACTGATCGACTTAGTGTAGATATTAAAGGGTGTAGTATTATTTTAAAGTGTACCAGTAACACTTAACTTTCCTTCTAATTTTGAAATGTATTCCCAGTCTTCTGACATCGTAAGCGTGGTGGGCTTGATTGTGACCAACAATCAATATGAAGTTAGTATTTTGTTTTACCTCAAAATTATCATGTCCGCATAATGCAAAGGCTGTGATACATAGTATAACTATAAATCCTCCTTCATATCTCTTTTATGATACATCCTTTGTTCTCCTTTTCAATCAAAAGTAAAAGTAAATTAGTTTTAGATTGCAAAACTGTAACTTAAAAGAAAAGTTTCTTCAAAATGGGAGTGAATGCAGTTGCTAAACCTTTGTAATTTGATTTGTATTTTGTAATGACTTTAGTCCTTGGTGATCTTTTAGTCCCTGTAGGGTTATTATTTATGGTGTTATATATTACATGGTGAGTATATTGTGGTGATGAGAGGTCTATGACTCTCATTGGTGATTGGTGAATATATATATAATTGTTGGTGAGCATGTTAATGCATTAATTGGTGTTTTGGTGTTTTTGGTGCATAGTCATGGCGTCGCATAATCATATGCATTTTGGTGAATAGGCTTCGGCCTCTTAAAATATTTTGGTGTTTGGTGAATGCCCTCAAGGCAATTTTGGTGATGGATCCACATGCATATGCCCAGTGGAGTTTTGGGTTGCATCTCATACATTGCATACATGTTCTGGTGATTGATTGTGTCTTCATAATTCTTGGTGTAACTATAATTCTCGGTGTAACTATAATTCTTGGTGTAACTATAATTCTTGGTGAAACTATAATTCTTGGTGTAACTGTATTCTTGGTGTAACTATAATTCTTGGTGTAACTGTATTCTTGTGTAATGCTTGTAGTCTGGTGTAAATTTGTATTAGTAGTGTATTTGAATTGGTTGCACCTTTGGTGTGCCTATTCTACTGTGTTTCCTGTTTTATTTATTATTATCTATGTATTGAGACTCACCCTACTGCGTCGTGTTGCCTCGTATGTCGGCAACCTGCAGGTGACGGTGACTGAAGGTGACTAGAGATCCTTCTTCTAGTATGGTCGAGTCAGCTCTGATACGTAGCACCGGGGGGTGTTTAGTTGTTATTTCTTATATATTTGAACTAAGATGTTAAGTTATTATTTCCACTGCTGTAGTATTTTGTCCTCGGACATTGTTGGTGCTATGTATCATTTACTGAAGTTTATTTTGACTAATACTTTGGAGTTTTATTTTAATTACTATTTTGGAGTTGTTTAAGGTGTTTTGTTTTAAATGTGACACCCTCGGGTGGTCTCACTGAAAGTTTTTACGCACTCTGATTTTCAAAATTAATTGAATAGTAGTTATGGTAGAAAGGGGGTGTTACACGAACGATGTCATTCAAACCTGTTTGAAGGCCCGTGTTCGAACAGGTGAAATTTCGTGAAAAAAAAAGAGATTTTTGCTGGCCTTTTGGTCTTTTCACACCCTTATGGGGTGTGTTTTGAGTAGGAGGGGGTGTGGGAAAAGCAAACGCCTACAATATTTAGATACAATAATACACTCAATCATAGAAGGAGAGACTTCTAACCACACCTGACCCGGATTATGAGAAGTTTGTTTAAAAACAAAAGGGTTGCACTCTTACACCTTTCGGGAAGGCCCATGTTTCGTACAACCCCCTAGCTACTCACTAGAACCCCCATATCACCATTTATTCCCAAAATACCCCTGAACAGTGGAGAGGGTTCGGCGCACGGCTGATTGATTTGGATCGGCACACGCTTGGTCGAACCTAGTCAAGACATAATTTGGGTGTCTGAGTAAATTTTGAGTGGTTCGGTGCAGCGAGATTCGATCAAGTTCGATCAACTGTGCGCCAAATCGTGCATAATCTTTAAAAAAAATAAAAACCAAATCTCAGTAAGAGCTTTTGGTCTTTTCACACTAAAAAGGGGGTTCTAATGAGTAGCGGAGGTTGTACAAAGCATGGAAATCATCTTTAGAGCAACCCCAAATGAGTTTGTCCTCAATATGCTCAATAGGGATAGGAGTATGGGCAATAAGATTAGGGTGTTTGCTTTTCCCACACCCCTCCTACTCTTTCACACCCCCTAACTCCAAATATTCCAAAAATACCCTTAAATAGAGTGCGTGTTTTCACCGATTCGAGGATGGGCAACCAAATATATTCGGTTGAGGTCAACCGAACAGGTAAAAAAGGTGAATGTCGTGTGAGAGTCCATTTTTTGTAAGAAAATAGGGTGTTCGAACACCCTCATGCGAACCTGTTCGCATGACCTCGTTCGAACAAGTGAAATTACGCACAAGAGGGTATGAAGTCAAGATTTAACACACACGAACAATGTCATTCATACCTGTTCGAAGGCCCGTGTTCGAACAGGTGAAATTTCGTGAAAAAAAAAGAGGTTTTGACTGGCCTTTTGGTCTTTTTACACCCTTATGGGGTGTGTTTTGAGTAGGAGGGGGTGTGGGAAAAGCAAACGCCAAAGATTAGTTTCAAAGGTTAGAATTTTTTCATTAATTTTTCGTGTTTAGCCGATGTAATTGCAATTTGTATTTTCTTGTAGTTTTTATTACTGAATTTCTTTGTGTTTTCTTTACCTTCAATTGTATTATCCATTTCTAAGTTGGAATTGTTAATCCACACTTTCAACTTATAGGGGTAGTTAGAATAAAATGGAGTTAGTTAAAAATAGTTGCAATTAGCTAGCTAGATTAGTTACAAATTCCGGAATGTTATCTTTGAGATGGACGCCAAAACGGTGGTGGATGATTTCAACAAAGCCCCTATCATTAATTCCGACTATGGTTGTATATTAGCTTACTGTAGGGATGCCTTTGTTTATTTTTCTGTAAACTCTCATGTGGAGTTCTCTAGGAGAGTGACTAACAAGGTGGCTCATACCTTAGCGGGGGTAGCCTTGTCCTCAGCCTCTTCTCAGACGTTATTTGATATTCCAGCATGTATTTTCGATTTGATTATGAATAAAATGAACTAGTTTCCTTGCGTCAAAAAAAAAGTTAGCTTAGTAATGGTCACTACACTCGTTGTAATCATATCTCTAACTATTTTCATTCAATTAATTTCAATATTGATTTTTATCTTCTCTCTTTGTTTGACTAAACTATGCCTTTCAACATGTTACTTGGATTTAAATTTGGCACATTCTTTTCACACTTCTTGCTACTCACCACACACCCCATAACCCCCTAAATACTCAAACTACTCCTAACTTAAAAACACTTCATCTCCCACTCTCCCTCCCTAACCCCTTCACACACCCCTCACTCTCACTCTCACACCAAACACAACCGAACCCTAAACCCCCTCCAAATCGTACTCTCACTCTCACTCTCACTCCCCCTCTCAATCTCACCTCCTCCATTGGCACTCTCACTCAGTTCTTTGTCCTTCTCTCACTCTCATATTCTTTCCTACATTTTGTTTTATCTGCTGTAAACCCATTTTTTTTCTAGTTTTTCGCACGACTCGATTGCATGCAACCAAACCAATATGGGGACGAAGACTATTGAACTGGTTCGGTTGAGGGCTCCCGAACGGGTTCGGCTACGCACAGTCGAACCACCTAAATTTTCAAACAAAATAGCATATAAGGTACGGTTGAGGGTAGCCGTATCAAGTAAATTTCAAAAAAGGAGGTGTGTGTCAAAATAATTCAGCCTCGACAGTGGATAGCCAAACAGGTTCGGTTGCCTCTAGCCGAACCCATTAAAATTTTGAAAAAAAATACGGACACTCTTGGAACATTTGGGTTCATTAAGAGTATTCTGGTACTTTCGCATAGTTTGGGGGTATATAGTGAGTAGGAGGGGGTTGGAAAACCATGGACCTTTAAATTTTGTTGAAACTAGTACTTGTACCAGTGTTCCTAGGTCCAAACTTTTTATCAGGCCCAACCCAATTTTGTGAGTTGGGTTGTTTGTTTGATTGGCCTTACAAAACATTCAACCCATGAACCCCCTAACCGAAAGACCGAAAAAAAAAGAAGAGACACAAAGGTCTTACTAAAGTAAATCTTCAACTCACCAACGCTGTTGTTGACCAAATAAAAAAACTCACCAACGTTGAAAAGATGTAAATTAATCACTCACTTTATTATACAAAGTTGAAGTAGGTGCAAAGCTTTATGAAATTCCTAACCACAAGAGGAAGAGTATCACACACCTCTGACCTCTCCTTAAAATTTTCCTTCCTTTTTAAATATTCCTTTTATTCATTCATTTTCTCTATCTTCATTGTTAGTTTCCAAATTGTACATTGTTTCTTTTTTATTGAAAAACAAAAAAACAATGACACAACTGAGTCAGTACTGACAATCATTTCTGATCTGTATCTGAGCATCCCAAGGATGGATCCGTCGAGGTGTTAAGTCGTGCTGTCGACGAATAGGTCGGAAGAAAAAATCGAGCAGGAATTGTATCTACAAAGACACTCTGACGTCCAAGTCAGGGTGGAAACCGTCAAAACAGTAAAGTAAGAGGGGTACGTGGAAAAGTGTATGTGGCCATCAGATTGGCAAGGTCGATCCCGACCGTTGATTACACGTTGCAGCGCATTTTTCCCGTAGTTGAGCGTTTTAGGGAGCATATTTGGGCCTGTTCTGGCCCACCAAGTGGAGTGGGCTCTCGGTCCAGTCCAGAACAATTTCCTTCTCTAATTGCAACACTTGAAAAACCCAAAATACTTTTTTTTGGTGGTGAAAAAAAAAACCCCAAAATACATAATAACAATAAAAGAGTTAAAAAACACTAACATATACTAGTTTAGTGGAGTGAACAAAATAGATATAGATACAACACATAAAGCACCTCCCTATAAATCAATTAGGGGAAAAAAACTGCTACATCAAATTTCATATTAAAAAGCCATGCATGCAATTAGTCATCTGGTTGAACAAACAGTACTAACCATGTCACTAAGCAAGTGATCATCTATAAACTATGATGACATAGCAGATCAAAATATGTAGAAGGTGGATTAATGTTTTTAATTTATTAAATTAAATTAAGCAGCCCTAGTATTTTGCGAATTGAGGTCTTTATAAAAGTTCCTAATGAATTCTTCAGCTGCCATATCCACTTGATGATTGTCTCCTTCATCCATAAGTGGGAAGGGAGAGTCAGTGACCCTCAGTTGCCTCCCAATAGGACTCTTCCCAAACCCAGGCAAGGGGGAATTATAATCATAATTACAAGTATTAACCACCTCAACTTTCTCATTGTTCAAAATTTCAAGCAATTTCTGAACAGCGTTCAAGGTTGAAACGTCGTCGTATTTGATGAGGTGGAAAACAGGGTTTGTGGGACCCCTAGTGGGATATCATCCTACAGGGGGTTACAGGCTACTAGACCCTAATACAAGTAAAACTGAGGTGTCTAGGGATGTGGTGGTGCTTGAAGACAAGCAGTGGGATTGGGAGAAAGCTGAACAGGTAGGTTCAGTGGACTCTACAACCATTGAAGAGGTCTTTAACACTGAACCAATTTCTGGTGACACTAATTCTGATGAAGAGGATACTGTTCTACCTAATAATGATCCTATGTTACCCAATGTGGATCATAATCCACATGAAGGGGTAAATGAGGAGGGTGGCGGTGAACTTGCACAAAATATGCGAGAATTCTCCTAGGCCTCAAAGAGAGAGGAGGTTACCTAGGAGGATGTTGGATTTTGAGGTACACATGGATAATCGGATCACAAATGATGGTGATGCAGTTCCACTATGCAATGTTGGCGAATCTTTGAACCTATGGACTACTTAGAGGCACTCAAGGATGTTCATTGGAAGAAAGCAATGCGGGGAAGAACTACTGATCTATTGAAAGGAATAAAACACGGTCTCTAGTTGATTCCTAAAGGTAAGAAACCCATTAGTGTCAAGTGGGTGTTCAAGCTCAAACTTGACCCTAAAGGCAAGATTGTAAAATACAAGGCTAGGTTGGTAGCAGAGGGTTCCAATGAGAAAGAAGGGTGGATTACACAGAGGTGTTTTCACTGTGGCGCGAGCATGAGACTATAAGGTTAGTGATTGCTTTGGGTGTACATAGAAGGTGGAGTTGTTCCATATGGATGTGAAGTCGGCATTTCTTAATGGTTCACTTGAGGAAGCTGTGTATATTGCTCAACCACACGGGTTTGAGAAAAAGGTAAAGAGGAGTATGGTTACCTATTACATAAAGCTCTACATGGGCTCAAGCAAGCCCCAGAGCTTGGAATAAGAGAATTGACTCCTTTTTCAAGGAAATTGGGTTCTCTAAATGCACTAGTGAATTTGGAGTCTATACTAAAGGTAGTATTGATACCTATTTACTAATTGTGTGTTTATATGTGGATGATATGTTGGTCCTTTGGGAGTAGTCCTAGTGAAGTGGAAAATTTCAAAGTGGCTATGCATGGTGAGTTTGAGATGACCGACTTAGGCAAATTTGTCATATTTTTGGGACTTGAGTTCCTAAGGGTACTGAAGGTATAATTCTACATCAATCTAAGTATGCTCTTGAGGTACTAACTAAGTTTGATTTATTAGGTTGCAATTGCGCAACAAATCCTGCAGAAAGCAACCTTAGCAAAGAGCAGTGAAGGTGATGCTAAGGTAGATGCTACACTATACTGAGTGACTAATAGGCTCTTTGAGATACCTATGCCATAGCCTTGAGATATTGATTTGCAAGCTGGTATGACTAGCGAGGTTTATGAATGACCCTAGACAGTACACTTAAATGCCACTTAAGAGAATTCTACGTTATATTTACTGGTACTACTAACTATGGAATATTTTTTCCTAAGGGTTCTAAGCAGGGAAAAATATTCTCCTAAATTTCTCTCGATTACGATTGGTGTGGTGACCAATTGGATAGGAGAAGCACTACAGTTTTGTTTAAGTTTCAAGGAGCCCCTATTTCATGGAGCTCCAAGAAACAAAGTATTGTGGCTCTGTCCTCTGTGAGGCGAGTATGTGGCGAGTTGTGGAGCAAAGAACTCAAGCGGCATGGTGGAGTCACTACTCAAGGAGCTTAAAGTGGACCTAACTCAACCTCCTACTCTAATGATAGACAATCGATCAACATTAAACCTAGCAAAGAATCACGGTGCTCATGGAAGGACCAAGCATATTGAAGCTAGATACCACTATCTAAGGAGCAAGTTAACAATGGTAGGCTAAGTGTTGAATCTTTGCTCAACACGAGAATCAATTGGGTGATATTTTTACAAAGGTCCTCAAAGGAGAAACCTTTGTAAAGCTTAGAAGAGAGATAGGACTTGTTGCCTTCTAAACTATGAAGGCAGCAACTGAAAGCTATTCCTTAGAGGCTTGTTCTAAGGTGTCTATTTCTAGTGGCTATCCCAGAGGCTTGTTCTGGATGTTTAGTTCTCTCTAACCTAAGCTAGCTCTAAGTGGTTTCACTAAACTAACTTAGGGCTCTCTAGATTAAGGGGGGGTGTTGGAAGTTCCTAATCTTTCAAAACCCTAAGTCTAGTTTACCCGTAATCAGGCTTTTAAAATATATAGCCGTTACAATCTCAGCCACATCACATAGTCAAAACAGAAGTAAAATTAGTGACCTAAACCTAACGGTTTATTTGGTTAAAGGCTGTTAGTAACTAACTAACTGCCTTTAACCAACATGTCCGTATTCTACTGTGCCTACAATTGTATATATATATCTCATTCAAGTGTAAATATTTACAAGACAGATTACATACATACAAAAAATAAAGTTTTACAGTTTGTTTTACGTTCAATTCCTTCTTCATCTTGGTGTGTTTCTTTCAATCTCCTTTCAAGTTTCTTCTTTGAGTTGTAAGGTGCAGGAGGTACCTCGCATAGAAAGAACAACACTAGTTAGAGTTTTGTTCATTAGTAAAGATAAGGAAAGAGAGAGAGAGAAAATTAAGAGAGAAGGAAAGGTACTGTGTGTGTAGTTTTCGACGGTGAAGGGTTCCTTCAAGAAGTGAAGGAGAGTTCATCTTTGATTACAGAGAGAGAGAGAGTTTTGCAACAAAAGAAAACAACAACAATAGTTAGGGCTTACATTTGTAAAACTTCGAGAATCAAAGAAGAAAAGGGTACAAGAAACAAAGATTGTTACCTTTGAAGTTGGATCGTGATCCCGGTTTTGATTTCGTCAAAGGAAAACTAGGGTTTGGTCAAGAGTGGTCACAACCGAGAGTTTATTGAGGGGTTTGGTAGAGGAATCAAGATCGTTCATTTGGTGGTAAGTTTTGGTGTTTTGGAGTTCAGGTGAGTGCTAGGGACGAAACCCTAGCAGAGCAAGTGAGAGGGAAGGTTGGAGTGGAGAAGAAGAAGACCGAGAGAGAAGTGTGAGACTGAAGAGTCTCACGTTGGACCGGTTTCTTTTGTCCCTGTCTTTCCTTTCTTGGGCCGGACCTCACTGCAACAGTATTGGGCTTGTGTTATTTGCACCCCTGCAATTAACAATAACAACCCAGATAAAGGAAAATTAAAGGAAAGAAAAAATAGAGAAAATTCAATATGGTATAATCAGAGCATTGGTTAAAAACGATCCAGGGCAAAATTTTCTAACTCTATTCTCTGTTTCTTTTAAGTTCTTTAAGGTTTTCTTTAAATTTCTTTAAACCCTGCACAGTGTGAAATTGTGCAGGTTACTGTGTTCTAATTTTTCTGTGTGTTTAAAGTGTAAATTTGCAGAAATGGGTAAAGAAGACAGTTATGTTCCTAAGCTCAATGGGAACAACTATGATACTTGGGCTATTCAAATGAAGCCTATACTAGGGTCACATGGTTGCCTATACTTGGTGAAAAAGAGGACTCACAAAGACTTGGAGCTACTGCTTGCCCTGTGAAAAGAAAGAATTTCTTGAAGCGAGAAATGAAAGGATTTCAAGGGCACATCTCTCTCATCCCACGAGGGCATGTGGAGAGGAGGACTTTGAAAGGGTAAGGGGACTGTGAAACTTCTAAGGCGGCATGGGATGCTCTAGAACATTATTGCTTGTGGTGCGGCTCAATCAAGGAGGAGAAGGCGCAAGCTCTAAGAGCATGATATGAAAGTGCGAAAATGAAGAAAGATGAAAAAAAATGGCAGTTCTTCAACAGAGTGAAGAAGATCAAAAATGATATGGCTCTCCAAGGGAGAAGCTTGAAGAGAATTCGGTGTGTGAGAAAGATTCTCGGATCAATGCCAAAAAAAAAGTGGTATGTGGTGACTAACACCATAGAAGAAACTACAAAAAATGTAGGCTGAAGCTAGAGGAGCTTGGGGAAAACTAGAGGCCAAGGAGATAAGGGTGGAAATGCGGAGGAAGAATCGGAAGATGAGGACCAAGCCATGTATGCGGCTAAAGCTAAGGGCAAGAAAGGTAAAAAGGGAGGTAGCGAGAAAAAAAGTCTAAGAGTTCTAAGAAGCAGTTCGGGTACTTCTAACTCTTCTACTAAATCTAATTCATCTAAAAATAGCAATGCACCTAAGAAAAGGATAAATCTAAGGTACAATGTTATAGGTGTGACAAGATGGGGCATTATGCCCTTTGAGTGTCCCACCAGAAAGAACTCTAAGCCTAATGAGTCGATTTTGAAGCCAATGTGGCTAAGGAGGACTCGACTCAGTCCGATGAATGACATCTTTGTTGCATTCGGTATGCTTTGTGAACCCAATGTAACTAAGCCTAAGAAGGAAAAGATTAAAACTAAGAAAGGAAAGGAATATGTTGTTTTAATAGTAGCAGTAAGGATGGGAAAACTATAAATGAGTAATCTGGTACTTAGACTCAAAGATGTTCTAATCATATGACAAGTAATAAGAAATGGCTAATTAACTTTGATCCCCTTTGTTAGAATTGCTATTAGGTGTGCTAATGGTAAGACTATAGTCTCTAAGGGTAGAGGAATATAGAACTAACTAGAGTTGATGGGGAGAAGGTAATTATCTATGATGTGTTATATGTTCTGAGATAAGTTGCAATCTAATCGACTTAGGACGATTAATTGAAAAAGGGTTTTCTTGCCTAATGAAAAATGCTAAGTTGAAATTGTTTGATAAAGAGGATAAGCTAATTCTAACTACTCAACTAGCTAAAAACAGGACATTTAAAGCTAGTATAAGCAAGACCGAGGCTTTGTGTTTAAGTGCCACCAGCGACAATGATGATACTAGTTTATGGCATAATAGGTTTGGACATCTTCACTATAAGGCTCTAGATAACCTAAGTACTAATAAACTAGTAAAGGGGTTACCTAAGATAGCTAACACTAAAGAAAAATGTACTACATGCCTAATGAGTAAACAACCTAGAAAAAACTTTAAGAAGCAGATTGAACACAGATCTAAAAACCTACTGGAAGTTGTGTATTCTGATCTGTGTGGTCCTATGGATACTCCATCTATAGGAGGGAACAAGTACTTTGTAACTTTTGTGGATGAATATTCAAGGAAGATTTGGGTATATCTACTCAAGTCCAAAAGTGATACTTTCAATGTGTTCAAAAAGTTTAAGGCTATGGTTGAGACTCAAAGTGGAAAGAAACTAAAGGTCTTGGGATCGATGGTGGTGGTGAGTATACTTCAAAGGAGTTTGAAGAATACTGCACCACCAGTGGTGTTGTTCATGAGGTAACTCCACCATATACTCCACAGCACAATGGAGTGGCAGAAAGGAGAAACAGAACTATCCTAGAAATGGCTAGGAGTATGGTGAAAACCAAGGGACTACCTAAAAGACTATGGGCAGAAGCAGTAGTGACTGCTGTCTATATTCTGAATAGGTGTCCTACAAAAGGTTTGGAGGCTAAGGTGCCTGAAACTATGTGGAATGGTGAAATACCCTGTGTATCTCACTTGAGGGTATTTGGCTCAGTTGCTTACAGCCATATACCTGATAGTAAGAGATCTAAACTTGAGGACAAGAGTAGACCTCTAATCCTAGTGGGATATCATCCTACAGGGGGGTACAGGCTACTAGACCCTAATACAAGTAAAACTGAGGTGTCTAGGGATGTGGTGGTGCTTGAAGACAAGCTGTGGGATTGGGAGAAAGCTGAACAGGTAGGTTCAGTGGACTCTACAACCATTGAAGAGGTCTTTAACACTGAACCAATTTCTGGTGACACTAATTCGATGAAGAGGATCTTTGTTTCTACCTAATAATGATCCTATGTTACCCAATGTGGATCATAATCCACATGAAGGGGGTAAATGAGGAGGGTGAGCGAGGAACTTGCACAAAATGTGCGAGAATTCTCCTAGGCCTCAAAAAGAGAGGAGGTTACCTAGGAGGATGTTGGATTTTGAGGTACACATGGATAATCGAGATCACAAATGATGGTGATCCGGTTCACTATGCAATGTTGGCGGATCTTTGAACCTATGGACTACTTAGAGGCACTCAAGGATGTTCATTGGAAGAAAGCAATGCGGGAAGAACTCTGATCTATTGAAAGGAATAAAACACGGTCTCTAGTTGATTCCTAAAGGTAAGAAACCCATTAGTGTCAAGTGGGTGTTCAAGCTCAAACTTGACCCTAAAGGCAAGATTGTAAAATACAAGGCTAGGTTGGTAGCCAGAGGGTTCCAACAGAAAGAAGGGGTGGATTACACAGAGGTGTTTTCACCTGTGGCCAGGCATGAGACTATAAGGTTAGTGATTGCTTTGGCTGTACATAGAGGCTGGGAGTTGTTCCATATGGATGTGAAGTCAGCATTTCTTAATGGTTCACTTGAGGAAACTGTGTATATTGCTCAACCACCTGGGTTTGAGAAAAAAGGTAAAGAGGAGTATGGTTACCTATTACATAAAGCTCTCTATGGGCTCAAGCGAAGCCCCACAGAGCTTGGAATAAGAGAATTGACTCCTTTTTCAAGGAAATTGGGTTCTCTAAATGCACTAGTGAATTTGGAGTCTATACTAAAGGTAGTATTGATACCTATTTACTAATTGTGTGTTTATATGTGGATGATATGTTGGTCACTGGGAGTAGTCCTAGTGAAGTGGAAAATTTCAAAGTGGCTATGCACAGTGAGTTTGAGATGACCGACTTAGGCAAAGTGTTGTCATATTTTTGGGACTTGAGTTCCTAAGGGTACTGAAGGTATAATTCTACATCAATCTAAGTATGCTACTCTTGAGGTACTAACTAAGTTTGATTTATTAGGTTGCAATTTCGCAACAAATCCTGCCAAAGCAACCTTAGCAAAGAGCAGTGAAGGTGATGCTAAGGTAGATGCTACACTATCTGAGTGACTAATAGGCTCTTTGAGATACCTATGCCATAGCCCTTGGATATTGGTTTGCAAGCTGGTATGACTAGCGAGGTTTATGAATGACCCTAGACGGTACACTTAAATGCCACTAAGAGAATTCTACGTTATATTTACGGTACTACTAACTATGGAATATTTTTTCCTAAGGGTTCTAAGCAGGAAAAATATTCTCCTAAATTTCTCTCGATTACGATTGGTGTGGTGACCAATTGGATAGGAGAAGCACTACAGTTTTTGTTTAAGTTTCAAGGAGCCCCTATTTCATGGAGCTCAAGAAACAAAGTATTGTGGCTCTGTCCTCCCTGTGAGCGAGTATGTGGCGAGTTGTGGAGCAAAGAACTCAAGCGGCATGGGTGAGTCACTACTCAAGGAGCTTAAAGTGGACCTAACTCAACCTCCTACTCTAATGATAGACAATCGATCGACATTAAACCTAGCAAAGAATCACGGTGCTCATGGAAGGACCAAGCATATTGAAGCTAGATACCACTTATCTAAGGGAGCAAGTTAACAATGGTAGGCTAAGTGTTGAATCTTTGCTCAACACGAGAATCAATTGGTGATATTTTTACAAAGGTCCTCAAAGGAGAAACCTTTGTAAAGCTTAGAAGAGAGATAGGACTTGTTGCCTTCTAAACTATGAAGGCAAAGAATCGAAAGCTATTCCTTAGAGGCTTGTTCTAAGGTGTCTATTTCTAGTGGCTATCCGGAGGCTTGTTACGGATGTTTAGTTCTCTCTAACCTAAGCTAGCTCTAAGTGGTTTCACTAAACTAACTTAGGGCTCTCTAGATTAAGGGGGGGTGTTGGAAGTTCCTAATCTTTCAAAACCCTAAGTCTAGTTTACCCGTAATCGGGCTTTTAAAATATATAGCCAGATTACAATCTCACCACATCACATACATAGTCAAAGCAGTAAAATTAGTGACCTAAACTAACGGTTTATTTGGTTAAAAGTACATTAGTAACTAACTAACTGCCTTTAACCAACATGTCCGTATTCTACTGTGCCTACAATTGTATATATATCTCATTCAAGTGTAAATATTTACAAGACAGATTACATACATACAAAAAATAAAGTTTTACAGTTTGTTTTACGTTCAATTCCTTCTTCATCTTCAGTGTGTTTCTTTCAATCTCCTTTCAAGTTTCTTCACTGAGTTGTAAGGTACAGGGAGGTACCTCGCATAGAAAGAACAACACTAGTTAGAGTTTTGTTCATTAGTAAAGATAAGGAAAAGAGAAAGAGAGAAAATTAAGAGAGAAGGAAAGGTACCTGTGTGTGTAGTTTCTGACAGTGAAGGGTTCCTTCAAGAAGTGAAGGAGAGTTCATCTTCAGTACACAGAGAGAGAGAGAGTTTTGCAACAAAAGAAAACAACAACAATAGTTAGGGCTTCTGTTGTAAAACTCAGAATCAAAGAAGAAAAGGGTACAAGAAACAAAGATTGTTACCTTTGAAGTTCAGATCGTGATCCTGGGTTTCAGATTCGTCAAAGGAAAACTAGGGTTTGGTCAAGAGTGGTCACAACCGAGAGTTTATTGAGGGGTTTGGTAGAGGGAATCAAGATCGTTCATTTGGTGGTAAGTTTTGGTGTTTTGGAGTTGAGGTGAGTCTTAGGGGCGAAACCACTAGCGAGAAAGAAGTGAGAGGAAGGTTGGAGTGGAGAAGAAGAAGCCGAGAGAGAAGTGTGAGACTCGAAGAGTCTCACGTTGGACCAGTTTCTTTTGTCCCTGTCTTTCCTTTCTTGGGCGGACTCACTTTACAATGATATTGGGCTTGTGTTATTTGCACCCCCGCAATTAACAATAATGACCAGATAAAGGAAAATTAAAGGAAAGAAAAATAGAAAATTCAATATGGTATAATCGAGCATTGGTTAAAAAGCGATCCAGGGCAAAATTTTCTAACTCTATTCTCTGTTTCTTTTAAGTTCTTTAAGGTTTTCTTTAAATTTCTTTAAACCCCTTGACAGTGTGAAATTATGCGAGTTCTTGTGTTCTAATTTTTCTGTGTGTTTAAAGTGTAAATTTGCGAGAAATGGGTAAAGAAAGCAGATTATGTTCCTAAGCTCAATGGGAACAACTATGATACTTGGGCTATTCAAATGAAGCCTATACTAGGGTCACATGGTTGCCTATACTTGGTGAAAGAGGGACTGTGAAGACTTGGAGCTCTGCTTTACCCTGCTTTGAAAAGAAAGAATTTCTTGAAGCGAGAAATGAAGGATTTCAAGGGCCTGTCTCTCATCCACAGGGCATGTGGAGAGGAGGACTTTGAAAGGGTAAGGGACTGTGAAACTTCTAAGGCAGCATGGGATGCTCTAGAACATTATTACTGTGGTGCAGCTCCAATCAAGGAGGAGAAGCTGCAAGCTCTAAGAGCACAGTATGAAAGTCTGAAAATGAAGAAAGATGAAAAAGTAACTGAGTTCTTCAACAGAGTGAAGAAGATCAAAAATGATATGGCTCTCCAAGGGGAGAAGCTTGAAGAGAATTCGGTGTGCGAGAAAGATTCTCGGATCAATGCCAAAAAAAGTGGTATGTGGTGACTAACACCATAGAAGAAACTACAAAAAATGTAGGCTGAAGTAGAGGAGCTTGAGGGAAAACTAGAGGCCAAGGAGATAAGGTGGAAGTGCGGAGGAAGAATCGGAAGATGAGGACCAAGCCATGTATGCAGCTAAAGCTAAGGGCAAGAAAGGTAAAAAGGAGGTAGCAGAAAAAAGTCTAAGAGTTCTAAGACCAGTTCAGTACTTCTAACTCTTCTACTAAATCTAATTCATCTAAAAATAGCAATGCACCTAAGAAAAAGGATAAATCTAAGGTACAATGTTATAGGTGTGACAAGATGGGGCATTATGCCCTTTGAGTGTCCCACCGAGAAAGAACTCTAAGCCTAATGAGTCGGTTCTGAAGCCAATGTGGCTAAGGAGGACTCGACTCGGTCTCGATGAATCGATCTTTGTTGCATTCGGTATGCTTTGTGAACCCAATGTAACTAAGCCTAAGAAGGAAAAGATTAAAACTAAGAAAGGAAAGGAATATGTTGTTTTAATAGTAACAGGTAAGGATGGGAAAACTATAACAGAAATCTGGTACTTAGACTCAGCATGTTCTAATCATATGACAAGTAATAAGAAATGGCTAATTAACTTTGATCCCCATTGTTAGAATTGCTATTAGGTGTGCTAATGGTAAGACTATAGTCTCTAAGGGTAGAGGAATATAGAACTAACTAGAGTTGATGGGGAGAAGGTAATTATCTATGATGTGTTATATGTTCCTGAGATAAGTTGCAATCTAATCGACTTAGGGACGATTAATTGAAAAAGGGTTTTCTTGCCTAATGAAAAATGCTAAGTTGAAATTGTTTGATAAAGAGGATAAGCTAATTCTAACTACTCAACTAGCTAAAAGCAGGACATTTAAAGCTAGTATAAGCAAGGACCGAGGCAATCTTTGTGTTTAAGTGCCACCAGCGTGATGATACTAGTTTATGGCATAATAGGTTTGGACATCTTCACTATAAGGCTCTAGATAACCTAAGTACTAATAAACTAGTAAAGGGGTTACCTAAGATAGCTAACACTAAAGAAAAATGTACTACATGCCTAATGAGTAAACAACCTAGAAAAAAACTTTAAGAAGCAGATTGAACACAGATCTAAAAACCTACTGGAAGTTGTGTATTCTGATCTGTGTGGTCCTATGGATACTCCATCTATAGGAGGGAACAAGTACTTTGTAACTTTTGTGGATGAATATTCAAGGAAGATTTGGGTATATCTACTCAAGTCCAAAAGTGATACTTTCAATGTGTTCAAAAAGTTTAAGGCTATGGTTGAGACTCAAAGTGGAAAGAAACTAAAGGTCTTAAGGACTGATGGTGGTGGTGAGTATACTTCAAAGGAGTTTGAAGAATATTGCACCACCCGATGGTGTTGTTCATGAGGTAACTCCACCATATACTCCCAAAGACAATGGAGTGGCGAGAAAGGAGAAAGCAGAACTATCCTAGAAATGGCTAGGAGTATGGTGAAAACCAAGGGACTACCTAAAAGACTATGGGCGAAGCAGTAGTGGCTTGCATATATTCGAATAGGTGTCCTACAAAAGGTTTGGAGGCTAAGGTGCACTGAAACTATGTGGAATGGTGAAATACCCTGTGTATCTCACTTGAGGGTATTTGGCTCAGTTGCTTACAGCCATATACCTGATAGTAAGAGATCTAAACTTGAGGACAAGAGTAGACCTCTAATCCTAGTGGGATATCATCCTACTGGGAAGTGCTGAGCTACTAGACCCTAATACAAGTAAAACCGAGGTGTCTAGGGATGTGGTGGTGCTTGAAGACAATTTTGTGGGATTGGGAGAAAGCTGAGCAGGTAGGTTCAGTGGACTCTACAACCATTGAAGAGGTCTTTAACAACTCGAACCAATTTACGGTGACACTAATTTCGATGAAGAGGATCTTTGTTCTACCTAATAATGATCCTATATGTTACCCAATGTGGATCATAATCCACATGAAGGGGTAAATGAGGAGGGTGGCGGGAACTTGCACAAAATGTGAGAATTCTCCTAGGCCTCAAAGAGAGAGGAGGTTACCTAGGAGGATGTTGGATTTTGAGGTACACATGGATAATCAGATCACAAATGATGGTGATCTGGTTCACTATGCAATGTTGGCGGATCTTTGAACCTATGGACTACTTAGAGGCACTCAAGGATGTTCATTGGAAGAAAGCAATGCGGGAAGAACTCTGATCTATTGAAAGGAATAAAAACGGTCTCTAGTTGATTCCTAAAGGTAAGAAACCCATTAGTGTCAAGTGGGTGTTCAAGCTCAAACTTGACCCTAAAGGCAAGATTGTAAAATACAAGGCTAGGTTGGTAGCCAGAGGGTTCCAACGAGAAAGAAGGGGTGGATTACACAGAGGTGTTTTCACCTGTGGCGAACATGAGACTATAAGGTTAGTGATTGCTTTGGCTGTACATAGAGGCTGGGAGTTGTTCCATATGGATGTGAAGTCAGCATTTCTTAATGGTTCACTTGAGGAAAGCTGTGTATATTGCTCAACCACAGGTTTGAGAAAAAGGTAAAGAGGAGTATGGTTACCTATTACATAAAGCTCTCTATGGGCTCAAGCAAGCCCACAGAGCTTGGAATAAGAGAATTGACTCCTTTTTCAAGGAAATTGGGTTCTCTAAATGCACTAGTGAATTTGGAGTCTATACTAAAGGTAGTATTGATACCTATTTACTAATTGTGTGTTTATATGTGGATGATATGTTGGTCACTGGGAGTAGTCCTAGTGAAGTGGAAAATTTCAAAGTGGCTATGCACAGTGAGTTTGAGATGACCGACTTAGGCAACCGTTGTCATATTTTTGGGACTTGAGTTCCTAAGGGTACTGAAGGTATAATTCTACATCAATCTAAGTATGCTCTTGAGGTACTAACTAAGTTTGATTTATTAGGTTGCAATTGCGCAACAAATCCTGTGAAAGCAACCTTAGCAAAGAGCCAAGTGAAGGTGATGCTAAGGTAGATGCTACACTATACTGAGTGACTAATAGGCTCTTTGAGATACCTATGCCATAGCGCTTGAGATATTCAGTTTGCAACTGGTATGACTAGCAGGTTTATGAATGACCCTAGACAGGTACACTTAAATGCCACTAAGAGAATTCTACGTTATATTTCTGGTACTACTAACTATGGAATATTTTTTCCTAAGGGTTCTAACTTAGGGAAAAATATTCTCCTAAATTTCTCGATTACGATTGGTGTGGTGACCAATTGGATAGGAGAAGCACTTACAGTTTTTGTTTAAGTTTCAAGGAGCCCCTATTTCATGGAGCTCCAAGAAACAAAGTATTGTGGCTCTGTCCTCCTGTGAGGCAGAGTATGTGGCAGGTTGTGGAGCAGCAACTCAAGCAGCATGGCTGGAGTCACTACTCAAGGAGCTTAAAGTGGACCTAACTCAACCTCCTACTCTAATGATAGACAATCAGTCAGCATTAAACCTAGCAAAGAATCCTGGTGCTCATGGAAGGACCAAGCATATTGAAGCTAGATACCACTATCTAAGGGAGCAAGTTAACAATGGTAGGCTAAGTGTTGAATACTGCTCAACACAGAATCAATTGGCTGATATTTTTACAAAGGTCCTCAAAGGAGAAACCTTTGTAAAGCTTAGAAGAGAGATAGGACTTGTTGCCTTCTAAACTATGAAGGCAGCAACTGAAAGCTATTCCTTAGAGGCTTGTTCTAAGGTGTCTATTTCTAGTGGCTATCCCAGAGGCTTGTTCTGGATGTTTAGTTCTCTCTAACCTAAGCTAGCTCTAAGTGGTTTCACTAAACTAACTTAGGGCTCTCTAGATTAAGGGGGGGTGTTGGAAGTTCCTAATCTTTCAAAACCCTAAGTCTAGTTTACCCGTAATCAGGCTTTTAAAATATATAGCCGTTACAATCTCAGCCACATCACATAGTCAAAACAGCAGTAAAATTAGTGACCTAAACCTAACGGTTTATTTGGTTAAAGGCTGTTAGTAACTAACTAACTGCCTTTAACCAACATGTCCGTATTCTACTGTGCCTACAATTGTATATATATCTCATTCAAGTGTAAATATTTACAAGACAGATTACATACATACAAAAATAAAGTTTTACAGTTTGTTTCACGTTCAATTCCTTCTTCATCTTGGTGTGTTTCTTTCAATCTCCTTTCAAGTTTCTTCTTTGAGTTGTAAAGTGCAGGAGGTACCTCGCATAGAAAGAACAACACTAGTTAGAGTTTTGTTCATTAGTAAAGATAAGGAAAAGAGAAAGAGAGAAAATTAAGAGAGAAGGAAAGGTACCTGTGTGTGTAGTTTCTGACAGTGAAGGGTTCCTTCAAGAAGTGAAGGAGAGTTCATCTTCAGTACACAGAGAGAGAGAGAGTTTTGCAACAAAAGAAAACAACAACAATAGTTAGGGCTTCTGTTGTAAAACTCAGAATCAAAGAAGAAAAGGGTACAAGAAACAAAGATTGTTACCTTTGAAGTTCAGATCGTGATCCTGGGTTTCAGATTCGTCAAAGGAAAACTAGGGTTTGGTCAAGAGTGGTCACAACCGAGAGTTTATTGAGGGGTTTGGTAGAGGGAATCAAGATCGTTCATTTGGTGGTAAGTTTTGGTGTTTTGGAGTTCAGGTGAGTGCTAGGGACGAAACCCTAGCAGAGCAAGTGAGAGGGAAGGTTGGAGTGGAGAAGAAGAAGGCGAGAGAGAGAAGTGTGAGACTGAAGAGTCTCACGTTGGACCGGTTTCTTTTGTCCCTGTCTTTCCTTTCTTGGGCCGGACCTCACTGCAACAGTATTGGGCTTGTGTTATTTGCACCCCTGCAATTAACAATAACAACCCAGATAAAGGAAAATTAAAGGAAAGAAAAAATAGAGAAAATTCAATATGGTATAATCAGAGCATTGGTTAAAAACGATCCAGGGCAAAATTTTCTAACTCTATTCTCTGTTTCTTTTAAGTTCTTTAAGGTTTTCTTTAAATTTCTTTAAACCCTGCACAGTGTGAAATTGTGCAGGTTACTGTGTTCTAATTTTTCTGTGTGTTTAAAGTGTAAATTTGCAGAAATGGGTAAAGAAGACAGTTATGTTCCTAAGCTCAATGGGAACAACTATGATACTTGGGCTATTCAAATGAAGCCTATACTAGGGTCACATGGTTGCCTATACTTGGTGAAAGAGGGACTCACAGCACTTGGAGCTACTGCTACCCCTGCTGAAAAGAAAGAATTTCTTGAAGCAGAAATGAAGGATTTCAAGGGCCTGTCTCTCATCCACAGGGCATGTGGGAGGAGGACTTTGAAAGGGTAAGGGGACTGTGAAACTTCTAAGGCAACATGGGATGCTCTAGAACATTATTCTTGTGGTGCGGCTCAATCAAGGAGGAGAAGGCGCAAGCTCTAAGAGCACGATATGAAAGTCGAAAATGAAGAAAGATGAAAAAGTGGCTGAGTTCTTCAACAGAGTGAAGAAGATCAAAATGATATGGCTCTCCGAGGGAGAAGCTTGAAGAGAATTCGGTGTGCGAGAAAGATTCTCGGATCAATGCCAAAAAAGTGGTATGTGGTGACTAACACCATAGAAGAAACTACAAAAATGTAGGCTGAAGTAGAGGAGCTTGAGGGAAAACTAGAGAGCCAAGGAGATAAGGTGGAAATTCGGAGGAAGAATCGGAAGATGAGGACCAAGCCATGTATGCAGCTAAAGCTAAGGGCAAGAAAGGTAAAAAGGGAGGTAGCAGTAAAAAGTCTAAGAGTTCTAAGAACAGTTCAGGTACTTCTAACTCTTCTACTAAATCTAATTCATCTAAAAATAGCAATGCACCTAAGAAAAAGGATAAATCTAAGGTACAATGTTATAGGTGTGACAAGATGGGGCATTATGCCCTTTGAGTGTCCCACCGAGAAAAGAACTCTAAGCCTAATGAGTCAGTTTCTGAAGCCAATGTGGCTAAGGAGGACTCTGACTCAGATTCTGATGAATCTGATACTGTTGCATTCAGTATGCTTTGTGAACCCAATGTAACTAAGCCTAAGAAGGAAAAGATTAAAACTAAGAAAGGAAAGGAATATGTTGTTTTAATAGTAGCAGTAAGGATGATGGGAAAACTATATGAAATCTGGTACTTAGACTCAGCATGTTCTAATCATATGACAAGTAATAAGAAATGGCTAATTAACTTTGATCCCACTGTTAGAATTGCTATTAGGTGTGCTAATGGTAAGACTATAGTCTCTAAGGGTAGAGGGAATATAGAACTAACTAGAGTTGATGGGGAGAAGGTAATTATCTATGATGTGTTATATGTTCCTGAGATAAGTTGCAATCTAATCGACTTAGGATGATTAATTGAAAAAGGGTTTTCTTGCCTAATGAAAAATGCTAAGTTGAAATTGTTTGATAAAGAGGATAAGCTAATTCTAACTACTCAACTAGCTAAAAGCAGGACATTTAAAGCTAGTATAAGCAAGACCGAGGCCTTTGTGTTTAAGTGCCACCACCGTGATGATACTAGTTTATGGCATAATAGGTTTGGACATCTTCACTATAAGGCTCTAGATAACCTAAGTACTAATAAACTAGTAAAGGGGTTACCTAAGATAGCTAACACTAAAGAAAAATGTACTACATGCCTAATGAGTAAACAACCTAGAAAAAAACTTTAAGAAAGCAGATTGAACACGGATCTAAAAACCTCACTGGAAGTTGTGTATTCGATGTGTGGTCCTATGGATACTCCATCTATAGGAGGAACAAGTACTTTGTAACTTTTGTGGATGAATATTCAAGGAAGATTTGGGTATATCTACTCAAGTCCAAAAGTGATACTTTCAATGTGTTCAAAAGTTTAAGGCTATGGTTGAGACTCAAAGTGGAAAGAAACTAAAGGTCTTAAGGATCGATGGTGGTGGTGAGTATACTTCAAAGGAGTTTGAAGAATCTTTGCACCACCGATGGTGTTGTTCATGAGGTAACTCCACCATATACTCCACTGCCACAATGGAGTGGCGAGAAAGGAGAAAGCAGAACTATCCTAGAAATGGCTAGGAGTATGGTGAAAACCAAGGGACTACCTAAAAGACTATGGGCGTAAGCGAGTAGGATCATTTGTCTATATTCTGAATAGGTGTCCTACAAAAGGTTTGGAGGCTAAGGTGCCTGAAACTATGTGGAATGGTGAAATACCCTGTGTATCTCACTTGAGGGTATTTGGCTCGATTCTTCTGACCATATACACGATAGTAAGAGATCTAAACTTGAGGACAAGAGTAGACCTCTAATCCTAGTGGGATATCATCCTACAGGGGGTTACAGGCTACTAGACCCTAATACAAGTAAAACTGAGGTGTCTAGGGATGTGGTGGTGCTTGAAGACAAGCAGTGGGATTGGGAGAAAGCTGAACAGGTAGGTTCAGTGGACTCTACAACCATTGAAGAGGTCTTTAACACTGAACCAATTTCTGGTGACACTAATTCTGATGAAGAGGATACTGTTCTACCTAATAATGATCCTATGTTACCCAATGTGGATCATAATCCACATGAAGGGGTAAATGAGGAGGGTGAGCAGGAACTTGCACAAAATGTGCAGAATTCTCCTAGGCCTCAAAGAGAGAGGAGGTTACCTAGGAGGATGTTGGATTTTGAGGTACACATGGATAATCAGATCACAAATGATGGTGATGCGGTTCACTATGCAATGTTGGCGGATCTTTGAACCTATGGACTACTTAGAGGCACTCAAGGATGTTCATTGGAAGAAAGCAATGCGGGAAGAACTACAGTCTATTGAAAGGAATAAAACCTGGTCTCTAGTTCAGATTCCTAAAGGTAAGAAACCCATTAGTGTCAAGTGGGTGTTCAAGCTCAAACTTGACCCTAAAGGCAAGATTGTAAAATACAAGGCTAGGTTGGTAGCCAGAGGGTTCCAACAGAAAGAAGGGGTGGATTACACAGAGGTGTTTTCACCTGTGGCCAGGCATGAGACTATAAGGTTAGTGATTGCTTTGGCTGTACATAGAGGCTGGGAGTTGTTCCATATGGATGTGAAGTCAGCATTTCTTAATGGTTCACTTGAGGAAACTGTGTATATTGCTCAACCACCTGGGTTTGAGAAAAAAGGTAAAGAGGAGTATGGTTACCTATTACATAAAGCTCTCTATGGGCTCAAGCAAGCCCCTAGAGCTTGGAATAAGAGAATTGACTCCTTTTTCAAGGAAATTGGGTTCTCTAAATGCACTAGTGAATTTGGAGTCTATACTAAAGGTAGTATTGATACCTATTTACTAATTGTGTGTTTATATGTGGATGATATGTTGGTGGTTTGGGAGTAGTCCTAGTGAAGTGGAAAATTTCAAAGTGGCTATGCACAAAGTGAGTTTGAGATGAGTGACTTAGGCAAACCTGTCATATTTTTGGGACTTGAGTTCCTAAGGGTACTGAAGGTATAATTCTACATCAATCTAAGTATGCTCTTGAGGTACTAACTAAGTTTGATTTATTAGGTTGCAATTCGGCACCAAATCCTGCAGAAAGCAACCTTAGCAAAGAGCCAAGTGAAGGTGATGCTAAGGTAGATGCTACACTATACAGGCAGCTAATAGGCTCTTTGAGATACCTATGCCATAGCCGCCTTGAGATATTCGATTTGCAAGCTAAATCGGTATGACTAGCAGGTTTATGAATGACCCTAGACAGGTACACTTAAATGCCACTAAGAGAATCACTTCTCCTTTACAGTATTTCTTGGATTTACTTTTGATTTCAGAAACCCTAACTTTTGAATTTCTGTTTGCAGGTGAAGAACAACACACGGCCTCCTCAGTGGTCAAGAAAGGTAATTTCACACCCCTTGTGTTCTTAATTTCCTTTCTCTGAACTGAATAGATTAAAGCCCTAATTATTGTTCTTTACTTGCATGAACTGTTGAGTTTCACCTCTGAAACTCAACCCAGGATTAATACCTCACACTTACACCTTCAAGAACACCTCACACATGTACCTTCTCTTCCTTTTACTTCTGTTCCTTTTCCTTCTAGTTTCAGTCACTGAAACCCTAATCTCTAACAGTATTTTCCCTTGTTCTATGCGAGGTAATCACCTTTGATTCTCCCACTGAACCTGCATGCATCGAAAGAGAATGAAGTTCTTGGAACTACGTAATCGAGGAAGTAGTGTAGCGAAGAGAATAGACTTTGAATGCTTAGAGTAAATTGAAAAGCGTAAATTCTATATTCATTGTAAGTGTTTTTATGTACAAATGTATGTATATATACTGATCTGGATTATAGTTGTTAGATGGTTGTTAGTTAGGCTAACAACCAAGTTTGTTATTAACAAACTAGTCTAGTTAGTTAGAGTTAGTTAGAGACTCTAACCACCCAATAGTTTGTTACAACGGCTATAAGGCTGTTTTAATTTAAGCTAGAGTTTTGATTACAAACTCAATACCCTACCTTAATCAAAACACCTTAAGCAACCTAAGGCAGACAACCCCTACCTTAAGTTCAGCTAGTTCTAAGCTAAGAAAACTAAGGCAATAAAATAAAACAGGACAACCCCCTGTAAGGCCAGAAACTTAGAGTCTAAGACAAGCCCTTAGACATAGCTTTTAAGTCATTTCCTTCCTTGAGACTTAGAAAGAGATGACATTTAATTGCCTCCTTAGCTTAGAAAATAATTCACCTTTTAGAGCTTTGGTGAAAATATCAAAGAATCTGTTTCACTAGTAGGAACAAAATCTAAGACTAGTTTACCTCACAGAGACTTGGTCTCGATATAGTGAAACTTAGTTTCAATGTGCTTTGTCCTACCATGAGAGATAGGATTTTTAGCCAAGCTTATAGTGACTTATTATCCATATAGAGCTTTATAGGTTCGGATAGGTCTATCTGATTTCCTTTAGGAGAGTTTCAAGCCAAGTTGCTTGGGTAGCGACATGGCATGCGAGAAATGTATACGCTTCACGGGATGTGAGCCACTATGACTTGCTTCTTAGAACTCCGAGGATATAGCTGCTCCTTGGAATAGAAAGACATATCCACTAGTGCTCCTTCTGTCCACTTTATCTCCGCACCAATCTGAGTCTGAGTATCCAATTAGGATACTTTTTCCTTTAGACCTGTCATTTGGAAAGAAAAGACCATAATTAGTAGTGCCCTTTATATACCTTAAAATATGTTTAGCTGCATTTAAGTGTATTTGCATAGGACAGTTCATAAATCTACTAGTTAAACCAGTAGCATATAAAATATCAGGTATGCTATGACATAGATATCTTAGAGACCCCACAATTTGTCTAAAGTAAGTTTCATCAACTTTAGTGCCCTCTTCCTCTTCTTTCTTAGTTAAGTTTCCTCGGTTTGGGTTAATTGCGGCATTGCAATTATCCGGCTCAAAACCTTTAAGACCTCGGTGCCATATTTACTCACGATGTAACACAATTCCTTCTTTGACCCTTAGGAATTCTAACTTGAGGAAATAGGTTAGTTTTCCCAAATCTGTCATTTCAAACTCCTCTTTCATAGCTTGTTTGAAATTAGCTATTTCCTTAGCACAACTTCCGAGTTACAAGTAGATCATCCACATATAGGCACACAATCGGTGAAAGTAGGAGTTAATGTCACCTTTGACATAGACTCCATACTCAAGTGATACACCTAGTAAAGCCTTTCTGAACAAAGAATCCATCTATTCTCTTGTTCCAAGCCCTAGGTGCCTGCTTAAGTCCATAGAGGGCCTTATGTAAATGATATACATATTCTTCCTTGCCCTTTTCAACAAAACCGGGAGGTTGGTTTATATAAATTGCATCTCTCCAAGGGCCCATTTAAGAATGCAGATTTCACATCTAAGTGGTACATTTCCCGCCCTCTACTACTGGGCTAGTGCGATCACCGATCTTATAGTCTCATGTCTTGCAACTGGGGCAAAGACTTCAGTGAAGTCTATGCCCTGTTTTTGCTGAAAACCTCGTGCCACTAACCTTGCCTTGTACTTAACTATGTTACCACTAGGATCAAGCTTTAGTTTAAACACCCACTTTACACTAATAGCTCTCTTTCCTTTAGGTAGCTTAGTTAAGGTCCAAGTTTGGTTTTTCTCAATGGATTTTAGTTCCTCTAGCATAGCTACCTTCCACTCTTTCTTCTTAAGAGCTTGGTGTAGTCTAGAGGCTCGAATCTGCTATCATAGCAAAATGGATGATATCTCCATCATCATTCACCTCATCATCCCTTACTAGATCATAGTCACCAACCTACTAGGTAGATTCGACCCTAGCGACTCTAATAGGGTTATTAGCAACCTGACCTCTTGTTGAGCCATTTCGGTGAGTTTGGCTCAACAAGTCGTTCCTCAACTTGCACATCACCTCCAATAGGTTCCTCATCACTTTGTCTTCATCATCAACACCTTGATGATGTTCAGTATTTCTTGTGTTACCCTCCTCATTCACATTAGGATCAGTGGAACTTGCTTGTTCTTTCTTATCCCAATCCCAAGCCTCATCCTCAAGTATAGTAACATCCCTGGATATCTCAAGCTTGCCAGTCATAGGATCAACTAGCCTATAGGCACCAGTAGGGTGATAACCCACTAGCACCATAGGTTTACTTTTGTCCTCTAACTTCTTCCTTTTAGCATCAGGTATGTGTCCATAGGTTAGTGATCCAAATACCCTCAGATGTGTGACACTAGGCTTATCCCCAATCCACATTTCCTCAGGTACCTTATCATCTAGGCCTCTAGTAGGACATCTGTTTAGTAGATAAACAGCAGTAGATACTGCTTCACCCCATAGGTCTTTTGGAAGGTGTTTTAGTTTCATCATACTTCTGGCCATGTCCAGAATTGTTCTCCATTCTTCTCTCTCTGCAACTCCATTATCTTTGTGGAGTGTAGGGAGAAGTAACCTCATGAACAATTCCTTGACCTGTACAGAAGCTTTCAAATTCTTTTGAAGTGTATTCACCTCCTCCATCAGACCTTAGGATCTTAAGCATGTTTCCACTCTGTTTTTCTACCATGGCCTTAAACTCTTTGAACTTAGTTAAAGCCTCACACTTTGTTTTGATCAGATAGACCCAAATTTTTCTTGAAAACTCATCAATGAAAGATAAAAATATTTGTTCCCTCCTTTTGAAATCACATCAAATGGGCCACATATGTGCTGTGTAAACAACTTGAAGAAGATGTTTGGACCTTAATTTTAAATCTGTCTTAAACATCTTCCTTGGTTGTTTACCCAATGACAAAGTGGTACACACACTATTAGGTTTCTCAATCTTAGATAGACCTTCCACTAGGCCTTTAGAACTAAGATTTAGAAGACTCTTATAGTTTAGGTGCCCATATCTCCTATGCCATAGAACACTTTCAAGATCGGTGGTAGTGACTTAGGCATTCTGCCTACATAGTGCTAATCTTTGGTCTTGAAAGTCTGTTCTTAGCTAGTTGAGAAGTCAACACTAGTTTATCCTTTTTATCAAAAACTTTGAGTTTTAAATCCTTCATAATGACAGAAAATCCTCCTCTACAAGTTGACCTAGACTAAGTAGGTTACAACTCATACCGGAACATAGTAGACATTATGTATGGTGACTACTGGCCATCCTCTTTCTTGAGAGAATATTCCCATACACTGTTGCTTGAAGGGACCTATCATTTGCACACCTAATAGTAGTTTCTCTTGTGAGGTTGAAATCCACCACCACTCTTTATTTCTGTCAGTGGTTAGAACAGCAGAGTCCAAATACCGGATCTCTGTAATCTTTGGTTCCATCGCTCTTAGTTACTATTAGTGCAATATAGTCCTTATTTTTCTTAAGTTCAATATTAGTTACCTTAACATACGCCTTCTAGTTTTAGGTTTAGAATTATCACATATAGCACTAAACACTTCTTTGGGCTATCGTAATCGAGAATCCTCTTTTGCAACATTTGCTTTATTTTTCGATTTAGGTTTTCTAGTTGGACATTCTCAGAGCATAATGCCCGTATTTGTCACACCTATAGCATTGAACTTTAGATTTATCCTTTTTCTTAGAATCAGTCTTATTCTTAGAATTAGGTTTAGGCGTGAGGCTTACTTTTACTAGAGTTAGGTTTAGAGGATGACTTATCGTTAGCATTGCAGGCTTAGAACCCTTCTTACCCTTGCCTTTTGTGAAGAAGCAAGATCATCATCATCACTGTTCTCCATTGCAGTTGAGTCTCATCTCTTTAGCCTCAAGCCCGCTCGAGCTGTTCCACCTTTAAGTCCTCTTCCTCGAGTGTGTCTTCCAACCCATTTGACACACACATAGTACTTCTTGGTCGATGATCTTAAGATTTTCCGCACACATCTTCATCGGTTAGTGTTAGGCCATTAAGATTCATAGCATTAGTAATTTTCTTTCTGCGACCACGGTAGAGTCACAACATCCTCATCACTTTTCATCTTAGGGTCTCATCATCGAGCCTTAAGAGCTTCCAACTTCTCTTTTCTAGCTTGGTAGCCCATTGTAATAAGAATCAAGAGTGTCCCAAGCCTTCTTGGAACTCTTAATTCCTCTAACTCTGTCAAAGTTCTTGTCATCTAACCCAATATGGATTAGATGCGGTGCCTTCGATCCTCGGACTTCATCCTCATATTTGGTTTTGTCTCATCAAGTAGAGGTAGTTGTAAGTGGTGTAACACCATCTTTAACTACCTTGAGACACCTTGGCACCCAAACACTTTGCGCTCCATTTGATGGCACCACCTATCCCGCTTTTTACCATTTAGGGTAGGCACTTGTGCACCAAAACTTGCATGTGATTGAATGTTGTTACTCATTGTGAATTTTCTGCTCGCAAAGACTTACGCACACACACACAGTTAGACAGAAAACTTTAAAGAAAGTAAAAGAATAGAGTAGAGATCAGATAATTTTTGCCCTGGATCGTTTTATAGCTCTGGGAATACCATGTTGAATTTTTGACCTTTGTAATGTTTACTTGCAGGAGGGGTAACAACAACTGATGGAGGGTGCAATAATTGAGAAGCCCAGCTTCTGTTAAGTCCAGCCCAATGATGTTTCACTCTGTTCCAAACAAAATTGTTTGGTGCCCACTACGCACCCGAACCCGATTTGATTTGGAACACGCGGATCCTCTATGACCCGTTATACTTAACGTGTATACGTTCGTTGCCTCCGCCAGAAAATCAAGAAGCTTCTCTCTCTACTTCTTGAAACCCTTCTCTCTTCTCTCTTCTCTCTTCTCTCTTCTCTTCTTCTCTCTCTCGCCGGAAACCTAGCTCACTCAGGGCTCTCACTCCGGTGATTGAAGCTCTGATTGGGCTCGATTTCAGGTCTATGATGATCGTTGGTGATGATGAAGTAAAACCCTCCGGTTTTACTCAACCAAACACACGAGACCACCGAAATCACTTCTCACTTTACGATATTCTCGCAAACCCTAGCTTGCCCGATCGACCGCTTGATTCTTCTTGGCGGTCTGCGATGATTCTTCTTCTTAAGGTAGAATCACTTCTCCTTTACAATATTTCTTGGATTTACTTTTGATTTCAGAAACCCTAACTTTTGAATTTACGTTTTGCGGTGAAGAACAACACACGGCCTCTCGGTGGTCAAGAAAGGTAATTTCACACCCCTTGTGTTCTTAATTTCCTTTCTCGAAACCGAATAGATGAAAGCCCTAATTATTGTTCTTTACTTGCATGGCTATTGAGTTTCACCTCTGAAACTCAACCCAGGATTAATACCTCACACTTACACCTTCAAGAACACCTCACACAGGTACCTTCTCTTCCTTTTACTTTTGTTCCTTTTCCTTCTAGTTTCAGTCACTGAAACCCTAATCTCTAACAGTATTTTCCCTTGTTCTATGCGAGGTAATCACCTTTGATTCTCCCACCTGAACCCAGAATTACTGAAAGAGAATGAAGTTCTTGGAGCTTACGTAATCAGGAAGTAGTGTAGCAGTAGAATAGACTTTGAATGTTTAGAGTAAATTGAAAACTGTAAATTCTATATTCATTGTAAGTGTTTTTATGTACAAATGTATGTATATATACTGATCTGGATTATAGCTGTTAGATGGTTGTTAGTTAGGCTAACAACCAAGTTTGTTATTAACAAACTAGTCTAGTTAGTTAGAGACTCTAACCACCCAATAGTTTGTTACAACGGCTATAAGGCTGTTTTAATTTAAGCTAGAGTTTTGATTACAAACTCAATAGTAGAATAGTACACGTACCATGTTCCATAGCTTCTTTGCTACCATCGATGGTGGGCTTGGCTCAATTTCCATGTTAAGACTGAAATAATATGTTGTCTTCTTGTTTTCTTTTGTCTCTATAAATTAAGACTTGAGAAGTTGTTGCTTGGAGTGTGTGTGTGTGTGGGAGGAGAGGAGGAGAGATATTAATTAGAATGTGTTTGTTTTGGTCTGCAATTAGAGAGAGGAGGTTGGAGCTATTTAAAGGGGGTGCACGGATATGCAATATGAGTATTTTATTAAAATGGAATATGGTCCTAGAAAGCCGGTAGCTCACATGGTTGAGTGAAAGGGACATCGTTGATGGAAAAATATAGGCGTATGGGGTTCGAACCCCACTTCCCCCTCTTCTCTAAAAAAATACATACAAATGGTGGTGCGTTTGGCGTTCCTATCATTTTAGTGAAAAGCAAAAATTAAAACAAGAGTTAGACTCATAATAGCATTGGAGAAAAAAAATGAGGGACACAATTATTACTCATTGAGAACATTTAAGTTTCTACGGTGGCGAATCTAAGACCCATAATCAAAGGGTTCAAAATTGCGTTTTGGGTGTAAAATTAAGAATGCCAGTGGAAATTTAAAATTTCATGAGTTTAAAAAAAATTCTATCAAATTTTTTGTATAAGAATCAAAATAGCAAAAAAAAAAATTGAGGGGATATAAATGAACTCCCTTCATAACACATGGGTCCGCCACTGTTCACCGAAAATACTGATTTATACTAAAAAAAAACTAGAAGTTGTTATTGTTTGTTAGTTGTGCACCATTCACTTTTGATAACTGATAAGCATGCAATAAACCCTAGAAAAGTCACAGTCACGCACGCCGATCATTCTCCGGAGGATGTACGATGTATGTGTCATTAATTATCACCCCTCTACAAACCACTCCTGTCCTAATTATATTTCAGAACAATATGTTGCAATCATGATCATGAATATATAGCAGCGTCTGCTTCTAAAATGTAGCGGTGGCAATTTCCTTATCTCACGGAAGCCAGATCAATCAAACACGAACCTTATGCACATTGAAGTCTCGGATGTAGATAGGTTTAGTTTGGTCTAGAAGTTATAAGGTCAATATGTCTTAGTTGAATTTAAGTGATCAAATAATATTTTTTTATAAAGGAGTAATATTTAATAACTATATAATTATATTAATTATTTTTGCCTTTTTACATATACCCATAATACCAATAAATTTTGTTATTTTTAATACAATTATTTCTCTTTTACCCATAATACACATGATCATCTCATTTCATCCATTTTTCTCACTGTAATAAATACTTAAGGACATTATTGACAAAACAACAATAAATAGTGTATTGAACTTTGAAAATGACAAGTAAATATAAATAATTTTTGTTCCAAACTATTTCCTTGAGTAGGATTTAGCTAGAACACATGAATAATAGAGAAGAATAAGAGTATAAAGAATAGAGAGTCAAATTGTGTTTGTCCTTTTCATTGTCCTCTAAGTGCTGTTTATATAGTACAATTAGAGTTTAATGCTAATCAATACAATAAATGACTGTTGCGAGGAGGAGTCATAGGGATTTCCTTAAATACATGTCTTGAGTCACGGATAGGCCGGTCGATGGTTAGGCCGACCGATGGTTAGGCCGGCCGATGGTTAGGCCGACCGATGATTAGGTCAACCGATGGTTTAGGCCGACCAAACGATGTAGGTGGCCGAACATATAGGCCGAACCGACGACCGAATGGTTGTAAGAGCCGACAGTTTGGAGAATGTGGCCGACCGCATGATAACTCCTATTGTGTTCTTCTTCCATTGAGGCCAATCAGGCCGAGCCTTCTAGATATCAATCAGTCCGGTTGGGAACAATTTTTTTTACAAAAGCGACAAGTAATAAGAAACCATAAGGAGTGCCATATTAGGTTAACAAATAAAAGTAGACTATGTTTACAATAAATTGTGTCTATTACTCACTCTCTTCTCTCCAATTACTTTATGGACACACCTTACCCGCAACCCCGTTTATTCCTGACATTTTATGGGGCCCTAGGCCAATCGTGAGAAAATGATCCCCTTAAATAACTATTTTTTAATTTGAAAATATTTTAATAAAAAAAAAAAAATAACTTAATTCATTTAACATGGTACGTCTTAATACATAATAATAGTCTTACAAAATATAAAACCACACCTCTTTTCTTCGAAAGTCATAAGAAGCGATTTCTTCGAGCATTTTGAGATGTAAAATCATTTATAATCACATCAAAAAAAGAATTATCAAAAGAATAACTTGTTCCGAATTATCAAAAAAAAAAAGAATTAACAATTTTACTCAATTTCTCAATAAAAGCTTCAATTAGGTACAAAAAAAATCAAATCTTTAATTAATTTTTATTGAACTAGATTCAATCATATTGCAGAATCGATTCATAAACTTCTATTCAAAGAATAAATAAAACAATCATTTTTAATATGTCATAAGAGCACACAATTTTGAATAAAGTTCAATCATTCATAAACTTCTATTCAAGGAATAAATAAAACAAAAATCAAAAGAAAATAGTACAGCAATTGATAAATAAGTATATATGTGTGTACCGTAAATAGTTGAAATTTGACATCAAAATCAATTGCAGAATCAATTCCCAAAGCTGGAAATTGATCCCTTTGTAGTCTTGCAGAATCGATTGCTAGAAATTGATTGCCATGAGGATCTTTGAGCTTGCAGTCTTGCAGAATACAAAGGGGGAATCAAAAGGGGATTGAGAAATGATTCAATTGTGGAATGGGGAATTGAAAGAGAATTGATTCTACTATTTATCTTGTTTTTTTTACTGTTGCCATGACAATAAATTTAAAGAAAAAGGCGAATAGGTGAAGGAAGAGGAGGAATGAAGAAGAAGAATGTTTTTCGATGTGAATTAAATGAAGAGATGAATTGAATAGTTTGAAGAATGAAGAAAAGAAGGCAACGAGTGTTTGACTGAAGAATGAGTATATAAATTTTTTATGTTGTTATAACACTATTATAAAAAAGTTGAGTACAAATCAATCGGAACCCCTATATAACATTATTTTTTTATAACACCAATATAAAGAATGCTGAGTTATTTGGCCTCCCTACAAACCTGAGCCTAGGCAGTTGCACCCCCAGCCTAGGCCCAAAGCCGACCCTGCTTACTCGCACGCATAGCCATACACAAATTCGTGGGGAAATTATCTGTACCCATTTGTGGAGGTAATTACCCATTGGATGTGGTCAAATTACCATCCCTAGGAATGATCGTCCATGCTATTTACCTACGCTTCATATGAAAACTGAAAAACAACCTCAAATTCAAACCAACTAGCTACATGATCAAGGTGCACCTCTGTTTATCTCTTAGAGCAATGTTGGGACTGAGGTTTTGGATGGCCATATATGATGATATAAATTTGAGATTTAAAAAAATATAGAATAACATGAAAATGATTATATAACATTTCGATCACACTTCATCAAATATTGAAAATATTTTTTTTTAGCAAAAGAGAAGGAAGAAAGTCTCGTTAAAATATTTTATTGCAAAAACAACAAGAAGAAAGCACCTTCCCCCAAATTTTATTAAAATAGGAAAAAAAGAAAGAGGATAAAAGAGAGGTAAGGGGGACTAGACCAAAGCTTTTGACACAAAAAGAAAAATAAATCAATGGGTATAAAGGATCCCAGAACATGTTACCACGAAAGACCCCTAAGACAATCCATCATAGAGACAAACAAATAAATGACTAACTTATATTAGTCATATCAAAAAGAGATTGAGACAAAATTTGCTTTGAAAATTATACCTAAATGAGATCAGCAGCAGTAGTCGGAGGCAAGGCAATGCACACATATTTTTAAAGTCAATTATTGCTGTCGAATTAAAAAAAAGGTTTAGTCAATAACTTGCATGAATATTGACACTTTGAAAATTATACCTAATTTAATATTCAGAAAATAGGCTCAGCATTTGTGGCGCGGGTCAGCAGTTAGAGGCAATGGGGAATTCTCAAATTTGCCCTTGCTGATGGAGAGATTCTCAAGGGTATTGTGGAGATGACAAACAAAAGAAGTAACCGCTATCTATCTTTGGGAACTCCAACGACTCTTCTGTACTAGGAGTAATCTTGAAGTATTTAATTTGATTTAAAAGCATAAAAAGACCAAGAACGAGAAAACACTGGACAACACAACAAGAACAAGATCGCTTGCTTCGTTGACAAAACAAGATAAAAAGGTAAACTTCCTCGTTTCCTTATTTTCTGTTGAATTTTTTCTATTGCACAAAACTGCATGATGATATCACACTTGTTTCTTTGAATTTTGGAGTATAATCATACTGACTTGATGATTGGCCTTTTTGATAGTATCTGCCATTAAAGAAAAGAAAGATTATTCCCAGTTCTGCGTTTAGTGAATTAGGTCCACACCTTTTATATGATCTTTCAGTTCTTGAACGAAAGGTGGCTTAGTATGAAAAAGCTTATCAGAAACCATAGTTTACAGAACACCCTGGGATCTTTTATTTAGTTATAATAATAAATAAATAGCAGAGTAATTTTGGTGGTGCTTGCACTTTGTTAAGAAATTTCTTTGTATAGTCAGTTGATTGTGTATCCTCTCTTGTTCTAGCAATTGGAAAATTTACTATATCTGGAATTAATTATAGAATCAATATGTTAAAAAGGCCAATTGATATATGTTCAGAATACTCTGAATATTTATTTGACCAGTGGAAGATGATGAATCATATGCAGAAGAATGGAATATCAATCTTTTGGAAAGCCCGAAAGATCGAAAGGTGTCAACATAAAACAGGCATTGAAGGTCATACTAATTTTGGCTGTTTGCACTTGGTTGCTATATCAGATCAAGAATACAAGGAATAAACCAGAGAACTATGGAGATCAAACCAAGCTTGCTGCAAGATATGAAGCTATATCATTGGGTCGTAAAGGGATCTCGTCACGGTTGGATGGAATAGCTCTTCCTGACTCAAGAAATGTAGATTCTGTAGAAGATAAAGAGTCGAGTGATGTCAGGGATGATGTGTCTGGTGGAGTTAAGGAGGATAGGGATGAAGAAGAATTTGGACATATAAATAAACAATTCAGGACAAATGAAGAGGAACTTGAACCAGAAAGTCAACCTGAGCTACCTTCGGAGAATAGATACAAGGAATCGTTTAAAGACAAATCTGGAGAAGTTTATATAGAAACAAGAAGTGAGTCAGGTCACATAGAAGATGGTAATGAGCAATATGGAAAAAGTAATGACAGAGAAAAAGAAGCACAACTAAGGGAGCTGCCAAATGATGTGCCAGTTAGAAAGAATGCTAAACAATATTCCTCAGCCAAGGAGGATGATGAGGATGGAGACCCTAGAAATCAAGAGATGGAACACAAGATGCAGAAAAATGTGGAGGAGAGTGCCACGAATGCTGGTGTCATAGAGGAGATAGGTGAGGTCGAAAGCTTTCATGATGAAAATGGTGTTCCGCCTGACAGTAATGACATTGAGACAGTGGTTCGCGAGGTATACATCCTGCATGAAATAAACTTTGAAGGGTAACAAAATGATATTGGTGATTCAGGCATCAAACACAATTATGATATTGATGAAGAAAATAGTCTGGTTTTATACGATTGTAAATCTGTTTTTCATTTTTGTAAAGAAGAGGTCAAAGAAGCCACCAATCAAGTTGTAAGCTATGGGAAATGTCTTTTTTCTTTAATTCATGAAAATGAAAATGCAAGATGTAATCATCTGCGGTGAATTTAAAGTTATAGATCTTTCTCTCACAAAGATCATTAGCTGCATAATTTGAAAAACTGTATAGGCTAATATCAATGTAATTGACTAAATGTTATGTACGACAATTTTCCTTTCTAATCCATTTCGGTTTTTGTTTAATTAGATGATTATTCATTAGCAGATCTTACAAATTGGTTCACTTGTATAAGCTTTGCATTCTCCTTTTTTTGCTAGTTCTTGATACACAGAATTGTCCCACTGATACGAGTTTTACCAGAATAAACATTAACATGCTGCATTTGAGCAAAAGGTTACAGATATACTATGTATGTAGAAGTGCAATAAAAGTTTAGCAAAGATACAACTACTGATTCAAATGCAACTGGCAAGGATAAATCATAAAACCAAGATCGAGCGAAATCAGATAAAATGATGCAATAATAAATGATGCGGGTAATATATTTGACTTTCCTTTCAGATAACATGTGATTCTCTAGCTTATTCCTAAGTACTTTACCATTTTTAAATCAGGAAGTCGTACTTCATAATGAGGATCACATTTCCAAAGTTGTAAACACGTAGTTGGTTGGGTACAATCCTTTAATTCATTAAATAACAATAACTTATAATACTGAGAGAAAGAGAACACAAACAGAGACACTTTACTTGCATCCAGATTTCAGCTTTAAATTTTGAGAGTTACACTTACCTACCTAGCAGTACCCCCTCCATCTGTACTACATTAATTAGGATTCTCTCAGACGAGAACCAATTGTTAACAAATTAAAGAGACTATGACCTTAAACATTCCAGACCAGGCTCTTGAGAACCTGATGTGGAACTCTTCTGAACCAGACTCGTAGCATCAGATGCAGAAGCGATTGACAAAGGAACACTCTTTTGAATAACAATTCTGCTGTAGTGGCCTCGTCAGTTTTTTTTTTAGTTCTGGGAGAAATTTCATGTAAACAGAGGATAATGTAGAATGCTAAAAAATAAGTGAAAGATGAACATAATTTGCCTTTCGATATTACTTAATCATCGGAGAGCTTTCATATTCAGTTTTCCTAGGTTAATAGCTGATAATCTTTAAGGAATAAAATTCCCCCTCCCTCCTGAACCAAACAGGCAAAGACTCCACACAATTTATCAAATACTAACTGAATGTGATCTTAGGTATGAAGACCCTGAGGTTGAAGGAACAAGATAAAGCCATAATCATCTGTCTTGGCAGTTTTCAATTCCAGAAGAAAGTTCACAATTTTGTAAACAAAAGATGCATATCCTTAGCGTGCATGAATCACACACATGGAGTATGGAGATATGCATGGGGATACAGTTTTGGGCTAAAGGGGACATCAATCGAGCCATGTGATTTCCTCCTCTTTTGGTGAGATAACTATTCTCCTACCCCACTCCTTTGAACAGTCATATAGGTTAGAAGTCCTATTTTAACTTCAAAAGAATCAGATATAGAAAATGAAATTCAGCACTCCAAAGTCCAAACAAGCACTTGAAAATTTAATAAGCCTATTAAGATACCGAGCTAAGAAATCACTATATCAAACGGCAAACTAAAAATAAAATGGCAAAAGGAAATATCGAATTCCCAACTATATGAAACAGTAAAACTTATCAAGTAAAAGCATCCTTTCCTTTAATCATAAGCTTGAATGAAGTACATGCATAAATTCACGGTTACGAATGACCAAGCAATATGATGATACGACTCTCAATCCTCGGTCACTAGAATTAAACACTGTCTTATAAAATCTAAAAAAAAAGCTTATTCTGTAATTAACAACAAAGAATTTACAAATCAAAATTCTCGTAATTTCTAACAAGCTTGCTTGTACCCAACTCTAGCCTTACAATCTTCTCTAAACCCCAAACACAAACTTATTCATTGTGGAAATATCTTCTGTATATAGAACATATATGCTTAAAAAGCAAGAATTTCAAGGCACGATCGATACAAGCATAACTTACAATTGATTGTGAAATCCCCAATGCTGAGCACAATTATTGATACAATCATAACTAACAATTGATTGTAAAATCCCCCGTGCTGAGCAAAATTATTGCTGAATCTTCAATATGAATCTGTTGTCAAGCTATACGCAGGAACCTTAGCAAGTCTTCCTTTTTTCATGAATGATCTTAGTCTCTCCACCTCCTTCCACAAGCCTTTATTGGCATAAATATTTGATAACACCACGTAAACACCATCATTCCAAGGTTCCAATGCTTGCAAATGTTCAGCTACCCACTCTGCCATATCCACATTCCCATATTTTTCACAGGCACCCATCAAACACCCATAGACTACCGAATTTGGCTTCATAGGCATCTCCTCCACCATTTTCCTGGCCTCCTCAAGCAATCCAGCTCGACCCAGAAGGTCCACCATGCATCCATAATGCTGCAGTTGAGGTGTTATGCTATAAACACCCTTCATCATATCAAAGTAAAATCTTCCTTCTTGAACCGTCCCTCCGTGCACACACGCACTGAGCACTCCAATAAAAGTCACATAATTAGGCTTCACTCCCGACTCTCTCATACACCGAAAGCATTCAAGCGCCTCCTTTACATGTCCATGCATTGCATAACCCACGATCATGGATGTCCACGAGGACACATTACGATCCTCCATTGTAGCAAAAACTTTGTATGCCAAGTCCATCCTTCCACACTTTCCATACATGTCAATCAGTGAATTCGACATCAAAATGTTCATCATCTCAGTGTCATTAGCCTGGAAAACACACTTATGTAATTGGAGAGCCAGGTGCAAGTCACCAATGCTTCCACAAGCAGATGTAACGCTAACCATGGTGATTCCAACCGGTTCAAATCCATCTCTTTTCATGTTGATAAACATGTGTATAGCATCCCTAGCAAAACCAGATCTCGAAAGGCCACCTATAATAGCATTCCAAGAACCAAGCTTTGGGTCAGGATTTTCGTCAAACATCTTACGGGCACTATCAAATTCGCCAGCTTTACAATACAAGTTAATAAACCCAGTTTCACAATACTCATTGGATTGTAATCCAAGCTTTATACCAGCTGAATGGATCTGCTTTCCAAGCTGAATCGCAAAAACTTGGCACGCGGCTTTGAGAACAATTGGAAACGTGTAGTGGTCGGGTAAAACCCCGGCCCGCAACATGAAAACATGGATCTGAAGCGCAGTGTACGGAGCCTCTAGTCTAGTGTAGGACCTTAAGATATTATTCCAATTGAACGGTGCGGGATTGGATTCCAAAAAGCGTGTCCTGAGAAGGTGGGCATATATTTTGTTCAATTCGTGCACCCGAGTAGTACTACTCAAAAGCGTAGCTATTAGTGTTGCTGAGTCGTTTCCAGAATCCAGCAGAGATGGAGTTGTGGAAGGTTGGGTAGCAGTAACAGGGAGGAGAGTGGAGAAAGAACGACGACCAGCGACGAGTCTAGGTTGGAACAAGAATCGGGACATTAGCCAATGCTGGAATCGATGATTATTTGCTACCAGCACTCAATAGCACGAAAGAAGCGAGAAAATTTGCTACCAGCACTCCCACAATTTGCTACCGGCACCCCCACAACAACATTTTTTTCCCCAACAGTCATGATTATTTGACTCCTAAAATTTCAAATACCAATCTAACACATCACCACACTATTATTGGTCAGAAATTTGACAATGAAAAGACCACAATTTTCTTTCTATGAAAAAATAGTGGAGGTATCTTAGGGTGGGTACTGGCATACATATGACATGGGTAAGTATTTTTATCCTTAGCAAAAAAGTTAATATAGACATCTTTAATTTTGTGATTGAGAAAGTTCATTAGAATCTGAGCTCTTGGAAGGATAGATACCTCTTATTTGCTAGATGGGTGACTTTGGCGAAGTCTGTTATTCAGTGTCATTTCTAAGGGAGTTTATGACAAGATTGATAAGAAGCGTAGGTCTTTTATTTGTGAAGATGGTCTTCAAGGTCATAAAAACCCACTTGGTTGAGTGGGAGAGAGTATGCAGGTCTAAAAAAGATGGTGGGCTAGACTTGAGACCATCTAGGAACGTTAATGCTACCTTAAATGAATAAAATTGCTGGAAATTTATGTAAAGAATCCTATTTTCTTTAGCCTCAATCATTCGAGTTAAATATATGTGTGGTGTAGAGGGATTCCTAAAAATTGATCGAAAGAAGGCCGGGTTGAACTTTTGGCGAGGTCTTTTGTGAGAACTCTGATAGATTTCGTGAATGTCTTTATTGGAAGGCGAGTAATAGTGAAAATGTGTTTTTTTGAAAAAATAGTTGACTCCAAGCCCACAATGGCTTATTTTTACTTGGCAACTACCTCCCAACGAGGAACATTAGACTTAGAGAGATCGAAACTCTTACTCCCTCAAATGTCCTTGACGAAGAAGATGTTAGCACTCATGACCAATAGTGAAAGATGTTGAAGGAAGTAGGCGAGTTTCCCTTGTGCTCGGTGTGTGGTAACGCTAACGAATCCTGTTTCTATTATTTTAGGAATTGCCAAAGAATAATCATGGTTTGACTTCAATTGAGACCCTTTATTGAGACCATTTCACTTAGTTAATCAAAGAGATTAAAAGCATCATTACTAATCGGACCAATATTATCTCCGAAACATAAAACACAAAAAACAAGGAAACAGAAAATTTACGGAAATTGCAAAATAACGCAAATCGCGTTCCTTCTTCATCTCGCGTCTCAGCAGCTCCCGCCACTCCCACGCTTTCCCTCTTCTATTTCTCTGCTACGGCCCTTCTCTCTCATTAGCTGCAGCAGCAGCAGCAGCAAACATTTGATATTAGGTGAATTTGAAGTAATGGGTAATCACATGCCAAGTTGGCGAGATATGTAGTGAAGTTGATGGAACCCGAACCTGGTGTTGTTGTTGAGCAAGGCCAAGTTAATCAAACCTATGATGAAAGTCAAGCAAAAGCTTCGCGAAGCCGTTGATCTTCTGTTTGCTCGCGGACCTGCATCTTTTGCTGACTACACTCGTCTCGTGCTTCACTGTGCTCAAACCAATGACTTCAACCAAGGCAAGAGATTGCAGTCTCACATGGAGCTTCACTTTTTTCAACCAAAAGACTCCTTTATCCACAACCAACTCCTCCATTTATATGCCAAATGTGGCAAGCTTTCAGATGCTCAGCACCTGTTTGATAAAATGACTAGGAGGGATGTGTATTCTTGGAATGCTTTGCTTTCTGCTTATGCCAAGGTGAGCTTGGTTGATGATTTGTATGATGTTTTTGATCAGATGCCTTATCGTGATTCCGTTTCTTATAACACATTGATTGCATGTTTTGCAAGTAATAGGCTTTCGGGAAGAGCATTGAAAATTCTAATGAGAATGCAGGAAGATGGGTTTCAGCCAACACAGTACTCCTATGTGAATGCTTTGCAAGCATGTTCTCAGCTTTTGGATTTTAGGCTTGGGAAACAGATTCATGGGAGGGTTGTTGTTGCTGATTTTGAGAAAAATGTTTTTGTTTGGAATGCTGTTACTGATATGTATGCTAAATGTGGTGATATAGATAGAGCACGTTGGTTGTTTGATGGAATGGTTGATAAAAATGTTGTTTCGTGGAATCTCATGATCTCTGGGTATGTGAAAATGGGGAACCCTGATGACTGCATTCATTTGTTTAATAAGATGCAATTATATGGTTTGAAACCTGACCAAGTTACGGTTTCTAATGTTCTTAATGCTTACTTTCAATATGGACGTGTAGATGATGCCAGGAATATGTTTAGTAAAATAGATAAAAAGGATCTGATTTGTTGGACTACAATGATAGTTGGTTATACACAAAGTGGAAGAGAGGAGGATGCTTTGATGTTGTTTAATGACATGCTTCGTGGAAATGTGAAACCTGACAGCTTCACCATTTCAAGTGTGGTTAGCTCCTGTGCCAAGCTAGCATCTTTGTATCACGGTCAGGCTGTTCATGGAAAAGTTATTCGCATGGGTGTTAATAGTAACATGCTTGTGTCGAGTACGCTTGTTGATATGTACTGCAAGTGTGGAGTCCCTTTGGATGCTCTTGTAATTTTTGAAACCATGCCTATTAGGAATGTGATCTCTTGGAATGCCATGATTCTGGGTTATGCTCAAAATGGACAGGTTCAGGAGGCCTTGGCTCTGTATGAAAGAATGCTGCGAGAAAATTTCAAACCTGACAATGTTAGTTTTGTTGGTGTCTTATCTGCTTGTACTAATGCTGATATGGTTGAAGAAGGACAAAAATATTTCGATTCAATCAGTGAAAAAGGAATGACACCCACATTGGATCACTATACTTGTATGGTCACTCTCCTTGGTCGATCAGGTAATATTGACAAAGCAATGGATATAATCAAAGGTATGCCTCATGAGCCGGATTACCGGATTTGGACCACCTTACTATCTGTTTGCTCCAAGGATGACATCAAGATTGCAGAGTTGGCAGCTAATCACATGTTTCAATTGGATCCACATGATGCTGGACCTTATATCATGCTTTCCAACTTGTATGCTGCTTGTGGGAGATGGAAAGATGTAGCGACTATAAGATCTGTCATGAACAACAAAAATGCAAAGAAGTTTGCTGCATACAGTTGGGTTGAGGTTGGGAACGAAGTCCACAGATTTGTTTCCGGAGATCACAATCATCCAGAAATTGAAAAAATCTACAGTGAATTGAGCGGATTGATCTCAACATTGCAACAAATTGGATATAATCCAAATACAGGCATTGTTCTGCATAATGTGGAAGAGGAGGAAAAAATCAGATCCATTTCTCACCACAGTGAGAAGCTTGCTCTTGCGTTTGTTTTATTTAAAAAGCCCAATGGAAGTGCACCAATACGGATCATAAAGAATATACGTATCTGCGATGACTGTCATTTATTTATGAAGTTTGCGTCAATAACCATAGCACGATCAATCATTATAAGAGATTCAAACAGGTTTCATCATTTCTTTGGTGGAAAATGCTCTTGCAAGGACCATTGGTGAAGTCTCAATGAGATGGTAATCTTCTGTACTTAATATTTTCCAAAAGAACGGTGCTGGCAATGTCATATGCACTTTGAGTCCTGTCTAAGTTTTTGAAGCAAGGTGATAAGCAAGGATACAGTTTGAGACTTCAAGGAACTGAGAAACTGTGCAGCATAAGAATATTAGGTGAGAAGAACGGCATTAACTTGATGAAAATTTCAAGAAGCTTTGGACATTTGGGACAGGGTCAATGATGCAGGTAGTGCCTTGAATGAGAGCGTCCAAAAAATTATTAAATGCGCGTGGCTTGCTGGGAAATTAAGGCTAAAAATTGTTTGTGACATATGCCATGTGAAACACAACATATTGGCAGATGCAATTACGTTCTTATTAAGGTAAAATATGATTATACATATTCCAAAGGCACTATATGTTTTCTAATGATAAAGAAAAATATTTTCTTATATTTAAGGTGAAATTCTCTAAGTTCCACCACCTTCAATTGTTCTATGTTTTATTATTAGTAGCCCAATTTTAGTTTCTGTTGTACATCATTGGGGGAACACCCATGTTCTATTTTTTTCATCATTTTCTGTATCTTATAACTGATCATTCCTATTCATATATTACTATTGAGTAATGCTGCATCCTCCTAATAATCTTCCTAGTACTTCATAAAGGAAGCATTAAATAAAATTACATTTAATATGCTGCGAACATAAAAAGCATTCGATACTTGCTTTTAGTAATCAGGGGCATTGTTAGGAAGAATGGTTAGGAGAATTTAAAATTATTCATTACTATTACAGGTTGATGGTAGGCATAATTTGCAATGATGCAATTTAACGTTTGTAAGCTACCTGTCATTAAATTTATGAGTGGATATTGGTTCTCAATAACATAATTGCTTGTCAAGTTTCTTGAAGATCTGCTGTAAGGAAAGCAAGGATTCTAAAATAAACTGTGTACGTAAGAGGGAAACTTGAAGTGACTTACTAACAATGGGCAATTTGAGTGCATTTATTGATGTTCTTGATTTCCATTGCCTCTTTACAATGGTGAAAGATAACTTGGTGGTGACTTCAATAGGGATGGAGGTGGCACCCCGAACCTTAAACTTTAAGCTCCAATACAATACCAATACCGAAGTTGTGACATGTTTGGATTCTTGATCTCCACCAAGTCTTCCAAAATCCAAAAATTTGACTCTGCAATAGGTCCAATAAACAGAGAGTTGGTCTTGAAAGCTCTTTAGGGTAAGTAAACAAATATTCTCTTTGGCCTAGCATGATTATATATGTAGGGTTTAGGTTCTATTCGTAGGATTGCAAATCAAACTTAATTTTACAATGATCAATAACTTTTTGTGTTGAAGTAAAACACAGTATATGGAATGGAAGTTTAGCATAGGTACACTGATTCAAAGTTAGAGATGAAAATTAGAGATTATATCATGTCACGAGCCACAATATAAAAGTATTTTAGATTGATTATAAAAAATGAGGAGGAAATAGGAAATGAATACCATGTGGTTTAAGTGGAGCGGATGAATGGTGGTGTATTTTGGGTGTTATTTGCAATATAAAAGTATTATTCAAGCTTATGAGAAAATTTTACTGCACAATAATAAAACTTACGAATAATTGATAAATATTCAAAACAACATAAGATTAGAAATAAATGCATTATAAAAAACGAGTCATGGTAGTACCTAGTGTGGAGAAGATTGTAATATCCCATCTAAAAGGATTTGGCATGGCATGGGTATGTATTAGAGGATATACTAGTCAATATGTTAAGTTTAGTTGTTTGACTTTTATATGATGTATCTCTGCTATCACTATACAGTTTAGTTGTATCTCAATTGATTAGTTAAGTTCTGTTAGGGTTTGTTGTTCAGTTAGGAACTTGTTAGAACTGAACAACTTCAGTTTGTTATAACTGTTAGACAATTAGTGCAAAATCAGTTTTGTATAAATACTTGTAATCCCTATCAGTTCAATACAGAGAAACAATTATGAAATTCATACTGTGCACAAACTCTAGCAGTATGGAACACTAGTAGAGGCTCCAATAAGGAGAGTAAATCAAATGGAGGGTAGGTATCCGTATTCCCATAGTCAGAGGTAGAAAGAGACCAAGAAAAGTTATTGGCTAGACCAAGAAAAGTTATTGTCTAAACTATTAAGAAAGAGTTAGATTTAAATGGTTTGTCAATTAGACATGATTCACAACAGGATAGTATGGCGTCATTTGATTTTCGTAGATTATCTCACCTAGTGGGAAAAGACTTTTGTTGTTGTAGTTGTAATATTTCAAAAATCTGCTGTTAGATTGAACTTTACCTCGTATTTATAATATGCTAAAAATCTCTTTCGAAAATTGCTGTAAATTGTAAACATTGTGATTACCTATCAATAATAGGATTTATCTTAATCAGTTTCTACAAAGAGTTACTAGATTCTGCAAGTTTGTCAATTACATAATATTCTATGGATCCTTCCTAAGTTTGTCAGCTACTCCTGTGGTTTACTTTGTAACCTGTAGTGATATAGTACACTAATGGTCTGAAATTTTTTCCAAATTCTAACTGCTAACATCGTGTCTTCACTTGCAGTGTTGTTTCCTAACAAACATATTTTTTGGTGGCAAACTCTTGTTCTCATTCATCGCCCCCACCTAAAAATACCACCTTTTGTTTTGTGTTTTTGGTGTTCAATGCCTTTTTCATTTGACTCCGGTCATTGTGCTATGAGATGCCAAATTACTTCCGTCTTTCCAAAACTTTGGTTGTTTTAGCTTTTGATTTTGTTTCAAAACTTCGATTGTTTTAGAAATCTATGGTATAATTAAGCATTCTTTTTCCATTAAAGTATAGTCCATGTGCTGCTGCTGCTGCTCATCAATCGATTGGTGATTTGCTTCTGGCTGTTGCGTTTGCTACCTTTGGTCAGTGCCCGCTGGTTCTATTTGTGTTGTTGGCTTCAACATGGCAGTTTTGTTTCTGGTTTGTATGTTAATCTCCAATGATGGTGGTGGTTTGCTTGTTCTTGTTTTTTGGTTCCCTTTATTGCAGATTTTTTTTGGTGCTGTTTGGCACTGTGTGGCTACGCCATAAATATTTCCAGACCTCAATTTATCATTCCTATTTGGTTCAAAGTTGTGACGACACCGACACCACCAGTGAGTTTTAGTTCCCGTCAGGTATTCGGTTGCAATTAGCACTGGTCCAATATCGTTGCAGTGCTGCTACTAAAGAAGAGTAGCTTAATTGGGATTCTTGGAGAGAGAAAGGAACACTTATGATAACTGTATTCTGATTATTTGTGAGTATTGAAGCTAATCTTTATGACTTGCAAATAATGTTAGATTGTATGCTTAGATGTTAATTTAACTAGAATTAGGGGAAGACATAGGGATTCAAGATTTAAGCATGTGTTTTGGCACCCACATCACACTTGGGGAGATGAAATAAATGTATAGTTTCTGTTCTTAAATTACTATTTCGTCGTGTGGGTACAAGGAAGATTGCAAGTCAAAAACTTCAGTGCAAGCCTTGCAATGACAACCCAAGTCAGGTCTTGTTTGTGCTCAATGGATTTTCCATTCATATATTTTCTTTTTTAATTACAGGAGAGACTTATAAGCATTCTTAAGGCAAAGATTAATTCAATCTTATCATCCACCCAGCACGTACAGCAAGTGGTGGGATACTTCAAATAGGCAACATGTTATAATGAATTCCAACCTGCATTGCAACCAGTAAGGGGCCCTGCATCAAACATTTATTATTGGCACTAAGGGGCCTACATGTCACTATGATTTACCATGAAATTTCTGGATCACCACCTTTCTATTGTTGCTTAACAGTGCTGCTGCTACCCTTTTCACCTGGACCCTTAGCTTATTTTTCCAACTACAGTGACTCGTATCTGATTATGATGGTTTGCCAGCTGGGAGTGGGAGATTATCAAAATGAACCTGAGGAAGTGAGGAACATGACAAGAAAGAAATATATTGCACTCTACTAAGGTAAAATCTCATATTTCTGTCTCGTCGGTAACTTGAAGTCGACAAACATCCTTAATCTTGTATGGAGTAGTAACTAGTAACAAACTTTACTTTAAATTAGATGCTAAATGGTGTGTCTTTGATTTGGATATATGTGAATTAGGAGAAGTAGAGTGGCCAGAAAAATAAAACCTATACCTAAGAATATTTGGTGATACTTCTGAACCTTGATTTTCTTTGAAAATTCTCTTTTAACTTCTGTTTAATTTCATAGATTTGGCTCTACTAACTGGCTAGTGCAGTGTACCATTATACCGTACAGGACAGAATGTCAGCCACTTCAAGGCCGATCATGTTCCACCAGCACTGGTTGTGTAAAAGATGGGAGCTTTTTTGTACAGAAAGACTTTTTGAAAAGCCAATTAGTTCCAGATGCATAGATAGAAGACATAAATTGAATCTTAACTATTTGTATATTTGAGACAAGTTAAGTACAGATTAGTATTGAAATGATGTGTCAAGATTAGTAGATAATTGGGTCTCTTAAGTATGTAGTGAGGGGTTTGATCACATGCTTGCGAAAAACATTTTTGGGAGTGTTCAGCGTCCTAAATTGATCTCTCTGGACCTCGAGGAATTAGTCTTTTGCCTCCGGACCGGAGATGCTCAAGTTCATACACAATTCAAATTAGTTCTCAATACAATTGCAATGAAACTCTAAATACTCAGGAGAGAGCAGCTGACAACTGTTTTATGTTGTTGCTGTTCAATGTATAAGGATCTTAACACTACTACTACTTGCAGATATCTTCCTCCCTGCCTTGTATTGTCTTTTTATAATAAAAATACTAAATACTAATAATACGAAGATAGCATCGTAATGGGTATATCCTACTAAAACTGGATATAATAACCAAATTGTCAGGTGGAATAATAGGGTATTGCATAATTTGCATGCCACATCATTCCATAGCCAAAAACAATTTCATTTCTTACATAATGGTGATGATTCAATTTATTCTCTTAAGAGAGGATTCTCCATAGTTAGAAATAAGGGGGACAAAAAAGTTATAAGCCAAGTCACTTAGGATTTAGATTTCCAGTAAAAAAAAAAAAGGATTTAGATTTGAAATGGTTTATATATGGACATGTTTGCAATAGGATATATGCTGGTATTGCAGTTACTGGAAAATTTCAAGATGTAGGGTGAACAAGCCCTAGCATCTGGTGAGTTGCTTCGAAAACTATGGGGACATGGGTAGTAACCAAATGCTCCTTGACCTTTTGAAACAAAGCTTGCTTGCTTTGCACCTCAGTTCGGTAATTTTGTGATATTTCAAAAGTTTGAAAGTGAATTTTAGTGAAACAATAATTTTATTTAGAACATTTTTATTATATCATTATTGACTTAGTTTTATTATTGTGACTGAAGTTTTGGTTTGGTCAATACTTGGTTTAGTCAAAACTTAGCTTATTTATCTTTTAACCAAGTCTAACTCATATTCCTATTATTGTGTTAACCTCATCTTTAAACAGTCATATTATGTGATTCTATAACTACACTCTCTAATAAAACTTGTGGGAGAAGAAATTGTTCTTCCTTTTCCTTTCTGGATTACATCTCTTCTATCAATAAATTCGTTCTTGCTGGTTCTATCACCCGTTTTTATTTTGCAAGTTAATAGTTCAAGGTTCGTTGTCGTTATTTGTTCGTGTTAGGATGATATCATGGAATCTAATCAAAATTCAACTACACAATCAACATGCATTGCATGGCGATATTGTTGAGTGAAAATTTCTACCCTCTTAAAGTTCAAGAAGCTGAATACTTTCGTGCATTGCTTGGCGATATGCACTAGTTACCCATTGTGCGATAAAATTGGATCCTTTACTTATACACTCTCTCAATCTCCCTCTCCACTCTCTATCTTTCTCATAATTTCTTATAATCTCTTTTACTTTTCCTCCCTTATATTATTCATGTATTTGAAGAGAGAGAGAGATAGTGTAGAGGGAGATAGAGAGGGTAGAAGGAGAGGATCCTAACCCGTGTGCGATCGTGCCAAATTGTTATCCCTAACGTGTTTTCGACTGTGCCAACGTCAACAGACAACCCCTCAACATTTGTTGCCACTTGTTCTTACTATTCATCTTTTGGGCTTGGTACGATCACCCTAAAAGTTTCTTAAATTCATAATATGGTTACTTTTTTTACAACACTGCTGCACAATCCTATTGGTGCCGTGCTGCATGTGTGAGGTCCCAAAGAGACGCGACAAGCTTTTCATCCTATATGTTGTCTCTTTTTTCTCATAATACTAACCATTCCTTTTTCTTATCCATTTAGCCATATACATTATACAGTATTAATTGTTATTATAATTAAAAAAGGCAATGTTAAAAAATCTATACTCAATGAGTATTTCCCATTATATATGATCTGTGAAAGTATTGAATTTCAATATAAGTATCATAGTTTTTTTAAAGAGCTCAATAATAGGTATGTAGTAATATACCCACTATCCAATTTTTCAATTCCCATGCACGTTGCCATTTTTTTTGTCGGCAGCCTATAGGATATCATTCTTTGAAGGACATTTTTGATCAAATTGGTAAGTTTCCATATTTTGTTTTAGTTATTTTTAGGAATCAAACATACTATAGTGGTAGCTATTGCAAGTTGCAATCTATGAACGTCTTCTTCAATTAGTAAGGGACCCCACTTCTCTCTCCCCTATAATTAACTTGTTTTTTCAAGCACGTTGTAAATGAGAGATCGATATAGGGATCTTTATGGGTTGATTTTGTCCGAATTCATTACTCGAATTAATTGTATTTATTAGGTTTGGATTAGTTTGGTTTTCCACCCTCCCAACAAAACTCGAAGACGTGTTGGCTTGGATAGGGCTCATGGCTGGGTCATGCACCAACAATGTTATTCGTCCCTCTTTGTAACTCAAACAAACTATTTCAGTCAATGCGAATTGGTTCAGGTTTGACACGACCATGGAAAATATTTGAACTTGAGTTAGTTTGAATTTGGCCGAATTGTCGAACACTCCTAATACAATATGTGCTTGCTCCGTACACCAAAAACCCCGCATTGCTTAGGAATCAAGGCCAATGATAGTTTATAAACACACATCCTTAACCTACTGAGGTGCGTTTTACAAAGAACAAAACTGTGACAGCTCCCATGTGGGCCAAAGCAGACAATACCTTGAATGGAAATACAGAACTTAAGGTCAGAACAATGGCGCGTCAGATAGGGGGCCATAGGCCCTTTAGCCCCTTGGCCTTGACTCGGGGGGGGCTTGTTCCATACACCAAAAGTCCCACACTACTTGGGAATCAAGGCCAATGGTAGTTTATAAATACTCATATCGTTAACCCATCAAGACACCTTTTAACAAAGGACAAAACCATGACGGCTCTCATACGGGCCAAAGCAGACAATACTTCAAAAGACGATACGAGACTTGAGGTCGTAACAACACTATATACTTAATTTAGGGAACCCATGTGTTTTTTTTGTTTCTAAAAGAAAATCATAGTTGCAGAAAAGCTAGTTTTGACAAATTTTCAATGATCCTTCACAATCACAATTCACAAGGTTCCACCACCAATGCCCTGGCCTATCCCTACCAATAGCTTAAAGATTTTTGGGTTTTGGTATTCAAATTGATAAAAGGTTGAGATGATAGTACATTGTATCATATGAAGATGACTTTTTATTTTGTAACAAGTGTAATGTTTCAGTAAGCAGAATTATTTTGTGTAATCATATAAATTTAGAAAATGAATATCAATCGTGACGGTGCACATAAGATAGAAAAAAGCCACAAACATTGGACTTTCATCTTTGAGATAAAGCCCACTAAGTTTAATAGAGTCCACAAGCTTCTTTGTCTCACAATGGACCCACTGGATCCAATTCTGGACTATGCAAATTTTGGAGTGCCGCAAAAATTGAAAAAACAAATAAAAAGTGAGACAAAACAGTGGGGGTGGGAGACAAGAAATGTCACCTTTTTTTTTGCCCTCTAAAAGTTAAATTTGTTTGTGATGATGATAGGCAATAACAGAATTCAAAGGTGTTGGTGTTCACCAATCACCAATGGCCGATAAAACAATAGGGGTGTTATTTTTGGTACCCCCCTCAATATCACCCACACCCCCATAATTCAAAAAATGCCAATAATACCCCTACGTTTTTAAAAAAAAAAAAAAATTAATTTTTCGGAATTACCTCAAAATAAGGTAATTCCGGTTCAAAAAACAATTAAATTTTCGGAATTACCTCAAAATAAGGTAATTCCGGTTCAAAAAACAATTAAATGCGTTTTATTTTGGAAATATGATATGAACGGTTTATGATTTAAATAACAATATGTCAAAATATATAAAATGACCAACATAAAAAAAATATAATGTACAAATACAACTACTATGGGTCCAAAATGTTTAACAATGGTGAAAATAAGCACGTGAAGTGGGTGAGCAGGGCGACATCTAAGGCATCGGGTGTCAACGGTACTGCTCTGCACCTCTCCTCATATGTCTGCGGGACAACAGCTCCTCGATGATATGGTGGATCCGAGGCGCTCTGCACGTGTGGCTCGCTCTCGGCGTGGTGGCAGCGCGAGGAGAAGACGCACCCGTTACCGACCGTACGAGGAAGGTAATCGGGATCGCACTCGCCGTGGTAGCCCGCCACTCTACTAGCCCGCCAAAATGTCCGCGCCCGAATCTGATACATCAGCAACCCCTGTATGATCCTGTCCGCAGAGGGAGCATTACCTGAAATGGGTGGAAGAGGGATCCTCTGTACACCCGAATCGCCAACGCGCTGCTGCATGCGGCATGTAGGGAGCAGCGTCATCGCCTAAAGCAACCGACCTCGGCAGCGGATATGTTCGACAAAGGAACATACCGCTGTGGTCATCATAAGGGGTGAGGATGACATCCCCACCGCAGAGCATCTATCCGCGCCACTAAAGTCCACCAACTTTACTTTATCCGACTTCTTGTTCCCCAAATTTGGTGGCACGTGGGCGATGCGCCCTAGCTAACACTTTCCGACCAACGGCCCGGTAGGGGAAAGTGCTCGTGAGATCAAAGAACGAAATAGTTAAATTAAAAATAATCGATTATTAATATATGTTAAATTTAATTAAAAGTTTTAAATTAAAAAAATAAATAAATGATTACCGGAGCGATGATGTCGCGTATCCGCCGAACTGCTTGGTCGTATAAAAGACCGCTTTCGTCAGCTGGGTGTAGAGGTAACTAAGAGCAGCTATACCCCAAGACCACTGGCCACACACTCTTTGAAGATCTCGGCGGATACATCCACTCACGCGCACTAATGTGTGACTCTTGTCACCGAATGGTGGTGCCTAACGAGAAGAGCATGTAAGCACGTGCGGCTGCGCTTTCATAAGCACCCCGTGCCATGTTCGCCTTGTAGCGCTCCTCTACACAGAGATCCTCGAGATCGCCTCGTTATCCTTAAGCTCTGGATGACGATGCACGATCCATGCCCAAACGATCCACGACCATGTGAAAAGCCTCAACAGAATCAAAATCTGGCTTGTGGTCCAATGGGGTGCCATCCAGCGGCAAGTGGAGCAGCACGGCCACATCATCCAAGGTGACCGTCATCTCCCCAAAGGGCATGTGGAATGAGCAGGTCTCGGGATGCCACCTCTCCACAAAAGCGAGATATCAACTCATGGTTGATTCCCCAGAAGTGTGATGTCCAACTCGAGAAAGCTTAGCCGACGCGCAACCGATTGCTCTGCACGTAGGCGGTGGTCGATGGAGTCTAATTTTAGAAAACTTACGCCGTGAGATACAACCTTTAGTTTAGAAAGGTGAAAAAATTCAAATTAAACCAAGCGTTATTAAAAATAAGTAATTAATTGTTGTTAAGTAAAATTAAAATAAAAAATTAAAATATTACCTCGCCTCTATCTATCCAAGACGCATGCGGTCGTATCTCGGTGTAAATATAAGGGTGTGTGTGCTCCACAGTGGGCAAAGTGAACCTCCTCTCCTCAACCTCCTCCCGATCCTCCTCCTTCTCATGCCTCCTCCTGAACCACCTCCTCCGAACCTCCTCCTCCCGAACCTCCTCTCCCGAACCTCCTCCAAAGCCTCCAACCGTCATGATACATCTCTCGGGTGCTCTGTTGGTGCCGCATATGGTACTCATGTCGTGGTGGTCTTCTATCCATTGCTCATCATACAGTGAGAGGTGGCGATGCCGAGGCTCGGGCTCAACCATCTCTACCACTCGCTGCGCGGGCTCTCTCGCGCGCTCGGACGCTCGAAGCATGCCCAGCGGCTCACGAGCCTCGTAAAGTGTGCGGAGAAGAATGCGCTACTCACGCCTCCCGAGAATCTTTGTGCTCGCTCGTCGTCATTTGCGCGGTCTTTGCTCCGAAGACTCTGCTTGCTCTACGTTGTCTGATCGTCTACTCGCCACTGTTAAAAAAATAAATGTAATTAGAAAATATTAAAAATTGAAAAAAAAAAATTCGGAATTACTAGGTAATTCCGAAAAACCCATTCGAATTTACTTACTTTTTCGAAATTATGAAATGTGAAAAGTGAAATGTGATTTTTGTAAATTTTCAGGGGTATTTTTGTCCATTTGGGATATTATGGGGGTGTGGGTGATGTTGAGGGGGGTACCAAAAATAACACCCAAACAATAGGGTGGTGGAGTACACCCAAAGCCAAAGCCAAAGCCTAAAGTGAAAGGTGGGGGAAAAGGGATTCATTTTTATAAGATTATTATATTAAATATACATTACAAGATTGAATTCATAATTAAAATTTCAGAAAATATATGATACAAAATAAACAACCAACCATAATATATGCACAAATATCTCATCCTTTTACCAAATTGAAGAAAATCTAAGTTTGCTAATATTTTCTAATCTATCAAATCCGCAATATAAAGAGGAACTTATCATAGTCATGAGGGCTAATCGTAGGTGTGAGCAACTATTTTAATTTTCCTCTTAGTGAAGAGTTTGAAAAATGGGAAGATAAAATATTCTTACATTTAAACATGGGGCTTTATTTTTCTCACCCCCCTCAACATCAATCCCATCCCATAATTACCCAAACGGACAAAAATACCCCTGCAAATTTACAAAAATTACATGGTTTGTTAAAAAAAAAATTAAAAATTTCGGAATTACCTCTAAAAAAGGTAATTCCGGTTCAAAAAATAATGGAATTTCGGATTTACCCTGTAATTCTGAAAAGATTTTCGGAATTACCTCAGAAATGAGGTAATTCCGAAAATTAATATATATTTTTTCAATTATTAATATTTTTTATTTCGAACGAATAATTTAGGCTAAAAAATCAGTTTTCGGACAACATACTCTGATCGTAATGAAACCACAACCATTAGAAGCGAAAAATCAAGAATCAAGACTCCGTAGAAGGGACTTCTTACGGGATTACTACCTCAAAATCCCAAATTCCATCGTTTACTATTTTTTACGATTTTTTTAATTTTTCATAGTCTCCAAAAATCTAAAAAAATTGTATAGCCTTATTTTGGTTTTGTTAGATTTTTAGTGGTGTTTTTATATTTTTAGAGTAGTTTTGACTATTTTTGGACATATATACGATGTCTACTAGTAGTGAGCGGGAATGTCATGATACATTTCTGAGCTCTCTGTAGAGTGTCAGGAGAGGAGTATGCTGCTCGCTTGGCCTCCCCAACATCTTTGTCGTCGTTACCGCGGGTCTTTGCTCCGGAAGACTCTGCTCGCGCTACACTTTCTGGTCGTCTACTCGCCACTGTTAAAAAAAATAATGTAAGTAAAAAATATTAATAATTGAAAAAAAAATTGTAATTTTCGGAATTACCTCAGAAATAGGTAATTCCGGTTCACAAATGTGAACCGGAATTACCTTATTTCTGAGGTAATTCCAAAATTCCTTTATTTTTTGAACCGGAATTACCTTTTTTAGAGGTAATTCCGAAATCTTTAATTTTTTTTGAACCGGAATTACCTTTTTTAGAGGTAATTCCGAAAAAATTAATTTTTTTTTAAAATACAGGGGTATTTTTGGGTTTTATGGTATTATGGGAGTGGGATTGATGTTGAGGGGGGTGAGAAAAATAAAAGCCTTAAACATGATGCACCCATAAATTTGCCAATCTAAACACACATAGATTTTTTGTCAAAGATTCACTCTATATTATTTTATTTTTTTTTGAGAATAACTCTATATTATTTTAGGTTAAATATGTTTTTATCTCTATATAAAATAGGGGCTATTCAAGTTTAGTTTCTATTAAATTTTAATTGGAATTTTTGTCCCTATTAAATTTTAATAGGTATTTTCGTCCCTCACAAGTTCTAATGATTTTAATAGAGCTTAAAAGACCCCATTAAAAACATATTTAACCCTATTATTTTTGTTGAAAATTCTATAAAGGATGTTGCAGCAACTCAAAAAAGAAACATGATGAAAGCATAGAAAAACTTCAAATGTGTGTGAAATATTGACCATTAACTTCGATTCTCTTTCACCAATCACTTTATAGATTAGCCACAATAGAATAGTCAGTAAAACTGTTTCAAGATATAGTGAAGTTTCTTGAATTGGCTTGCACTTCCAATTCAAGCTTACCGACAATGGTAGATGACATAAACTATTACATTAATTTGCACAAAATAATAGAGAAATATGATTTGGTTTGACAAAATGGTGATAATTTGTGTGTTTTTTTGTTGCCAAAATCATTCAATGTATAGGCAATCTTATGCCACACTTAGTGAAGAGAAACAACCTCTCATAGGGACTTATAACCCTTGTAAATTGTCAATCTCCTATGAAATGTGTGTTTCTTCATTTCAATATATTTGAATGAATAGATAAAAAGTTTCAAGAAAAAATAAAACATTTAGGGACACTATTAAGAGATACACCCGTTACAACTTCAAAAATCATGGACCCATATACTGACACTATGCGCTTCGGTGCACATGGCACGAAACATACGCTTGAAAGTATATGACAGGGCAGATTCAAGGGTAATGCTACTAAAGTCTTAATTTTAGGCCTCATATTTTGTCATTAGTTTTTATAAGAAATAATCTTGAGAAAAACATGCCTCAACTAAAAATTTGCTTTAGGCACCCACTAAAAAATAATTTTGGGTCCATGTGATATAAAACGCGGTTGTGCACAACTGTATGTATGTTTTCATCCCCCAATCATGTCTCTTATTCAATGTTCTTGATTTATCTTATTTTGGAAATTCCCAAATTATTTTGTAAAATATTTCGACAAATATATATGATTTTGCACTCACATTTGAGAGGGTAATGAGTTTGCAGGCCATGAAACTAATTTAAGTGATTTTGCTTAGTGAGATCTTTATTTCAAGCTTCATTGCTAGGATTTTGTCTGTAAACAAGTTAGGTTTGCCTAATTATAGATTTCGCTAATTTCTTTCTTTTTGAAGGATTGGGTTTTTCTTTTGCTTATTGTTTTTGGTGTGCTGCAAATTATTGTTAATGGCTTTGGTGTCAACCTGGTTGGGATGAGAGTCATTATAGTGATGCTCTTGCGCATACCTCTATAGGATTATCTTTATTTCCTTTCAGCTATAATGTTTATGCTCATGCGGTTGGTCTAGAGTCTCCCGTGTTTCTGTTAGTTTTTTTTCTTTTTTATCAATAAAATTTAGAGTTTTTCTTCTTGATGTTTTTTCTTATAAAGAGAGTTTTGCATCAAAAGGTTCTAACAAGACTTAATATTCCTATCTTTTCATTCTAAAAAAAATGTTTTGTGAAAAAAGTAGACTATCATGTTATACTATAACTTTGTCAAAAATAAAATGTTATACTAAACTAAATTCACAATTTGCCTAAAAAACTAAATTCACTATAAAAATATTATGTCACAAAAATAAAATAAGAAAAATTATGTGCATCTCACATTAAATTAGGCTATAGAAAAGATAGATGGGCCTAATAAAAAGAGTAAATTATTTATTGATCACTGTAGATTGATTTTGTTTTATTTTCTCCTTAAAGCCAACTATAAAATAATTATTTTTCTCAAACCTAAATTCCCTATCATTTTCGACCCAAGCAACCTCACTCACCACCAGTCACCACTACTGCTATATATTGCATTATTGATCATGACATGAGCCATAGTGCGTTGACTTTGAAGGCTCTTTCTTTCATCAATTAAATGCAGCACAGAGTAATCTAGTAAATAAATAGTTAAAAAGGTAAAAACAAGGTCACCATCTTCTGCAACTATCTTCGTCCACAAACATATGCTTTCCACAAATAATAATAAAAGCAAGTAGGGTCTCTTTTTTCAGTCTATCTTTGCATGAAGAAGCTATCGACAATCCAATACAAAATGATTGAATCCACAAAAGATAAAGTCATTTATTAATTTTCTTGTTCATACTTTTCTGCGACGTCAACATTGTGGGTTCTGATCAGATAGTAACCTTGTTTCATCACACCCAGCAAAATATATAGTATTTTTTTTTTTTGATAACAAATTAGTTTCTACAACAAATTAATTTTGTTATATATGGTTTTGTTTACACCTAATATGGGCTTCCATATTGAAAATTCAGTGATATAATTAAGTGTTATCTATATTATACAAGTAGATAGTAATCATTTTAGTCTCTTTCACTAAATCACAATCGAGTGGGGCAGATGTGTTTTTGTGTATCTCTAAGTAGTTTTATACATCTTTTTGTATTTGTATTTGTTATTATTTTCAATGTTTTGAAACTTTTTGTATGGGTTCAGGTACTAATTGTATCATATTGTTATTTATGAAAGTTTGTGATCATTAAAAAAAAAAAAAAAGTAAATCACAGTCGGTGATTAATTAGGTTGTGCAGGCCATGCTATTTTGCACATGATCTCAACTTAATTCAAATTTTTTGAGTCCCCAAAAGAAGTATTTAGATTCCAGAAAAGAAAAATTAGATATTCAAATATGTGAAATTCGTTTCTCAAAAATCGATTTGGTGAAAAAAAATCTTTTTTGTGACAAAATACGTAACGTGTGATGCTAAACAGTGTGTTTTGAGATGCTTTGGAGTTTAGAAAAAAATTTAAGGATAATGCTGGATCTAGCGAATAATTTTCACGACTTAACATTGCGAACCCCCACATGATTGGTGGGTCAACCCCTTATTTGACTCAACCATCTATTATTTTTTGAGTATAATGCATGTTGCCTTGTTATATGCGGACACTATGCTCGTGAACGGTTTTAGCGAAAATAATTCGCTGGAAATAGCAGTACTCAAAATTTAATTGTTTAAATACACAAAGTTCGATCCTTCCTCAATAACCGATTTGGTGAAAAACAATATTTTTGTGACAAAATACATAAATTGTGAGGATAAACATTATATTTTAGAAATTATTCAAGAAAAAAAAAAATATATGATAAAAGTATAATTAAGAACCCAATTTTAAAGATTTGAATAAGGCCTCTAAATTGTTTGAGACGACTCTACAATAAATAATGTGTTTTATTTAAAAAAAAAAATCTTAAATATTATTTTTGACCAATTAAATATATTTTTATTAGTCGCTTTATTCCCGAATATATATATATATATATATATATATATATATATATATATATATATATATATATATATATATATATATATATATATAGTTTTTTAGTATTTTCAGTTACTTTAGAGACCTAGAGTTGATCATAAAAACAAAAGCGTCTTTGAGAATTAAGTTATAGTTTGGATGCATTCAAAGTTTATAATGATAACATTTATGCATTCATGAAGTATTGTTTTTTTTTATAAGCAAAATATTTTTCTTTTGACAAGTTCATAAGCAATTTTTTTTTTTTTGACAAAATGATAAGCAATATATATATTATATTGATAAACTACTGTGAATTTTAACCTATTTTATATTTTATATTATATACTAAGTTAAAAGAATAATGCTGCAATTATTTTTAAGGTTGCAATTAATTAGCAAATGATGATTTAAAAAATGGCAAGTGGTTGTCATTTTCTGTATGCTCAAAAACTGCTTTTCCACTTTCATAAAGTTCCGTAGTAGGTTGTGGACTATATATATATGACGTTAGATATATAGTATCCTATTCCTAGTTCGTGGAATCAAAAAAGAAACATAACCTCGTGAAACTTTGACACATGCATGTTTGATTTAAGATTGAAAACAACGTGATTGTAATTTGTTTCACTTTTCATCATTTATATCAGCTAAGTGCCATAGAGTTTCTGCTTTATGAAAGATAAGGCACCTTCCTTGTGTACCCAATGTTGCTAAAACAATAGATTCAAACAAAATTAAACAAAATCATAAGATGTACGTAGCTGGCAGCTGCTGTTTTTTCTATGTAATGCTTAGTAGTAGTACATTGATAGAACCCACAATTATACATCGATTTGGAATTTAGCAAATCACTACGAATTAAGTGTCAAACTATGTACAGTCACAAATCATAGTCACAATTATATCTATCTTGTGTTGGTCTAAAAAGCTTTCCTAGTAATATAGTGAATGTTCTATGATTAAAGTAGGGGACTGGGGGTAACCTTTATTTATCGCTCTTCTCATTTCAGCTATCCCTAGTGGCATGGCAAGAAAGTTGTTTTCAGAAATTATATTAGGATAAAATTTGAACTATTTTTTTTACTAGATGAAATGGCAAATAAGTACTATACACACATTACCACTAATCACACTCGAATTCGAACACGGGAGCTGACGTTCCCATGTCGCTGAAACTGCCAAGACAATCGATAGTGAGGGATAAATTTGAACTACTTTGAATACAATGGATTGAAAATTCGAAATTGAATACTTTTTGAATAAAATAGTTTTATTCTAGTGATATATTTCAAGAAATTCAAATTGGGCCCCACAACTTATTTCATTTAACTACTATTTTTTTACAAAAAATTTAAAACTTTTTTATCAAATAATCTTTAAATTTAAATTATAAAATCAATTATGTCAAATGAAATGCAGTTTCATTTATTAATTTATTTTAGTTAAATAATACATAAAATATATATTAAAATAATTAAAACACTACTTTATGACTGAACGAAAAAAAATTAATTATTGAAACAATTATGTCATCTATTTTTAAGTCTCCTTGGAACCAAACCAATGAACTTATAATAAGATGTCATCACAAGAGCATAATCACATTCAATTCAGACCTTGCACCATCCTCTCTTATAAGCAACTTTAATCGACTTCATAACAGTCAAGATCGCAGCTTCAAAAGCGGTGTCATTGCCTACATAATCTGATAAACAACCCATAATTGCCCCACTCGAGTCACGAAACAAAGTACCTTACGCAACATTATATATTCATAATATTTCAATTCTTTTTCAAACCTAATGCTATGTATTGTTTTGATTTAGGTTAATATATGATGAATATTTGTTTCGTGTTTATTTTTTAAATTGATTTTGATTTTTGAAAATTTTGTATCTCAAAACTGAATCTAATTTTGGATTTTGAAAATTTTAAAACTCAAAATAAAGACTGATTTTGATTTTTGAAAATTTCAAAACAGAAAATAACCCTGAACGGGGTCTTAAATATGGAATAACTGAAATGTTAGCAATGATAATTTTTCATTAACCAACTGCGTTGGCCCAGTGGCTTGACCTACGTTGGGACACGGGGGGTTGACTCGGTACTCCTGGATTAGATTCCCGTAGTAGACAAATTCGTGTTGACCAGTGTGAAATTTGATCCTTAGCATGAGCGGTGATTAGTCTTTCGTTGAAAGCGTTTGGACAATTTGAACAAAAAGTATGATAATTTTTCATTGAAAAAATAAATACTCCATCCGTCCCAAAATATAAGTCCCCTTTAACCACTTCACAAGAATTAAGAAAATTAGTTTAGTTAGTTAATCTCATTAACTATGTCTATTATTTATACTAGTTTTCCTAATTTACCCTTTATATGTCATTCATCTCTCCTCTAATTAATTACTTTGGTTTTCCAAGAGTCATAACCATAAAGAATCAATTAGGGGTATTTTAGTTAAGAAATAATAAATGCAGTAGACAACATAGAAATGAGACTTATATATTGGGAGAAACAAAATTCTCAAAAAGGGACTTATATTTTGGGACGGAGGGAGTACAAGAATGTTTGGTTAATAAATCGAAAGCCATCCATTTTCTTTGGAAGTGCTGTGTGGCTGAGGCTTACTGTCTATGGGCCACAACGAAATTTACAAGAGACATCTTTCATCTTGTCAATAGCTGGCACCAGAATAAGATGCTGGAAAATTAAAGAAGGGTGTTGAGGAACAAGGATCTATCAATCGTCTTGCATTTAATTTGATATTAATTAATAATTAGTAGCCACATCTTTTGTTACTCATTAAACTACTACTACTCACCTAATACAGTACTGATCTAATACGTTATACGTACGCTGCTCTATTAATAATTTGGAAGACAATGACAACTCAGTTTAATGTTTAAACGTACACAAGTCATTTTAACTCGAGCACAAAGCAGCAGAAGAGAATCTTCAGATTCAGTCCATTATTTTTACTCATTCATTCATCTCTCTGGTTTCAGTGCTTATACACAAAAGAAAAAAGAATATAAAATTAATTTCCCTCCATTATAATGTAACCAAGTCCAAGAGTAATTAATCACTGTGGGCTCATTGTCTTATTATCCGCCAATTGATTTGAGGGCCCAAATATTGATTAATCCATTGCAGTACAATATATTTGTCCTTAGGGAATGAGACTGCATGCATAGTGCATCCTTAATGGACAAAAACTTTAGGGAGACATGGTTCTCTGGCCTCTGCATGGGGACTCTTATATTGCCATCAAATCACATAACTACCCTAAGGTGCACCACTGCTACACACCATGTATTTTTGAATCAATAATTGCCATAAATGATTTATTTCGATAGATAACCACTTAGTTTTCCATATGTTATTGTCGAAAATTACATTTTATATCATGCAAAAGATATAGTTTGGCTACAGTGGCGGACCTACGTATATTTGAGAGGGTTCAAGTGAACCCCCTCAAATAATAAAATTAGCACCGATACTTTAGGGAAAAATATTTTTGTATCCCCTGAAAAATATGTTTTGCACCCAAGTTCTTAGTTTTGCACCAAAGTTCCTAATTTTGCACCACTCTAATGCACCACACTCACACAATCACTCACACTCTTACTATATTTTATTTTAAAAAAGTTTTTGTCTCTCTATCTCTTTGGATCCATTCTTGTTCTTATTATCCTAATTTTGAATCTATTAGTATTATTTAGTTTGTGTTTTGTGTTAGTGCTATTTAATTTGAATTTTTTTACCAACAACAGCTGATTTGAGTGGTAACTTGGATCCCATCGCAATGTCTCAAGTTCGGATTTTGGGTGTGGCAAAAACTCAGTTGGAAGAGGAGCGCCAATATTGATTTTTTTAGTGCTATTTAATTTGTATTTAGGAACTAATTTGTGTTATTTAATTTGTATTGGTCTAGTGCAACACAAGTTGAACCTGATAAAGTCTTCTTTTGAAGCTGACACTAGTTTTGTCTGCATGTAGAAATAACTTTCTCTGCTATGAATATTGTGAAGAAAGGTTGCGTGATCGGATGTGGGATACATGGATGAACGATTGTTTGGTGACGTACATTGAGAGTGATGTATTCAATAAAATTGACTCTGAGCTTATTATTCAACGATTTCAGAATATGAAATCACGTAGAAGAGAATTATGAAATGTATAATTTATTTATTTAAATATATTATAGAAATTTTTTATTATATTTTTAGTAAATTGTGTATTTAAAAAATTTGACACCCCTGACCCCGGGGTCCTGGATCCGCCACTGTTTGGCTATTAGTTCATGAAGCAAAATACAAAAATAAATGCATGTTGAAGGCTTTGTAGTTTGTTTATTATTTCAAATAAGACAAGTGTCCATCATAGATTAGAAGTTACTCAATGAGACACTTGCAATGATCTTTGTAATTAGGAAGTTATCTTTACTTGCCTGTATATGTACTTCTAAGATCATTGTAATAAGGGTTGGAACTTTGTGAGCATTTTATACATCTCGAGTCCCTGATGACGCTCACGGATAGACGAGTCGTTACAATGTTCCACACACCATTTCAATTTCAATATTTTCTTTTATATTCTTACTTTTATTTTCTTTATGTTTTTACTACTTAAAATTCACGAAGTTCACTATCTTTTGGGTTTGATTTCTGTGTTTCTTTTAAGCCCCTTTTTACTAATTTGAATTATGTTCATTTTATCAATCTTAAGTCCATTTCATGATTCATTGGTGATGTGAATGAACTCTTCTCCACTCTTGATTTAAATTTGTGATTAGGGTTCCTATTTACAGGAGAATCCCATTTTCATTTTTGATTTTGTGTTGATGGACTTGGTTTCGAACCAAAAATCACCTTCAAAGTGATTCTTTTTTCTTTGTTTTACATTTTCGTCAATGGACTTTAACAAAAGTGGGGTTGTCTGTTAATTATTGCTGACGTTGCATCTTAAGTGGTATTTTCGTCTAGGCAAAAAAAAAACATGAACGACCAAACTGAAACTTTAGCAAAACATAAAGGACCAGAGTGAAGTTTTGCCAAAAAAACTGCATCTTCTTCGCCAATCAGAACCACACTACCACCCTCTACCACCACCACCACCCTCTCACTCTCTCTCCACCGCACCACCACCATCGCTACTTCAACCTCTCTCCCTTTCACCCCCTCTCTTTCTCTCCTCCCCCGGCCTCTCTCCTCTTTTTTCTTCCTTTCCTTCATTTTCATTCCTAAATTGAAAAATTAGTGTTTTTGGTTTCAGTACTTTCTGGAAAAAAATGCTTGTTTGCATTGACATTGCAAAAGGAAGCCCCCTCTACAAATGCAGAACCCTAATTCTTTAATTTGGGGATGAAGATGAAGGGGGAGAGAAAAGAGGGGAGAAAGGGAGGAGAGATATGGGTAGTAATTAAGGAGAGAGCAGTTGACAAATAATGACTTAGTTTTGACCCACTAATAACAACTTACTATATGATTAAAGGCATCAAAATAATTAGTTGACACTTACTAATTGAATCAAATCTAAAAAAACAGGAGCAAACTCGTGCATACAATTAAATACACACTTATCTAGAGGAAAACAGTTATCGTTAGTTATTTTTAAATGTAGATTGCGTTGAGATTTAAATATTAATTAAAAAGCGATCGATCCAGGCAGCAGAGTAGAAACTTTGAGCCACTCTGTTGTTGACTGACTCTGTTCTCTCTCTGTTGCATCACATTGTTTGTTGTTGCTAATTAAAGCAAACAACAACTGACTCACTCAGTATTTTGATGTAGCGCCTGCAACGGTATATATGCAGCAGATTGCAGATGCATGTGATTATGTTATATATGTTGAACATCATGGAATGGAATCCTCTTATTTCAATGCACATTCACTATTTATACACTATTTCTATCTATGGTAATCATATTGTTCACACACAAATGTGAACTGAAAATGCTTAAACGTGAAGTGTGGCTTAGATGGAAGAGATCCTTTACATCTAAGTGTTTAACTGTTATTTTGTTAATTAGGTTTAAAGTCAACTTTCGAATTAAAGAGCATGTGTTGCTCCACAAGGAATAACACCTCGATAAGATATATTTGTAATAATCTAATTAGGTCAAACATATTAATAATCCAATTACTGGTTTGATCTATATAGCCAGCAACAGTCAAGCTTAGCATAAAACCTTAAATAATTAAATTGCTCATAACACAAAAAATACATACACCCCATCACTACTCATGTTAACTGTGTTGGAAGTCGAGAATAACAACGAACTAGTCAATAAATCGGACTACGAAGAGAATTAGATGTCTTATTTTTAGTTCATTCATTCCTAGTCGGTGTAGACTAACTACTCACACTTGAATGCTCAACAATTTGCTCTGTTCTCTCAAAGTATCCAGCTTTTTTCCTTCACAAACACTATTCATGCTATTGCTAATTGTGCTTAGACACACACAGAAAGATGAAAGAATATAAAAAGAAAAGGACAATAAATAATAATGTGGATGATGGAGAAAGAAAAGATAAATTGAAGTAGAATCAATCTTATTGCTAGTTTTAAGATCTTGCCATTTCCAACCACCTAAAAAATAATACACCTAAATCTGTTCTAGAATACAAACAAGGTAATTAAGCAAGGCTATGGTTCTTTTGCCTAGTATCTTACAACTATATATGTGCATGGTGGGGTAATCAAGACTTTACATCCATACCAACCGTTAGATATATAGACACACAAAGTAGCTAGGAAATAGCAATGCAATCAATTATAGCAATATATCATTTGAGTTTTAATTCGATTTTTATATAATTATTGAAAAAAATGATGATTTTTACCCTATTTTTTATTACTTTTAAAGGTATACATCGTGTCAATAATTGTAGCATATATATACATCTAACTTGTAATATAATAGGGTAATTATATTAAGATGAATCCGTATGATAAGCAACTTTGAATTGAACAAGGATAAGACATGGGTGACCACTTCTTCTCAATTATTGGAATCAAAGACATTTTACCAATTGAACTAAGTTTTATTGGCATTACACTAGGTAGAAATACTATTTATTGACACCCGGTTGCCATGTTCGATCCCCCCGAGTGTCGATCATTGGTTTTTCTATTTGTGTGCGTGTGTTAAGTTTAATACTTGTCGGTCCGACCATAAAATAAAATAAAAACACTAGGTCTAAAATGGTCATTGAGAAAAATGTTGAAACACAACATGAGACAATTAAGTCTTAATTTAGTCCCTTATATTTTTGTAATATATAGAGGCACGCTGGTCCTTCTGTCTATCACCATTAAAAAAACATCAGTTGAAAGCACGACGGGTCACACTATTTACTGAGGTGTAATACTTTTAGAATAAATTGGTCTCTGAGTAAAAGCTTTAATTTCTTTAAAAATCATAAAAGAGAAAAAAGGGTCTCTCATTTTAGTCCAATTTAGTCCAAAACTATTGTATTTGTGTATCCCTATTTTGAAATGTGCGCGACTTGATATTTTTTTCATAGACTAACGCTTCTCATACATTGTTTTCTCAAAGTTTTGAACGTGCCATACATCTTAGTTATATTCAGAATCTTCACCATACAAACATTACATACGAAATGGACCACAGCAATATTAATTTGATGAATTGTGTAGATGAAAATCTATGGAACAGTAATGTGAGGGAGGCTATTAAATATATGAGTGTGAACATAGAATTTTGGCACTTTCTTTTATGGCTAATTTTTCTGTCCCGATTTTTTTTTGCTGTAAGACCCTTCCCGTTCACGTTGTGGGGTTGCATTTTTTCAGTAGCATAGCACATTCAAGAACACAAATTAAAGAAGCTTCTTCCATTAGTTTGGGTTCGATCCAAACATTGCTCTGCAATTACATCATTATGTGATTATTATTATATCTCACTTTACACATCTTTTACAGACCGACCAGTTTGAATTATCTCTAGTTTATACTATAAACTTAAATCGAGAAAGATGGTAAATCTTTTATAATTAATTAATCCAAACCGGCTTATAACTTATACTATAAGTTAAACAAAGATGGTAACTCTTTTTATAATAATTAATCCAAACCGGCTTAAATTTACAATCATAAACTCCTTGATTTGCAACAAACGCGCTTATCGGTGGTAACCAGTGTAGGCCGGAACTACTAGTACTATTGTTTTTGTGTGCTAGGATCCTCAGTTTGTGTGCCCCTCATAAATATATTTTTAAATTGCATTCATTGCTAACATTAAACATAGCTCCTAACATTGACCATGGAAAAATAATAAACGACACAACAAGACCTAAATATATGGGGTCTACATTACATTACATTACATTGCGATCATCAACCCAAGTTTTCAACATCTATTCAATGATCATAAATATTCTGACCATCTTATTATTCTACTACTCCACATTTTAAGTCTTTGATCACATCCTAAAGTTCAGAATTCGTATATATGCTTATATACCTACACATGTCCTATCATTCCACCAGATGTTGAAATCAAATGCAACTGTCACCAGAATGATCATATATTCTGAACCGCGCAAATATATAATTTTAACCATTGTCCACCATATAGTAAACACTTCTAACTGTAAATAAATTGTCAAACGTTACTAAATTAATGAGTAAAAGTTGAATTGAAGTTTCGGTCAGCTCGGTGGCTTAATCTATCCTAAAATATAAGGTGTCGACATGGTACGTACTCCCAGATTCAATTCTTGTAGTGCATAAACTCGATGTTGGGTAGTGCAAAAATTGATCCTAAATTCAAACAGAGATTAGTCTTTCGTTGACAACATTAAGACACTTCATGGGTAACCACCAATGATTCAAAACAAAAATAAAAAGACTACGCACTAACTATGCATTAGGTCAAATGTTTGCACATAATAATGCAAATGATGTCGTTGTCACATCCTTAATATTGACAAATTCTAGTAATAGGATCCAAAACATTTCACATCGAAATAATTAGACAGCTTAACAATGGGTCGTTTAGCTTTAAATCATCAAAATTTAATCATTAATTCGGACTTTACCACAAGAATAAAAGTTGCAAAACTAGCTAAGCATAACTATTTGAGTATTTTCCAGTTTCCCAAAAATATACACCTAGCTAGCTAAGAGAAACAATATTGTTACGTGTCCAATAAGTTGTTGCTAGTTGAACACGTACTATACAGTACTTTCTCCGTCTCATATTAAGTGTTCTCTTTAGAATTTTTCTTTGTCTCAAATTATCTGTCACATTAGAATCTCAATGCAACATTTATTATAATTTTCCAACAATATCCTTACTTTATAATATTAATAACCGTGTCATTGATTCAATCAATAAAAGTAGGGTTTTTTAGTTCTACCACATCTTTTTACCATAAAAATTAGTATAACCAATCATTTTCTTAGTATCCGCGCATAACCTTAAACGACATTTAATATGAGGCGGGAGTATATGTCAATAATTCACTTTCCAAATAAAAAATACTAATCTCATTAAACAATCTAAGAATTCCGGTTATTATTACCATTTTAAAAATTGAAGTCCTATGTTTAAGATGGAGTATATAGATTTTTTGTCCCAAAAAAGAGATATACGGGGGAGTGTAGATTTTTAAGGGCCCAACTTCCTAACAAGCATATATAGGTCATTTATTGAAAGGAAAGAGAGTTACTAGTTGTAAAGAAAACTAACACTGTAATAGAGAATCTTCTTTTAACATTTATTTTGACCTGTCAAAGAAAAATACTCAGAATATTATTACTATTGCTTACAAAAAAAAGAATAATAATATTATTATTATTATCACATTACATCATAGCAAACAGAATATTGAATTTTAATGATGAAAAAACCAGAAGAGTCATATCCATTGTGTAACCAGCAGCGGAAGCAGAATAGGTAGAAGGGACGTATAAACCCTAGAGTAGTAACTAGTAACTAGTAAGTAGGAAAATGTATTTAGCTTAGCCCTTGAAGTGAAAAAATTGCAAAAGGGCCCACACATTAATTCACATTAGAAAGCAAAACTATTATGCAAGTAATAATAATACTAATACCCATGCGCACTCGAATGAGATAGTTTGAGTCTCTTCATGTTAATCAAGGTTCTGAGTTTGAATTTAGCTTCGAGTATGCATCAGTGTTAAATATCATGAAGGAGGACTTTGTGTTCTTCGTGATCCTACTTAGCTCGAAAAATTAATCTCTACTGTTCCGCGCAGATGATAACGGTTTATACAACAAAAAAATACTAATGTAACTAAGAAAAGGACAAAGAAAAAGGTTTGAAGGGAGAAAATGAAAAGAGAAAGAAAAGGAAAAGCAGTGAACACAGCAATGGGTAACATTAATGAACCCTCAAAACCTGAAAGAATCATGCTAGTTTCATTTCAGAGTCATTTTCCGTTGTTTTTATGCATTGAAATCTGTTCCCAAATAAAAAAACTCCCTCTCATCGTAAATATTGCCGTGATACCAAGGCCATTCATCAACCGGGTCAGAAAACACAAACTCATTATTCGGGTCGGGTAATTCAAAACTCGATCCCAAATGTGGCAACTCCACTATTTCACCAAGCTCATCTCCGGAGGAAGATACCGCTAACGAAGAACAAGAAGCAGACTGAGAAAGCGATGACGGTGATGACGATGAAGAAGAAGATGTTGGATACGACGTGGTTTGATGATCGAGAACATCCATTGAAGCGGCTTTGGCGGCGGCGGCTTGGACATCACGAGGAGAGTTGGAAGGCGGTCGAGGCATTGAAGGAGCGAGTTGAGGAAAGTTGAGGATGGCGGAGTTGCCTTTGATGGCGAGAGCGGCGACGTCATGTGCTCGTGCTGCCATTTCCGGTGTGGCGAAGGTTCCGAGCCAGATCCGGCTCTTCTTGCGAGGTTCGCGGATTTCGGATACCCATTTTCCCCATGCTCGCATTCGAACTCCTCTGTATACTGGGTGTTTGCTGTTGCTTATATCTCTGGGCCGTTTGGGCCTCTTCTCGTTCGGGTCGGGTAAATGGGGCTCCGGTGATGATGATATTTAGTAGTAGTAGTAGTAGTAGTCTCTCTTTCTGAGCTGGGTATCTCACCCATTATTATCTTATGAAATGAGAAGTATCACGCGTAAACTCACACACACGTAATATGAATAAAACGGTTTTGTTTGTTTTTGTTCGGAATGGACACTGGTGAGTTTAGTTGGGTTGAGTGGTAGTGCTTCAATGTAGTGTGTGTCTCTACTTGGAATGAAGTGAAGCGGAGCGGAAAGTAAGAGTGAGTGAGTGAGTGAGTGAGTGAGGGAATGATTGAGGGGGGTTAAGAAGAGAAAGAGTGAGTAGGGTGAATGGTTTGGAAGGGGAAGGTGTTGGAGAAAGTAGTGTTATAGGATAGTAGAGAGAGAGGTAGAGAAGGACGAAAGATATAAAAGAGAATGGTGGGGCTTATTTGTAAGTGCTGTGACCCCCACACGAATGGTTTCTCACATTACTTACTTCATCAACATGCATATGCAGTAGTACTAGTATTATACTACTACACTGGTATATATATTATTACATTATCATATCATATATTAATTATTTATTAATACATGTACATTGTACATCCACAAAGATCTATGAAAAATTAAATCTCAATTGCTTACATTATTTATTCCGTTTAAAAGAGAGACATTTTTTACAACAATGTTATTTGTACCAAAAAAATTTAGACAAAAATCAACTTTGCTTAACAGTTTTTATTAATGATCAATTAATCAAGTTTTTAATCAAGCCTCGAAAATTGTGGAAAAACAGGTTGGTTAATGGTCTAAAAAACTTGGTTAATTCATATTGTAAGTTAGTTTTTGTCTATTTTTGGCTGAAATTTTTGGCTACATAACTTTTTTGCATTTTTATAAGCAAATGTTTAGTAAGTTTTACCTTGAAACACATGAGTCGATTTGGTGTTTTCGAGTTCAATTCCTGCAGCGATTGATAAACTCAGTGTAGGTCGGTGTGAAATTTGGTTTTAAGTACGAACGAATATTAGTCTTTTTTTAAAAGCGTTAAAACACTCTATGAACGGTGGGTAACCAATAATTATCCAAACTAAAGAAATATGCAAATATTAGTGATTTGTTAAAAGAGTGAGAAAAAAATGTTAGTTTTTAATATTTGAACATAAATTTCCTTCTTCAAAATTTGTCATGTCATTTAACTCATCAACTAAGTATCTTCTTGAAACAAGAGATAGGTAAGTAGGTGTGGTGAGTGAAGGAAGGTAACAAGGGACAGTCGCCCTAAATAGCTTTACAAGACAGGCTGGCGCGGATTTGGGGCTGTTTGGATGGATGCCAATTTCCTCTGCTACCATGGGTTGGCTGGCTAATAATTCCTCACCATGCCTATTCTCCCATCTTTCTTTTTCTTTTTCTTTTTTTTATTACTTGGACACATTCGGGAATATAATTATATCATCCCATCCTATCTCATTATTTAAAAAAATGCTACCATGAATTTCTTAGTACTTTTTCATGAATATATCAAATAATAAAAATCTTATTCAATTTTACTATTATGAAAATCACATTACTAAATTGATGTAAGTAATATGAATATATTTACTCTTCCCTATACCGTTCCGTCAGAGTGGGGGAATACCATCCTTTGTCCCATGTCAAATGTTCTTTTTATTTGATTTTCTTAGTCTATATGTAAACCATCACTAACTTCACCTCTTCACCCAGTATTCTTTCTTCGATTAGTAATAATTTGTTAATTATACTCAGTAGCGTATAATTAACAGTGTTGTCTTAATTTTATATACGTGCTTTGTGTTGATGCAAGACTTATTTGAGTGATTGTAGAAACCGGAAATATCTGAAATTGTAGAAATTTGTGTTGATGTGTTTATGGAGGACCAATTTGAGTGAATTAATAAGTTTGTGCAGCCCTTGTATGTTAAAATCTGTTTTCCTCCTTCTTGTTGTTATTTGATTTATTGTTAGCACTGTTCTTCAATTTGTTTTAATTCTTCGGTTCGTTTTCATTGTCTCTTTGATTTCGTTTTGGATTTCTCTTATATCGATTTAAAATTTATGCTTTCGTTTTAATTCTTGATATTATTTGATTTCGTTTTACTTATTTTGTTTGTGTTAGCGTATGTTTGGTTTGGCTGTGGGTTTGGCTAGAATTGGTTTTGAGAGGACCTTTCGTGGAATCTCTTATTTTGCATTGTGTTTGGGTTTCTTTACGAAAACCAATTCTAACTTGTAGAATCGATTCGAAGTGAAGATAGGAATCGTAGCTTTGACGGCATAACGAAATCAATTCTTCAATGATTATTGGTTGACAGTTAGTTTTGAGTTATTAATATTTGTAAATTATATATAGTTTTATATTAAAATTAAAAAAAGTAAAAGCGCCATCGTGTTTGTTTGTTCTCTCTCGCAAACGCGGTGAAAAGAAGGAAGGTAGCGACCTGACCTCCAGCTCCACCTCCAATCTTTTTTCCTAAACGCAGGCAGCAAAGAAAAAGCACACAGTGAGTAAATCCCCACCACCGCAGCCGCCGCCGCCGATTGAGTGCACCAATACAGTGAGTAAAATTCGTTTTCCTCCTCCTTGTTTTGATTTGTGTTTTTAATCTTCTTCAGTTCGTTTTTATTCGTATGTTCGTTCTTTGATTTGGTTTTGGATTTCCCTTATCTCTATTTCTATTTCCAAGGTTTTGTGTCATTTTGAAAATAGGAATTTGGAATTAGGTTGATTTAAATTTTGAGGGTTTGTAATCTGGTTATGTTTGTCTTAATAATTGCTTATCTTTATGTTTGTAATATGGTTTTGGTTTGGTTTGATATAAATCGCACATAGGATGCTATAAATCTATGGTTCATAGGATGGTTAATACTGTCCTACAAGATTTCATATTAAGCTTGAAAATGTGTAAGGAAAAAGAAGGAAAAATTATAGAAGTAAATAGTGTGAGTATTATTAGTTAATAGTAAATATAATGTGTATTGATAACCTGATATTGAAATAATTTATTTGATAATGAGGTTGTGTAGTGATTGAACTATTAAATATTGTTGGCTTTAATATTGCAGTGTTGGTGTACCACTTAGGCTTTGAGAAACATGGATAGTGCTGCAACATTCATGGAGGGTGGTAGTGCGGATGATGAAGATATAATAGTTAACGACTGTAACTATGATGATGAACGTTGGAAGCCTGAAATTGGGATGTGTTTTGCTTCATTAGATGAGGGGAAATCATATTACGGTGAGTATGCGCTAAGAAAAGGTTTTGGATGGAAAATCAGAACATCATTAAAGGGAGATGATGGGGAAATTAACTATATAATTGTTGCATGCTCGAGAGCGGGGTCTAGTGCAAATATGTCAAAAATTCCATGTTCATTGAAAACACTTCCGACTAAGGTGAACAATTGTCTGCCGGGATAGCTTTCAAGTTACAATCGGATGGGACATGGGAAGTCAGAAAATTTGAATCTGTTCATACTCACGAGATGAGCCCCACGAAGGCAAGGTTGTTTAGGTCTAATAAGAAACTAAATCTGCACGTGAAGAGAACAATCCAAATCAATGATGAAGCGGGAGTGAGGATTAACAAAACATTCCAATCTATTGTTACTGAGATGCGGGAGGGCATGAAAAAGTACCATTTTGTGAAAAGGACGTGAGGAATTATGTCAACAAGGAAAGGCGTTCAATTGGAAAAGGAGGTGATGGGAAGGCATTGATTACTTACTTTTATGAAATGAAGGATCAAAATTCAAATTTCTTCTCTGATCTTGATTTGGATGAGGGTTTTCATGTGAAGAATGTCTTTTGGGCGATGCAAGAAGTAGAGAGTCGCTTATGAATATTTTGGAGATGTGGTGACATTTGATACAACATTTCTAGTCAATAAATATGATATGCCTTTTCTTTGCGATTGTAGGTGTTAATCACCATGGACAATCAACATTACTTGGGTGTGGCCTAGTTTCAGTGAAGACGAAGACTCATTTGTGTGGTTTTTTGAAGCATGGCTTCGTTGCATGCTAGGAAAGGCCCCCTTGGGTATTGTCACAGACCAATGCAAGGCTATGAAAATGCCGTTGAGATAGTCTTCCCTACTACTCGTCATAGGTGGTGTTTATGGCATATAATGAAAAAATACCGAGAAAAACTCAATGGGTATGGGGAATATAACAAGATAAAGGCGACCATGAAAGAAGCGGGTGTATGATACTTACACCGTAGTTGATTTTGAAGATAAGTGGTGTTCGTTCATAGAAACATTTGAGCTTCAAGACAATGATTGGTTAAGTGGGTTGTATAAGGAGCGAGAAAGATGGGTTCCGACGTTGTTAAGGAAAAGCTTTTGGCGGGCATGTCAACCACACACAGCGTAGTGAGAGCATACATGCTTTCTTTGATGGATATATCAATTCTACAACAAGTCTTGGTCAGTTTGTTAAGCAATATGCCAATGCTCTCAGAAATAAAGCAGAAAAAGAATTTGAAGCGGATTTTAAATCGATGGATACAATAATACCTTGTGGGTCAACCTCGTCCATTGAAATGCAGTTCCAATGTGCTTACACACACAGTAAATTTAAGGAGGTCCAAACTGAATTTAGATGTAAAATGAATTGTGTTGCGTCGTTGGAATCATTGGAGGGTTGCATTGCTACTTATAATGTGTTGGAGGAATTGTTGGTTGGAGGTAGACCAAAAGAACGCTACTTTAAAGTTGTGTTCAATGTGGGCAACCATGATGTCGAGTGTGAATGCTCGATGTTTGAGTTTAGAGGAATTTTGTGTCGCCATGTACTATGTGTCTGCGCTAAGGAGAGGGTTTCAAACGTCGCGGAGAAGTATGTTTTGTCGCGATGGAAGAAAAATGTTAAAAGGAAGCATGCTTATATTAAGATAAATTATGGTGTGAAGGAGTTGAAACCACAGATGGAGAGGTTTGAAAAACTCTCAAAGCATTTTTACGAGGTTGCTGAAGTAGCGGCGGAGTCTGAGTATGGCACAGAAGCATTGCATAAGATGTTGGATCAATTTAGTTCTGAATTGCCAAACTTTGATCCTTCAATGGACAATGTTAAAGGTCTTTTGAATGAGGAGTCAATACCAATTTCCGCTCCTATATGTCATGATCCATTGAAGGTAAAGCGTAAAGGTCGTCCCCCGACCAAAAGAAAAATATCTACTGTTGAGAAAGTTGTTAAAAAGTCACGGAAGAAACAAACCAAGCGAGGTGATCACCAAAACATTACGAAGGTCAGTGCTATTTCCTTACTAATTTTGAATTTACCGTGAAACACCGCATGACACACATGTTAATGTTATTTCTTTAATGTGTAGGCGGACAATGTTTGCGTGGTGATGATGAAATCAATAGGAAATTTTCGTTGAATCAACTCATTGAGGTTATGGTGGTGGAGATGTGATGGATGCTACTACTTTGGTTCGTGTCCACTATAAGATTTTATTAAATCTGTAGAGTTTTTAATTTCGTATTTGTTGATGGATTAATTTGATCCGTCCGACAAATCCGGAATATATATTTAGATAATTGTTGAGGTGAAATAATAACTATATATGATAAAATTGTAGAATTATTTGTAGAGTCATTGTGATTGAGTCATTATACGACAACTGGAGTTGTTCAATGCAAAGACTATGGAAAAGTTTGTAGCACATGATTATATCTATTTCAACAAATGATATGGTTTTAAGTTGTGCATTTTGATGAATTTAATGAAATTAGTTATTTGGCAATCGTGTCTAAACTATGTTACATATATTTAACTCATTTAATATCTCCTCTATACAGTCAGCGAGTGTGTATGTTAGTACAGATGTTGGAGGGTCATAATTCATGTCAAACTGTTGGGCTTCTCAATGTCCAACCGTTCAAGAACCATCTAATTTCGGATTAGGCAACTCTCATATTCATTCTTCACAGGCATGTGATTTGAATGTGTGTGAAGTTCGTGTACATATTTATAATTTGCATTTGCTAAAGAAATGGTTTTTAATAGGTTGGAGGTCAAATTTCATTCATGGAACTTTTGTCAAAGCGTGGCAATAGGCGCCCGGGATTGTCACAATTGTCTACAAATCGTTGACATTTTAGGTGGAAGAATATCAGGGGGATATTAAGTTTTATATAACTTTTTGTTGTAACTAAACATGTATAATTTTTTTGATTTGTATAGGTGTATATGATGAAGTACACATATATGGTGTAAATGCCTCATAGTTTGTGTCAATGGCACAAAGTTAATTTTTTGCTACACGTTGTTTAGACATCATGTAACCTCTAAGGTTTAGGGAAAACCCTTGACCCACATTTTGTTGTAACTAAGCATGTATCTAGTTTTTAATTTGTGTTGGTGTAAATGCATCAACTTTATGTATATGGGGTAAATGCCTCACAGTTTATGTAATTGAACAACTTTGTCAAATTTGACAATCTCTCTACCTTACAGGTTAGCGAAGTATTTGCAAATACTAGGGAAATTGTGTAAGGAAGGTGGAATAATTTTTTTTAATTTTAAAATTTAATTTCAAATGTGTATTTCATTGTGGTTTCATTAATCTGTGTCAACCCACTTACTTTGGGAACTATATGAAGTCATTGGAGAGGTTGAGAACAAAATAAATTATAAACAAAATAATTCGGAAATAGAATAATTTGTATTCTGGAGTAACTGCCTTAAGGAGTTTTATTCCATTAATAAATCGTTTAGGATTAAGGGTGGCAATTGTATGAACTAACTCAAACAGAGTTAAAAATTGGACTTGATACGGTAGGAACGAAATGCATGTGAATAACAAGCTTGGTGTATTCATTTAGAAAGTTGGTTAATTGATGTGGTTATTTGGCTATCTGGTGCAAAGGGAGGAATTAACTTATCCCAAGACATCAACATCATTTATAGTTACTTCACTTTACTCCTTTAGAACTTCTGAACATGAGTAATTTCACCAAACCAAAAATTTCACCAAACCAAAAATTGCAACCACAAAATCCATTTAAAAAGAAAGCCAAAATCTTCACAAAAGGTCGTATCAACTCACATTGGGATGTAATCGGCATACTTGTGGAATGATTTCAACAAGCAAATCTACTCCCTTCCGATAAACCAAAGCGAAGAGTATAAAGAAGAAGCGAGCGAGTTAGACGGACGCAAAACGAGAGAGCGTAATTGGAAACGGTGAAAATCTATTGGGATTTGGGGATTTAGGGTTTTAAAGACTGAAAGAGTTAAGAGTATAGTCGCGATTAGGAATTTGCACTAAGCATGTAAAACACGAATTAAATTAACCCGATCCTCATAATAGCGCCACTATCACGCTAGTCACCCCCTTTTGTACCGCTTATTTTTGCGGCGCTTTCACGCGCTTTTGCAAGCGCGCCCAAACAACAAATAACGGAACACAAGGTCAAATTCCGCTCCACTAAACCGCGCTATAGCGCACTATATCGCCGCTTATTCAATACCTAGACTAAAACATGGTTTATGGCAATATATTTTATTGGCTTCATGAAATCAAAGTGGAATTCATGCATTGGAACAACGAACTTCAATACTGAGACATGTACTTTATTCTACAAACTTGGAGTTTACTAGTTTACACACAAAACAAAATGAATCTCAAATTAACCTTCATCAACATAAGTCTCGTCAATTTAGACAACTAAATTAAAATCAGAATTTCAATGTCAATTGTCACTATTTCGTAAAGTAAAATCTACGATTTTACTTTCATTGAATAAGGATATATATACAACTTGCTAACCTCCTATCGTCAGTATTGCATGACAGAACCTAACAACCTTAAGTGAAGAAACTAAGCTAAAAATAGAATCACAAATGCTATCTACATAATGAATGTGTAAACATAAAGAATGTATAATCTATAATACAAAATCTAACAGCAATCATAAATTATCCTCAATTTTAACTTTAGGGTTTTCAATCAATTTAGGGTTTTCAGTGAAACAATCAGGAATAATAATCTAACAGCAATCATAAATTTTCCCCAATTTTAAGTTTAGGGTTTTCAATCAATTTACAGTTTTCAATGAAACAATGAGGAATAGAGAAGGAGAAAGCTCCATACCTGTGACCAGAGAGAAGAACGTTGTGCGAAGAAGAAGAAGAAGGAACCTCTCTTGCGTATGACACCGTTTTCGGTCGTTTTCTCCAACCTCCAAGCTTCAAGCTTTGAACCCGTTTCCTCTCTGTCTCGCATTTCCGATCGTCTTCTTCAACCTTCAACCTTCAACCTTCATGATTCAACCCCTTTTCACTCTCTCTTGTGTTTTCTCTCGTTTTCTACAAGCTCCGATCTTCAACCTTCAACCCGTTTTCTCTCTCTCTCTCGCGTTTCAAAACGAAGCTCTGAAGCTCTCTCTCGCGTTTCAAAACCAAGCTCTGAAGATCTCTCGCGCGTTTTCTCTCTCTCTCGCCTTTTCTCTCTCTCTTGCTAACTAAATTTTTTTTAAAAAAAATTGGCCCCACCGTATAGTACATGGAAATAGTATAGTATAGTATTTTTGTATGGTATTTTTGTATGCTATTTTCTTGAAATAGCATTTCTGTATAAGAAAGTCATGACTCTCTCTCTCTCTTTTTATTGTAACGATTCATAATTTCCAATTAACAGAAATGATGTTATTATTCAGAAATTTGACTTAGCACTAAAAACCACATGGGGTTAGCCATATCACCATTCACCATATACCACCGTGAATTTGTTGGGAAGTCAATTCAAATTTCCTAGAAATTGCAAATGTGTGGAAATTTAAGTGATACATCTCACAAGGTGGGTGAATGTATCTAAAGTATTGGAAATGTGGAACAATTAATGTCCACTAAGTCTTATGCATGCATGGAAGTCATTTATCTCCTATAAATAGAGAGACTTGTGAAGAAATGAGATATCCCCATTGGAGAGGTGAGGCATACCCTTTGGGTGATCATGTAGAGTGGAAGGGTCTCCAACCAGGTCCTAAGTAGAGGAGAGTGTTGGTGATCATTTGTTGTGTGAGATGTGAGTGCAATCATTCCTTGTAACTCTTAGAGTGAGAAGAGTATTGTAGGGTGATACACATATTGGGGTGGGTTACAAATTGTTGTAATCTGTATTTCAAAGATGAATGAACTTTGTTGATGTGTTCCGATGGACGTAGGCAAGAGGTGATGAACCACATAAATTGCGATAGAATGTTACCATTGTGTTCTTCTCTCCTCTATCAATAAAGGAAGTATGTGATGCGAGGAAGCAACTATCACTTAGTTGATCATCTATTTTTCCTCAATGAGCAAAATCTTGGGGCGGAAAGAATGGTTCGATCTGTGGTGTTAAAGCTTGGAAATGGAACAAAGTTGGCGGGTAAGGGAGTGTGCTAGAAGTAGATGGAGTAGTTCGGATAATTACCGGCGTTATTACATAAGTGCATTCCTTCATGGAGATTTAAAAGAAATAGTATATGTAGAACGACCCAATTTGGTTATGTTAAAAGAGGTGAAGAAGAGACAAGGTATATAAGCTCAAGAAGGCCTTATATGGCCTTAAACAAGCACCTAGGGCATGGTATAGTAAAATAGATACCTACTTCACTAAATTTGGATACTCTAAGTCACCTTTGAGAGCACACACTTTATGTCAAAAAGGATGAACAACAGAATGTTATTATTATTAGCCTCTATGTTGATGACTTAATATTCACTAGCAACTCTCATCAAATGATTAGTGAATTTAAATCTTCAATGAAAGAAAATTTTGACATAGTGACCTTGGCTTCTTTGTCTTATTTTTGGGAGTAGAAGTGAAACAGGCAAGGATGAAATCGGTATTAATCGATCTAAGTATGCAGCAGAAATACTAGACAGATTTGGTATGAGAGGATCAGTAAACCGGTCTCAACCCCTATTGTTCACGGCACCAGTTGCACTGAAAGAGGTGGTGGAGAAAAAGTAGACTCCACACATTACAAACAAATTGTAGGGTCATTGATGTATTTGATCGCAACAACTTCATACGACATTATGTTTCTTTGTATCATTGATTAGCAGATACATGGAAGATCCAACGTAACATCATCTGCAAGTGTAAAAAGGATCCGAGGTACATTAGAGCCTTTGTTGATGCGGGAATCACTTACAACAAGGTTGGAAATGAGCAAATCAACGCTTTACTATCTGAGATGATGATTAGACGAGGATGATGAAGAAAATCCACATCGGGATATGTGTTCTATTGGTGGGGTGCCATTTGTTGGTCTGAAAAAGCAACCCGTGGTATCCTTGTCCCTGGCATTTGAATTCATAGCAGCAGCAAGTTCGTGCTGTCGGATGGTTTGGCTAAGGAGAATTTTGGAGAAGATTGACATACCGCAGGCGAATATACGTGATCTTTTTGTGACAACGACTCAACAATTAAGGCCATCTAGAAATCACGTGCTTCACAATCTTTTAATTGAACAACAAATCGCATGAGACATCATGACTAAAGCTGTGAAGGCAGAGACCTACGTAACTTCGCAACAAGCGGGAATGAATAAAGACTCATCGATCTGCTAAACGAGAATGCTCAATTTTGTCATATTGTGTGCGTGGTAAAATCCAGAGAACTATTTTTAAGGCTAAGGCTACTGTCACTATATTCACATTGTCACACATCTGACACCATGAACTAGTTCTCACTTTTCAGTGAGTTTGAACAAAACCTTGGCGTTTTCATTTGTTGTATTGCATTGTTCATGTAACCTGAACCACTCACTGATTCAGGCTTGGGTTTGTTTACCATTTTTTCTTGGGAAAAAGAAAGGGCATGACAGAACAAGAACAAAATCTATACTAGTTTGTATTCATCGTTTTGCTAGATTTCTAAATTCGGGATAATATAGAATCTAAGCTATAAAAAGAATTGGTCCCCCGGTATTAGAAAAATCCAACAATTCAACTACGTGTTTATTTATTGGAGATAAAGTCCAAATTTGGATATTTGGCATCTACTTTGAGATATAAATTATGATTCTTTCAATGAATGACAAAAGAGTATTCTATAATAACCTATCAGAAACGTACACTAGTTTAGGCATACTAACTTTCTAACATTAAGTAAAGTAATGAAAAGGGAGAATAACTTTCTAATTGAGGAGTTGTGACATCATTAATGAGTAAAATTATGATTATGATCCCTTTATCTTTTTGCTTCCGGAAATCTTACTTAGAGACATTAAATATGTTTTGGATGATAAAGGAATGCCGAAATGTTAGGTTGAGTATTATCACTCGAGTTCGAATTCAGAATCTCACAATTATGTGTACGAGTTGTGATCGAGTTTCATGTCGCATTTACCACTTCGTCTGCAAAACCCAAAAATAGATGGCCCACGTTGTTGATCCCCGTGGAGCTAAAATATAATTTGATTATTTTTTCTATCATGGGATTAATAGAGAGACGAATGCTTTTTCTATTTCGCTAAGAAAATTAGGCTAACAATGATTAATCAAGTTATATATAAATGTTCTTTACACTTTATTAATTTATAAGTTAAAAAATCTATATTGTGACATAGTTGTTTTAATTATCTAAAAAGGTAGAAAAGGGGGGAATATTATTTAAAATAGTGAAAATAATAAAATCAAAAACTTTGAATAATTTTTTATGAGTGGAAAAGAAAATCAAAAACTTCAAAATTATATTAACAACATATATTGTATCTCCTTAAATATTTAATACTAGGAATATATTTGGGATAATATTAAGTTGCATCATATTTAATAACTTTTTTGGTCTTCGTGTTTTTTGTAAAATCGTATTGTAATAGGGACCAGAGAGAATACTAAAAATTCACTTATAAAAAACAAAAACAGTATAAAGAAAAAATATAAAAACATTATTCTGACAATCTGTAATATTTTTCCGTTATAATGCAAAAATGAAATATAAATTTCTAAAAAATAAAGATATTATAAAGTGGAATACAAGATTAATTATACTAACAGTAAAAGAACAATTATGGCAAAAACTCAATTTTTTAATCCATTTATTACTGTTTAGTAATTATTTTTGAACTTTTAGGTCCTTTTAGTAAATATAATAATTACTACTGTTTAGACCACAATAATTGATTTTTATGATAAACCCAATCATCAATTTTAAACCACTAAAGTGCTTTTGATATGGGAAATGCACGTCTATCAACTGTTAATGCCAATGTTCAATAAATGACTGGAACCACATATTTTTTGACAGAAGTGGAGCCATATGTTACTAACTATGTATGAATGTTATTAATTGTTTCTTCTAATTTGTTTTTTATGAATGACCTCTATAATCTTTGTGTGTTTGATTCTACAGTAATAAAGATTGAGTTTACATAAATTGATTTTAACAAAAGTGAATTGAATATAAAGTGACTTGTATTTGGATACATTCTTGTAAAAGTGAGTTTTAAGATAATTTTTAGTATAAAAATCACGTTTCGAGACAAAGAGGCCTTGAGTTGTAAACTGAGTGCTAGACTGAGTGCATGTTTCTTTCAAATTCTCAGTAAAAATAATCCAGTTTGAGAGAAGGAGGGTCAAAGGAGTTTTTGCAAAAACTGTCCCGAGGTAAAATTCGACACTGTTGCGGCGAGCAAGCACAATCATAAACAAAGAGGCCTTGACTTGTACATTTTAGTGACTGAGTAAATTGTATCTCAAACTAAGCAACCAAAGAATACTAAACACAACAAAAAAAGACAATGAAGCATATTTATTTATTACAAGACTTGCTCTACCTTTCTTTTTGTCTCACCAAGCTCTACAAGAAAAGTCAATAGAGCCTCACACATTTCACGAGCATCAGGTTCACTTGGATTTTTCTTCTTTGAAGAGTAGACCATCCAAGTATGATCAAGCTTCATATTGGGCCTCACAACAACTGAACCTGGAACTTCAGCATCACGGCATGTCACTAGACCATCACTCTTTTCTCCATATCTCAGCTTCAGGTGTAGAGCACAAACAGCCATTGCTGCAGATATAGGAATCATTACAGGAACTTGGCGAGCCTCAAAGTTTGGTAGAACGAGCCGAGGAAGTTCTGCATGAGCTATGTGTGTCATTGTTGCAAGAACACTAGGAGCTATGCTTGCTTCAGAATGGAAGGAGATTAGAGGAATATCTAGGGGGAGCTTCTGCCTCATGATGAACTCCTTCCGCTTCTCGTATGTCAGATCCTCCAATGCGCGTATGTCACCCTACAATTAACAATAAAAAGGGAAAGAGTGCAAATGTTGTCCTTATGGAATTTGGCTTCTGTGTATCAACAAAAGAATTGGTACACAGTCTCTATAGTACCATAATAATCAATTTGAAAGAAAAACCCCCCTTAATCAATCAGCAATTGGTTCATACCATATCTTCTGACCTCAAGTCTCGACATCGTTCGTTTTAGCCCACATGTGAGCCTTTACAATTTGGTCCTTAGTTAAAAGGCACCTCAGTGGGTTAAACAACATAGGACTTTTAGTCTATTGGAACACAATTTTCCTCCTAGAAGGGGAGAGATGTAGTCAACTAACTTCATGTACAAGTATCAAGTTTCATTGTGCATGTATGATCATCTAAAGTTTAGCAGTCTTTCTTTTCTTCTATCATTTTTAGATACTGATAAAATAAGCAATTGGTGCATTCAAATCCACCTAAAAACTTCAAGGCGTCGGAAAAGGTTACCTTGATTATTTTGCATATTATAAGTTCTAAGATCCTCCGGGTTTCTTTGTCACCAATCTGGCCTTCACGGAGAATATCAGAAGCTATGGGTGTGCCACCATAGGGACTCTGTACCAGTGCCAGCCCAGCAACTTTGTCCTTCAGGTCAGACCAATATAAAGACAATGCAGCTGCAGCATCAATACCGCCCTTACTATGCCCTAGTAGCATGACAGGCTTGCCAGAACCCCAGTAAATTTCCTCAATATATAGCTTGAGTTCCATGGCGTTGTGTTCTACCGATGCCTTTGAATAAAAACAAGTGTATATTGGAAAGTAAGATACCAGAAGGATACAATCTTTATGGTGAATTGTGGAAAGAAAAAAGAGATTTGAACATTTGCGTACAGAAAACTTAACAATAACAGTACAGAAAACAAAAAGAATTCAATCTTTTAAGAGCAGAGTTTTTTCAGATATTTAGAATTCTTAAAGAATTCAACAACGAAGATGGTTTTCCAAAGCATAATAGGCGACAAAATATTATTTCATCATTTGGTCCATAAAGCCGACCTCGCCTAATGAGAAAATTTGGTGTTTGTTGGTTAAAATTGGTTGACTAATTTAGATGAATTAATATCAATTACCTCACTATGAACTTTTGCAATATGGCAAGCTAGACCCATCTTTGAAAAGAACCTCTTAGTGGCAACAAAATACAAGGGTCCATGATTGCTAAAGAGACCTGCAACATATATGTAAGTTCTAATCTTAACAAAAAGGAAATATACGTTAATCTCATGGTAGATGATGACCTGGATTTTTTATACCTGGAATCAACAGATAAACAAATGAACTTGGTAGTGAGTGCTTTCCATCCCTGTAAAATAAAACCCAAAAACAGTATATATAAACTTTCCCAAAAAAAGATGAACAAGAAATGATATTACATTTAGACTGGCTGTGAGATAAGGAAGGTTAACATTAAAACAACATAGATAATCTCCATTATACTTCTCACTCAAAAGACAAAAAAATGTAATATAACAAAACAAGCAATACCAAAAACTTAGATAATGTTAAATTCAAAAAGTAAGAAATTTAGTAATATAAAATTGGAATAAGTTCAATCTGAAGTTCAACAGTAACAAATTTGGCATATGAAACAAATGGCAAGAAAACCATGGTCTTCAAAAGGTAAATAAGAATCGCAAAAAGAAAAATGTAGTCCAGTTCATTTCAATATAAACCTTATAGTAAAATAGGGGACCTTATGTCTGAAAGCAAATCCAAGAATCTTGAAGTTCCATCCTGGCATAGAGGCATATCAGGAGCATGCTGCAACCACCCAATATCATCAGAAGAACCACGCAATGTTTTCGACACACGAGATTTAATTCTGAGAAATGCCAATAATTATCAATTATCATTCTATAGCAGTACTCAGTAATAGAATAACCAAAAAATTATCTATACAGTTATTTTTTCTGGCTAGAAGAAGCGGACCATGATGGATAGAACTAAGAAGAATAAATTGAACTCAGATACAAATAATCTTATATTTTTTAAAAAGAAATTATTTCCATCTATTTGTTTACACAAACCTACTTGTATTACCTATGTATATGAACGTGAACACTTCTAATGCATGAGATAGAATATCTGCAAGAGGCCATTCCCAAACTCCAAGCATATTGTAGACCATGTAATGGGAGTGTCAAACTGCACAAAGATGAGGATAATGCAACAGCAGTTATATAAATGTGAAGTTTTGATTTTCAAAGTATTAACAGAGAATGAACAACTCTTGCAAAAGTTTAGGTAAAAGTTATGAAATTGAATATAAGCAAATAAATAAATACATCATTCAGAACTTCTTCAAATTTGACATTTAATCTGTAATTTAAAATTCAATGACTGAGCACCAGGTACTTAAATTTAAATTCATACAATGTCATTTGTTTGAAGTATAATTAAGCATGAAGGAGAAAAGGTTATTACATTACCCTTTTAATAAAAATGAAGGAACAACTGTAGAGACAACATAACTGGAATTTGTAATGATAGATGTCGTATCTACAAGCAGTTCATTACTATTGTTAAAGGCTCTTTCATTACTATTGTTAAAAGCTCTTCTTTCACAGACTTCATGGATTTCACCTCTAACTTGAGGAGGTTGCAAAAATGTGCTTCTGGTATAACCTTCTGTGTACCTAACAGCATCTCTAAGTACCAGATCCTCTGCAGTATTAGCATAATGAAAAATGTAGCTACATTATGAAGAAACTTCTTTATAGAGAAAACGTTATAGCTATCCAATAAGAATTTTATGAACAACACACCTATGAATTTTAAGAATCTATCACTAATATAATTTGTCAGCCGCAAAAGATCAGAGAGTATGCAATCCATGAATTATGAAAACCCGATCACATCATTGCCACTGGCCTGAAATGAGGAACCACATCAGATTCCAAACCGTATTACAAAATTAAACCAAAATGAATTGATAAAGCCAGAAGCAACACATTGCTCGGAGTACAATTTAAATACTATTGAGAATTATAATTCATAAGCTAATGTTATGTATCACTCATCTGTTTTGGGAGAAATCTCTGAGTTTTATGGATCACTCACCGCATCATAATCGAATTCAACATAAAGACAGTAGGAGAAACAGTAAAGCAAACGGTTACAATCCTGATAAAGGGAGAAAATGAAATTGATTCACACCAAGCATGCATAACCATATCTCAAATTTTTCAAAGAAAAAAAAAAGGGGAATAGTGATCGAGTGGCTTACGATTAGTTAGTCACACGTTGGATTGGAAGCTAGATGTGTCAGCATCCTGCAAACACACAGATTAATTTTCTCCAAAATAATATGAAAATTTCAAATAATAATAATAATATTAATAGAAAAGAAGATTGATCTAGGGATTAATAGAGAATCAAAGAACGGTTGCATGGGATTTGAATTAGTTTATCGTTATCCACTCGCTTGTGTATCCAACTCAGCGGTTGGCCCACTCGTAAGTAATTTTCTTTCTATAGTAGTATGTGAATATAAACATAAGCTATATTTTTCTCCTTCATAGGTATTTTACTTATTTTGGCTTGCTTTGCTGAAATTGAGGGAGAATTTCAGGTCTTGATACTTTAGAACTGACAATCACAGTTGTACTCGAGGGGGACTGGGACCCTCTGAAATCTGAATACTATAGTTCTCAATCTCATTATACTAACTAACTGGACTGTGTGGATAGGAATAGGACAGGGATGAGATGAGATGATAAGGGGTGAGAAAGAACCGTCCCAACCCTAAGACCCGTCTCGTCTTCGTCCCATTTAACCCACAAACCATCGGGTTTGTTCGGATCTAATGACGGGTTAGGGTCTAAAGAATTGACTCGATCAAAAATTAGGGACGGGTTAGGGTTAGGTATAACCCGTCCCAACCCATCTTTTGCTCACTCGTCACTCTTATTTTTAATTCTATTACATTGTTAATGAGAGTTTTATAAATAAAATATTCAATTTGAAATCTATCTTAGTTTAAGTAGAAACATTGATGTAAAATACTAATGTAAAAGTCATGTTTTAAGTTTGAATACATGATAAAATATTATTATAATTTTTTTTATATTGTACTTCGGACCAATCCGGTCTCGTCCATAATAGACTCGGTCTTACTTTGACCTTAAGAACATCGAGTTTGTTCGGGTCTAAGGACGAGTTAGGGTCTAAAAAATGACCCTATAAAAGTTTAGGGTCGGGTTAGGGATTAGTGTAACATGTCCCAACCCGTCCTTTGCTCACCCCTATAGATGATCGCTCTCTTCAATTCATCACTCTGAAGATAAATGAATGGGATACGTGGTAAGTTAGCAGCAAAATGTGAAATTGCTTGTGTGAGGACAGTATACTAAAATCTTTATTTCACCGCTACTTTCTGTTAGTTATTTATCTTTCCTTTTAATCCTATGCAGCTTGAGGCCAAACCTAAGGCCAATTTGGGCGCCAAGCCTTGCAAGGGTACTTTAGTAATTTTAACGCAAAATTTTGGTGAGTGTTGAGACAATTTTTTGTGGGTCTCTGTTATTGGTTTGCCTCTCATTTGTCCCATCACTACGATCGCTTCCACGACCCATCAAGATCGCTCGGTCATCTTTCTCGTTCTCTTCCATCTTTCTCTGTTTCTCGTTCTCTTTCTTTCTCCCAAAATTTATGTCTCTCACCCTCACTTGTGTATCTCCAACCTCCATTTCTTCCTCTCTTTCACTCTTCTTCTTTTGCTTTCCTATTTTTTTCTTCTGTTTCTCGTCTCTTTCCCCTTCTCAGTTCTCTCCTTCTCTTCGGTTTCCTTTATTTATTTGTTGTTGTTGATTTCCTTTTTCCTTAGCTTGGTAGGTTTCAAAGCATGTTGAGAGTGATTTTGATTCAGGGTAACAATGGTGTATGATTACATCATTGATTTAGGATTTTTGAAATCAATTGATTAAATCACCCATTTATTTAATTTCTCTAATCATTTTACACTTTCATTTTTTCTGATTCTTTTGATTTGATTCCATCTCTTTGATTTCAGTCCCTTTGCAATGCTTGCAGGATCGGGAGCTGAAAGAAGAAGTGAGCGATTTTGGGAATAAAGAAAGCAACAACGATGGAGGATGAAAGGGGATGAGGCCTTCTTCTCTTGCAAGTAGGTTTTGGGGTTCACCACTCAGAAGTGAAGAAGAAGAGAAAGAAACATAGTCAACTTCTATTGAATCAAGTTCACACTGTCAGAGTCAGAGACATTCTTCTGAAGAGGAATCGCTTCGAGAAAGAATCACTTCTTCAATTATGAATTCGGAAAATGTTGAAGAGGGAGAATGTGAAGGTGAAGCGCGTCCTGTTGTGCTAACTAGGTGCAAATCGGAACCGGCGAGAACCAGAGGAAGACTTGATCCTGAGGTGAATATATTTTTATGGAAAAAAGAAGGTTGGCTTTTGCTGATATTACATTATCTCCTCTCCACATGCTTTCTGATTAATTAATTCTTATTTTTTTTATTGTGTTTGCTTACTTCTTTTTTATTTTGTTTTTATGAATTGTTAATTATTACTTGGTGGAATATATAATAGGCCTCAGTTTCTCTTTTCTTTTTTTACCTCTTCGTGTTGATAGAATTGCTTGCTTGCTTGCTTTTACACCTGAAGGATGTACTATACTGTAATATGTTGTATGTATAAGTCATGAATGACTCTTTGGTAACTTTAAAATGTGTATGATACTGTACTGTACAAAGTTTTTATTGAGTCATGAATGACTCCAGCTAATGAGTCATGAATGACTCCAGCTAATGATACTGTACAAAGTTTTTATTGAAATGTATATTTTTAATTAGTTGTCTCTTTCTTTGCTTTGGCACAACAACAAACATTGGTTTGTGGAGTGAGTTAATGGAATCCCTGGGCAGCTGTTGTAGGTAATGCTTAATGAGTTTTGATTCATGTAGATTGTAGACCAACTCATCATCACCATTAGTATATTGGTGAATTATATAATAATTAAGGGTTGTAATGGGGATAATGAGCTAATACATTGTGGACCAAAACTTATTTGGATTAAATCTGACTTGATATTGTGACTACAGAGTTACTTATTCCTTCTATTTATTCTGATTTTGTTTCAACACTTCCAGGTGGTCTCTAGGAGCCATAATGTATGAAATGCTTGTGAGGTATCCTCCATTTTATTCCGATGAACCAATGTCAATTTGTAGAAAGGTAACATCTGGACTCTAGAACCTGTTAATGGATTGCAATGCATCATGTATTTGTTGGATGTTTAGCACGTGTAGGACTTTGTGTCCAATGAATTCTGCAAGTTTCCTTCCTTAGAGCGGCCCATCACGCTATATTGGAATTGATTACATTCGGGTAGAAATTACCCGTATTTATAGATGATATTTTTGGTCTTTGTCGGTTATGATAATATTGTATCATGCCTTCAATATGCAAATAGTAAACCTGGAGAACCCATTTAAAATTTCCGAAGCTAAACTATCACCTAAGGCGAGGATCTTATTTGTAGACTCCTTTGTAATGTGGAGCCGAGGCAAAAGATCTTATTTGAATAAAGGTATTGTGGTTTGTTCTTTTCCAAATTTCGTAATTTACATGGTGATCTGATTGCATTGTAACCAACAAGGTGCTGGTCTTTTAATTTCCATGCTATAGGCATTGAATGGGAAAAATTGTACCAAATGAAAGTTGCTTTTATACATGAGGTCAATGATGAATTGGATACTCAAAATTTTGAGAAGTTTGAAGAAGTATTTTATCTATCTTTTTATGTCCATGGATGTAGAAAGGTCGGTTATTGTTATTAAATTTTTGTTTAGACTTAGTCGTGTCGTGTTATTTGCTGCAGATGCTGCCATCTAAAGATATTAACTTTGTTGGTTACACATACAAGAATGGTGGATGAGCATGAAATACCTGGAATTGGTATGTACATCTCTCTATGTCTCCCTTGATATTTCGTATTTTGTGGCAGCACGTCATTGGTTCAACTCTTAGTTTGAGATGTTTATTGCCATGAGATGAAAACCTTTCGATTTGCTTCTAATTTTGCAGTTTCCTTAAATAAATGGTGTAATTGAGCCTATTTTTACTAAGCCATTTAATTTAATATGTCTTCAAAAGATTGGTGGAGATTTTCTTCCTAAAAGGCGTGATAGTTTGAGATGTTTTACTTTATCAATTTGAATTGAAGAAGAGCACAAACCTAAAAGACCATCTATTAAGTCCTTATTTGATAAGAATATATCTTTATTCTTATCCTATTCTTTTGTGATATCTATCGTTTCTATCCAATAATAGTATTAATTATACGTTATAGTTTAGGTTGTTCCATAATAAATTCATTTTGTTGTATGACACGGATGATGAAGCTAAGGCTTCAAATCAACTCGTGAAAGGAAGTTTCTAAACCTCTTACCTCCTCGGATGGAAGTTCTGAGAAAAAGTGAGACACAATGATGTAAAAACTAATATCATAGGATTTTTAGAAGGCCATGACAACTAAATGTTGATGATGACTGCTGATTGATTGTTTTACTCTCTTTGTTACATTCTTTGTTAGTTTGGTATTTTGATAGATTGGCAACCAACACAACACAAGACCCTTAAACTTGTGGTTTTGGATATAGTCTGTTTTTTGGTGACTGGATATTTTAAATTATTGCATAGAATGGAACATGATCAACTTTGTAATCCACAGTGGTATTGACTAAATGAGGAGTTCATTGTTCCTTCCATTTAGTTTTGGTCTCTTTTTTGCTTTTAATGATCTCTTGTATTCTTATAGGTTCTATTATGGAATCCAAGACTTTCCACTCAGTCATCTCTCAAGATTCGGTAAATTTTTTATCTCACTTTATTAATTTATTCTCTCTGAAATGTTGCCTCTAATTTAAGTTATTGTTGTTTTCTGACCACTCATTAGGCTTCCTAGAGCCTTTTGTAATGCCTACCTTCACACACTACCTTTTGATCTTACGATAGAGACTATTGCTGGAACTCCTTTCACTGCCTTTGTTGTTGAAAAAGATGGTTGTGCATATTTGCATACTGACACAAAAGCTATTATGGAGCTTTTTAGAATGGATGGGTATTTTGGGATGCTTAAACGTAGGGACATTGTGCTCACTTATAAGTTGTCTAGTGTTTTTAGCATTCATGTGCCAATGTCCAAGGATCGCCTTCATCCAAGGTTGATGCGTCGTCAACCCAGGGCTCTCCAAGTTATCTTGCCTCCTCCTAGATTTGATGAATCAACTGATGGACCGACTGAATTCATTGAAGATGCTCCAATTGTTCTTGATTAGTTTGAGTCTTCAGGTTGTTTGTTTTGTGTCTTTTCAAGTGTAATGTGTTTATGTTGTGTGTTAGACTATCTTGTTTTTGTAATAATTTGACTCTTGCTATCCTTTGTATTAAGCTATGTACTTTGGTTATTTAATGGATAATTTCGGTTTGTTAATATTGTCTAATCTTTTCGTTACTCAATGGTATTTGCTTAACTTCAAATTATTCTCTTCAATCAATATTAGGTCTCCCCGTCCATCGGACGGGTGATAAGGCTAGTTACATTACATGAGCCGGAAAACATGCTAAAGATAAGAGAGGGAAGATGCTAAAAGTTGTGTGACAAAGCAACAGAGACAAAAGAAAGGGAAAAAAAGGAAAAAAAACGATTAGCTAAGTTTGTGTATGAGAGACCCTAATCTTGGAGGAGGGTGGTTCCAGTTGGTGTCACACAGGAAATGAGAACTTTCTTTTGCCAAAAAGTCATAATGTTGACAGCTTCGGAAGTAGAAGACGCCACCTTGATAGCGAGTAGCTCAGCTGACAAGGCATCCCCACTTGGTCTGAAGTAGAAGACGCCAGTGAGTGATCCAATCTCCCTCATGATTACGAATGAGCCCACCTATACCCGAATGAGAGGAATGTTCAAAAAAGTTGTCATCCACATTGACTCTAATATCACCATTAGATGACACAATATATAGTATATAGTGATTGGTAGAACAATTCTTACCAACTACTTCAATTAATCTCCACTAATATGGTAATGTTAATTGTAACATGCCCACATTGGGAATGGCTTTTATATTATACCCCAAAGAACAAGTATAGCTGATTCTCAGTTAATTATAACTCATTTTCCAATTCATCTGGAGTAGAAAGTTCTCTTGGGCCATTACATATGAGGAAAAAAAACAGACAAAAGGAATAGAGATAGAGGCAATATGGTTTGGTCTGTTTTCTTTCTTTGAATCCCAGAATACACGTCACTGTTAAGTCCAGTGACATGATTGAAACATTTTATTTTTGATACATCCAGGACTCGGAACAAACTAGGACACTGAATACAAATTTCTAGTTCCTTCTTTCCCAGGTTCTTATTCCCTCTACAGCTCAAGAAGTAGTGTCTCTCATAATATAAGTCTTCTTTCCTTTCCATAAGCTCTTTAGTGGTTTAGCCAAATGTGCTTCTGCCTTATAGTTCAGAGGGCTCATATGCATATTATACTATCGTTTCACATTTATTTGAAATACTCTATTATACCAAATTGAGTGAAGGGTCATGTGGAAGAGGTCGTACTTCAAGGGTTTTGTATGCCAGAGAAAATGTTTCTGAACCCTTCTGACCCCAAGTTGTAACTTGAGATACTTCTCTTCCGGCACTGAAAGAAGTATGTCTTTCAAGTTAGGAATATCTTTCTCTGCAAGGATTATTGAGAATGCATCCCAATCTAAAACTTCAAAAAACGATGGCACGAAATTGTCAGATATAATCACAGGCACACACTCATAAAATATGGCTTCGACCACCCGTGGGCTGTTGACCTCATACCCCTTGGGACATATACAGTATTTGCTACTCTTCATGTGCTGCATGTAACTAATTTTTCTTCCAACGCCAGGGGGCAATGGGCCAAATATCTTCATATCAGGGTCTCTGTCCTTCCAGTGCTTCAACAATATTCGACGCAAATAACCATGCATACTTCCAGCATAGAAAGCAAGAATGGATCTTTCATGAGGAGGTTTTCCACCCAAATTTCTCTGAGGATTTATTGCTGAATGGACATAAGTTTCTGGAAGAGAAACGTCCCTTCCTATTTTAAAGCCTTGAGTTACATCTGAATTGCAGAGGGCTTTTATGCAGTATTCCATGTGGTGCCTTGTTTCATACGGAGCCTGCAAGATACAGATGTAAAAGTTCTAGTTATATGCATAAAAGCATGGTATTATGCTAAGCTACACACTCTGCTGATTAATATTAAAACATACAAACTACAGTAGAGAATGAAAGATGGAGCAACTTGACAGAATAGTTTATAAAAGAGTTGTTTGTTTAAGGCCATGATGTCCAACAAAAAGGTTGTCACTCTTGTCCACCCTCATCAAAATGGCCATGATATAGCAAGGGAAAAAGACCTTCTTCAAAGAATATATTCATTAAGATGATAGGAGGCCCATGGTTAAGAAAGAAATTGTACGGAGAAATAATTAGTAGAGAGGGGAATATATATGGGGTGACAGACCTATAAACAGGGGAAAGATAAGTTACTTAGAGTTAGTTAGACACTCAGTGAGTTATTCTAAGGAGAGCAGCGGAAGTGCGGAACTCTCAAAATACCTATTTGAAACTCTGGTTCTTCCATAACCGGTTTCTATGAATAATACTACATGGCACATTGCCCATTCTTTCTTAATATCAATCGAGCCCTATCAACTGATCTAAAATGTTTTTTCAGGAAGCAGTAGCTAGGCAAAAAGTCCACGACATAACTAGGCCAAAAGGGACTTCTTCAAAGTGAATGTCTCATTAGGACATCATATAAGCATCCAATTCAACCATCATAATAATAGAGTAATTAATATCTTGGAAGTTGGGACAGTTAATGATTCATTGTGCAAGTGGAAATAAGGGAAAACATAAAAAGGAGCGAAGATCATACCCAATCATGGCAAGCAACAAGAAAATGGTCAGCACCACCAGTTCTGTTAAAGTAACGATATTTTGCTGAAATTTTATCAGTGTAGTCCTTCAAATACTGACGGAGATTCGTCCGATTATGAGAGTTACGTACATAAACGGAGAACTCTAACATACGTGAGCTAAATGGCATATAAAACAGGTGGGCCTTTGCAGGATTCTTCACAACAAATCGCTTATTTGCCTCCATCAATTTCATAAACCAACCCTCCGAGGCATATAGTCCCCTAAGTATAGGTTGATGGAAGATGGGTTTATCTCCCTCCCTGTATATATAAACCTTGAGTGTGCGCTCCATGAGCTCATAGCTCCTGCAGATGCAACAAGGAAAAAAATAAGGATCTTGAACTTTGCCTTTGGTCTTAGTAGCACAGACAAGTCAAACATGGAAGGATAAAGAAAAGGCCTATAGGAGAAAACAAGTGAAGCCCAGCAATCCAATATCATATTTAGAATATGACACGAACGAGAATGATCAAAATGACTTAAAAGAGTGAGTAGTCGTTTAGGAAGTTATTGTGTGTTTGTTTCCAGCCCCTTTTTGATACTTAAGTGGAGGTTTTTAACAATCAATGCATGTCAAAGTATGACTTCACTTTAGTTGAGTTCACATTATCTATAACAACTTCATCAAGCTAACCTTTTGAACATAGAAAGATTGCGAAAGAGAGGAGCATAAAGTTCCTCGTCGCGTGTTACTATAGGAGCATGCTCTATCTCTGATCTCGCAGCAAGAATCTCCAGATCCAGTTTGGATGACCACCTTGGTTTCTACAATCAAAAGTAGATATCCAGATTGAAATAATCAGAAGTCCACAACAATAACCTGGCAACGTAGAAGTTTCACAATTGACAGAGATATTAATACCATTGCACGAGAAGAACGGCGGCGACGCAATAGAATTTGGTTCATCTCCTGTATTAACATCCTTGACTTAGGCGGCATGTCACACCTCAACTTTTTCTTAGTCATAATTGCTGCAGTACTGTTATCCGAGGCAGGAAATTTATTTTTCTGAGGAGAACTTTCAGAATGTGTCAGATTAGTTGATGGTGTTGTACTCCATGAGTTACCAACACCAACTCTATCATATTCCCTTGGATCAATGTTATTACTTTTGACCGATTGAGAAATTGTAGAAACTCCCCTTTTTGTCTCTAAAATTTGCTTCCCTGAAAAGTCCACCTTATTGTCCTTGGCCAAAACTGCCAATGCCATGATACTTTTCTTAGAACCTACATTCTCTAACTCCAAGCCAAGTTCAGAAACATCACTAGAGCTGTTTCTTTCAGAAACTAAACCACTATTGGCATCATTGTGTATCCCTTTTAAAACAGTGAAATACTTTGGTGCTGAATGCAATGATGGAAAGTTCACTTTATTATCATGTAAAGATTCATACTTTTCAGATGCTGAAGACCAAGGAGCTCTTCCATTCTCATGTGGAACCAATATTGACTGAAAAATTAAATAATTAACAGCAAGTGCCCCTAACAGGAAAATCAATCTCCGGTTTCCCATATGACATAAGTCATGAAAATATTGAAACATGTAAACCATTCAAAAACTGAGATGACTCCAAAATTACTTCAAATCATCATCCATCAAAATTAACTTCCACCTCCCCAAATACACTCCATTACAGTACTAACCTCAATGCAGTGAAAAGAAATCAAAGGTTCCTAAAAAAGGGAACTACAGATAATTAAGAAAACGCAAAAATTGACTTAGAAAATAGGAAAATAATCAGCTGGAGTTTAAATTAACACTGTATCTTAAACGGCGCAAGCTTAATCAACTAGAACTTTAGGAACATCAACGAAGTAAAGGGAAAGGGTTCAAGATTGTCATTGACTCATTGTTTGATCTACACTGGAAGGAAAGAGGACACAGTACTAACCTCAGTGCAGTGAAGTTCACTTCAAGCTCTTTTTTTCTATTTCCGTTTGGCGATCTTCAACGTTCTCATGACCATTGACCAAACAAAGAAGCCCTCTGCCACTAGGGCAGAAGAGGTTGAAACTCTTTGAATAAATTATGGGTTTTTTTTTTGGTACCCCCACCCATTCCCCTAACACCCCCACCCAAATTGAAATCCCCAAAATGCCCTTTGTAATCTATTTTTTTTTTTTTAAAAAAGACGCATCGTATATATGTCATTTTGGGATATATATCGATGTGTAATTTTTTTTTTTTAACGCATCGTATATATCGCTTTCAAAGTTGATCCTGCGTGTGAAGAAGTATATACGATACCGATAAATACTCACTGCCATCACTATCCACCAAAAATGGATTGTCCACATCACAAGTGGACCGCTACGAGCCTTCTTCCTCCACGCTATCGTTCATTCTAATATGGGGCGCATCATCTTGAAAGATGTCATAAGTTTCGATGGGAGAGAATCCCTCTCACAAGCCCTCACAAGCTCCCTAATGAGATAATTCCCGATCGCCGTAGCGTATCTCGGGAGGGTGTCCGGATGTCCAGCTAACAATTAAATGGAGAGTGATGGTGGTGATGGGTGAGCCGTCGATTAATCCACCAAATTTCTCGAGGATCATTTTAGCCCGGACAAGTTGTTTACCATCGCTCTAACTTTGTTTTAGTCAATGAAACAAAAATTCATGGAAACCGATCGAAAAAAAGTTAATAATATAATAAAGTGCCAAAATAATATCCCAAATAAAAAGCAACCCCGAGTCCCACCCACGTCAGTGCATCCAGGATGTCCTCCACAGATGCCATGAAGTGGACGATCCCAAACACGCAATCGTATGACTCGGACGGTAATAGTCACGGGGATAGAAGCCGGACCACCACTCTAAGTAGTCGCGTGGGATGATCTGATGCGTGAAGTACCCAAACCGACGCAGCACCTATCGTGCATGTACGGAACTCAAGTCACCGGTGATGAAGCCTCGTAGAGGAGATCTCGCTCAAAAAGGTCTACCACCTGTCCTCCTCAAATGGTCGCCACAGACATCCTCGCGCCTCACTCATCAATCATCCTCTGTAGGATCGAGCTTTAGGTGGTCGACTTCTTCTTCTTGGTAGCGCCAAAGAAGTGGCTCGCACCGGGATATGACCGGCAACCTATCCACCATCCGGAAATACCACATAATCCAAGCCTGAAATGCAAAAATAAATAACATATTTAATTCACAAAAATTTACCAAAAGTCGGTATGATTTAACAAAAATACAAGAAGTTAAAAGGTATACGAAATGGTGGCATACCCTCCACACCGCTGCGTAGTCCGAGATGACGCAGTTGTTCAAGTCATGATACATGGCGGCTAGTGCACCCGCACCCCATGCATAGCCTCCAAGAACCCTGCGGACTCGGATCATCCAGTGATCAACCACTTAGCCTCGGCCACATCTCCGGTCTTCGTGGTGAAGATATCAGAGTCGCGCGGCGAAGCGAAAAGCCCCGACAAAGAATCGTGATGTCACCCTCCTCCAAGTTGCGCTCATAAACCCGCTCCGACCATTTGAAGTCAGTAATATGGACCCCACCACGTGTGTTGTTAGCGACCTCAACCCGTGACACACCCAAATATGTCTCAAAGAAGTGGGTGGCAAACTCCGAGCCAAACGGTGAGGAGGGAGGTGTGGCATAGTTCCCTGGATGGGAAGCGTGCAGCAGACAAGAGACGTCATCAGAGTGATCGCCATCTCACCAAATGGCAAGTGAAATGACGGTGTCCGAGTGCCACCTCTCAATAAAAGCCGACAAAGAACTCATGGTCTCATCGTGGCGTGGGGCGGCCCGGAGAAGTGGGGCCAATCTGGAGTCCACGACCCACGGTGGTGGTGCGTCAAGTAGGTCGGGGTAATGAAGATGAAGTCTAGTATGGACTTTGTTGCCATGAGCCCATACTTTGACAACTCACGATACTCTCGAAATAAAAATAAATAAATAATGTAAGCAAAAGTGCGGACTATGTGACTTAAATAAATTATTTAAGCAAAAATGCAAAACTCACCGGTCGGCGAGTATAGAAGCTGCAGACATGATCCGCTAAGTCGGTGAAAAGAGAGGTCGACGCCTCCCCGAGGCCTCCCGAGGCTCCTCCCGATCATGCTTGAGGAGGCTCCTCCCGACATCGCTGAGGCACCTCATGATACTCGGACATGGAGTGGTTCGAGTAATAAGCATCGACACACTGGCGCTGCGCCGATACTCGGGAGGTGGGGATGGTAATGAAGAGGTTGGGGATCATACTGGGGATACGGGGATGATATCGAGGAGGAGTAGCGGGAATGATACCGAGAAACCGCCTCCCCTATGCTAATCCTCTCCTGCGACGTCTGCTGCGCAGTAATCCCCGAGATAGAAAGCTCCAGCAGGCCGATCATCGAGTGGCTCAGCCGACACTCACCGCCTCGAGCTCATACTCACCGCCTCAGCGTGTGCTCTGCTCTCTCGTCTCCGTCGGCCAAGCATGGAGTCGATTATGCCTCCGAGTCCTCGTCTGACGGGCGAGAGATGACTCCCCATCTCTACGACGGAGAGACCTCACGTCTCTCTCTATGCCTACCTGGACATCGCAAGTGAAGAAAAAAAAATTAGTAAAAAAAAAAAAAAAAAAAATTGCTCATCGTATTTACATCAAAAATGTGTATATACGATGCTTACTTTTTTGCTCGTCAGATATATAGGGTGTTCGGGCGTATATACGAGTGGATGAATTTTCGCTTAATCGTATATACGCTGAATAGGGGTATATACGGTGAGAAAAAAAGTGTTCGCCGATATAGAGTGCAGTGGGGTATATACGATTGGTTGATTTCTACCGATCGATATATACGAAGCCGGCGATATATGCAGTGAAGGTGGTCAAACGTAGGTATGACCAATTGTGTGAAGAAATTGTGATTTTGTAAAGAGTCAGGGGTATTTTGGTATTTTCACACGGTGGGTGGGGGTGTTAGGGGAATGGGTGGGGGTACCAAAAAAAAACCCATAAATTATTAGGAAGGTAATCAAGACTTACTCCAATAATTGAACGAAGTTTAAAGTTGTTGATACAAAAAATTAAAGGGTTTTAATTTTTGTACCCCACATTGGCCTCCATACCCCCATAAATCAATTTAATACCAAAATACTTATCTAATTTTCACTTTTTCAAGGAAACTATTAAGTCAATTTTTTGAGTCCGAATTTATCTCTTGATGATAAATCCGTAGTCAATTTTTTGACTCCGGATTTATCCTCAAAAGATAAATCCGTAGTCAATTTTTTGACTCCAGATTTGTCATCAAGAGATAAATCCAAAAAGGTGAAGTCCATTCCCGAATTTATCTCTCGGTGATAAATCTGTAGTCAATTTTTTAACTCCAGATTTATCCTCAAGAGATAAATATGTTGTCAATTTTTTAACTCCGGATTTATCCTCAAGAGATAAATCCGTAGTCAATTTTTTAACTCCAGATTTATCTCAGAGGGATGTTTTCAGAAAAAACAAAAAATAGTAATGTTTTTTGTTTTTCAGTAGGGACAAAATTGGAAGTCCCAAAATTAAACTTGATAGTTGACTGACCTCACCTGTTTTCAGTTTTTTGTTTTGACCCTTGATTTTTTTTCTTTGACCTGCTCTCCCCATATTCAAGTAATTAAACTCTGCAAGGCTTTCTGTGGAGTATTGAATCTAACTGAGGCTGAAAAGATGAAAGAAAATTAAAGATTTGATGAGGAACTAAAAGGGTTTTAATCTTTGTACCCCCTTTTTGTGTCAAATTTTCAACTTTGCCCTTACTAAAAACAAAAAAAGTTCCAACTATGGGAAAGTTTACAGAAACATCTTCTATTGATGTTTTCAGTAATAATTCAGGAAAAATACTTTGCATTTTTACTTTAATCATCTCCTATTGATGTTTCCGAAAGTCAAATTTTGGATGAATTTACGAAAGCGTGCATGTAATCATCTTGCTTGCGTAGATGTTTAGGAAGTGTAAAAATGACTACGGAATCATCTCCTATTGATGTTTCCGTAGTCAGTTTTTACTACTATACTATTTCATTTGAAAATAAATGATATGAACCACTTATGTTCGTGAAAAGGCATTTTCTGTCATTATCAACTTCTGGTACATTTGCATCCATTCAAACTAAAGGGATGGGTATGGTGATTCAAACCTATATTATAGTGTTATATATTGCGCAATCACTATCACTATATATATTCTTGTTCTACATATCTGCATATTCTTTTTCTATTGCAGTACTAGTATTTCCAACGAAACCTCCAAAGAAGAAATCAAGGATGCGTAGAAAGTTGGGATTCAAATTCTGCTAATTATTCATCGGTAAATTTCTAGGTGACAACGAAATGCACAAATGCAACTAACAAACTTCTGATATATCTGTTCTAGAACATTGTGTACAATTCTGAAATAGCTAGATGACCCACCATGAAGGCCTGCTGGAATCAAAATGTTCATACTAGATGAGCAATGCACAAAAAAGTACTCCGGATTTATGTAATTAAATTGTTTCCGGAGTCCAAAAATAACAACTCCGGATTTATGCTAACCACAGCAAATCAGTAGAATAGATTTCATAACTAGGAATTATGTTGTTAACATAAATCAGGAAAAAACTCAAACACTCCATACGGAAACATCAAACCATATAAATCCGAGAAAAATTAAAAAAAAACACTACTGATTTACCTTATTTGTGATGATCCTAGGGAAAGTCTTGTAAATTTTAGACCAGATGTGATTTTTGGTAAAAATGAGAGGGGTATTTTGATATTAAATTGTATTATGGGAGTATGAAGGCCAATAAGGGAGGTACAAAATTAAAACCCGAACTAAAATTGCTCAAAAATAAATACCACATTGACAAGACTTTCTGTGGTGTACACCTACATTTATTCACATTGACAAGACTAATGGACAGATCATGTCCTTAACAATACGCATCGGCACTTAAAAAGGGGTTTATTTATCTAGAGATTGCCAAAGGGGCTAACATATCCTTTGTTTACCTAATCTAATAAAAAAAATAGGTTATATTACATGATGCGTCTTTTAAATTATTTAATCGTAATGAATTAGTATTTTAAGTTTTTTTTTACTACTTAAATCTTTTAAGTTATCGAATTTTAATAAGTTGGTCATTTAAGTTTTTTTTTACCACTTAGGTCTTTTAAGTAATTTAATTGTACAAATTATTTAAGGCTTTTTTTTACACCCCCCTCATTATCACTCCCACCACCATAAATACCGTTTCGGACAAAAGTGCCCCAGTAATAGTGAAAATTTTGGAATTACCTTAGAGAAGAGGTAATTCCGGTAGGGGATTTGTGGTTTTCCGGATATACCAAAAACTGATGTGAACCGGAATTACCTCAGTTTTTGGTAATTCCGCAAAACCACAAACCCCCCACAAAAAAATAAAATTAATTAAAAACAAATTAAAATTAATTAAAGACGCGTTTTTGATGACGAAACGAAATAATACATGAAAGTTCTGAACAGAAACAACAAAACACAAAGAACAAAGAAAATGAAAAGGCGGTAGAAATTAGTGAGATGGTGGTTGGAGACGCCGAAGGACCTCAAAGAACGGGTCTTACGGTTTCGACATACAAATTGAATAGACTCGATCCGAAATATGTCAAAACGGTCCATCATTACTCGAACGTCATCGTTGTTCTTCACATCCATGGATGACCACTGAACACGATTATTATCGCCCATAGTGGGCAGCGATAAATGATCAGGGTGACTTCTTGCTCGTCACCCTCCAGCTGCACCTTCGTTGTTATTTTTTCTTTCAGAGCTTCAAAGGTGATGTCGTCGTTAAGCCTGCATAAAATGGGGTTTGGACTCTCGAAATGGACACCATTATCTCTGTTTGTGATTGTGCCCTGATTGACGTATTGTTATTTAAATCGTAAATCGTTCGTATCGTATTTTAAAAATAAAACGCGTGTAAATCTTAATTTAATATACTAACTTTTTAAAAAAAAATTTGGAATTACCTCTAAAAACGGTAATTCCGGTTCAAAATAGGGGGTATTTCGGATTTACATTTTTTGAACCGGAATTACCTTTTTTAGAGGTAATTCCGAAATTTTTAATTTTTAATTTTTTTTTAACAAAAAAACAGGGGTATTTTTGGGTTTAATAGGGTTATGGGGGTGTAGGAGAGAAGGAGGGGGTGCGAAAAAAAGTCATTATTTAATTGTAATAAGTTAGTCTTTTTTATAACTTTAAAATTCTGAATAAACTTACATTTTTTAGCTCCAAATTGTTACAATTACTCAGCTAAATATATATTTCTCAGCTCCAAATTCAGCCTTTAGCGAATATATTACTATTTTACTCTTAAATTTGGATACATGAGAATTTAGTAAAATATCTAAAAAATGTAATTGTTCTAGCATAGGATTTAACTATAATAGACTCAACTAGACACTCAACTACATATTATTTAAAGTGTAGAGACGCATTTTAAAACTTATTTTAAAAATTTAACATACAACGAATTAAAGAGCATTCACAAGTTTAGGGACTATATAATATATTACACACGATTCCAAAAATTAAATCATAATTTTAACCTTAAATATTATTTACCGCCTGCAAATATCACCATAATCCATTTACCCCCTGTAAAAATAAAAGTTTTAAAATGCCTCTTGCAAATATGAACCGTTTAGGGTTACTCCCCTGCTGTTAGATTATGTTGACAACGTTAAGTGTATAATGGGTATAAACCGTTTATGGTTCACATATGATATATAAATCGTTTACTGATTCTACCCTCAGAAGCAGAACTGTAAACACTTATTATTTCTGAGGCATTTTAAAACTTTTATTTTTACATTGAGGTAAATGGATTATAATGATATTTGCAGTGGGTAAATGATATTTAAGCCTAATTTTAAAATGAACAAAATGTGACTATATTTGTCAAAAAAAAAAAATGTGACTATTATTACACAGGATTCCAAAAGCTATAGAAATTAGTTATTATTTGCATATTTAGAAAAAAAATTAGAAGAGAATGCAAGTTTAGAAAATAAATTGGGGTTTAATCTTAAATTTTTTTTTTTTTGGTCAACATCCATAATAGTTTAATCTTAAATTTATAATAATCAAATTAAGAAAACTAGAAAAGCCAAATAATCTTGTTTTGGACGGATAGCGTTGGTGTGGAGACAACTGACAACAGCCGGAGTCATTGTTGACGGTGAATCAGCCAAAACGACGTCACTCCTCTAGTTCCCACAGAAAACCCGCATCTTGTCTTGAATGGTTCACTCCACTCCACTCCGATGTCATCACTGAACTGAACTAAGAAATGCGAAACAATTAAAAAATTTCATGGCTCTGAAGCTCTCAATCACTTTCCCCATCTTCGCGCCACCTCTAGACCCAAACCCGAACCCGCGTTCATCCACCGAACTCCAATTCTCCCGCTCAAACACCTCCAACGGCTACACCCCGGAAAATTCCACCCCCAATGCAAACCCCAACAAAAAAGCCACGGTGGACCGGAAATCGCACCCGGCGTTAAAGTTTTCGAACATTCCCAAACAGAATCTAAGACCGGTGACAAAAACCCCAGGAAATGTGAAGATTAGCGAGGACGGACTCTCCTACGTAATTGAGGGTGCTCCGTTCGAATTCAAATACAGTTACACCGAAACCCCAAAGGCGAAGCCTCTTAAAATGAGGGAACCGGCTTTTATTCCATTTGGACCGGCTTCCATGCCGAGACCGTGGACCGGACGGCCACCACTTCCACCTAGCAAGAAGAAGCGAAAGGAGTTTGATTCATTTGTCCTTCCACCGCCGCATAAGAAGGGGGTTAAACCGGTTCAGTCTCCCGGTCCATATTTGCCGGGGACTAGTCCTAGGTACGTGAAGTCCAGAGAGGAGATATTGGGTGAACCATTGACGCAAGAGGAGATTCATGAACTGGTTAAAAACTCTATGAAATCTAGTCGACAACTCAATATGGGTATGTTGTTTTCTTCTTCTCCCTTTTGTGTGTGTTAATTGTTGTGGGATTGGATTGGATGAAGTTTTTTACTTATCATTTCTGTTTCTTTGCATTCAATTTTGGTGTTTTAGGTAGAGATGGTTTTACGCATAATATGTTGGATAATATACATGCTCTTTGGAAGAGGCGGAGGGTCTGCAAGATAAAGTGCAAAGGAGTGTGTACTGTTGACATGGATAACGTTTGCCAGCAGTTAGAGGTTGGTTTTGATGAATTTGAATCTCTGATTGTCCATTTATCTTTCACCATTGCCGTCATAGCCTAGTAGTATCCATATATCTTAACTTAAAAGCAGTACTTTTAAAATAAAAAAAATGTTATGAGAAGTTTTGTAGATAAAAGTTTCAGCTGGTCTTTCATTGTGTATTTGTTGCTTCTTTGGAATACTTGCTTTTCCTTCTTTTTCAATCTATACAACCAAATGATAATACCTACACTATGTTGTTCCCAATGGAATTGAGCTCATCTCATTTAAGCAAGGTCTCAGGGATACTTCACAACCATAACCTGGTCAAAAAAAAAAAAGATAGAAACAATACCAGACAGAGAGTCGTGTCATGTTGGAGAAACTCAATCATTCATTTTTCTAGTCGTGTGTTGGAGCACTCGTTTGTTCAATGGAAATTTCTTTCGTTCCTTTTGATGATATGAATATTCTTAATTCGTTTCATTTTCCTTACATGGTTTGCCTCAACTTACTTTTGTTTACCGGCTATTATGTCTCATGTAATTCTTCATCAAATGAACTCAATCACGTTTAACTGTAGGTTAATGCCTTTTATATAGGTTTAAATGCATTTTTAGCCCCCCTGAGTATTGCAAATTGGAAAATTAGTTGAATTGGTGTGTTACACGTAGGATATAAAAGAACCATGTAGCCTTTAAATTAGTCAAAACTAGTGAGGGACTACGAAATTGCAATTGGTGCAAGGGATATAGATGCTTGTTTTCAAAGTGAGGACCCAAATCGCAATACTTGGAGGGTCAAAACTCAAAAGTGCATTTAAAACTTTTTTATATCCTCATTTCCTCACACATCTCACATGCCTCAATCACTCACCACCATTTGTGTTGCTGATGGAATGTGTGTGTGTGTGGGGGGGGGTTCGTCTTGATTGGGGAAATGGTAGACTTTTGAGGATATGGAAATATGCAAATAAAATTGCCCTTTCTTATTTATGTTCCTCTTGCCATGTGTTATATGGGTTTGCAGGAAAAGACAGGAGGGAAAGTCATTTACAGAAGAGGTGGTGTTCTTTACCTTTTCCGAGGCAGAAACTACAACTATAAAACACATCCGCGTTTTCCTTTGATGTTGTGGAAACCTGTGCCTCCAGTTTATCCTCGGCTGATTCAGCGTATTCCAGAAGGTCTAACGCTAGAAGAAGCAACTGAATTGCGTCAAAAAGGAAAGACATTGATTCCCATATGCAAGCTAGGTATCTTTTCAGCGATGTTAATTACAGTTTAACAATGAATTACATCTAGTTGTTTGTCTTTTTTCTGATACACGTTCTTGTATATGTATTGCCCTTTTTCTTGTTACAGGAAAAAATGGTGTTTATTTTAACCTAGTAAACAATGTCAAAGAGGCATTTGAAGAGTGTGAACTAGTGCGTATAAATTGTCAAGGACTAAATAAAAGTGACTATCACAAGATTGGAGCAAAACTAAGGGTATAACCATTTTTCATCCAATGTTGAAGAGCATATGGATTCTTTTTTCTTTGTTTCGGTTTGGTTTTCACACGTGTATTTTAACATCTTTCTTCCGTATCTGTTCTTTGACTGTAGGATCTTGTTCCATGCACATTGCTTTCGTTTAATAATGAGCATATACTTGTATGGAGAGGACGAAATTGGAAGTCCACTTTACCAGATCTCAAAGATGACTCCATGGAAGCCAATAAAACTGATATGGACAATGAACATCACAAAACACTGCCATTAGAAGCCTTAGACGGCTCAGCACCATGTCTACAGGATAATCTAGAAGAGCATGAAAGCAATCTATCGCATGACACTAGCATTTCCTCTAGTTCGGATGATGTGGCAGTGGACAAGGTTGAGATGCCGCGTCTCGTCAAAAATAGCAAGCAATCGATGTCTGTGATTGCTGATGCTTCACTTACAATAGCCAACGAAGCTGAAACTATAGATGTTCCCTCAGATTCCTATGGCGAGCCAGAACCTTGCAGGAGCACCAGCCCTAGTCTAACCATGTCACACTATGAAAGCCGTGTTGAGTGCCCCTCAGAAGCTATGAGTGATAGCCATGGAACTGCAGATATAATGGACAGCAAAAGCTTAAGGGATGGTCTTTCTGCTTCAATTTCAGGATCAGATACAATGCTAGGATCTAGTGACAGTTCTATTTATGGCATTGTAGATCCTCATACCGGTGAGTTGCTAGATGATGATTCAGGAGCTGCAGATGTCGGCGCACCATCACAGTCAGCTCCCCCTTGTATGAAAGAAATTTCATTACTATTGGAGCAAGCTGTTGAGGAAGGCAGTGCAGTTGTTTTAGATAAAGATTCATTGGATGCAGACAATATTTATCAAACCACAGTTTCCTTTGCCAAATCAGCTCCACCTGGACCTGTTCTTAGAAAACATAGAAAGGTTGCGGTTAAAAAAAGTGAGAAGCAAGAAGATTCGGCTTTGGAGACGAGAGAAACTACCCCTGTTTCTGCAAAAGGTAAAAGGGACAAGAGGTCTAGAAGTATAAGAAAAGAAAATTTTGATGAACGGTTTATGAATGTTGTACCACAAGGAACATTAGGAGTTGATGAACTTGCTAAACTTTTAATGTGATACTGGCTGGAATTATCAAAAGTTCTGATACCATGAAAGTGCATTTTTTGTTTTCATCTTAATCATACTTGGTGCATTTGTTAACCAAAAAAATGATAAGGTTTATTCTGCTGTCTAACCTTTGCATTAACTTTGTTACTTTATAGTATTATTCATATTATCTTACTATTCTAGGTTGCCAATATTTAACTGTTCAGTCTTAGGCAATGTTTGGATATCTATTATGGGAATGGCGGTTGCCTTTTAGGCAAAATTACCAGGGAGTAGGTGAAATAAGGATATTGATTAGTTAAAAAAAGTTTGTTTTATCTCATCTCATAAGAAAAGTAGAGATACATTGAATAAAAATGGAAATGTATTCCGTCTAATAATATAAATCATTCCATTCAACCTTTTTCCAGGAATTTAAACATGGCATAAATGATTTCATTCTGGTAAGAAACTCATTGTTGATGAAAAGATATTCTATACTTATAAGAGCAACCATATTTAAAATAAATGTTGCACAGTTGCGGTGCTGTATCTGACTTTTGCATTATTTTTATTACTTTACTACTTTTTACCAGTGTATACGCACGGGTAATGCTGCATTTACTATAATTTCTTATGAAATTATAAATGTAGAGATGCAATTACTGGAAAACACACAATTAACTTTCTCATTGATACAAAGAATGTATTTATACAGAAGACTTGAGCTGAGCTTTACAAACGGTTTCAACAACCCAGCTTAACAATCAAAACTAACTTTTAACTGAAAACCAATACAGTGCTTATCACTTCTAACAAATTTAGTGATAGCCTAAACTGCTTATCAAGTACAATTACAAAAAAGTCCTTTTATTTATATTACACTAATACAACAAAAAATACATTTCTAACACCCTCCCTTAAACCAGTAAAGCAGAAGTGAACTGGTTTACTCGATTTTTCCAACTCCCAGCATTGTTCTAAGTTTCTGGAAACTTTCTGTCTTCAATCCTTTGGTCATTACGTCTGCAACTTGCTGATCTGTTGAACAGTACTGCAGCTCAATTGTTCCTTGGTTCACCAAATCCCTTAAGAAATGGAACCTAATGTCTATATGTTTGCTTCTACCGTGAAGGACTGGATTCCTTGATAATTTGATGGTTGAACTATTATCACAGTTGATCACACATGTTCTTTGTTGAGGCAATTCTATAGCTTCTAGGATTCTCCTTATCCATACTGCATGACAAGCACAACTTCCAGCTGCAATGAACTCAGCTTCTGTTGTAGACAAGGACACAACCGGGTCGTTTTTAAGTGCATCAAAGATACAAAGCAGCAGAAGCAGCGCGAAACACATATCCTGATGTGCTTTTCCTGTCATCATAATCACCAGCATAGTCACTATCAGTGTAAGCTATAATTTCTCTGTTACCAGACCTCTTGTAAATGATTCCTAGGTCAATTGTTCCCTTAATGTATCTCAAAATCCTCTTAACATCTTGAATATGTAAGTCAGTGGGTTCTTCCATATATCTACTAATAAGTGATACAGCATACATGATATCAGGGCGGGTGGTTGTTAAGTACATTAGGGATCCTACCATTTGTTTGTAGTGTGTGGAATTCACTTTATTTCCTTCACCTTCTTTGGTCAATTTACTTCCTGCTACAACTGGGGTTTGTACAGGTTTGCAATCTGTCATACCGAATCTGTCTAGTATCTCACAGGCATACTTAGATTGATTCATTGAAATTTCACTTTCACCTTGCTTTACCTCAACACCCAGAAAATAACTCAATAGACCCAAATCTGTCATATCAAAGTTGTTTCTCATTGATGACTTAAATTCACTAAGCATTCTAGGTGAGCTGCCTGTGAATATTAAGTCATCAACATAAAGACTCACAATTAACACATCTTGTTCTTTATCTTTCTTCATGTACAGAGTATGTTCTGATGGTGATCTTTCAAATCCTTCTTTGGTAAAGTAAGAGTCAATCTTACTATACCAAGCTCTAGGAGCTTGTTTAAGCCCATACAAGGCTTTTTTCAATTTATACACCTTCTGTTCATTACCTTTCTGTACATAACCTGCAGGTTGTTCTACATACACGGTTTCATTTAATTCTCCATGAAGAAAGGCGCTTTTAACATCTAATTGAAATATCTTCCACCCTTTTAGAGCTGCCATTGCAATAATACACCTTATGGTATCCCAGCGAGCTACTGGGGCAAATATTTCACTGAAATCAATACCATGTTTCTGTGAGTAGCCTTTAGCTACTAGACGAGCTTTGTATTTTTCTACTTCACCCTTCTCATTGAATTTAGTCTTAAACACCCACTTAACTCCTATCTTCTTAGTATTTTTGGGCAGGTCAGTGAGTTCCCAAGTTCCATTCCTTTCAATTGACTTTATCTCATTGTCCATGGCTACTCTCCATTTCTCTTCTTTACAGCTTCTGTGAAGGTAATTGGATCCTCCATATGAGCTAGAAACATCATGTTCAAGTTGTCCTCTGTTTCAACTAAGTTGGTGACATAATCATTTAGATAGGTGGGTTTCCTCTTAACTAGGGGTGTTCGCGGTGCGGTTTGGTTCGGTTTTGAGATAAAAAGTGAACCGAACCGCAAGGTAAAATTACATGCGGTTTGGTTTGGTTCGGTTGGCTTCCTAAAATAAAACCAAACCAAACCAAACCAATGTGGTTTGGATTGGTTCGGTTGGTTCAGTTTTTTCCAAGACAAAATTAATTTAAAACGGAGTTAAAATTAACTAACATAAAAAAGGCTAACATAAATCATTAAGAAAAAATCTACTCAAATATATGTAGTATATAAATCACTCTCTTTTAATTTTTTTCAAATAGCTAAGACAATGTTTAAAAGAATTTGAATGAAATATTTTGTTGTAATTTTTAAATATAGCATAACAATATGGATTATTTGTAAGTGAGTCAGAGAATTAATTAGATTTGGGCTAGTAAGTGAGTGAGAGTTGGGTTGTAGTTGCAATTGGGTTAGTAAGTTAGTAAGGAAGGTTGTAATTCAACAAGCCTTAGTGTTACTTGCGGTTTGGTTTGGTTTGGTTCGGTTTTGGAAAACAAAACCGCGAACCGAACCAAACCGCGCGGTGCAATGAAAAAAAGAACCGAACAAAACCAATCAAAGCGGTTTTTTGCGGTTTTCGGTTTGGTTTGGTTCGGTTTGCGGTTTTCCTATTGGTTTGGTTCGGTTTTGAACACCCCTACTCTTAACCCTCCCTTGCTCTGAAGTTTCTGCAGGTTCTTCCTCTTCATTCTCTATCTCATTTTGAGTCTCATCTCTAGTGGTATTCTCTGTGTCTTGTTCACTAGCTACATTCTCAGTGGTATTCTCAGTGTTTACCTCACCAGTTGCTTCATTTTCAGCTAATTCCCCTTCATCAATTAGAGGTACTTCTTTCTGGTTTGACTGGTTTCCCCATTCCCATTTCTCATTCTCAACAAATTTAACATCCCTACTCACCAACACCTTCTTGTTTATAGGGTCATATAGTTTATAGGCCTTAGATCCTTAACTCACTCCTAGATGAATGCATTTAGTACTCCTATCATCCAATTTGGTTCTCTGTTGTTTAGGTACATGAGCATATGCTATGCAACCGAATACCCTAAAAAAATGAACTGCAGGTTTACTACCTCTCCATACTTCCTCAGGGGTCACATTCTCAAGTATTTTGGTGGGTGATCTATTTCAATGTATGAGACCGATTAATAGCATCAAAGCCGTAACTCTTTTGGCAATTCCTTTTCAGTTAACATGCTTCTAACCATATTAAGAATCGTTCTATTTTTCCTTTCAGCCACCCCATTTTGTTGGGGTGTGTAGGCAGCAGTTAGCTGTCTCTTAATTCCATTGTTGCTACAATAGGATTCAAATTCTTTAGAGGTGAATTCACCACCTCTATCAGTCCTGAGACACTTAATCACACACCCTGATTCTTTTTCTACTTCAATTCTAAACTTCTTAAAATTCTCTAATGCAGCAGATTTTTCACTTAGGAAATACACCCAACATTTCCTAGAGTAATCATCTATAAAGGTTAAGAAATACCTTTTCTTGCTATGGGAGAGAGGCTTGATGGGACCACATATGTCTGCGTGCACTACTTCAAGCTTTTCTTCCGATCTCCGTGAACTTTGTTGAGGAAATGACTCTGTGATGCTTTCCCTTCAAGCAGGCACTGCACATCTTGACTGGTTCCTACAACTTTGGCATTCCTGTCACCATTCCTCTGTCACTCAGTGATTGAAGTGCTTTGTATCCAAGATGCCCGAATCTACAATGCCAGAGGTGTGTTTCATCTTCCACTGAAGCTTTGAAGCATGATGAAACAATAATTCTTCCAGTTACCTTGAACATTCTGTTAGAGGCCATTTTTGATTGGAAAATCAGTCCTCTATCATCATGATACACCTTGCATACATTTCCCCTAAACACCACAGTAATTCCAGGCTTTTCTTGCAGTTGTCCTATGCTCAGGAGGTTACTGCTAAGCCCTGGAATATAGTAAACATCGCCATAACTGTAATTCCATCAACTTCAAGTTTTATGCTCCCCTTTCCTTACGTCATTAGCCTTGTTCCATTTCCCCGCCACGGATACCCTAATGCTTTCATTGAGACCTATGAACCATTCCTTGCGCACCACACATATGATTCTTTGTATCCCGAATCAAGAAACCACACCTCTTGGTCAATTCTCCTTTCTTTCGTCGGTGGATGCCATGAGCAGAATTCCTTCTTCATTCTCATACATGTGATTGATGCTCCCAGAATCAATGAACCATGTTTCTTGATGACTTTCCTTGCCAATATCAGTAGATGCCATGAGTAGAACTTCTTCTTCCTCCTCATCTTCCGCATAATTGGCTTTACTCTCCCAATTGGGGCATTCGTAACGATAATGCCCCAATTTCTTGCAATGATAACACTCGATTGCTTCCTTGTTGAATTGTTGTCTTCCTCTACCTCGTCCTCCTCTTATCACACCTCTTCCTCTGCCTCTATTCCCAGATCTCCCACCATTCGTGATCTTGAGAGCCTGTTCTTCTTCTTTCTCATCCTTCATTCTCTGTTCTTCCACAATAAGACTGCTTTGAAGTTCATCCACAGAGAGTTTTGTTACGTCGTTCGATTGCACAATTGAACAGGCGACGTAATTAAATTTCTTTGTAAGCGACCTCAAGATTTTTTCAACTATGACGACATCTTCCATAGACTCACCGTACATCTTCATTTTGTTCGCAATAGCCAGAGTTCTTGAAACATAATCGTTGATGCTCTCACCTTCCTTCATACCCAGCAACTCGAACTCCCTTCTTGCGACTTGTAGTTGGGCGTGTTTCACCTTTGAAGACCCTTGGTACTTCTGCTTCATCGATTCCCATATCGCCTTTGCACTACTCCTATCAAGAATCGTTTCCATGATTGATCGATCGATTGCTTGAAAGAGGTAGTTTTTTGCTTTCAGATCTTTGAGTTTGCTATCGTCACTTTTCTTGATTTGTTCTGGCGTTGCATCGGTGGGAGAAACATAGACTCCATCTTCAATTAAGTTCCAATATTCTTTCGATCTCAGCAGATTCTCCATAAGCATTGACCAGTGTTCGTAATAACCATCAAATCGCGGGATTGAAGGTTGAAGAAACGTGTGTTCTTTCTCAGTCATCGTGAGAGTGAAATTGGGGAAAATTCTAGGGTTTCGCTCAAGAATGGGATTTCACGCTATCGATCAGGCCCTTGCGAGCTCTGATGCCAATTGTAGAGATGCAATTACTGGAAAACACACAATTAACTTTCTCATTGATACAAAGAATGTATTTATACGAAGACTTGAACTGAGCTTTACAAGCGGTTTTCAACAACCCGATTTTAACAATCAAAACTAACTTTAAGCGAAAACCAATACAAAGTGCTTATCACTTCTAACAAATTTAGTGATAGCCTAAACTGCTTATCAAGTACAATTACAAAAAAGTCCTTTTATTTATATTACACTAATACAACAAAAAATACATTTCTAACAATAAATACGATGAAAGTTGCAAAAAGTTAAAAAAAAAAGTTAGTATTTTTTTATAATACTAACAATGACGTAAAAATGAGGAAAACAAATGAGATTTAATATAAAACATGAACCCCCGTTGGCGCTCTCGTTGGCTCTGTCGTTGCCGCTCTCGTGCGGTTAAAAAAACAAATGAGATTTAGTTATTGATATTTTTAGGAAAAATAATTTTGAAACTTTTGCTAGTTGTATCGTTTTTTTTTACAATCGATAGTGGTTAAATTAACTGATTTAGTAGTTTGAGTAGATTATAGTAAATATTAATTTAAAAAAAACTGATTAAGCAAGTCATGGCGCGCGTCAATGCGGCTGACATTTTATTGTTTGTTGGTTTGTTTTTTATTGCAGCATTTATAGTTTTTTTCCAGCTTTATTGCAGCTTTTTAGGTTAAAAGTTGTTACCTTTTGTCTTTTAGTGCAAAAATGACTAAAAGGACCCAAAAAATTGCCACATTGCGGCCTAGTGAGATGTCTAAAAGTGTAAATGTGCTGACATATAGTTTGATTATAGTAGAGTAGAGTAGATAGATTGATATTATTATTATCATTAATTATATTATTAATATATGAACATAATGTCTTAAGTTGGAACATTTGATTGTCAACGGCTATAAGTGATGTTGGTGTACCTAATGATGTAAATGATTGATGGAAAAAATGAAATAAAATAGTGATATAAAACAGAGATTCCACACAATTGGTTGGATACTTTTTTACAAAGTGTCTATTTTTTTTTTTTTTTTTTTGAAAAATAACTCTCTGTTGTATTGTTATGAAGGAGCTAAAATGATGTCTCTAAGTTGGAAGGAAGATAAATTGAGATGGAACCGATGAAATCCATACTTTTTTTTGATTGAAAATCCATACTAATCTCTTTCCACTCCCTTTCATCGAATGTTTTTGATGAGAAGAGATTCAATGAAAATAGAAGCAATGATATTTTCTCACCATAATAATTATAAATATAAACAGCCCAATTATGAACGTGCCTAAAAAACATTGAATGTAGAATAACCTACTAGTTTGTAGTAGCATGAAACAATTGACAACAGAAGATAAACCTATATTTGTTCAATTGTTTTGTTCAGAATTTTAACCAGCAATTGGCTTCCCATTTGATGTCCCTTGTTCATGGTCATTCTCCTGTCTCACAATGCTCCCCCAGAACCAATGATTTTCAAAAAGAAGATAAATCTCCTCAATTGGAACTTGTTTTGTTTCCGGCAAAAGGAAGAAAACAAAGATACTCATGATGACAATTAAACCACCAAACAGCAAGAAGATTCCATATTTGAGGTGACATAGCGACAAAAGAAACAATTGTGCAACAAGAGCAGTGAAGGTCATGTTGACACAAACCACAATACTTTGTGCAGATGACCTTATCTCTAATGGGAATAGCTCACTTGGAACCAACCATCCTAGAGGACCCCAAGATCTTCCATATGCCAAAACAAACAAGAAAATCACCACCACAAGAAAAGCACTTATGCCTTTTGAAAGTTCTTTTCCATGTCCAAACTCCACTGCCAAAACCACAGCAGTAATAATCTGCAAATCAATGAAAAATGGTTATTACTTATTACTGCATTTTTGTTGGATAAAATGAAATTCAAGGATAGTAAAAGTGTGTTTGATTTGCAAAAAGGTAAGTACTGGACTGAACAGAACAGTGCTGGATAGAACGGTACTAAACAAAATTTGTGTTTTTGTCTAGTACCATGTCTTGTTTCCAAATTAAACAGGGTACAACTGGAGTTGTCCTGTCCAATGTTACTTTTTACCAATCAAGCGCACCTAAAGAAACAAAAAGAGTGTTTGCTTACCATGCAGCATATCATTTCAAAACCAGCTTCCAAGAAGAATTTTCTTCTACCAAACTTATCAACTAAAACCATTGAGATAACAGTGGCAACAAGGAGAGCTCCATTAGTAATAAAAGATGAAAAAAGAGATGCATTAGCTCCAAATCCCAAACTCTGAAATATGACAGGTGCATAAAAGAGAATAGAGTTGTTTCCAGTTAACTGTTGAAATGCTGGAATCCCTAATGCTCCTATTACTAATTGTGGTCTGTACTTTCTCTTGAGGAGTGTCCTAAATGGATCCTTGATCGCTCGCGCTTGTTCACTCGCGTCTTTAAGATCTTCAAATTCAGCTTCAACATTCTTGGTTCCTCTAATTTTCTCCAAAACTCTTCTTGCTTCTTCCAATCTTCCTTGTTCCACAAGGCTATTTGGTGTCTCAGCACATAAGATACCTCCAAAAAGCATTAGAATTGCTGGAATACCTGCCAATCCAAGTGATATTCTCCAACCATGAGGATGGATTTTGTCAGTGAAATAATTAACCAGGTTAGCAATCAAGATTCCAGCACAGGTTGTGAACTGAAACAGTTGGTTAACCGCTCCTCGGTTCTTCGCTGGAGCCATCTCAGATAAATACAAAGGAACAGCCTGCACAATTAAACCAAATACATGATACATCAGTCATTCAATGAACCTAAAACTGCAATATATAGAACCAGAGCGAGTAAATGTTTTTATTTATGTCATCTAACTTACTTGGTTGCCAAATCCAATGCCACCACCAAGAAAGACTCTGCCAATGATTAACATTGGAATGTTCTGAGCAGCTGCATTGAGGATTGCTCCAACTAGAAAGCTAAGGGCACCAACTATGATACTGGCTTTTCTTCCCTTGTTTCTTGTTAGGTGGGAAGCAAAAAATGTCATAACCAGTGCTGAGAGATAAAGTGATGATGTGAATAATGTTAGCACTTGGTTGTCATATTTACAGTAGTCTGTCTCATTCAGATGCTGGTGCTTCCTTCTATACACATCTGGGAAAAATTCCTCCAGAAAATCATCCATTGAGGTCACCCCACCTAACAAAATAGTAAAATACCAAGATTAATTTTTGCTAATGCTTAGGAGCAAATTTCGGACTGATCAACACTGAGTTTTGTCTAATGCGAGAATGAACTTGAAAGTATCGAGTCGACTCTATGTCTTAAAGTAGCTTGTACCACTGGCCAACCACTTTTTTAATATTGATAAATGATAATAAGAAAAGTCAACAACAATAATTAGTTAATTAATTAATAAAAGAGCCAATGCAGAAGCAGTGTTAGTTTGATCACTACAGTACATAGGAAATGCAAGTAGCATGATCCAAACTGTCAAACAAACTCCAACCGAAATTCTCGGCTAAGTTTTTATGCCAAGTTGGAAATTGAAATATCCCAAAATTAAAATAAAATAAAATAAAATTGAAGCAAAAGTCATCAGTTGAACAAATAGATAAAAATTTCTCTTTTCTATCGTTTCTTGATACGTCTGCAATTATTAGAAACCACTCTCAAGTCAAAGTCACAAGCCAACTCAGCATCCAACTCATCAACACAACTTGACAGCAAGGACTTGACAACTAGCACAAGGGACACGCTTGAAGGTAAAGCTGATGACACTAAGTCAAAGAGTAAAGCAAGTCTACAGAATTCAGAAAGTCAATCTTGTAATAAGGGTTCTAGTTGAAAATGTAAATTCAGTTAAAGAACTGTTAGTAGATATAACAAACTCCTTCTGATTCAGTTAGTGAGTTAGTTTAGAATTACTCTCACTATATAGTCTATTGTAATCTGTACATTGAATGATAAGAAAAGTATGGAAACAAAGTTTTCAATTACAAAGTAATCTTTTCATGGTATCAATCGCCACGATCTTCCACGCTTCCTGATTCCTCTTCTTCGTCGTGTGTCCTTCTCTCAAGATCCATCCATGGCGGATCCGACTTCACCAAAACAATTCACTGCGCCAGTCACGATCTTTTCGCACAGCAAAGATCAATCGAATAACTCACATGGCTTCGCGTACGTTCCAAAGCTCACGATTAAACTCGAAGACAAAAATTTTCTCATGTGGAATCAACAGGTTGAGGGAATCATCACCTCTTATAAACTTCACCGATTCTTGGTGAATCCATCGATTCCGGCCAAGTATGACTCTGAAGCAAATAAAATCGCCGACAAAGTCTCCGATGCGTATGAACAATGGTTGGTCCAAGATCAACTCCTCTTTACTTGGTTGCTCTCCACCCTCTCAGACACCGTTCTACCCCGTGTCCTAACTTGCAAGCACTCTCATGAGGTGTGGGAACGCATCCACCAACATTACTACTCACACTTGAAAGCCAGGGTTCGGCAACTGAGATCGGAGTTCAAGAATACAAAAAAGGCTAACCGATCTATTTCAGAGTACATCCTAAGGATTCATGCTCTGGGTGATTCTTTAATCTCCATAGGGGAACCGATCACCGATCAAGACAAAATAGATGTCCTTCTCGATGGCTCCAGGAAGAATATGGAGGATTCGTTATGATGATCTACTGGCCGCCCGATTCACCGTGTCTTTTCGACATCAAGCCCTTTTCTTTGGTTCAGAAGCGCGGCTCGACAAGCATCGCCAAGAATTGACCACCACACGCGGTTAGTGCTAACTTCCGCAGCGCCGCGAAACTACAACTTCCACAACCGCGGGCGTGGCGTAACAAATCGAGGCGTGGCGCGTGGGAGAGGACGACACCGCCTCATCGATGAGAACTACACACCGTGTTCAAGCACCAACCCGCCAACTCGCGCAACAAGTATGGGCATCCAAATGGTGAATGTTGGTATCGCTCGATGAGAATTTTGAAGCCTCAAAGACCAAATCCAATTCCAACTCTAAGAATTGGATGATGGTGCGGCCTCAACATCGGAAAAGACTCTAAAGAAGCATCTCGCAACACGACCCACGGTGAACTTTGCCACCACCAACGAAGCTTCCGATGCTCTCAATGCCGATTATGACCTGCGGAGGTGATACAAAGGCCACATCATGTAACCCCTTATAGTGATCACCTAGACTATAGTACTCCATACACTGGGTCTGCTACGGTGGCCATGGGCAATGGCCAAGGCATACCAATCAAGTCCATAGGACACTCGCATTTGCATCCCATTTCAATCCCAAGATACTTTTGCATATGCATAAACTACGCCATGTATGTGCCGCACATTAAGAAAAATTTGATGTCTCAGATCTAGATTTGCCAAAGACAATAATGTTTTCTTTGAATTTCATCACAAATACTTGTGTTGTTAAATCCCGTGTAACTAAACAAGTTTTACTCGAGGGTTTGAGGAGAAAGATGGTCTCTATGCCTTCAAACTTCGCACACTCCAGAGTCGCGAGAAACTCTCATAATAAACTGCCTAGAATAACCTTGTTTTCCTCATCATTAATCAAGTCACACACAATGCACATACACAAAATCGTGTATTTTTCGATTCTTTGTTTGAATTGTGGCACTCTAGACTTGGTCACACTCATGTAAACAATGTAAACACTGCCCTTAAACTTTGTAACATCTCCTTACCAAATAAATGTACCGATTTTGTTTGTAAGGCTTGTTGTTTGGGCAAATCTCATAAGCTTCCCGCCCCATCTTCAACTTCGCTTTATACTAAACCTTTGAATTGGTGCATAGTGATTTATGGGGCCATCTCCTTCCCTTCACCCACTGTGCTTCAATTACTACATCACCTTTGTTGACACGCTCACCAAGTACACGTGGATTTACTTTCTTAAGAATAAATCGATGCACTCACCGCATTCACACAGTTTCATGCCAAAATAGCTACACAATTCAACACTAAAATACAATCGGGATCAAACCGATTTTTGGGGGAGAATTTCGTCCCTTTACTCAACACTGGCAAATCTAGGTATAACACATAGACTCACATGTCCTTACACTTCACATCAAAATGGCACAGTTGAAAGAAAACATAGGCAAATAGTTGAAATGGGATTGTCTTTGCTTGCATATGCATCTATACCTGTTGCATTTTGGGATCATGCATTTGTTACTGCTGTACAGATCATTAATATTTTACCTAGTACAGCTCATAAACCCCCTATATCACCACATCAGGCCTTACACAATAAGCAACCAACCTATGATCACCTCATAATATTTGGATGTAGTGTGTACCCTTTCTCGCACCTTACAACAAACATAAACTCCATTTTAGAAGTGAGAGTGTGTCAACCTAGGAATCTCACCTCAACACAAAGGCTACAAATGTTTAAGTGCCTCTCCGCGAAATTTTTATCACCAAAGATCGATTTTTGATGAAACAAAACTACCATACACAACCCTATTTCCCATACACCCCACCACTACTTCTACTACTCCACCTACTACTCCTATATCTCTTCCCACCCCTCTCTTAAATGCAACCATTCCCAATATTCCTCCTACATCAACCTCACTACCTCAAGATAACCTTCCTGACATCCCTCCTCCTACTACTACGATCGCACCTCAACCAATATCCACCGTCACCTTACCATCTACCAATCCTCTACTCCCATCAGATCTAACACTCTTCCAAAGACCACCAAATCCACCCCAACCGCCCCCACCACCTCCTCTCATCCAATGTTAACTCGCACTTAAAAAGCGGAAAGACAAAACCCAAAGTTTTCCTTAGCATAGCAGAACCAGCAACTGTTAAACAGGCCCTTATTCATCCTCAGTGGAGAACTGCTATGCAAACCGAGTATGATGCCCTCACCAACAACAATACTTGGACTCTTACCACTCTTCCTCCACATAGAAAGCCTATAGGTTGCAAATGGGTGTTTAGGATCAAGGAAAACTCTGATGGAACCTTGAACAAGTTCAAAGCTAGATTGGTAGCCAAAGGCTTTCACCAAATTGAAGGAAAGGACTTCACTGAAACATTCTCCCCCGTAGTTAAACATACTACCATCAGAATAATCCTCACTCTTGCTTTAACCTACAACTGGTCCATGAAACTAATAGATATAAATAATGCATTCATAAATGGATACCTTGATGAGGAAATTTACATGAGCCAACCCCAGGTTTTGAGTCCAGTGATCCCACTCTAGTTTGCAAACTGAATAGGGCCCTCTATGGCTTGAAACAAGCACCTAGGGCTTGGTACCAAAGACTAACACAGCAGCTAGTTAAGTTTGGATTTATTGCTAGTAGGTGTGATCATTCACTTTTGTTTACTGTCATTATGGTGTGACACTATATGCTCTTGTATATGTGGATGATATCATCCTCACTGGTTCCTCTTCCAAGTTAATTTCTGACCTCATCTCCAAGCTGCATCACACCTTTGCTCTAAAAGAGCTTGGCTTCCCAGATTACTTTCTTGGTATTGAAGTACAGAAAACATCAAATGGCTCCCTCCTTCTGACACAGAGTAAATACATCAGGGACCTGCTAACTAAGGCAAATATGCAGAACTGTAACAGCAGCTCCACTCCCATGCTCTCTTCCCTCAAGCTCAGTAAGAAAGGCACTGATCTACTTCAAGATGTGCACAAATACAGGTCTCTGGTGGGTGCCCTGCAATATGTAACACTCACTCGACCAGAAATAGCATTCACAGTTAATAAACTATGTCAATTTCTATCCTCACCACTTGAATCTCACTGGTATGCTGTAAAAAGGGTCTTAAGATACTTGGCAGGCACTTTGAACTATGGCATTTTACTACAACTAGCCTCTGTTGACACCAATTTTTCTCTAAGAGTTTATTGTGACAGTGACTGGGCTAGTGATCCAGATGATAGACGATCTACATCAGGACTTTGTGTGTATTTTGGTCCCAATCTTGTTGCCTGGACAGCAAAGAAACAGAGTCTTGTGGCTCGGTCTAGTGCAGAGGCAGAATACAGAGGTATGGCTCAAGCTACCTCTGAATTATTATGGATTCAGTCTCTGTTGTGTGAACTAAAGGTTCCATTTCAGACACCAACATTACTCTGTGATAACCTATCAGCTGTTATGCTAGCTCATAATCCTATTTTACATGCTAGAACCAAACATATTGAACTTGATATTCACTTTGTGCGTGAGAAAATTGCTGCCAAAACTCTAAGGGTTCAGCACATTCCTGCTACTGCACAAGTTGCAGATATTTTTACAAAAGCATTAGGCACCACTGCATTTCTTCAGCTCAGATCCAAACTCAGAGTGATCCCCACTGCTGAGCTTGCCGGGGGAGTATTAGAAACCACTCTCAAGTCAAAGTCACAAGCCAACTCAGCATCCAACTCATCAACACAACTTGACAGCAAGGACTTGACAACTAGCACAAGGGACACGCTTGAAGGTAAAGCTGATGACACTAAGTCAAAGAGTAAAGCAAGTCTACAGAATTCAGAAAGTCAATCTTGTAATAAGGGTTCTAGTTGAAAATGTAAATTCAGTTAAAGAACTGTTAGTAGATATAACAAACTCCTTCTGATTCAGTTAGTGAGTTAGTTTAGAATTACTCTCACTATATAGTCTATTGTAATCTGTACATTGAATGATAAGAAAAGTATGGAAACAAAGTTTTCAATTACAAAGTAATCTTTTCAGCAATTCTTGGCATTTTGTCCATTCTCAAAAACAATTCACAAATAATATTCAATGACAACGACAAGAATATTATTTTGCCATAAAAATATTAAAAGACACCTTGTAAATCACATAAACATAAAGAAAAAAAGATTAGATCTTTGTATTAAAACCAAAGTCATTGTAAAACAAAAATCAACAACAAAAAAAACTGAAACACCAACGAAGATCATAACATGAAAACAAGAAAAGGTGAATCATTCCAGATGTTAAAACAGACAATTGAATTTGAATTTGAATTTGGATAGAAGAAAGAGTTGAAAGAAAAGAAACCTGAAACACCAAGATCATAACCAAAAAGAGAACCACCAAGAGCTCCAACAACGCAGGTAAAAGCGAAATAGACAGTGAACTTGTGTTCATACAGATGAGCTCTTTTTCCTGGCCCACCATCTGGCAATCCTCCACCCGCCATTACTCTCTCTCTCTCTCTCTCTCTCTCTCTCTCTGTGTCAGTCTTCTTCCTCTCAAAAAATCCACAAAATGAGTTTCGGCTCATGAGTCTTATATATAGTCAACTCATAGTGGATACACGTCAGCAAATCTCAATTTCATCTTTCTACTATTTAATTTTATTTTTTTAAAAAAAAAAAGGAAAATAATCATAAGTATAGTGTGAAGGGAAAAATAGGAAAAGAGTGGTTTAAATATTTGTAGTAATCGTTTATCGATCACAAGAATGGATAAAGAACGTCAAGTGGTAGATAGAGTAGAACGTTAGGCTGTTGAGTCAAAAACATACTTATAAGTCTTACAAAATTGCTTAAATTAAATTGACTTTTATGGATTTAAATGATACTTTTGAATCCAACGGTGATGGATTGATACAATGTGTGATGTTGAATTGTGGATAGAGACAAAGAAAAAAGAACAGCCAGATTTGACTCGGAGAGCCACAACTCTCTTCCCATTCTCTCATTTAAATTTCCATCTTATCTTTTCATATTATTAATCACTAGCTGTATGAGGCCGGCTATCAATTAATGTTTTAAAAACCGAATTAGATATTAAATCGGTGATACTTTCGAATCATGATTGAAATACTTAAAATCGTATAAACTCAGATAAAATTGCAAACTGTTCAAATAACCGAACCGTAAAAAGTATTAAGTTATGGTTTAACCGGATCAACCACTTAATTGTTTCGATTTTCAAAACATTGGTATCAATTAAATTTCCTCTCTTGTCTAACTTGGTGGCCGGCTATTTGCCAACTAATATACATTCAACTTTTTTTTTTACTTTAAAATAGTCAACTGTTGTCTAATATTTAATATTGAGAGAATGAGAAAAAACTGCCATTAAAAAAATAAGTTTTTATGGCAAAAAAATAAATCGAGATAGGTGGGTGGAAAATTATTAGGTCTTAATTTTTTTTAGACAATGCGGCAATTGTCATTAGAAATTCACGCACACAATTATTAGAACTCAAGTTCAAACCCGAGACATACCTAACCTAACAATTTCGGCATTTGTCAATTGAACTAAGTATTATGATTTAAGCCTTAACTTTTTTTTTTGACAAAATGTTGTAACTTTCTATTTCGTCATAAATAAAAAAGCTCTCTATCGCCTTACTTTTAAAAGTTTAATTTTACAATTTATTTTAATTTTGCAACACGGTCCTTAGTACAAATTATTAGGTTCCTTATCGATTGAACTAACATTGTTGGTCTAGTGATATAAGTTATTTTGAAACACAAAGGTCAACTCAATGCTCTTAGATTCGATTCTCGCGGTGAACAAACTCAATGTTGATCAATTGTTGATCTAATGGTATTTGACGGAATTTGCATTAGATATGTCTAATGTTTATGTCTCCATTAGTCCTATTGGGTGACAGAGGTAAATGTAATTTCTTTTGTTAGTCCTCAAAATATCCATTGATTTTTCTTGCATTACACTTGGGTGTCTTTGTCTCACCTTAAAAATTGAATTGTCTATAAAAAATGGGTGTTTTTTTCTTCTTTCTTTGGTGCAGTCTTTTTTATTTAAAATTTAAAACTAACAACATAACCCGATGCATATGGGACCAGTGGCGGATGAAGGCTATAGTGCCTGTGGGCAATTGTCCCCACCAAAAAGTAAAATTCATACGTAAACACATTAGAATATTTTATTTGCCTTTATTAAAAAATTAATTTTACCCCATTAAAATCTAATTACCCAAACAAATTTAGTAAACAATTCCAAGTAAAAAAATAGGTTTTGTTTTACACGCTTGCGAGAGGACCGTATATTCCCGATTCTTCCTTTCTTTCACGTTCTCTCTCCCTGACTCTCTCACTTCGCTTCTCTCACTGTCTCTCAATTTTTGTTCTCATTTTCAGATTCACTCTCTTCTTGCGTGAAGAGAGGATGAAGTGAGAAGAGAAGAGTATTTGAAAAGGAAGAGGTTGGATGAATGAACGTAGAAGATGATGTTGGAGGGAGAAGAGAGGCCGCAGGGAGAAGAGGAAAGGCTGAGGTTAGAGTGATGAAGTGAGAAGAGAAAAGGAAGACGAGGAGAGGACCGCGAGTTCAGTAGGTTGAGTAGTAGTAGTAGTGAAGAAGAGAAATGTTGTTGAAGGTTTTTTATGATCTCATTAATGTGATTAGGTAGGTAGTAGAAGAGTAAGTAAGCCATAAATGCAGCTGTCCACCATACACTGTTGCAATTGGTGCTGCATTCCATATCACCCATCATGTAGGAAGTGAACAAAAGTTTTGGTTCCAGCCTCTCCTCCTGAAAAGGCGATTTTGCCTTATAAAAAATGAGAGATATATATATATATATATATATATATATATATATATATATATATATATATATATATATATAAAATAAACTATTAAGTAGTAGCGTGTATACGACACGTCACCAGACAAAATAAAATATGTAAGATCTTACGTCATATCCACATCAGCATTCACGAATTACATGGTAGCCCACTTCAGCATAACAAACAAAATAAACGGACGTGATTAGATCAAATAATGGAAGAGATTATCGACGGACAGGAGCTATTAAGATTTCGGCTGACCATATAAAAGGTGAAGCAGATAAACAGACGAGATTTGCTCAAATTATGGAAGAAAAAATCGACGGTTGTGGGTGATTTAGATTTCGGCTGGGACAAAACAATACGTATTTTAATTATCATTCAATTTTGCATTTAACTAGAATAAATTGTAATGAATTTTTTCCAATTGATTTGAAAAGTATAATTTGAAACCCATAATTTTTAACAGTTACATCGGAAGTAATCTCATCGCAAATAATTTTTATGGAATTGAAATGGAATTGAAATGATGTTTTCAATTATGGGTTCTTAATTTTCCTTCAGTTACCAAAAAAAAAAATTATGGGTTCTTAAAAAAATTCAATCAAGGCGTTTTATGATTTGAAAAACATAATTGAGACCCATAATTTTTATGAGTGATGTTGTAATGTAAATCAAGTTGTTTTATAAATATTGTCATATTACGCCGTGAATATGACAATATTTATAAAACAACTTGTGTATCAAGTTGTTTTATAAATTTGAGGATGCACATTTTCAAGCACGACCGACAGCTGCATGAGGGACAATTGTATGCCATAAGCAAGTTTTTCGTCGCATCAAATGTTGGCGAATATCGTGCCACAAGGCACAACTATACTGACTGAACATCAACCTCCACACAGTTATTCGCCCTGCGGCATGTTCAGACTCCATACCAGATCCTGAAATAGTCTTCACTCCACCGACTGAATGCTTCACCAAAGAGTTTAATCAACACTACTTAGTGGGTACGTATCTTTGAAATGTTAGCCATGTCTCCCAGATTATAGTTTTTTCTCATTCGATGACACCAAATTTCAAAAGGAAACGACACATCTTCCAAGATGAAGATCGAGCTCGAAAACCGAGGGTTCGCGAAGTTTATGGGTTTAGTTATTGAACATTCATGTTATTCAAATACTAATGAACCTAACAGAGTTTGTTTTGCTTGCTATTTTTTTATGAAGGTGTTGATTCACCGTCCAATTGTTTGGCGAGTATGTCGCTGAAGTGAAAAAGTTGGTCTCTTCTCCAAATGGAAACAATGTTGTCCTCGCCTTTTTGTGGTGCAAGGTTGACACTTGGGAAGGTATCTTATAAATTGGTATATTAATATTTGTTCTATGTGGAAGAGAATATCTTCATCATCCCTTACCGATAATATCAACAATGCATTATTGTCGTATTATTTACAAATGCAGGTGGTAGATCACTGCAGACATCGATGCATACCACGAAGCTTTTGATCAACCCCTCTATACACCGGAGACCGCTCTTTTGAAAGAGACGTAAGTTGGGAACGAATTTCACACTTGATTGTCGTTTTCTATAGTCATTCAATGGTTAGAGATGATGGTACGTATTTTCTGTATTTGTAGTACCCATTAAAATATACTTAAGTTCTATAATGCATTCCAAGCTCCTTTGCGAAGATGTGTTAAAAGTTCGCACTGACAGCGGTGTCTTTGATTAACAGAATTTTTCAGGCGATTACCTCACCAACATTGACACTCACCCAAGGAAGTAAGAGTGGAGGTTCTAAGGATGACTTTCTCCAGGTGATAATTTGATTTGTTTGTTGAGGATCGAAATTGTTTAGTACCATATTCTACTAATTCGAATTTATTGTAGTTCTTTCCAATTATAGCGAGTTGCCAAAATCTATTCACATATGTAGTTGCTAATTTTGGTTATGTATACAGCAGAACAACTTTGTTGTTTTAGCAAACATTGATGCCATCGTCAACGATGATGAGTGGTTGTACTAGGCATGCAAATGCCACAAAAAAGTGATCGAAGATTCCGATATGTACTACTGTGACAAGTGTGACACCCATGTGACAGATGTGACCAAAAATAAGTTGACACTTTCACTGCCAGGAAGTGTTAACGATAGAGAACACCTCAATAGGGGATTCGGGCAGTGTGCAAATATAAAAAATGACATTTGACTATGAGACCATCTCATAAATATAAAAATTACTTATTTTTCACTTAACGGGAATTTCCTAAAACACCCATAAAGAAATCTTCAAATTCCTAACACACCCTTTGTGAACTAGGTTTCCCTTCTTATAGTCCATTTTCTGTGTGCTATACTTCTACGTTTATCATTGGATATTCAGATTTAGCCTCATACCTCAATTTGGACAAGTGGTTGGGAACACTGTACCAAGCTTTATAGTCTAAAATACTTTTTCCCCTACTAATTTTAATTTTTTTGTTCGCTACAAAACATTAATTTTAACGAGTAGCCCAACAAAACTTGTCAGACTACCAATCGGATATCTTAGTTAGAGACTCTATAGTTTTCCATCTATTTGCACCAAAAATTATCAAAAACTATTTCTAATCAAATTGTTAATATGATTTTACAATGGTTATCACTCATATCCTAAAAAAATGCATTTGCTATAAAAAAACAAACCAAACAATTGTACTAACAAAAAATGAGTTCTCCAATAACCAACTCAATTTGACAACAATTACGGTAAGACAACGGTGGAAAGCACGGTCATGCAGTCAAGTCAGCCACTAATGATATTTACAGGGATCAAAATTTACTTCATTTATTAAATTAGCTCTACCATTCTTTCTGATAAATCATTCGATGTGTCGGAACGCTTTGATGTGTGCTATATATGTATATATATATATATATATATATATATATATATATATGCACAAATAGAAATGCCTACTAATTATTTTCCCTCAATGACCAAATTGGGCACTATTACTCACGATGTTATGTATACCCGTGCAACGCACAGGCAATGGATACTAGTATACACACACAACTTAGATTATTCCCCGTAAATTGCTTTAAATAATAATAATACTGCAACTTCTAAAATATAATGATTCTTTTGATCTTGATAGAGAAATTCTATTCGAATAATTGAAGTTCATTAGAGAAGTTATATTAGCCGAATCAAAGTCATGATGTTTTAGGATATTGAATTCTTATAAGTCATTTAGTTGTATTCCCAACGCATGCACCGCATATATATGTAGAATAATTTAACTATTCTTATTACTAATTAAAATGGCGTTTTTTAAATTGAAAATGTTAGAATTTTATTCATGATTTATTAGTATCATTTTCATTTTCATTTCTATAGAGATACTTTTGTAAAGAAGCTTGATTATTAATAATCATTAATGGTTTGCAACAATAATGATGTCAAATAGTTAGTTACAAATGCATCATTAATTGGTTTGCGCAGCACATCAAAAATCTCAAAATCGATTTAGCAAGGAAAGATTTTGGGTTCTAATAACTTTGCCAATTGTATGAAACGTTATCGACAAGCTGCGACAAGGCTTATAAAAAATAAATAAAAAGCAACGATAAGCAGGTGGAAGCTGGCTATGTATTAAACAATTAAGAAAATTGAAATGTATACATATATTGTTTGTTCCAATCGGAGAGATTAAACATTAACGTTTCAAATATTGATTGTCTCAAACAAATAAAGAGATTTCCTTTGTTGAATTCATGAATTTATTGCCATCTTATTATGCTTGTGCATTTGATGCTCGATCTTCCTTTCCTTCTGCTATTACTTTCTTCCAGAACCAATGACTCTCAAAGAGAAGATAAATTTCTTCAATGGGAACTTGTTTAGTTTCCGGCAAGAAGAAGAAGACACAGAGTGTCATGACAACCATAAAGCCAGCAAAAAGCAAGAAGATTCCATATCTCAGGTGACATAGTGACATAAGAAACAATTGTGCAACAAGAGCGGTGAAGATCATGTTGACACAAACCACAACACTTTGTGCAGCTGACCTTATCTCCAATGGGAACAATTCACTAGGAACCAACCATCCCAAAGGACCCCACGATCTTCCAAATGCCAACACAAATAAGAATATCACAATAACCAAAAACACACTTACGCCTTTTGAAAGTTCTTTTCCCGTTCCAAAGAAAAGTGCCAACACAACTGCTGTAGAAACCTGCACATACATCAAAAACACGTACACTTTTTTAAGTTCATTGAATAAATGATGTATCTTGCTACGAAAGAGTGAGTGCTTTGCTTACCATGCACAAAAACATTTCAACACCAGCTTCCAAAAAGAAAGCTCTCCTTCCAAACTTGTCAACCAAAAACATTGAGATCAAAGTGGCAAGAACAAGTGCAACACTAGTAATAGTTGATGAATATAGAGCGGCTTGATCACCAAATCCCAAAGTTTGGAAAATAACAGGTGCATAAAAGAGAATAGAATTATTTCCAGTGAGTTGTTGGAATGCAGGAATAGCCAAGGCACCAATAATGAATTGAGGCCTATTCTTTTTAAGAAGGAGATTTTGGAATGGGTTCTTAATAGATTGTGCTTCTTTGCTAGCATCAAGAAGATCATCAAATTCAGCATCAACATTGGAAGTTCCTCTCACTCTCTCTAATACCTTTCTTCCCTCTTCAAGTTTGCCTTGTTCCACAAGACTGTTTGGTGTCTCTGGACAGAATATACCACCAATAAACATAACAGTTGCTGGAACTGTTGCTAAACCAAGAGATAATCTCCATCCCCATGGATGAATTTGCTCAGTAGCATAGTTTACAAGGTTAGCAATCAAAATTCCCAAACAAGTTGTCAATTGAAATAGTTGATTCACTGCTCCTCTCACTTTTGCAGGAGCCATTTCTGATAGATACAAGGGAACAGCCTAAACAACAAAATTATTAACACAATCATTATATAGTTACTATATTATATATATATATATATATATATATATATATATATATATATATTTTCAATTAAAGTTACCTCACCTGGTTACCAAATCCAATGCCAACACCAAGAAGGATACGACCAAGGATCAACATAAAAATGTTGACTGCGGCAGCATTTAGTACAGCTCCAATGAAAAAGCTTATGGCACCAACAATGATACTGGCTCTCCTTCCTTTGTTTTTTGTTATGCTGGAAGCCCCAAAAGTGGAAATCAAAGCCGCAAAATACAGAGACGATGTGAACAATGTCAACATCTGATCATCGTATTTACAATAATCTGTCTCTGTCAAATGTGCATGCTTCCTCTCATACACATCTGGAAAGAATTCTTTCAAGAAATCATCCATACCTGTAACTCCACCTGAAACACCAAGATCATATCCAAAGAGAGAGCCACCAAGAGCACCAACAATGCATGAAAAGATGAAATAATTAGTAATCTTGTATTCATAAAGATGGGCCCTTTTAAGAGTCCCTGCATCAGCAAACGCTCCACCTGCCATTTTTTATTAGTAATAAATTAAATTTCTGTCTCACATGTATTTCCTTAATTTGTCCCCCTTGTTTGTTCCTTCCTTAAACAAAAGGAGAGAGACAAATAAGAAATACAGTGTGTTTCCTGAAACCATTTCATGGGACTATATATACTTGTGACGAGATCATCTACATTCCATATTTAACTAAAAACACCCCAGAATAGTTGTGGATATAAAGAGATGTAGACTAAGGATCGAAGTTTTCCTTTTTTATGTTAATTAGCAGATAAATAAACGTTAATATCGAGTCTTATCCCTGTTTGATAGGAAAAATGGGAGATGGAGAATGGTGGTGACATATCTAGATAATCACATAGTTATCTAAAAAAAACATAGTTATCTAAAATAGATATTATGTAATGGATTAAAGAGAATAATAACCATAATAACTTGGTCACAAAAAAAAAACATAATAATTCAACAGAGGGAAAGAGACTTTCATATTCAATAACCAACTAATGACATGGAATTTTCTCTATTTGGTGGCCTCTTTATGAAAAAAAAAAAGCTTACCGCAATTCAAATTTCAATTATGTCATTTGTATCGAATTTTTTTTTCAATTATGTCATAGTTATTATGAGGTTTTTGAAGAAGATTTGAAAATGTGATGTCCATGAGAGAGTTCGGGCGTTGATTTTTTTGTCCGGCACTTATTTTTTTTATTATCAAAATGTACTCCTCATTGTTAAGCATGTATTATTTTGGGTTTTTTTGTACCCCCACTATTTACTAATATATCCCCACTCTATGTTTTTGGACGGACATACCCCTGACAAAAATTGATCCAAACGGATTTATGTTTATAATAAGTAAATACGATTTATGTTTTTTCAAGTCGTATTTTACTTATATACGATTTCCCTGACAAAAATCAAATAAATTAAAAAAAAAAAAAAAGAATCTTATTTATCTCATAATAAGGTAAATACGATGTGATTTTTTTAAGGAAAATCGGATTTATTTTGATGAAGGTAAATAGGACTTACTATTTTTTAAGCTTCTGGGAGGAAATCGTATCTAGATAAATACCATGCGAAATTTGTTGGAAATCGTATCTATCTCCTAGAAGGTAAATACGATGAGCTCTAAAATATTTCTGGCCAAATCGCATGTAAGTGAGAAATGATATATATTCTGTAAATTTGTAATTTTTAGGGGTATTTTAGTCTTTTCCCTGTATGCGTGGGGGTATGGAGTCAAAAGGTGGGGTACAAAAAAAACTTTTATTTTTATGAGAATGGTTGAACCCATATAACATAACCGTTTGTTAGTTAATATCTACAAGAAAATTTCACAGTCATTTTTTTAATCAACAGTACACACATCCATTTTTTTGTGAACTATCTTACCCTCATTATTGTTAAAGAGTGTTTTTATCAAAGTTTTTATGAATTAAGTTTCCCACATTCTAAATCATCACCCTACATTGATACGTATCTTCGCAAATATATCATATATAAACACAACTCTGTTAACATAAAAATTATATTCTATGTTTGGTTGTAAATTATCAATTCGTATCAACCACTAATTTTACAATACATAATTTTTTTTTAATATTTTTTACACAATTCCTTATAACTACGTCTGTGCTGGACACCACATAGAATCTTTATATTTCCAACTTGTAAACAAAAAGGCTTGAGGTGAAAATTGTTGCGCTCAAAGTAACAGGAAAATGGAATAAACATAAACATAAATAAATAAATATAAATAAATAAAATAAAGGATGAAATGAAATTCACCCCAAAATGGATGGAATAACGTAAACTGTAAAGTAAGCCTTTCTTTTACTACCATTTGTTTCGTTCGGGTTTATTCCATTCTTGTGCTCCGCACTCCCTCATCAATCCACACACTCACTCACTCGTTCACCGACTCCACTCCACCCTATTTTCCATAGCGCCAGAAGAAGAGAAGAAGAAGCGCGACGATGGTGAGAGTGATTCCTATGGCTAATTCCATTCGACCCACTCTCTCCTCCTTCAGATTTTCACCGCCTCCTCCTCCTTCTCTCTTCAATCAATCTCATCCACTCTCTATCTCTCATCTTTCCACAGGTAACTTTCTATCCAACTTCCTTCCTTTCAACACTTTGAACTTGCTCCTAATTCACTCATTTCTCATAACCTAATTACCAATTCTTCATACATGATAATAATAATAATATGTGTTGATAAGCTGAAATTATGCTCTTGCTTTTTCATCTTCAATTTTTATATAATTGCTTTTGTGTATACTAACTAACTAACACTTGAGTTGAATGTTTAATCTCAATTTGTTAATAATTGAAGACTTACTTAGTGCTGATACTTCATACTAGATATGTTTCTATGCTGTAGAGTTGGCAAAGCTGATGGTTAAATAATAGTAACAATAATGTTTAGTTTTGTGTGCTGAAATTGTTGACTTTGTTATCCAGCAGTGCCACAATCCCATAGTTTAGGTTTGAAAGCGTGTAAGCTGTTCAGAAAAGATGGAAACTCGGTGAGAGTCATGTCATCTGGGAACGTGTCCCAATCAGTCCCAGCTGCTTCACAAGAAAATGTACTGGATTGGGTCAAACAAGACAAGCGAAGAATGCTTCATGTTGTATATCGTGTTGGAGACATGGATAGGACCATCAAGTATATCCAAATTGATTCTATTGCATTGCAGCTCTAATATAAATTTTATAATATCTTGAATGGATTGTATCCACTTTGTGATTTCAGATTTTATACGGAGTGCCTGGGAATGAAGCTCCTCAGAAAGCGTGACATACCGGAGGAGAGATATACTAATGCTTTTCTTGGATATGGGCCTGAAGACTCACACTTCGTTGTTGAACTTACATACAGTAAGAGTCAATTTGGATAAATTTATAGAGAAATAAATATCAATAGTCTTGTTAGAAGAACTGTGACCTCTTTAAACATTGACTTCTTTCGTCAGTTGAAATTAGCTAAAGCTTTCAATTGATATTAATTATTCATTTAACAACTTTCCAGATTATGGAGTTGACAAATATAATATTGGAACTGGATTTGGCCATTTTGGTATTGCTGTTGAAGATGTAAGTTTTCCAAAATTTAGTTCCACCACTATCATTAACATTGACCTCTCATACTGTATTCATTCCTGGTGAGTTCGTGGCCTTTATCCACAATCTCACGTGACCGGGTCCTATTGCAGCTTCTTAATTCTCTTGGGGATGGGATGTGGAGTGGAAGTGCAGTTTTGGTTATTATTATTTAGGATTTCTTTCTATTGGCTTTTTGACAAACTCAAATGCTGGAATTTCTTTGTCTATATGTTCCTTTATTAGGTTGCAAAAACAGTGGAGCTAGTAAAAGCTAAGGGTGGCAAAGTAACAAGAGAGCCTGGTCCTGTCAAAGGAGGAAAAACAGTAATTGCATTTGTTGAAGATCCAGATGGTTACAAATTTGAACTTTTGGAAAGAGGTCCCACTCCTGAGCCATTGTGCCAAGTAATGCTTCGAGTGGGTGATCTTAATCGGTCGATAGAATTTTATGAGAAGGTCAGGGTCGATGTTACTTTATGTTTGTTCAAACGTGAAAAAAATTGTTTGTTTTAAACAACATTAAAACAACTATGTGGTTGCCTGCTATTTAGGCTTTTGGTTTGGAGCTACTTCGCACACGAGATAATCCAGAGTACAAGGTATTACAGCTTACCTTTTGTTTTGTGTTTTTCACCGTGAAATATTTGTAATTATTACTCCTAGTAGTGAAGAGTTCAGATGATTTAAATTTAGGTTTATATGAGATTGATAGATTGTTACCAATTTTTGGGAAAATTAAGCTTCAGGGTAAGAGGTTGGATCCCTTTCTAATCAATCTTCTATTAGTGGTGCATTATACTTGTCTTGAATAGAAGGTATCGAGTCCCTTTTTTTTATCAAATGTCAATTTTGGACTTCTATTTGATTTAACTCTCTAAAATCCCTTCCCAGTCATAAGTTGACCAAATAAATTACAGAATTGTGTTTGTCCATTATAATTATGAAAATGTATACCTATTTCTTATCAAATTCATTTAATTTTTGTCCCCTTGTGGATAATTCTGGGGAAATATTCTGCAAATGCGACATCCCTTTGCTCATATGTTCTTTTGATGTATGCTTGTTTTGAAATAGTGGTGTACTAAATATTCTGTAAGTCTTAGGTTTCATCATGCTTGCGTTGATGGACCAAAATTTGTTTCCCATCGGTTGATACTTCCGGCAAGTGTTTACCTTCTTTCACATGTGATCCTTTTATGGCCTTTTTTGGGCAGTATACCATAGCAATGCTAGGATATGGTCCAGAAGATAAAAGTACTGTTTTGGAGTTAACTTACAATTATGGAGTCACTGATTACGATAAAGGAAATGCTTATGCTCAGGTAAGCGGAAATTCCTCTCTTCTCTGATTCTTCTTTTTTAACAGAATCTGCTGAAATGGTTTTCACCACTGCAGTTATGATATGAAATTTTGTTTTCCGTGCTAACAGTAACTGCAATTGTCGTTTAATTTATTAAAAAGTGGAATGCTTTTTAATTTTTACCCTGCTTACTATCTAATTTGAAGATAGTTTCTTATATCAGTTCCCTTTTCAACCCCCTCCCCCCACCCCTACAGATTGCAATAGGCACAGATGATGTGTACAAAACTGCTGAAGCGATTAAACTATCTGGGACTGGGGGAAAGGTTACTCGGGAACCTGGACCATTGCCTGGTATCAACACAAAAATTACTGCATGCGTGGATCCTGATGGGTGGAAGACGGTATGTCTATATGAACTTATGATTTAATTTGTCAAAGACCAATTAACACAAATGAGGATGACAAGGATCAAACTTTTAACTATTTGGCCATAGAGGCCCGGATACCATATTAAAGAAAAACTTCTAAAAGGTGAATCAATTTGGTGAAAATGCATAATTTTTTATATTTTTAAAATGCCTCATCAGATACAATAGTATCGGTTTTACGTGTATTGAAGTTTAACTTTATTTAAAAGTGCTGTAGATATGAAAGTTTAAACAGGCTTTGATAATATTATTAGATATAAAATTATTCACACGTCTTCACCTAACAACTTATGCTTTTGGGATGTTTAATATCAGTGACTTAATGACCATGTGGTCTAAAACTAAATCCTTGTTACCCTCACTAGTCCAAATAGTAGTTAAATTTCAATGCAAGATACGGTGGACATTTTCATTGTTCAAGCTTGAAGTCCAAAGGACTCTTGTGTGAAGGGGCGTGTTTAAGATATCAAATCATTTGTATGCCTTTGCCCAATATATCGAGCTTTAGGAGTACTATCTACAAACTGAGAAAAGGAAAATGAAAGGAAGACACAAATTATCAAAAGAATAGAATGTATTATTGAAAACTGAAAGAAAATGTCGAGTAGAATTCTCCCCAAGGGTTCCCCTTCAAAGATTTTATCCTTTCACACACAAGAAACGACTATCAAAGGCACAAAATACCTTCAGGCTTCATCTATTTATATTTTTACTATTTTTCTCTATCCATCTGCTTTGGTGTGTGAAAATAATGTGGTTTATTTTGGATACAATGTAGTAACAAGCCTAAATAAATCGATCATTTTTAGGAAAAATTAAGGTATCAACTTTCATGTTTTTTCATTTATAGTTATCAAGCATGTGTGATTAACAACTTTTTCCCACCTCTAATGTTCAGGTTTTTGTAGATAATGTTGATTTTCTTAAGGAGTTGGAATAGACTATCTAGTAGGTCATCATAGCAATCTTGTGAGATCGTCATCATGCCTCTGTCAACAAATTGGTATTTATTTGAAGAAAAATGTTTGAGAATGCATCAAATTTAGATCCGATTTTGTAGATAATGCAATAATGACTTTAGCAATGACCCTTTGTAGCATATGCTAGGATGACATAGGGTAAGTTGTTGAGTTACAATCCAGTTTTTTATTGTGCATATTGTTTGATGGTCTATGTACAACATAAGTAATTTTTATTTTGTATTTAATTTGATTTGATACGTATGCACACTGAACAAAATAATCTTAATTTTATAAAGAAAAAATGTTAAATGAATGAAAGTGACATAATATTTTTATTGTTTGGTAGTGAACGGTGCAATGAAAGAAAGATAAAAATTTACTTTCTTTTGTCTGATTGAGTTGAAAGTGTAAGGAGATAAAGATGTAATGTCCTAAATGATATAAAATAACCTTATGTAAAAGTGGGATAATTGTCTGTGTTGTTCTGCACTTCTCTTGTGTGATGATATTTTTCTTTTCCAAAACCCAATTCATGTTTCAACCTCAATTGAGTACATTAGAGGTTGGATCCTCTAATAAAAATAAAAACGCTTAATTACAGTTTTGGTCTCCCTATTTTCACCAACTCACGATTTTGATGTCCGAAGAAATTTTTTCACGAATTTGGTCCTCCTATTTTCACTAGTTCATGATTTTAGTCTCCCAAGAATTTTTCTCACGATTTTAGTCCCCCTGTTTTTGCCAACTCACGATTTTAGTCCCTCTATTTTTCCAATTTTTAAAATTAAAGTCCCCCTTTAGGAAAAATAGGAGGACTAAAATCGTGAGTTGGTAAAAATAATGGGACTAAATTCGTGAAAATAATTCTTGGGAGACTAAAATTGTAAGTTGGTGAAAATAGGGGGACTGAATTCGTGAAAAAAAAATTGGGAACTAAAATCTTGAGTTGGCAAAAATAGGGATCAAATTTGTAATTAAGCCAAATAAAAATCCCTATTTACAAAGGTCCACGTCTATGTTCTTTCAACCTCAATTGAGTACATCATTGGTTTCCGTCATAGACGTAAAAATTAAAATCCCTATTTACAACAACAATGCTATATAGCCCAGAAATGTGACAAAAAATGTTACAAATATACTAATACACATACACCGTATCTCCCTAGTTACTTTTTTATTATTTTTATTGTAAAGTAAATTCTTCAGACTGGGTCCCACAGTATATTTGTCAAAATTCTTGTAGCATTTTTTGTCAAAATAGCATTATTGTATTTACAAAGGTTCACGTCTATCTATCTAATCTAATAAAGATTTATACAACTTAACCACATATGAAAATACCTATATAGCCATTTGATAAAAGTGACACCTAGAATACTTGAGGGCAAAAATGTAACTTAGTCACTAAAAGACAAAACAATTTTTTTATTCCTATCTTTTTCTCTTTTTTTTTTCTCTTTCTTCTTATACTCTCTTTCCTCTTTTTGACTTTTCTCTTACACTTTCTTTCTTACTTTTTTCTCATTTTTCTTACACTCTCTTTCCTCATTTTCACTTTTCTATTACACTCTTTCTTCCTTTTTTTTCTTTTTACTTTGCTTTTATTTTTCTCATAAACAATTCTTCTATTTCTCTTATCACTTAACTTTATTTTTTTATAACCCTACTAAAATTATTCTACTAAAATTATCTTCTCCTTTCTCTTCAAAATCTGTTTACATTCTTATTGATAATTTACTATCACTTCTTATTGATAATCTACTATATATATTTTACTATCTACTATAATCTACTAATTAACTAAAATAATCAATTGAAACTACGAGATAACTGCAATGATATATAAAAAACACAGGATAACTGCACTGATATTTAAAAGAACACATGATTATTTAAACCTACTATCTAAAAAACAAGAAAATTTAATGACTATTTAAACTACTAATTAATATTTAAAACAAATATTTCTTATTGATAATCTACTATCTCTCTTTTACTATCTACAATAATATATTAATCAACTAAAATAATCAATTGAAACTACGAAATAACTGCACTGATATATATAAAAAAACACGGGATAACTGTAGTGATATACAAAAAACACGAGATTAATATTTGTCATTGATAATTATAATTTTTGAAAACTAACCTACTATCTAAAAAAACAAGAAGACTTAATGACTATTGAAACTGATTAATATTTAAAACACATGTGACAATTGTTTGTCACTAATACCTAAAAAAGGACAAATAATTTTCAGTGATATATCAACATACACCGGATAAATATTTCTTATTGATAATCTATCATCTATCTTTTACTATCTACTATATAACCTACTAATCAACTCAAATAATTAATTGAAACTATTAGATAACTGCACTTATATATAAAAAGTACGGGGATAACTGCAATGATATATATAAAACATGAGATAGCTGCACTGATATATAAAAAACACGGGATAACAACACTGATATATAAAAACACTGCACTGATATATAAATAATATGGGATAAATGGACAATTGTTTTTAAATGATACTTTATATTTTTTGATTTTAATATTTATATATTTTTTATTTTAAACTCATTTTTTATCTACTTTAAATTTGTATTTATTTTCACGGGGTAATGTTCAATCTATTTAAATATTATCTAAATTCATTCTTAAAAAGAACATGTCAGCACCTATGCATATGCACGAGTATCCTACTAGTGTTCTCAAAAAGTAAGCAACCCACCTGATACCAAATGGTTAAGAAGATAACAATCGTAGTAATGCTAATATCAAAATCCACATTAGGTTGAATGGTGAAAAAAGACCTCAAGTAAAATTACCTTAAATCTTATTTTCCTTTTTCTTCATTTTTACTCCATTTAAAATTTACTATTTACTATAATCTCTCTAATAAAATTATTAGAATCAAAATCAATTTAATCGCTAAAAATTGCATAAAAAACTTTAACCACTACTAAAATTTACTAAATAACTTTTTTAAAAGTAAATGAATATAATTAAATTAATATTAAATCATATAAAAAAGTAGTAAACGTGTGGCGACGAGAGTGGCTACTGGAGTGTCAACGGGAGGGCCAACGAAAGAGACAAAGAGAACGCTGATGGGAGTGCCAATACAGTATCATTCGTGCGTATGCACGAGTAAAATACTAGTGTATATGTGTGTGTGTGTGTGTGTGTGTGTGTGTGTGTGTGTGTGTGTGTGTGTGTGTGTGTGTGTGTGTGTGTGTGTGTGTTGTTTAGTAAGTCCACGGTCGGGATCGAACCATCGGTTTAGAAGGTTAGAAAGATAACTTTCAATCACACCTACTACTTGGGATACCGACTATCAAGAATTTATAAAAAAAAAAAATTATACATATATTAACATATTTTATATTGATTAACGTAAAAAAAACATATTTTATATTGATTAAATAAATCTTTTTTTGACGATTGATTAAATATGTCATTTTACGTCATTTTACATCTATTAACTAACCCATCTATTTTTTGTCAAACAGAGTCTTATTATCCACCCCTTATTGGTGTAAAAAAAAATTATTTTTTTAACAAGGTAAAAAAACTTGCTATCCGCACCCCTTAATAAGAGTGTCAAGAAAAAAGGAAATTCAATTTGATATTAGTTGTAAAATCCAGATATCTCGTGTGTGAAGGAAGTGAAAAAAGGGAAAAGGGGAGTGTGAAAAGAAAAACAAAAAATCTTCACGCCCTAATTATGAGCTCGAAGATCATGATGGTTCCCAGGTTAAGCGTACTAGGTTCTACTCATAAAGAACAAAGAGGCACCGTCGTTATTAATAACCCATCCAACAACGCCGCCGTCCACCACCACAAGTGAGGAACGAAGGTGAAGCGTCCGAGACAAGAACTGTAAAATTTGTAAAAGTTACAAAACTTAAGGACTGAATTGCAATTTTTCCCCATTGTATTTTGCACGTTAGAAGCCGGCTATTTAACAACTTTTTCAGAAACACCCCTAAACCCCAAAGCGGAGAGTGTAGTATTACTGTTGGTGTTAGGCGCGCGCGTGAGATAGAAGAATGGAGAAGAATGGAGGAAAGGGCAAAGTTGATGAAACCGAAACCCAAAAGGAAAAGCAGAAGAAGCAAAACAATAAAAAGCGCAAGCAAGTTTTCCCATACGGCAACTACAAGAGTTACTACAGCTATCGAGTAATCTATTCTTCGCTTTTCTCACCAAAACCTTCAATCTTTACATTATCACTTCGCCGTGCTTTAACAATTTGATATTGTTTCAGATTGGTGAAGGCGTGGATGAAGATCCTCGCTTGAAAGTATTTAGGAAGGAATGGTTTGAAGGCAAAGATTGTCTTGATATTGGCTGCAACAATGGGTTAATCACCATACAAATTGCACTTAAGTTTAGCTGTCGAAGCATTCTTGGAATTGACATTGATTCCGGTGAGCTTCTTATCTTTTCCAATCTCTATTGCACATGCACAAGTGTATTATTCAAGTTTAATTTTAGGTTTACTCGTTATATGTTTCGATTCGTCGTTGTGACCTAATTGTCTTTGAAACTTAACGTGTTTCTGTTGTATATGCTCAAAATGAGACATCAAATTCAAAGATACATAATGAGTCTCAAGAATGCTGAATAGTATCATGTTACTTAAGCTGACTCGAGCTATTAGCAAAACCTCCTTTTAGTACTACAAAGATTAGTATGAAGTATGAACTGTTGCTAACATGCATTATGCTTCATAGGAAAACTATCAAGTTCAAGAACTCATGAAAATGGTGAGAAAAATAGAATTCAGAATTAGAGAGAGTCTGAGAAAAACCATTTTAATTTTCATTGATATGAATTGAAATGAAGCTAAACTATACAAATGCTTATATACATCCACAAGTGAAGCATCACTATCTAACTAAATTGAAAACCAACTAACTAATTGATAAGAGTAACTGTCAGCTACTCTAACTGATATATAACATAAATTTAACTTACAACAGATCAGCACTAACTGATTCATAACTGACAAATGTTGTACAAACAGATTTGGTAAATAAGCTAGGCTAGGGAAGTAGATAACTTGATAAAAACAACTAGTGAGATTCCAAAGAATCAGATTCAACAATTAAAAAATATCTCGTATTTAAGATGTGTTCTTATGCTATCTCAAGAAAAAGGTGTAAAGAGGCTTTTGATTATGTTCTTAATTCTATTGGATACACATTACAAATTTGGTGAAATAGGTAGTTTTCAATTATCGTAATTTAGCAACAGATAGTAGGGAGTCCTGATTTTTGGAATCACAAATTGGTTAGTTTCAATAACTGCTTATTCTTTTGCTTTTCTGGGCAATGCTAGATCGAGTGGCAGATGCAGAATGGAATTTGAGAAAAACTGCTAGAGTAAAATCTGCTGGGAATAAACCTGCAAAGGTTTCCAAAGTTGAGGAGAGGAACAATACAGACAATTCAGAGAACAGTGTTACTGTATCATCAAATGGTGGTACAGAAGAGATTTCAAAAGAACCTTCATCTTTGGAGAAAATTGATCTGTTTAGTATTGTTTCTTTTAAACGAGAAAATTTTGTTCAGACTCGGCACCCACAAGGAAGTCACTATGATACAATTCTTTGGTAAGTTTCTGTTGCTTCTTTTGTGTCTCACTCTCACTAAATAAAAACTTTTCTTCAGGGCGATAAAAATAAAACTTTTTAGGGGAGGGACGTAGAAATTTGTCATTCCTTATACCTATTATTAGCTAGGTTCTAATTTGCAATGGCATTACAATCCTTCATATTACCGACAAAAAAACCCATGATGTTGTGGCCCAAATAGTAGTCACTGACCTTTTTATTTAAAACCTTGCCTATTAGGATGCTACGGTCTTGTTCAAATTTTTGTCTTTGATTATCTCTATGTTCTATTGGGGTTTTTTTGGGCCCCTTTTTTGGTTGACACCTGCTGGATAGTTGCTAACTTGATATCCAAATGGATGGTGTTGAGATTCCATATTATTCCACCTGCATTTATCTACGATTTAGATGTCCATATTCATGTCGTAGTTATGTATGCTTTACCCAGAATCTATCCAATTTTCATGTTTAAATATGAATACATTTGCTTTTCTATGTACTAAGCATTTGCTTCATATTAGTATTAAGCTGCAGGCCTCAAGTGTCATGTGATTTACCCTTTCTGTTATATATTAAATATTATTTGCAGTCTGAGCGTATCAAAGTGGATACAACTAAATTGGGGGGATGATGGCTTAATTACATTATTTGCAGAGATTTGGAGGCTTCTCCGACCAGTAAGTATCTTCTTCCATCATCCTATCATTGTTTTCCTTCTTCTCTATAAGTTTTAAGTTTTAACTATGCAAACCTTTGTTGGAAAAATAAAAAGGTGTGATATATGGGATCTATACTGTGAGAGGAATGATTTATGGTAAGATTAGCAATAGATTTTAATTCATTTTTCTTTTGGCAATAACATTAGATTTTAATTCATGGGTGTGCATGATCCCTTCGAAACAAAGCCATGTGTGGGACATGTACATGGTATTCATGCTTGTTTTCTTATTCACTCTGTAGGCCCCATCTCTCCATTGCAAACAAATATATTTTTCCTGTTCTCTCTCTTCCAGTTCTGATTTGTTATTTGAACTGACTAATTTAATAGTGCACGTGATCTCAGGGAAACAACCCATAAACATAACCCTTCTCTAAATATATTTTGTTACTGTTAACATCATCTTTCTTCCAAGCAGGGTGGCATTTTTGTGCTAGAACCTCAGCCATGGAAGTCGTATGAAAGCAATCGTAATGTCTCAGAGGTAACAATTAGTTTGCATTATTTTCTGCGATTATCAATGTATATTGTCGAGTCCCACATTAGATAGTAATATGGCCACAATAGTGGTTATAAGTGGGGAGCAACCCTCACCCCACAAGCTGGATTTTGTGGATGAGCTAGGCCCAATCCCCAATCCTATGATTGTCATAGATCTGTTATCCGGTCATGATCTCTATTATTCAACCCATTTGTCGATGCTCCAGATGTCTAATCCTAAATGCGGGGGTATTTGTTGTTATTCTACCTTTATGAGCCCACACCTCAGATGTCCAATCCTGAGAATGAGAAGGTGTGTTGAGGTCCTCATCAACTATAGTTGACCTAAGTAGTTCTTATAAGGCTTGAGAAGTCCTTACCTTACAAGTCGGTTTTGTGGGGAGGTGTTAGGTTCTGAGTTCCAATTTAAGATTCAATTTTGTAGTTCAAGGGGTACTTTTACATATTATCGCAAGCTTATTAAGTTTACTTTACAAAGTTATCTTAAACCTGTTGATTTTGTTAATTTTCGGCATGGTCTGGGATCATTTCCTGAAATCTTCAGTCTATGTTGTTTCGGGATTTGCTTGATAGATGTCCCGTGTTTTCTTCTTTTGTAATTCTATTCTATGTTTGTTGGTGGATATTACTCCTTGTCTTTTGTCTCTAACTAGATACTTAAAAAAAAAATAAGAAAATGGCTATTGAATCGATTATTTCTTCCCATTATGCAGACCACTGCTGCCAACTACCGTAATATTATGTTTCGTCCAGCACAGTTTCAGGATATACTACTAGATAAGGTTTGGATTAAATATTTCATGAATTATATTTTTAAATTCGTTTAATTACTAATAAGCAATCCTTTTGTTTTGCCTATTTATTTGTTACAAATTTTTTTAGATGCTAACTGATGATATTTAATATTTAATTTATTGATAGATTGGATTTAGAACCGTAGAAGCGATCACTTCAGACTCGACAGGTAGCAATGCTGGCTTCAATAGACCAATTTTGGTTTTTCAGAAATACCCCGCGGAGAAAGCCTGATGCAGAGTCAATGTGATTATTTAATGCGGTGTCATTGTAGAGAAGCGTCTGTTATATATTTTGAGATCAAGATTGGTTACTTAACGTGCATGGTGCGTTCTTGGTGAATGACAGCAGTGGAGCAAATCTTTAGTTGAATGAAGATACCTATTATGTTTTTTGTGTGTATTTTGCGGCTACTAGTATGTCAATTTGATAGTTGCATATTTTGGGATAAAATCATAGAGGATGAAGTCATGATGTTACTCGTGTTACAACTGACAGATACTACAACTTGAGATTCTCTAATTGAATTTAACCAAGAGAAATGCAACTTGTACCCCATTTGACAGGCATGTGTGACTAGTATTCTAATACTGGCCAGCGATGAGTTGACTTGTTTTCTGCATATATCTATTTAATTAATTAGGTGATTTGGTGGTTGGTGTCAATGAGTGAAAGCAATTATGATCAATCTAATCCGAAGTTTTGTTTCACCTTATAAGTTATTACTACGTTAGTATCATTTGGGGGAGGGGGGTTGGTGATGTTTATATGATGAGATATTAGATTTTGTATGAATTGGTGGAAACGATAACATGAAATGCTAAAGTTTTATTATTATTTTTTGTTCTTGGTACAATTTGATCAGGTGGATGGATAGGTAGGGGAAAGTGGAGCATGCAAGTTTGGATTTGAACTTGAGACACAATGCTTGAATAGTAGTGAGATGACTACCGGATCAATGCCTCCATTCTAATTTGAGAATGAAATGGAATTCTCATTTTGCATTTAATTGTAGGAAAAATTTTAGGTGTGGTTGGTGTTGTTTTCTAATCACATGTTTATATTTTTTCATTATCTTTTAGTTACTTTTTAGAAAACTAGTCCACGCGTGATATTGTGATTGAAAAACAACATCAACTACACTTAAGTTTTTTACTTAAATTTTAAGTTTGTTCAAACACATTTAGTTAGGGAGATAATAGTATCAATTTTGCAACAAAGCAAAAACAGAAAACTTGTGGCAAACGCTATGTGTCTAAACGTGCATGTGTGTGTACGGAGAGACACAGTATATATATATATATATATATATATATATATATATATATATATATATATATATATATATATATATATATATATATAGTTATGTCAGTAATTGTTGCAACGTTACACTTTACCCATCTGCCTTAATTAACTCCCTAATCATCTCATCTCTGTTTGAGAGGAGAGAATGTTCATCTCACACTAACTAGGTTGTAAAAGCAAAGAAGTCAAATATAGTAAAACAGCAGTGTCAATTTTTATGATCATAATGACTTCATTACTTTTGCTTTCTACGTTTTCTTCGTTTTGACCTGACAGATTGATAACGCTTGTAATTATGCCACTTTAAGGACACCAATGCACTCCACTGATATTCCTCCTCATATATAAACACTACTCTTTCCCATTTCTTATTTCCTACCCTTCCATCACTCTTTTCACCCCAAACTCCCACACCATGGAATTCAACGTGCTAAACAATGCAAGAGCTAACACTAACAAAGGCAATTCTGATTTCTTTGTTCCATTCAAAGGCTATTCTGATGCTCCTCCTACTGAAGAACAATATTCAGTACTTGAGAACTACTCAGAATCAGATTCGTCTAGCGAGGTAGACCGCGATAATGCATCTGAAGATGATGAAGAAGCGAGTTTCGAAGAGTTGTATCTCCTGCATGATGGAAAAGCAAAGGAGAAAATTCAACAGCTGGCTGCAATGGTTGGAGTTGACACTAAGGAACCAGCAGTTGTTGTGCTGAGTGAAGTAGTCAGAGTTCTCAAGAACTTCAAGAGATCAATAAACCAGCTCCCCACTACCATTATTACTATTTAAATTTGGTGACAACTTCGTTTACCATTACCCTAGACTTTTGTCTAATATCTATAGCTATTTATACAAACAAAGAACTTACAAAATTACAATTTTAGACATCTTACTTTTTTGACACATCACCACTTTTATTTTATTTATCATTTTTTAATTCTAATTTCTCTTCATTTCTCACTCACTCTCTTTCAATCTCACATTTTCCAATATTTCTTACTTCACTAGGAGCAATGGGGTTGTTGAATTTTTTATTAAGTAGTTGAATTGGTTTAATGGGGGTGTTGAATAGGTAGTTGAATGTGAAGTGGATTGTTTGGACGTTGAATTAATTCAACTAGTTGAAAGTTGCACATGTGGGGTCCGCGCGGAAGAGAAGGGAAGCAATAGCGCGCTGTGATTGTTCCACGCGTGGGAGGTGAAGCACAGGCAGGAGTGTAGCGCGTGGGAGGTGATGGAAGGAGGAGGGAGAAATGGTTGAGGTTGCGTGTCAGCTTGTGATTGGCTGTTGAGATTTTTCAGATTTTTATCTCATCCTAATTATTTGGGGTCAATTATTTCATAGTAAATCAATTTTTTATTTTTTTATTTTCCCCAAAATTCATCATTTTTTTCTCTATAAATAGAGACTTGGTTCATTTGATTTGGACATAAAAAATTCAACATTTTTCCCTCTAATTTTTCTATTTAGCCTTCTCTCAACTTTTGTTTGTAGTTCTAAACATTTTTTTAGTGAAATAGATCCCAACAATAACCCTTTTAACACCCAAAATTCTACTAATTACCCTTTCAACTACACAAATCCCAACAACTATAGATTTCAAAATCAATCTTCCAACCAACAAGGTCCCCAAAATATACCAAATTAAGGATTTCCTCCAAATTTCATCATGCCGTCATCTAATCCAAATTATCATTCATATTATGGAGCAATGATGCCATATTCATCTCAAGCACCCCCTTGTTATTCTTCTACTCCAATGGGAAATGAAAATGTTCCGAATGTTGGACTTGATGACTTTCCCGAATTTTCTACACAAATGGCTCTTGGTGGAATGAGAGGTGGTCATGAAGCCACTCCAAATGCAGAGGATTCAACTCATGCTCGCCGAAAAAGTCCCAAATGGACCACTGAGCAAAATTTGGTTCTAATTAGTGGATGGATTAAATATGGAACAGACAGTGTTGTGGGAGAAACCAAAAAAGTGATTCATATTGGGGTAAAATTGCTGATTGCTGTAATGAGCATTGCTCATTTGATCCTCCCCATGATGGAGTTGCATGCAAAAATCATTACAACTACATGAACAAAATACTTAATAAATGGATTGGCGCTTATGATAACGCTAAGCGTATGCAACAAAGCGGGTGGTCGGAGAATGATGTATTGGCAAAAGCGCATGAATTATATTCAAGTGCTAATGGTGGATGTTTCAATTTAATGTCAGAATGGCTCGCTATCTGTGATCAACCACGTTATGGTAGTCAGGTAGGAGGAAATACTGGCTCTGGAAGTAGTGGATCTAAGAGAGCCCATGAGAGTGATGCAACTGATTCCAACTCCGTAGAATCTAGTGCTCGCTCAATTTATGCTTTAGTGTTTATGTTGTCAAGTCCTTGTTTTTATTATGTCACTTTGTTCCTTATGTTTTATTTAACTCCATTGCATTATTTGTTTGGAGTCCGTCCATTTCAACCACTCAATTTCTTATAAATGGGGGCTCATTCTTCCATTGATGTACCACAACAAAAATTCTCATATTACTAAAAAAATATCAATGGATCCTTCAGAATTTCCTTTTGATATCGAAGCTTACAAAAGGCAGTATGAAATCGAAGAGAGGTATATCGTCAACCGGTTTAGGGAGCGTCGAAACCAAATAAAGGAAGGATATACATCTCGTGTCAAGAGAAAATATGTCAATAGAGATCATGCAGCGGCAAACCAAAGACTGATTGACGACTACTTTGTAGATCAACCTACATATGACGATGCAATGTTTCGTCGGCAATTTCGGATGCATAAACATGTTTTCCTTCGGATCATTGGGGACCTATCTAGCAGTGACAACTACTTCACCCAAAGAGTTGACGCAACCAATAAAGAAGGTATATCTCCATTAGCAAAATGTACCACGACCATGTGAATGTTAGCATATGGTGCGGCGGCCGATGCGGTCGATGAATACATCAAAATAGGATCTACTACAGCTTTGGAGTGCTTGCGTAGATTCTGTAAAGGAATCATACAATTGTATGAGCCCGTGTATCTCAGAGCCCCAACTCAAGATGACCTGCAAAGAATACTGCATGTTAGTGAAATGCGGGGGTTCCCAGGGATGATTGGGAGTATTGATTGCATGCACTAGGAATGGAAAAATTGTCCTACGGCATGGGAAGGTCAATTTACTCGGGGAGATAAGGGAACCACCATTGTTATTCTTGAAGCAGTTGTAACTTATGATCTATGGATCTGGCATGCCTTTTTTGGATGTCTGGGCACATTGAACGATATAAACGTTCTAGACCGTTCTCCTGTGTTTGATGATGTTGAACAGGGAAATACTTCAAGAGTGAACTTCTTTGTGAATCAACGTCTGTATAATATGGCATACTATCTTGCTGACGGTATCTACCCTTCTTATCCGACTTTCGTCAAATCAATTAGACTTCCTCAAAGTGAACCAGATAAGTTATTTGCAAAATATCAGGAGGGATGTCGGAAGGACATCGAACGTGCATTTGGGGTGTTGCAGGCTCGATTTAAAATCATTCGCAAACCAGCCCGTTTGTGGGACGTAGACGATTTGGCTCTCATCATGAGGTCATGTATCATATTGCATAATATCATTGTTGAGGATGAATGAGATATGTATGCTTAGCATTGGACAAATTATGATCAATCTGAGGCAAGTGGGTCTAGTACACCGGAGCCATTCTCGACCGAGGTACTACCTGCATTTGCGAATCATGTACGTGCTAGATCTGTGATGCGTGATTCAAATGTACATCACGAATTGCAAGCAGATCTAGTCAAACACATATGGGCAAAGTTCGAAATGTTTCGTGATTAAATAGTTTGTTTGTGAGTTGAGTCTATTGTACTAATTAAGTTATGTGTGTTTCATTTAGATGTGTTGTGTGTTTAGTGTATTGTATTGCATTTTAAGTTTTTTGTAATTTTATTTGTTTTAATAATGACTATCCATATATCCCGTCTTTATTACTTGCAAAAAAGACAATAAAATTAATTAAGAATATAAAATTAGAAAAATAAAATTAAAATCATATATTAAATTAGAAAAAAAATTAAAATAAATTATTTAACACTTACTTATTTTAATTTAATTTCAATCGATAATTGTTATTAATATGTAATCACAAAAACAAAAACATAAAAGAAAATAAGAATATGAAATAAATGTGGTGGGGGTAGAGTGTTGAATTTTATTAAACAAAACTATTGTAGTGAGTAAAAGTTGAATGAGTGTTGAATTAATAAGTGGAAGAGAGAGAAGATGATGTTGAGTGTTAAAATGTGAAAAAGGAGGGTGTTGAAATATGGAGGGTGTTTGAAACCATTGTACATAGTCTTACACATCTACTATTAGTGGCCCCACACCTTTTATTTAAAAGGGTTTAACTGCACTGATATATTTGATAATCTACTATCTATCTTTTACTATCTAATATAATGTATTAATCAACTAAAATAATCAATTGAAACTATGAGATAACTGACTGATATATAAAAAAACATGGGATAACTATACTAATATGTAAAAAACACACAAGATAACAGCAATGATATGTATAAAAACACTGGATAATTGCACTGATATATAAAAAACACTTTACTGAAATATTTGATAATCTACCATCTATCCGTTACTGTCTACTATAAACTATTAATCAACTAAAAATAATCAATTGAAACTATGAGATAACTTTACTGATATATTAAAAAACACGTGATAACTTTATAGAAATATAAAAAAAAACACGGGATAATTGCAATGATGTATGTAAAAACACGAGATAGCTGCACTGATATATAAAAAAACACGGGATAACAACACTAGCACTAATATATAAAGAACACAGGATAAATGCACAAATTGTTTTTAAAGGATACTTTTATATTTTTAGATTTTAATATTTATTTAATTTTTTATTTGAGACTCCTTTTTAACTATTTTAAATTTGTCTTTTTCACGAGGTGTTGTCGGACTATTTAAATTATGTCTAAGTTCGTTCATAAAAAGAATATGCAAAGATGCAAGTGCGTATGCGCAGTATCCTACTAGTTTAGTATGATATTCATATCCTTTGAATGACATGTCATTTTGAATTCAATGTATCTAAGAATTCTTCTTTAAATTTTAGTTCTAGTTCTTCTCCCATGCACGATGAAAATATCGTGGATATAGGAGCCGAGGAAATTCTTGGTTGACTTGAATGGTGCCCTTGCACTCTTCAAAAATAAAAATCCTCACGAATTTTCTTGATACTCCTTTCGTAACTCTTTAATTATTATTTTTTTGAAAATAAAGGGGGCCTAAGCCCTAACTTTTTAATTTTAAGGTTCTGAAAAAATACATAAAAAAAACTTATAAATTTATCAAAAATAACAAAATTTATTGGCTTAACTTTTTGTGTAAAACAAAAACTTTTGTGTAAAACAACCTTATAAAAAAATAGATAAAAAGGAATCAAGTTAGTAACTTTAATTTTGACGGGGTTTAATTTTGTGCCTAAGTCCATATTTTTTTCAATTCTAACGGTTAAATAAAGACTAAAATCTTGATTTAGTTGTTGTACTTGTACTTACCCTAAATAATATGAAAATAGTAAATAGTCTCTAATGCAAAAATATTTGTGAAGCCAAACTTATTAGTTTTAAAAACTTTGTCTTAGACTTCTTAAGGATTACTTATAAAACGTTAGGATTTTATTCGATTGGTCACAAACTTTAAGAACTACATAGTGTTTGATGAATTATTTTTAAATAATGCTAGTTTTAGTGAATTAAGTGAACTTAAAGAGTTTGAGAATCTATCTTTTGATTGTTTTCACTTTCTCTATTTTCGTCGTGGGCCTTGAATTTATCTCAAGAAGTTGGGATATGATTAGGAGTTCAAAAGATAAAGGATGGAATGATGAGAGATAATACAATTGAATTTTATTAACATTTTTTTTTAAGAAAAGAGCTTCAATAAAACCTTTTGATGCAACCCTTTTTAGGGATAAAACATTAGAAGGGAAAATAGCACTCTACCTCAATTATTAAAAGAAGTAAAAAGGAGTATAAGAAAGACTAATGAGGACTAGGCTGAAACCCCTTGCAGGAAAGCAAACAGCAAGCAAAAGAAGTAGCATTACAGTGCAAGGAGATCAAACTCCAAGGATAAATCATCTAAATTTGAAAAAAGGAAGACCTTGCCTATTACGACAAAAGTCATCTAAGAAGAAGTTTGAAAAAACAATAGTTATAATTACATGCAAGCCTCTTTTGGAAGTTTACAAGTCAACTTTTGTAACTTGCGTCACGATTCCATACACAACTTATTTAAGCAATTTACTAGTATACTCCCTCTGTTACGTAATATAAACAAAAAATGGCTGGAACACGCCCCTTAAGAAAGTGTATTTGATAATCTACCATCTATCCGTTACTGTCTACTATAAACTATTAATCAACTAAAAATAATCAATTGAAACTATGAGATAACTTTACTGATATATTAAAAAACACGTGATAACTTTATAGAAATATAAAAAAAAACACGGGATAATTGCAATGATGTATGTAAAAACACGAGATAGCTGCACTGATATATAAAAAAACACGGGATAACAACACTAGCACTAATATATAAAGAACACAGGATAAATGCACAAATTGTTTTTAAAGGATACTTTTATATTTTTAGATTTTAATATTTATTTAATTTTTTATTTGAGACTCCTTTTTTAACTATTTTAAATTTGTCTTTTTTTCACGAGGTGTTGTCCAGACTATTTAAATTATGTCTAAGTTCGTTCATAAAAAGAATATGGCAGCACCCGTGCGTATGCACGGGTATCCTACTAGTTTAGTATGATATTCATATCCTTTGAATGACATGTCATTTTGAATTCAATGTATCTAAGAATTCTTCTTTAAATTTTAGTTCTAGTTCTTCTCCCATGCACGATGAAAATATCGTGGATATAGGAGCCGAGGAAATTCTTGGTTGACTTGAGCGGGTGCCCTTGCACTCTTCAAAAATAAAAATCCTCACGAATTTTCTTGATACTCCTTTCGTAACTCTTTAATTATTATTTTTTTGAAAATAAAGGGGGCCTAAGCCCTAACTTTTTAATTTTAAGGTTCTGAAAAAATACATAAAAAAAACTTATAAATTTATCAAAAATAACAAAATTTATTGGCTTAACTTTTTGTGTAAAACAAAAACTTTTGTGTAAAACAACCTTATAAAAAAATAGATAAAAAGGAATCAAGTTAGTAACTTTAATTTTGACCGGGGTTTAATTTTGTGCCTAAGTCCATATTTTTTTCAATTCTAACGGTTAAATAAAGACTAAAATCTTGATTTAGTTGTTGTACTTGTACTTACCCTAAATAATATGAAAATAGTAAATAGTCTCTAATGCAAAAATATTTGTGAAGCCAAACTTATTAGTTTTAAAAACTTTGTCTTAGACTTCTTAAGGATTACTTATAAAACGTTAGGATTTTATTCGATTGGTCACAAACTTTAAGAACTACATAGTGTTTGATGAATTATTTTTAAATAATGCTAGTTTTAGTGAATTAAGTGAACTTAAAGAGTTTGAGAATCTATCTTTTGATTGTTTTCACTTTCTCTATTTTCGTCGTGGGCCTTGAATTTATCTCAAGAAGTTGGGATATGATTAGGAGTTCAAAAGATAAAGGATGGAATGATGAGAGATAATACAATTGAATTTTATTAACATTTTTTTTTAAGAAAAGAGCTTCAATAAAACCTTTTGATGCAACCCTTTTTAGGGATAAAACATTAGAAGGGAAAATAGCACTCTACCTCAATTATTAAAAGAAGTAAAAAGGAGTATAAGAAAGACTAATGAGGACTAGGCTGAAACCCCTTGCAGGAAAGCAAACAGCAAGCAAAAGAAGTAGCATTACAGTGCAAGGAGATCAAACTCCAAGGATAAATCATCTAAATTTGAAAAAAGGAAGACCTTGCCTATTACGACAAAAGTCATCTAAGAAGAAGTTTGAAAAAACAATAGTTATAATTACATGCAAGCCTCTTTTGGAAGTTTACAAGTCAACTTTTGTAACTTGCGTCACGATTCCATACACAACTTATTTAAGCAATTTACTAGTATACTCCCTCTGTTACGTAATATAAACAAAAAATGGCTGGAACACGCCCCTTAAGAAAGTGTATTTAATAGTGTTGATATCAGAAGAAAAAAAACAATTGTATTTCTTAAATTAACCTTTATTTTTACGGTTGTCCTATCCTGTCTGTTGACATTCTTTGTTCTCGCTACATAATCTTCAGCATATCGCCAACTTCCTTGTTCAATTCCTCACACTCAACTTCAATGTCTAGTATGTTATCTTCTTCTTCAATGTCAGTGATTTCATTCGCAAAAGACTCAACTTCATTAGGAGCCTCGTTCAAGTCAAAATGGTGCTCGACCGATCTTGTAAATGCTCTACAAATCGCATTGGATAACTTGTTTCTCTTTGCTATGACCCCACCATCATGGCAAGAATTCACTTCACAACCACCTTCAACCTTAGCAATCTCCTCATATTCTTTTCCAGAGAGTCTTCAACAATCTTTTCCAAAGAGTCAATAAGTAGTAAATCCTCCTTTGGTTGTGAGTCTTGGAAGTGTAAAGCTTAACGACTTGCACTAATTAATAACTTCATATAGAAAATTAAATTTATCAATCCAATCGTTGAATGAGAATAATATCATGTTATTCAACGGTTGGATCAGATAAATTTAATTAGTGTAAGTCGCTAAGTTCAACATCATAACTATCTCTCTCTCTCTATATATATCTATATATATATATATATATATATATATATGTCTCACTCTCTCTCTCTCTCTCTATATATATATATATATATATATATATAATATTATGTTATATTATATTATATTTTCTTGTACATTTCAAATATGATGTTAAATTGAATTTCCTACACTATATCATTCACTAAATTTAACCCTAGACAAAAACTCTCTTAGCAACTACATAATGATCACGATGGTGCAAAACATGAGGTAAATGAGTTGGAACAAATTAAGCTATTACACAGTCGACCAAACAATTAAGCTATTAAAGCAAACATGAAACATTAAGAATGAGACCAATAAACCTAAAATCCTATCCGGATATGAAAATAGACTATCTTCTAGTGTCTCATCTATTTTGTAAAAATTCTTTGAAAAACACATCTAGACCAACAAAACTCTGGTAATAAATCATGTGAACATGTCCATTGACCTAAACTTTGAACCTTGCCAAAATGATAGAATTAAATGAGGAAAAAAAACACTTTCTTCTAAAAACTTTTTACCTAAATACTTTTTACTGACAAACATTTGTATAGAAAGCAACTATAGTTTAAAACTAAGCATAAGTTATGCTACTTTCTTAAACAGGTGAAACTCCTACCTCTTCCAATTTCAAAGGTCCAACCCCAACCTAAACCTCATCAACATTCAGAGGCCCAAACTTCAACTTCTCTATACAAATGTCAGAATGGGATGGTGCAACCTACAATTACACATTCCATGCTCTTGCAGCAAGTAAGAACAAATAAGCCCGTCCCCACTATTCAAATTCCAAATCCAAATAATTACATATTTGGGCCAACGCAAGAGGATTCAAGATTCTTAAATTGGAGCAACTAGGCAGTTCCCTTTTCTCAAGATAAGATCAATAATTACTTTCACATAACTATTGAAGTAATATTGACTCATAAGCTCAGTTAATCCTGCATTAATACTTCCTTAAAGACATTCTCACCCACTCATGCTTACTGATTTATCCAACAGAAGTAGCAGCAGCATGACTACGTTCCTGCAGTCTGTAATAGTGGCATCCATATACGTGGCAATTTTCCGACACATTTCATCCTGCAATGAGCTGATAATTAAGTATCACCATATACAGAGTTAGTTTTACCAGCTACCACAAGAAAATGAAATATACATAAGTTTATCCAAACCTTGAACTACCTAAAATGACAGCATAATGTAACCTGGGCAAGTGTCAAATTTATGCTACCTACAAGTAAAGAAGTGCATGTATGTTCAGAATCAAAACTGTAGTAAATATTTACACACCTGTATCAATATAACTGATATTTTGATAACCTGGTCAATAAACAAAAGTGCAACTTCCAATCCTGTTCTAGGAAATTTCATTTATGGATGCTTCCTAACATGATGTGTGGACTATAAAAGTGCAAGTGCACTGTTTCATAATTAGACAGCAAACATAACCAAGTAAAAGTAAATGAAAAACAAAGACTGCCAAAAATTCTGATTATATTAAATTAAGGCAACTAAAAATACATTTGCAATTCACAACATTGTCAATCAATCTAAAGTTTTAAAACCAAACTGTGTTGCCACTTATCATATGGCACAATATAATTATCATCAAGTAACATAACTGGGAAAGGGACAACTTCACACATTAAAGTTACAAGGAAAACATGAATACACAATATTGCTGTGTGCCACATTTGACAGATCTATGTACAGCATGGGACCCAAGCCCGGGTTGTATTTTATAGCGCACAATTGTTTGAAGTCACCTAAGGAAAGAAGCAACATAAATTGGCCTCAAAAATGGGAGCTATGAAATTTGTCAACCTTCCAGCACATTTGCAGTGTCTGTGAATACACACCGCTTGAATATTCTTGACCAAACACTTCGGGAAAAGACGCAAGCAAACCACCACGCTTTTGCAGCTTCACATATGCATACCGGAAATCTTCGTATGATTCAAACTGAAAATACAACCAAATATAAATAGTCAAGGATAAGTGCGGTTACATAATAAACCACAGCAAGCACAAGAAGCAAGACCACCTGGATGAACCAGAAAATTACCATGCTTGACATTCATTTGGTAGAAGATATACGCTGCATAGATGACACCCAGCTGCTTGAAGGGCCAACTTTACTGCCTTGCCCATGTCCAGAGTTGGAAGGTTCAGCAGGAATAGCAGGCTTCAAGGAGTTTCTTTTTGAAGTGCCAGCAAGAGAATATGAAGTTGAGGGCATATTTGCTTCTCCAAAAATCTACCATAATGAAAAGAACTAATTGCTAAATACCGATATTCAATTTTAGACATTATGTTCTGTAACCACAGAACGGTGACTTCAATATTGCATCACAGCCACCGTAAGAAAGGTGGATCTTTTAAAGTAAGATTGCTTACATTCTTGTCGAGAGGATTTTCAGAACTCAAATTTTTACCAGCTGGTGATTTAAACTGAATTTTAACACCAGAACCAGTAGCATTGCCTGATCTAATTTGCTCGTTGACATGCCCTAAATATGCATCAAGATCTACCAGTTAGGTCATGATAAACAAGACATTTGTTGACGTAGAAAGCTAAATGCTATTTCATCAATCTTCAAAGACTTGAACATAAAAGGATTTAGCCACAACCTAGCAGGTTGTTGACAAAAAAATATTCATGCTGTCGTTACTATGAATTAGTTTTCAAACCGACACAAGTCAAATTCTTGATAGGAAATCATTATAAATGACGTAACTTAATTAACATACACCAACCTTGATAGTTAGCATCCATTGGAATTGCACGACTGTTGCTTGCTCCAGGAACCGGCTGTGATGAGGAAAAAGTTATTTAATATTGCCAAAAGCAAGGGGAAGATTCAATATGCAAAAAAATAGTAGCCCCAACCTCCCTTCCCATTCCCAAAAATAACACAATTTGATAATAGAAATGTCGGTTTGGAACTTGGGGGAGGTCAAAAATCTATACTTACAGATAAGGAAGGCTGCACTGTATGTTTCTGTGATTGCTGATACTTTAAAATGGTCCAATCAAAAACATAATCAAATTCATAACCTGGCATATAACAAGAAAAGAAAATCAGAGGAAGGAATAAAAGCAAGTATTCTGACGTTTCATATTTAAAAGCAAGCATTCCGATGTTTCATATTTAAAAGTAAGTATTCCGTGCATTGTACAGTATTTTTATTATTTTTACTTGCTAACTAGTAAGTTTAATTATTTGAGGTAAAAATATATGAAAGACATTTATATGACTTAAATTTAAATTAAATAGTCAGAATTTTTTGACACCATTAACCGAAAAATCTATGATTGACTAAATTTAAGGAATATCAATCTAGAGGAAAAAATATGATAAAAACAAAAGGTGAAGAAATCCTTGATATAGGAGCCGCGCAACACATGCATTGAAAGAAGTGGTAGATTAGTAGACTCAAATTAAATATAAAAAGGTTGAAAAATAAAGCCATGCCCCAAAAACGATTCCACATACCACGTAAACAACAAATGATGCAAGTCAATTGATGTTATATAATTTGCAAAATGAAAAAAAAAAATCACCTTCTCGAGCAAAGAGGTCACGAAATAGGCGCTTCAAGAATCCATAATCAGGACGTTGATCGAATGTCAAAGAGTGACAGTAATGGAAGTATGAAGCAAACTCTACAGGATTCGATTTGCACAACACCTTAGGGAAATAACAAACAAACAAAATTAAGTATATCATCATTTCCGCTGGGGGAGGTTACAACACAGATTAATGCCCATTCACCTACCTCTATAGGAGTTGATAATTTCTTCTGACATATTTTATCATACTTCTGCTTCTTTGTTGCAGCCTTTAGACCTTGCCAAGGAAGGCTAAACACAAATATTTAGTCATTTAAGAGATGGGACGTTTCATTATATTATCTCAATAAATGATAAGTTATATAAAAAATACTGTAGAAAAAACACAGGTGAGCAGAATGCCAAACCTTCCTCTAAGGAAGTACAGAAGTACATATCCCAGTGATTCCAAATCATCACGTCTACTTTGCTCTGCAAATGATATGACAAATGAGAATGAGTTGAAATTTATTCAGACAGAAGGGTTACTATCTTCTAACTTCAGACTTACCAATCCCAAGATGAGTATTGCAACTTGCATAACGGGCGGTCCCTGTTAAGTTTTTGTTCTCCCTGTGAGATGAGGCCATTAGTAATATTCTGGGATTTTTCCAGGGAATCAGAGGGAAAATGGTACAGGCGAAGGGTAAAAAGTCCTCCAATCAAAATGTATAGAAAACATTCACGAAAAATGGTCAAACGGTGTGGGTGTGAAAATTACGAGATATAAATGTTGAAATTAAATCAAAAGAAAAAGAAAAGTGTAAACTAAGTAAATGGATCTTTGGAACTACCTGTAAGGAATGTGGCGATTGGTGGTCGAGTCTCGATATCGTTTAGCTAGGCCAAAATCAATTATATAAACCTGACAAGAACAGCCGAATGGACCTTAATAAATAGCAAAAAATACTTGAAAGAGGGACATGTCCAACACACTAGCAATAACAAGATAGTTACCTGGTTAGCCTTCCGACCAAGTCCCATGAGGAAGTTATCAGGTTTAATATCCCTATGTAAAAATCCTTTAGAATGCACATATTCTATTCTAGTGATCTGCCCAGCAAAAATAAGGAGTCATCAGTAACAGTACACTTATAAAGCATATGTTTTGGTGCGAAAAAATGTCGCCCCAGCTTACCATTTGATCAGCTAGCATTAACACTGTCTTCAATGAAAACTTCCTTCCACAGTACACAAAAAGATCCTCAAGACTCGGTCCCAGCAAATCAAGAACAAGCACATTTTCCTCCCCGTCTATGCCAGACCACTTTGTATTCGGAATACCACCTGCATCGCAAGCATTGAAATCAAGTGTTATGAGATTCAAAATTTTGAAACTCAGCAACCTCCTCACACCTCCACCCCCTATGTAAAAATGCATACTTCCTCCTTGAAGAATATTGTAGAGCTTTGCCTCGTAGAGCAACTGTGGATGCTTTGTTTTACTATTTTCCTGCAACAGTCAAAAGAGGGAGCCAACATCACAAAAATGTAAAATTCAGTTTAATTGGATTGAGAAATTATATGGAAGTTAGAATCCCAATCAAAATAACGCGTGTCAAATTGCCAATACATGCATAACAATACAATAAACAACTTGAATCAGAAAAATCAATTAAATAGGGCACGGAATCGGATACAAATAAAAAGAATCCCTTTCAAGAAGCAAAAAGGAAAGAGAAGACTTACGATCTTGACGGCAACGATCTCGAAAGTATCAATATGCGTAGCTGCAGTAACAAGGGAGATCATGAAAAAGAGATCAGAAACAATAAACCTAAATGAACGATTGTTGTGAAATCAATAACAGGAGAGAGAGGAGACTCACCGAGATAGATTTCACCGAAGGATCCGCTTCCAATTTTACGGCCGAGCTTGTATTTGCCGCCTACGATGCGTTCCATGTTTCGAAGGTTCCAGAACCAGATGAAGTGAGATTTGAGAATCTACAGAAGCATGAAATCAAAGAGAGAGAGGATGCTGGTTCTCGCTTGTTTTGTAGATTTTCGGCAGTGAAAGCAGCAGCAGAGAAACCAGAGCCACACAGCTCAGAGAGAGCGAAAGAGAGAGAGAGAGACAGAGAGACTTCTTACAGCCCGCCCTATAGACCAAATACGTCGAAGAGGCGAGGGTATTTTTGTCTTTTTGATAGACTTGTTTGTATGTTCATCGTCACGGGAACTCCGTAGAGTATAAATGAAGTGCAACATTTTTTATAAATAAATTTAAAATAAAAAGAAAACACTAATTATAAATAAATAAATATTCTAATTCTAATTTCTCACCATCTTGTGTTCTCCCATGAATCGGTGGTCCATAATGTACGAATTTTATCATGTCCAATTCGTAAACAATCTCACCTTTTTAAGGATCTTTTGGCAAGGGTCGGGATCCTCTCCATTTAATGGAGGGTTCCATTTGGAGAGAGAGAGAGTGACAGCATGAATATTTTAATATTAAAAAATAATATTAAAATATTCATAATGTCACTCTCTCTCTCTCCAAATGGAACCCTCCATTAAATGGAGAGGATCCTAACCCCTATTGGTAACTCTCTCAATCGGAATTGATATGTAGTTAGCAAAGGGTAAAGCCGGTGCATTTAGTGTATTAAAAATATTTTATAATTAAAAACAAATAAAAAAATTGACATCAAAATGAGATAAAGTTATCAAATAAGTGTTAAATAGGTGACTGCAATGACTGTATGGAGACAGTGACTACACCTAATCCAGGCCCCTCTAAATCCACCACAAAAATCAATAATTAGTTCTCCAAATATAAAAGTCCATTTTATAAGAGAATGATGCAATTTCAGTTTCATGAACTTAAAACTGCATTTTTCTCTTATAAAGTGGATCGGCGATAGTATATTGTAATGTTAGTATAACTCTTTTATGGAACTAAGAGACGGGGTCGTCTCAAACAAATTGGGGGCCCTATGCAAATCTTAAAACTTGGGCACTAAATTTTTAAAAATATCAAATAAATCACCGAAAACTGTAAACTACATTATTAAATAAATTGTAAATAACATTTTGATATAATCTCAAAATAATATCAACCTTCTAGTTACTTAGAAAAAGTCATCCTTCAAGCAGTTTTTAAAGCAAATTCATCAACCAATTCTCATTGTATTGAGTGGTCACCAATAATTATATTATAAAGATACTAAACTTCGGACTATTTTAAGCTACCGATCATTATGGGTTATGTGTTAGTTTTAAATTTTGGGGCCCTAATTTTTTTTTGAGGTTGGGCACTGTGCGCAAGCACGTTTTGCACATGTTTTTTTAGATAGGCAATTGTTAGTGGGGGTGGGGGATATGTTAGTTTGTTAGTTTCCGGGGCTTGAACCCAAAACCTCCTTCTTGCACTCATTTGGTATCCCTTAGCTCACCAACTGAGCTAAGAGATCACCTTTAGGCGATTTAAATTGAATGCAAGTAGTTAACACACTTCATTTAAAAGAACAGATTCGGCTAGTATCTGCGTTCAATCCCCGACGGGGAAATAATTTGGGTCATACTTTATTTACATATTGATCGAACTCCGAATTAGTCATACCATTTTTCTAGACATCAAAGCAGGGTCAAAATACCTATAGATAAAAACAAATATCACCGTTGAGAAAATTAAGATATGACACATTATTCTTTTTATGATACGAAGCAATTACCTTAGGGAAACCATAAAGTTGGGTTAAAGTGGTTAACAACTTTCTTTAAATGATTAGACTCGGCTAATATCTAAGTTTGATCCCCAACAATGAAAAAATGTGGATAATGCTTTATTTATCTCTTCAACTAGCTTTGAATTAGTCACACCCTTTACCAAACAAAAATATCAACATTGGACAAAAATATGATATTTTATTGTTTCGAACGAAACGAGAGAGAGAGAGGGAGGCGGGGGGAGGGAGAGAGAGACCTCATGGCAGTAGGTTCGAGATGGATATGAAATAACCCCGAGCTCGTCTAGGGTGCCTCTAGGCCAAGTGTGCCAATTAGGGGTTTGGAAGTCGTCCATCTGAGCCTAGGTCGGGTCTCTGCTCAGGTAGGGGCCTTGCTCGTGTCGAGCCTCAGAGCAAACGTCGGGGGTGGTATCTGCAAAGACGCTCTAACGCTCAAGTCAGTGTAAGAGATTCTTAGAGTAAAGCAAGGAATGAATAGTGTGCATTCTTTAGCACGGTGGGCTCATATTTATTGGCACCAGGTCAGGCCTGGTCTATTGGATTGCTTGGGTGAATCTCAATCGTTGATATCTGATATACATGGATGAGCTAAGTTGCACCAAAGTTGGACCTTGGTAAATGGTTGAACCAATGGGTCTCATGACTATATCCAGAGCAATTATTAAATTAAAATAAAACAAAGTCTATCTTCTTGTGTTTTTTGTGTAAAAAGTTAGAAAATAAGTGTTTTTCTCATTGTAAAAAAAAGGTATTTCTCTCATCTTTTATTGTTCACTTTATTTTTAACCAAATTTTTTGGTTTTTGACCCCATTCTAGTGTCCGAAGGAAAGAGTCCCTAAATAATTTCCAGTTCGATCGAGAGGTAAGTAAAGTCGGACTCTAGTTGGTTCTATCGTTGAGGATCGAACCCAAGTATTAATTTTTTGGTTTATTGGTGTTTGGAGGAAAGAGTCCATAAATAACTTGTAGTTAAGCTGAGAGGTAAGTAAAGTCTGACTCAAATTTTTTATTATTATTTTTTTGATAAGCAATGTTAGTAGGGGAGGGGGAATGTTAGTTTAGGATTTGAAGCAGGGACCTCTCTTTTTTGCACTCATCGCACAAGACTCATTTGTTCATCCCATTTCATAATTGAAATTTACCTACTCGGGATAAGTGAGACTCCAATTTGTTTTATTGTTAGGAATCGAACGCTATTATTAACCGAGTCAACCCCTTAAAATGAAGTGCATTAATCGTTTACACTCGAGGTTAGTTTTACCCAAATTTATTGAAAAACATAACTATTTTTAAGTCACCTTTTTACTCAAAACTAATTTTACTCAAAACTGATTTTACTCAATCAATTTTCTCGAGAATATACCAAAGCACACTTGGCGGCAGTTGCAAGATCGGGGAGACTTTCGCAGGAAGACGATGTGCGTGCCAGTATCAGATCTGCAACAAAAAATGGCTTGCCTTTGATCCATCGTGCCTTGAAAATTATTTTTATTCAATTGATCGATCACAACTACTCAACTAGCGGCGTAGCAAGTGTTGAAGAAAGATGGTATTAGTAAGTGAGATGGAGAAGATGATCGCAGTTGGCGTGATATGGGGCGCCACAAATGCTATAATGCGCCGAGGTGCGCTTCTCTGGGACGAAGCCCTCAAATCCTCCCCAAAGCCGCCACATCAGCACTCATCTCTCTCTCAAAAAATCCTCTTCTCTCTACGCAATTGGCTCAAGCTTCTCTCCATTTGGCAATACTCCATCCCCTTTCTCATCAATCTCTCCGCCTCCGCCACTTTCTTCACCATCCTCTCCGACGCTCCTCTCTCCCTCGCCGTCCCAGTCACCAACGCCACCACCTTCGCCTCCACTGCTATCTTTGCCACCCTCCTCGGTGAACGTACACATCTCCTCCGCGCTTTCTTCGGTACCGCTCTCATCGTCCTCGGCATTTGCTTATGTATCAACTCCTAACTTTAATTTCTACCTTATGTGTTTCCTTTTTTCTCTTTCTTTTTTCAAATAATTATGTATTTCTAGGGTTTTTATTTGCTAATTGCTATCCCTCTCTGTAAATGATTATTGATTATTGACTATAATCTATTTATTAGAGTAGTGTCTATGAAGCACACCGGACATGACAGTCACATGTAGATACCGGTTTTAATTTGAAAAATACATGTAATTGAAGTGTCGTGTTCGACATGATACATATCGTATCGGACATTGGGCACATCTTCAATTGGAAGTGTCAGTGCTACATAAAGTAGTATTGATATATGTTGGACCTTTTTCACAGTCTGTGTTAATGGAAATTTATTCTTTCATAAATAGGATAAGATAATTGGATTTAGTACAAGAATGAAAATCACCAAGCCCGTGATAAATAACGAAAACAAATGGTTATTGTGGCTATCAGCAAATGTTTAGAATTGTGTTTTGAAGCATTCGGGAGGGATGTGTCCGTTGAATCTTTTGTAATCAGTGCAGTAGTCATAGGTCATGAAATTTTTTCTGACCCATTTCAAGTAGCCAATTTGGGCATGACTCAGTTGCTTGTATATGGGAGAAGTCCACCAATTTGCTGAGACTTTGGAGCTGCATTGATTAATGCTAGCTGCTCCATTCCACTTGCAAGCTCTTGCTCTGAAATGATGAAACCTTGCATTGAACGGTGCACCGCTCCAATCGATCTTCCTAAGCCCACCTCTGGTTGCCCAGTTTTCTGCATTCCATAGACTGGTATATACCCTCATTCCTTGCTTGTTTGGATAGCCAATGCCCTCATTTTCGTAGTTTCGGAAAACCCTTATTGGTATGCTATCCACATACCACCTGAGATCAGATGCCAGTGGTGATTGTCAATAGACCAAGCAATTAGATTAGGTAGGTATATAAATCTTTGTTATGAAACTCAAAAAATGAATAACTTTGTTATGGTACATATGACTTGTTAACTTACACAATTTCGTTGGGATTCCAGTGAATTGTGTAATTATGAAAATTAGCAGTTGGGTCAAACCAGAGGTAAAATTGTTGCTCTCTGTTCCCTTTTCCTTGTGTGAACATGTTAGTATTGACAGTGTATGGCTGTCCTGAACTGTTACCTAAAAACTCAAAGTCTATTTCATCGTGCTGGCCTCCTGTAGAGGATAACTGTACAAATTGTAAGTAAGAACCGTTAGAGCACTTCATTTAATAACACTGCTCTGATTGATTTGGCTGTTCTGAAGTACATTTTAAGTTTTTTGTCTCTCTCTTTTGGGGAATTTGGGGAACTAAAAAGAGACTATGTTACTGTTTTATAGACTTTGTAGGTCCATTGATCTTACATAGTAGGCTGTGACTGTTCCTGCGGAGTTACCAGGTACCAGCTTGATTAGCATTTCAATACTTCCAAATAAGAAGGATCTCTTTGATCGAGCACCTGATCCTGAAATCAAAATAGCAACACCACATATTTCTACTTTTGCTAATAACAGATGAAAGCTTTGTTTGTTTATTTTACTGTAGTTTGCTTAATGTTTAGTCTGATTATAAATCATTCTTTTTCCACCAAATACTCAATTGCAACATTCTGAAAAATGCAATAAACTTGTAATATTTTTAACCCTTGGATGCAAAATTTATATATTGCTTGCAGACAAAATTATTGAAACCTAAATTGATGCATGTTAAGCATAAATATTTTCACCTGAGGTTTTATCCAACACAAGATGTAGGTCTTCACCCAAAATTGATGCATGTTGAGCACCCCAGGTGAGGTACATGCTCTTTGAAAAGTTGGCATTCACCAAGATTGTGTTGGGTACGAGTGCACAAATATACAAAGCTACCATCATTATTTCAAATTTTGCCATGTTAACTCCCATGAACAACTTTTGCCTATGTTTGGCTTTCTAAGAAGTTGAAAGCTTGGATGATTTATCATTGGTTGGTTTCTTCTTTATAGAAGTTTCTACTAGCAGCTTTAGGACATCCTAAAGATTAATTCTGCTTCATGGGGTTTGTCATTATGACATTATTGCTTCTATAAGGGAGAGCCTATAGAATTTATTTCGGGCTTCATAAATAAGTTGGCTCCTGATAGGGTACAATGTAAAGTTGGCTCCTCATAGGGTACAATGTTTGAATCCTGGTCCTTTTTTTTTTTTTTTTTAAAATGTCTCCTAGCTACCTCAGGCATGTCTGGTTTTAAATGCCTGAGAATAAAACGTTACAATGTCATGAATTAGGACCAGAATGGTATTTTTGATGCCTAAGCGGGTAGGATTCATGGGAAGTTGGTGTGGTGCTCCCAGGAGCCAAGCATGAATATCTGAGCTAGCTGGAACACATAGGGTAACAGGCAACTAATTGTGTGCACGAGACTTTTAGAATGGGTGTAACACTAACGCACCAATGCAAGTCACCATAGCATCTACAACTTCTAACTTCAATATAAACTTTTTTATATAAACTAAAAGATTTTATTGAATGACAGAAGCAATACAAGAGGGAACAGCATTCAATCTGCTGAAAAGAATGGACCCTTAGATTTAGGAGGCTTGGTGTTCAACTAAGTGTGAAAAAGCACAACTGTCTTAATTATTTCCAAGTAGAAGTTTTTGTATCAAAATTTTGTGTATTTTAGAAGTTATTATTATAATAAAGTTATTAGACCAGACAATTGTAGAAATAATAATAATAATAATTTGTAGGTAAATTTTATATTTATATGCTAATAATCGTTGTTAGATGTCACCTTGAAGTTGAATGTCAAAAAGTTCACTTAATAATGTAAATCAAAATTATCTAACTGGGTTATTTGATGAAGTATCTTTTGGGGGTAATGTAATTTCTTTTAGGGGATTGAAATATTTTACCTACAAATTTTAAATTCTTTCCAAAAACTGACCGACGCGACTGGCTCCCAAGAATGAGATTAGGCATTTGAAGACTACACCTCGCCTCAAGAGCCGAGGGACTTGTCGGCCATGCAGGGCGAGGGACTCCCCCTCGCCCAGCGGATCGGTACTATCTCCACCCTCGGCCATAAGCGGGAAAACCAGCAGAATATATTAGAAAAGTCCTTAAATCTCGTTGTATTAATGTATAGCCTTTATGAGCATTGATTACTCTTTGTAATATAAATATAAGCCTAGAGACCAATGAAAAGGATCTATGAATCCATATTCTTACGATTACTCGCTCTATACTATTATTCTCTATACTTCATGTTCTTGCTATATCCTACTCCAGAAAATAGTTGGAAACAAATACTTCATCCAACATGCTCTAAGGATATTTAACTTTAATCAAGCAAAATTCATGGCTAAATCACGACAAAAAGAAAAGCACAGCTAAATGTCAAATTGATTTTATTGGTCATTAAAAGTAAACTCTCTTGTACTAAATTTTTGTGAAATTTAGGAACTATTATAAGGTTATTATTGGTCAAAACAATGGTAGTAAAATAAGTAAAAATTGTATTAATGGGGACACTAGGAGTGCACCAACCTCATACTTATATGCTAATAATCATTGTGAGTTGTCGTATTTAAGTTGATTGCCCAAAATTTTACAGTCCAAAGTGAATAATTTTTTTTATCCGTGTATACTTAAATTTTAGTGACGTGCAAAATCCGCCACTAAAATAAAATTTAAAATTGATTTCAACCTTGTTAGCATTGGCGGACCTATGGGTCAGTGAGATCTCCTATATAATTTTTTTTATCCATTTTTTCTCTTTATAAAAAAATTTTGAACCCCCTAAAATTAAAATTTTGCATTAAGACTCTTGATTTTACACTTAATTGCATCCAAATACTTCACACAAACATATTACTAGGTAGCTCAGTTGGCGAACTAATGAATACTGAAGGAGTACACCAAATGAGTGCAAAAAGGAGGTCTCGGGTTCAAGTCCTGCAAACTAACATTTCCCCCACCCCACTAGGTCAATTATGAGTTGCATAATTTTTTATTTAAATATGTTACATTTATTTTTAATTATACTTTTAGCGATTCGTTTTTAAAAAATTTGAACTCTTTGACTCCGGATTTGGATCCATCACTGCTTGTTGGGTGGGATAGACAATTTAGTTTAGCGCTTATAACATAAATATCATTTTATAGAGCTTATACATAAACTATACAATAAAAGACAAAATAATATTAAATTATTTTTCTATAAACTATAATTTGTTTTCATTAGCTTTCACAAGTAGTCCCACATGCAAGTGCTAATATAAAGCTCAAATAAGTCAATCCAAACAAGTAATTAGTTTGTCACTAAAAGTCTAATTTCTTGTACTATATTTTTGTGTAGGTGAACACTCTCATACTCGTTGAGTTTTGTTGGATATGATACATACATTCAATCACTCAAAAACACCTTATTTTTTACTCTTTATCTTTAAATATTATACTAATTTTGCTTACAAAGTATCATACCTACCAAAAACTCAATGGATATGGTAGAATTCTCTATTCTATACTTATACGTCAATAAATGTGAGACACCACTTTTAAGGTGATTGCCAAAACATTAACAGACCAATGTAGTAGCTCAGTGGTAAGAGTTTAGCCTTATATCGTCAAGGTACTGAGTTCAAAACTAACCTTATCTGAAATTGAACAAGAGAGACTAAAATTGCAGAATTCCAATAACAAAACAACTCAAATCGTGTAGTTTTGTTATTGGAATTTAGGAGACCAAATTTGCACAATCACTATACGTTGAAGATGAAAAGTGCAATTAAGTGAAATATAAAATAGATATAATGATTCCTATATATTATCATTCCTTGTGATTCCTGCGATGCATACCAATGGAGAAGCGCCAAGCATCAAGAAGTGGATCAGGGATTAAGCGGGCTAAGGCCCACTGAAGTGAGTGAGCCCAATATGGTGTGCATCTTGCTTCATACCCAATTTTACCAATTGCAGCTCTTGCGTAGTCATCTGGTGTTGGTATGAACAATGAACTTCTCTTAATACATGCTACCCTTGATACCATATTCGTTGAAACATACAGTGGTACCTTCATTCAACTCAATATATAATAATTAAGTTTTCTGATAATAAAGCCCTTGAAAGTACATTAATTTTTTTTTTTGAAAATAGATGAATACAATTCGCAAATGAAAATTATAGCATTTAATTTAATTCAACCTACCTGACATTGCACGTCGATCCCATACTGCCTATACTCCACATATAGTGATCTGGAGAACTGATCCACATAACTGCATGTTTCTCTCGTTAAGCAGGAAAAGTACTAGAGAATTAAAAATTACATACGAAAACGAATTCAGATGTTTGTCAAAAAAAGTACTAGTACAAATGACATGAATTTCACATTAAAATACGATAAATATGTTGCTATAAGTCAACTAAGTTTATAAATGATGTCGCTATATCAGTCAAAAACAAACGATCGATGTTGCTATAAATTTAACCAAGCCCGGATTTCAATAATTTGGTCTCATAATCAATGTTTTTAAAACAGCACAGGCGATCGAACCGACGAGACATCAAGATAATGATTCAATCAATTCACTCGGTTTAATCTGATTAAATCCGATGATTAATAATAATTTTAAAAAAATGTTAATTTTTGGAGAATAAATAAAAAAATAAATTTAAAAAGACATTAAGATGATTCAATTATCTGGTTCAAACTGATTGAATCATTCAATTCAGTCCGGTCTTAAAAACACTGGTCATAATCATTAGTTGGTCAAAAGATGGAGTTGTGTCAATCATTAGTTAACTCTATTACAATATTTAGCCAGCAAATCAGAGATGACATTAATATAAGTTTCATGTTAATTAATTATCTATATATCATCTTCTTAAGGGTAAGAATTTCCTTTAATAGGTGTGCCGTATTAAAAAACTAAAGTTGGCAGTTGGCACTTATCATAGTAAAGAATAGGTAGGGGCCCTTCCCTGTCACGAGTTTTACTGTCCTTTTCAACGCCCACTCGGTCACCCATCACCTCATAATAGTAATTGGTACTCAAAACAAACAATGTACTCCAAGCCCCGACCGATACTTCAAGCCCACTCATTTAATGTGTTTTTTTAAAAATATTTTACTCGATCTAAAGAGTATTTAATAATTTTTAGATTTTTTTGATATTTTTACCAATTGATTATATTTTTGATATCTTATCTTTTTCGATATCTCGATATCTTTTACTACTCTTACCAACTAAGCATATGATTGTCACTCATATATGATACATTTTAATACCTCAATAACTAAAAGACAAAATTATTTGTTTTTTTGTAACACAATCATGAAAGAAACAATACATTGTGATATTAATGAGATATTATACATAATCATCTCTACTTGATATGATCACAAATATTTATTTCTACAATTTGATCATCATAAATATACATAATCATACCCAAAATCATGTATACATAGGTGTGTCGGTTGTCCTCTTCCTTTCATCCATATATTTTTGCGATTTTTTATCTATTTGTGGAGTTTTTTTTCATCTCTATAAAATACAACATTTATGTTTTTCATCTTTGTTTTTTTACTTGTGTTTTTATTCCATTTTATTTTTCTGTTACTTTTTTATATATTTAATTTAAATTTAATTTTTTATTAAATTATCCCAACCGTGTCGTATCTTAATTTTCAAAAATTTTCCTTATCCTCGTATCTGTATCGTATCGCGTATCTGGACTTCATATCTGCGGTACTTAGATGAAAAAATAGTTGACATGTTTTTCTATAGTTAAGAAAAAGTTGATAACCAAAATAATAATACTAATTTATTATTTTAAAAGGATAAGCAAGACAAAAAGCTTGAAAAAGAAATGGTATAATGGTTTCTACTTTCTAGCATTGATGAAGAAATACTTACGCTTTAGTTGCAGCGTAGATTGTAAATAAAGGATGTGAAGGCACCACCACCGCAGCACCAGATCCAATATTAACAATTGCACCTCTTTTTCTTTCTATCATACCTCCCAAAACACTTTTCGTTACTCTCGTCGTACCTTCAATATTCACCTTAACAATCTTCATCCACACCTCTTCCTTCACTTCATGAAAATACATAGCACCAGGATACGTAACTCCAACATTATTAATCAAAATCCCTAGATCCAAATCTCTAGCCAACACTTCTATTTCCCGTAAACCCGCCGAGAAGTCACCGGAAAAATCCATCACGACGATCTTAACGTTAATGTGAGGGTGTTTTTCTTTGATTTCATTTGCAACTTTTTCGAGCTTTTTGGAACTTCTGCTTACAAGAATAAGGTTGAGGCCTCTTTGTGATAGTTGGTAAGCTAAGGCTTTTCCGATGCCGTCGGTGGCTCCGGTGATTAGAGCCCATGAACCGTAGTTATTGATGAGGTTTTTATTGGATCTGAAATATGTGTTGAAGATCCATTTGGTGAGGGAGATGAAGTAGTTGAATGATAGTATTAAACCGAGGGATGGGAGGATATTGAATGCTGTAAGGTGCAGAAAGTGTGGCCAGTCACAAAAGTGTTGCATGCTGCTATCTGTATTTTTTTTTTCCTAGTCCTTTCTAACTTCTACGTGTCTTCTTTACGTTTTGGCATTGTAAAGAGGATGAGCGTTAAATATAGTATTTTATGACGCATACCTACATATACCTAACAACAAACTATAATTATAAATTTGTCAAAAAAAAAAAAACTAACTATAAAATGTATCCAGTACACAATTTCTATTCACAAAAAAAGAAATATACTTTAGGTGAATAAAGTTTATATATGTTATGAAAATTACTCTTTCCATGTTGTATCTATAAATTGTGGGCTGGTGCTAATAACCTTTTATCAACAATGTTATTTGGAAAAAAAACATTTAGTCAAAAATAGACAAAAACCAACTTACAATATTAATTAACCAAGTTTTTTTTATTTTAAAATGATTAATTAAAAAAGTTTTTTAATCAACGCTCAAATCTTTAAAAAAAGCAGGTTGGTTAATAAGTGCAGAAACTTGGTTAATTCGTATTTGTAAGTTGGTTTGGAAAAATTTCATTTTCTAAAATTTTTGGCTACATAACATTATTAACCTTTTATTTATTTATTGAGAGAGTAGATAATAAAAATAAAATTAGGCATTTTTGTCTCTTTGACACCTCTTCTTGGAACAACTTTGTGTCCAATGATTTGGTGAAAGATAAAAATTTGGACAGATTGAAGCACAAAACGAGAGGGAGTAATTCTTAGGTTTTTTTTTTTCTTAGGTGGTACAAATATTTGGACACAATATTTGGTCACACACACATAAAACAACAATAAAGAGATTTTATTAGTGTATTTATTGTTGTTTGGTGTGTGTGATTAAATATTTGTGACCACCTAAGAATTGTTCAACGAAAGGGGTTTTTTGTAATACTTGTTCGTGGTAACCCTAGAAGCTACATCGCTGCAATTCCAAGCTTGATATTCCAACAAAATCAGCCTCAAATTAGAAACCCTAGCAGATTTAGGAAAGAAGAAGAAAGCATCAGAGAGAGAAAGAGAGCACATGCGTAGTGTGAAACGACGTATAGGGTAAGATTGTTTTGTTCAATCTATCGGGTCACGAAGCAGGTAAAACTAACCCGCATGTTTATCCGTTTGTTTTGGGTTTTGGGTTCTGCAATAACCCATTTCTTGCTTCGGGTTTTCTGTGTTTTTCTACACTAGGTGTGTTATAGTGGATTGGATAAAGTGTATTGGGCCCAATTCTTCTCTTTGCACCCTGTGATTGTTAGTCCAACCCCAACACAAGAATGGTTCACCAGATCAGTTAAGCACTGATTAGGCGACAGTGTGGAGATTAAGTTTTGGAGGGAAAGGTGGTGTAACCAATTCTCTCAACAAGGGTTGCACTCCAGCAGTGTGGCATCATGAACTTCGACCGGGCCCTTCATGTGTATTCTGTTCTATGCATGAAGAAGACGCTGAGCACTTGTTCTATTTCATCGTGTCTTTGGCAAGCTAATCATGGATGGGGAATGCATGGAAGGGCTGGACATAATAGGTGGGCACACTTTATTCAACATGGTAAGGGTATAAAAGGAAAAGAATAGCAGAGTGAGATATTTAATTGGGTAGCAAAGCAACAGAAGTATCTTCAATGGAGGGTTTGTAGATCTTCCTTATATGCTATATCTCGTTAAACTATTGTGTTAGGGGTGGTTTTCTAAGGAGATTAATAACCAATTTTTTAAAATTCTTATTGCAAAAAAACTCAACAAAACTTGATATTAATGATTATAACTCATTAATTCCTAATATTGGAGGTATTTGTAGAGTTTTTCAGCACTTGCTTGTAGCTTAACGTTGAGGGATGCGTTACGAATAATTCCCAAGACTCCTTACGTGATATATAGTACTATACTATTCAAGAGTACTGATTGCCACTAAGAACACCATTTATGGCCATTTGAGCATTGTTTTGTTTGATTCAACATATTTTTTTACAAATACTTGAAAAATGTAGTTTGAAAGATTTTCAGTGAGAAGATGGGATACCAAATAATCTAAACCAAAGTAAAATGTCAACAAACACCTTCTCCCTTTCTCTTCTTCCGTAAGTTAATTTGACAAACCTAAGTCAAAAGGCATTGTCTTGTATCAACTTCATTTTTGACACCAAAATTCTAAATCCCTCACCAGTCACCACCAACCTTCCTAGACTCCTAATAGCTCAATGATTTTGTTTCATTGCCAAATAGCTAAATATGAATAAATAATAAGCACCGTGTTTCATTTTCATCTCTAAATAATATAATAAAATTCATCTATATCGAGTCATTGGATAATATGCTAGAGTATTATTATTATTTATAAACTCTGTATCCAGTGCATAGCATAATCAGCTTCAACCAAACATGGTTGGTTGGTCAGCAATATGCTACTGATATATGTAAAGAAAGAAATACATTTTGTCTCCATTCAACGGCAATAATCCCAGTTGAAGATGCCTCTATAGAGACGGCAAAAGCTAAAAAAAAATTGCCTAATTCAGCACATAAACATCAATTAAGTATTGAGAATCAACATATCTCTACTTTTTCTGTAATTGCAGATGCTAGTACTCATATTGATTCACCTATTTACATTTTTTTTTGGGGGCTGGAACGTACAAGTATCTAGATTCATGACACGTGGCAAGCGGAAAAAAACATGAAAACAACTAGGAACTATAACGATGATTTGAGCAGGCTGCAACTATTCTCTTTTGTTTTTGTATCTCTAAAATCCGTGGTGGTCTGGAGGAGACAGATAATGTGGCCTCAGAATTCAGAAGAAAACTGCAAGGAAAGCACGACATCCTTGTCTATGGTTTAAAGCAAAACCATTTTTTCTGCAAACAAAATAACATGATGTATTAATGTTTATTATTAGCTGTTCAGTTTCATAATGGTAAAAATGAAACCACATTAACGTTACAAATTGAATTGATATATATGTACCTTGGTGGATTTGTCTTTGTCATCATCCTTGCGCGAATTAGACCTTCGCTGCGATGCAGAGCGGCCTGATCCTCCTCCTCCGCCGGTTTTTTTCTCATCTCTGGCCTTGTTGAATATAACGGTGAATCCTTCAGCTGAAGCAGGATCATTCACATCCCATTCCCCAAACTTGGGTAGAGGCTTTCCTTGTTGTTCATACTGCACATGCATATATGTATATAAATATCAAGATAACAATGATGATCAAACTATTACCCTTTTGTACATGCATATATGTAATGGTGGGAGGATCTTACCGAAGCCATGAAGATTGAAGCTTTGTGATGAGTTTTGGTTACCCAAATTTCTGAGGAATAGGAAAAGGCAACAAAGAAGAGAATGAAAGAATATATGGAAATGAAATGAGATATAAAAAAACAGGTGGGAAATGAAGCATTTTATAAGGGGGGTGAGGAATAAGAAGCAAAGCGCAACGCAAGCTAGTTGGTCTTACCTTCCTACGTGGCCCACTCGTCCAAAACGCGGGTGATTTTGTTTTATGATTGTTTTTCCGTTTTATTTTTAGCAGAATATTCCTTCAAAAAAACGTTACCATCTTCCAAAAATGGGACATGCACAAATCCAAATTGGTAATAACCAAGCCAAGTGACCTCGTTTCCATTACAAATTACAGTTATCTATTTACAGTAAATTAATTACATTACATAGTTTTCTAGAGTTACAACAGAAATCTACAAGTAATATACAGACTTGAATTTTTCCTTAAAAAATGGAGACAACATTGATTGCTGCCAATAGTTGCTGCATTTGCAAACAGACAGACCTTTTGGGTTGATCTCTGTAATGTATGACCTGAATCTTCGCATCATATTTCATATATTTATTTATAACACCAAAACCGTGCGGAGGAGGTTGTATATATAAGTTGATGTGGTAACTTATCTATTTAGATGGAAACGACAAATTTCATTTCTACTTTGATGTATTTGAATTTGAAGTGAACCGCCATAAAAACCCTCCTATCAAGTTGTTCACTGCATGAGCAGCTATCGGAACCGCAAGGCTAGAGGATAAAAGTGTAGCATATCCATAAGCAAGACCAACAAAGGTTGCCCTGAAACACAAAAAAAAAACAATCTTATTCTAACTAATCTGACTAAAAACACAACAATGAAAAAGAGAGATTGGGGATAAAGAAAGAGAAGAGGGCAGTGTTTAGAAATATAAGCACCAGATGGCAAAGGAATACTTTCGACCATTGCCTAGGTGCAAAACACCAAAGATCAAGGCAGCTATCCCAATACTCTTCCAGTTCATTCCCAAAAGTGGCAGAATTGCACCACGGAAAAGTAGTTCCTGGAATCCAAGATGGTAGCATGTGATTTATAATCAAATAATGAAAAATAAACAAGAAAAGTAAGATAAGCAAAGAAGATTAGGTCTCTTTTAACCTCGCTAATTCCAGGCAAAAATGCAACGACTATATAATCCAAAGGCTGGAGTGAGCTGAGGACCTGATTGGGAAAACAAAATATTTACAGAGTTTAGAAATAGAAGCAAACAAATGACAAAAGCAACTGAGTTGCAAGAAAAGTTATCTCTGGTAGGAAATGTTTCTAGTCAGTTGAACAAACATTTACACAACTTACTACCATCTAGTACAGAATATTCTATTCTTGAATGGCAATTTACTAATAACATTACCAAGCTGACAAAATCTTAATGGACATTTCCAGAGCTATGGCTTGTTTCAGTTACCTGCCTATTGGCTGCTTCACTGGACTCTGCAAAGTCTGGCCAAGTCTTCAATAGCAAATAGCGGCATGATGATATTAATACTACAAGTCCTGTAATCAACTCAAGATGCCACATTTCAAAACCAACTGCAGGTAAATGGAAAAAGAATAATTAAGATGCTTTAAACATTATAATAAACATTTTCAACTCATCTGTAAAGCATTGACCAAAAGAAACGGGCACCGTTATACTTTATACAGGCACTTGACAAAATATTCACAAAACTTTCATAACCATAGTTAGATCCATTAAAACTCATGTCAGGTTAGCCTTTAAGTTCTCTACCACAAGAAAGAGATAGTTCAGATTTCATGTCAGTGTTCATGAAAATCTCACAACTCACAACAAATAGATCCATGAATGTGTAACCTTCATGCTCAGAGGAAAGTTTGTGGTTTCATGCCTTACAGTTAAAAATTCCAAAATTGTTCACCTTTGTGCTCAGTAATACTAATATCACCAGAGATATCACTTGAAAATCCAAAACTGCCATATGCATTTTAGTAGTTCACTAACATCAGTACTGCATTATGGGAACCACACATCTTTGAGAACAGTTATTTTATGCAATTAAGAGTTCAAAAACAGTTCTCAATCTTAATACATGACTTTTTTTATATAAACACGGATCAAAGAGAATAAGTGGAATTTTGAACCACAGACTGGTAGTAAGAAGTAGATATGTGTGTAATACATGTTACTTCTGTAGAGCAGTCCAAGATTGGCAATCCTTCTATCGACGCAATATGAGACACCTGCAAGTTGCAAAAATTAGATAATGTAAAAAAAAGAACATAATATCCTGTAACCTGTTTATGCAAACTAGTCACTTCAGAGATACTCATGAATGAGCAATTGCATAAAAGAAAGAGTCACCTGGCGAATCACTAACCCTAAAGCAGATATTAGAGCAGAGGTTAGAATGCAAGCCTGAAGCACAACACTCCTGGATGATGGTATAGAATTGTTAGCAAATTGGGGAGCTGGATTAAGAGAAGTATCATTTTGAACAAATTTGTCATCTGAGAGATTTTCAAATGCCTCTGGTGCTTGTCTCTTGGATTTCTTCAATGACTTCTTGGCAAAAGTACATGTGCTATATCTACTCCCTATGAAACAACAACATAGAAAGTAAGTTGTATTGTATGAAGCTGCTATAATAACATTAAAGATTGATTGGGCTTTCATTTGGGTAAATGAAAGAAACAAAAATCCAATAAATTTGTGTAGTTGAGAGTAACTGTGAGGGAGAGTTATGAAGGTGTGAGCATGCTCCGCTGCACTTGAACAACAGCAGTAATTGAGAGTGAGCGAAAGCGTAGCCATATAGATTTGGGATTGGGAGTATGGAACATGCGATTGCTATTTGACAAAGAAACTTGTGCTCCTCGTTTCCGATTCTTATTTTCTGGTAATTTCGGACTCCCTCTTTCTTATCTCACAAAAACCGCTATTTTTTTTAACACAAAATCTAATGTATCATAGGAGAGAAAAATATAAATGAAGAAAAATGGAGGAAAATAAGAGGAGAGGGGATGTGTTAGAGGAGAGATAGATACAAAGTTAAGGGGAAGTTCTCTTTAAAAAGTTAGGGATCCTCTCCCAACTAAAGACATAGAGATACAAGGAATAATAATATAATAATTTTTTTCTGACAAATAATACAATAAAAATGATAGGTGGGTAATATGATACAAAGAAATAAATAGAGGTTGATATAAAATAAAAGCTTTCATTATTAAAGAGAAGTTGAAGATGCTAAAAGAGAAATTGAGAGCTTGGAATAGAGATGTTTTTGCGAGGTTGGATTTAAACATTGACCGCCTTGTTAGGGACATCAACGCTTTCTCAAATAGAAAGGAGCTCTCTGCCTCTTTTTGGAAGGAAATTAAACTAAAAGAATCCACGTTGTTTCAAAAGTCAAGGGCTAAGTGGATTAAGGAAGGTGACATGAACTCTGTGTACTTTCACTCATTGATGAAGTACAAGAGAAGAAGAAGTATTGTGGTGCTTTTAGATGAACATGAGGAGTTGATCGACTACGTGAGTGCGGTCAAACAAGGTATTCAGAATCACTTTGAAGGGTTGTTTTCCGAGACTTGTCACAATCTCCCCACCCTTGATGGTCTCCAGTTTAGTCAGATTAGTGGCACAGATGCACAATGGCTTGTCACATCCTTCACGAAAGATGAGATTAGAGACGAAGTCTGGAATTGTGATAGAGACAAAAGCCCGGGCCCGGACGAATTTAATTTTAGATTTATCAAGCAATGTTGAGACTTGTTGAAATCTGATGCAGTCGAGTTTTTCAATGAATTTCATGTGAAGACGTCTCTTCCAAAAGCAATAACAGCGTCTTTCATCGCTCTTATCCCGAAGAATGCAAATCCCCAAGGCTTAAAAGAATTCAAATCGATTTGTTTGATAGCTGTTTGTACAAAATATTGGCTAAGGTTCATGCTAGAAGGATTATGAGAGTCCTTCCTAGTGTTATATCTAATTGCCAATCGGCTTTCTTAGGGGGTCGACAGATTTTGGACGGCGTGGTTGTAGTTAATGAGATCGTGGATCATGCGAGGAGAACAAACGATGAATGCATTTTCTTTAAGGTTGACTTTGATAAGGCGTATGAATCCATTTCTTGGGACTTTTTATTATATATGATGAGGAGGATGGGTTTCCCGAAGAGATGACGAGATGGATAGCGTCGTGCATTTGTTCGGGCACCATGTCGGTTTTGGTCAAATGCAGTCCCACCCAAATGGCTCTTTTCAAAGCTATTCTGTTGGTGATAATTTGCGGTTTCACATCATGCAATTTGCTAATGACGCCATGTTTATGGGAAAACCCACATAAATCCGGAAGATCAATCCGGAAGACTGCGCGTTTCCCCCTCATGCTTCGAAGAGCCATCTTCCTAGGGCTCTTCCTTCACCTATGGTTCTTCGGGTATGCGGATTCTGCTCCGAACTGCACCAGGGTCAACCCTGTCGTTGATTCAGAGTCCGAGTTCACAATGGTTCAACACCAGCTTCGAGGTACTCTGAATATCACCGATGATTGCTCCTTTAGGGTTTCACAGTTCGACATGCTTTCAGGTTCCGACGTTCACTGGTGGGGTGCACTCGCTCCAGATTTCGAAAATCTCACTAGTGGATTCATAGTTTCGGATCATAAACTGAACCAAACTTACAAGAATTCAAGCTTCGATGTACATTTGATGGACAACGTTTCGTGGAGCATGTTCCAAGTTCTTGCCGTATGGGATCGCGCCACCGCCTCTGATTTCGGACACGTAGTGCTGAGGAAAAATACGACGGCTACTGCCATTTCGACAAGGCCTCCGACGATATTTGAGAATTGCAAGGTTTTGTCGAAGGATTTTAGGGTTAGGTGGAGTTTGAATGTGGAAGAGGATTTCATTGAAATTGGGTTGGAGGCTGCAACTGGTGTCATGAATTACATGGCGTTTGGGTGGGCGAATTCGAGTGATAGTGACAGTGATGATTCTGAGCTCATGATAGGGGCTGATGTAGCTGTAGCAGGGTTTAAGGAGGATGGTTTACCTTTTGTAGGTGATTTCTTCATTACTAAATATAGTGTGTGTGTGAGAAACAGTGATGGATTGGCTCAGGGGGTTTGTCCTGATTCTATTTATGAAGAGCAGGATAATGTGGTAGTAGTGAACAATACAATGTTGATTTATGGGCATAGAAGGGATGGGGTTTCTTTTGTTAGATATAGAAGACCATTGAATAAGGTTGATGGTAAGTATGATCACCCTGTGAACTATACGGCAAACATGAAGGTTATATGGGCAATGGGGCTAATTAAACCTCCTGATACTATTATTCCTTACTATCTTCCTGAGAATCACGGGGGTTTTCCTTTTGAGAATTATGGCCATTTGGTTCTGAATGTCTCTGAGCATGTGAATGAGTGTACTGGTCCCTTGGATGCTGAAGAAAAGCAGGACCAAGATGTCATCATTGCAGATGCCAAAGTTCCATTGGTGGTTTCGCTCTGGTCCTGCAATACATTACCCCAACCCTCCAAATCCTGCAAGGGTTCTTTACATCAACAAAAAAGAATCTCCTTTGTTGAGAGTTGAAAGAGGGGTTCCTGTCAAGTTTTCCATTCAAGCGGGGCATGATGTTGCACTTTATATTACTTCGGATCCTATTGGTGGAAATGCAACAATGAGAAATCTGTCTGAGACTGTTTATGCTGGAGGCCCAGAGGCACAAGGAGTTCAATCCAATCCCACTGAGTTAGTTTGGAGTCCTGACAGGAACACTCCTGACCACATCTACTATCATTCATTGTACAAGCAGAAAATGGGTTGGAAGGTGGAGGTGGTTGATGGGGGTCTATCAGACATGTATAATAACAGTGTTGTTCTGAATGATCATCAGGTTACCTTATTTTGGACATTGTCAAAGGATTCTATATCTATTGCAGTTCGCGGTGAGAAAAAAAGTGGGTATCTTGCAATAGGATTTGGAAGTGGAATGGTAAACAGTTATGCTTACGTAGGTTGGATTGATGATAATGGTATAGGTCATGTGAACACTTACTGGATTGATGGAAAGGATGCTTCAAGTATACATCCCACCAATGAGAATTTAACACATATTAGATGTAAAACAGAAAATGGCATCATTACTTTGGAATTTACACGTCCCTTGGACCCATCTTGTAATCGGAAAAGTAGGCAAGAATGTAACAATATTATTGATCCCACAACCCCACTTAAAGTTGTTTGGGCAATGGGTGCTAAATGGACGAATGACCATCTTACTGATAGGAATATGCATTCTAGTATGAGTAATAGACCTTTCCATGTACTGCTGGTGCGTGGTTCTGCAGAAGCAGAGCAAGATTTGCTTCCTGTTTTGGCTGTGCATGGCTTTATGATGTTTCTTGCATGGGGTATCCTGCTTCCTGGAGGGATATTGGCAGCCAGATACTTAAAACATTTAAAGGGCGATGGATGGTACCAGATTCATGTTTACTTGCAATACTCAGGGTTAGCAATTGTTCTACTTGCCCTTCTCTTTGCCGTGGCCGAGCTTGGGGGATTTTACGTCAGCTCAGCACATGTTAAATTTGGTTTTAGTGCAATATTTTTGGTTTGCATACAGCCAATAAATGCTTTCGTAAGACCTCAGAAACCAACAAATGGGGAGCAGGCACCATTCAAGAGGGTTATTTGGGAATATTTTCACATAATTGTTGGTAGATGTGCCATTGTTGTTGGCATTGCAGCGCTTTTTAGTGGGATGAAGCATTTAGGAGATAAATATGATGTGGAAAATGTCCACAGACTCAATTGGGCTTTGGCAATATGGATCTTAGCTGGTGTATTGATTGTTTTTTATTTGGAGTTCCACAGAAAACAACGAAAAAGGGACCAGACATCTGGAAGAAGCAATTGGGTGCTTGGTAATTTGGAGGAAGATGATTCAGTTAATCTCCTGAACACAACTACAACACCTGCAGATAAGGAGTTGCATCCATCTGTAAGAATGGAAGTCCAGTTAGAACCTCTGAAAAGATAAATGGATTCCCAAAGTTCTGGTAGAAGATCACTGTTGTTCTCCAATTTTTTGCGGATTTCACCTTTGAGCTGTGAGCTGGCAGGCCTCTTTATTAGTCATGAGGCCTTTCCGAGGTGTAAAGGGAGACACTTGCCTATCGATTTTTCCTTTTTGACATCTGTTGCTTTCTGATTTCTACAAAACAGTACCTTTCCTGCTGCATACATTTCCTTTAGTGATACATCTTCGATAGAATAGGTCGTATAGTTTCTTCACTCTAGCTGCTAATTTTTTATCTACTTCCTAAAAAAAGGAAAAAAATCAAGCAAGGTGAAAGCTTTTTTGTGGACTAATTCTGTATGGTTAGTTTGATAGCATCATAGATAATCTGAGACTGAGTGCTATCTGCTATTGTTGTAAATTATGAGATGCAGAAAATTAATACAACATCATTTATTCATGTCCCTAATGCTCTATGATTTTAGGTTTTATGTGATTGCATGTTTCATCTCCGGTTGTCTCCATGAGCCTTCCTAATAATAGAAATTTATGTTGAAATTCAGTACTATATGACACAACAGTCAACAATAACAACAGAATTTTATTCTCATTAGGTGGGGTCAACTACATAGATTAAATGACATCATAATGTTCTGTCAATAAAAAGTAATTATTTGGAAAGCCTTTCCTATAATAGAAGTACTTGTTGGAAATATATACAATTTGAACGTGTGAAGGCTGAAGCATGGTTTAGAAGTTCATTATTGTAATTTGATGTGATAGAAATTAGAGGAGATTCGAGATCTTGCCTTTACAGTTTTATGCTCGATCTTAAGTTGATGGGGCATTATTTTTGATAAAAGAAGACAAATTTGTCAAGAGAAAGAGAAAGAATTTTAAACTGGTTATAGGGGATTGGGAGTTCTCCTTAACACAACATGTGAAATAATTGGAATTAAAATTCTTTATATATGTCTAGCTGCTGACATTTGACTGGAGAAAGCTGGAGAAAGCTAATGTACTCTTAGACATGTGACCTTGCATGCTACTGTTTCCATCTACATCTATGCTGCATATTTATTTCCGCAATTTGATCTTTGGCTGAGAAAAGCAGTAAGTTATGGCCATTATTTTTGTTGTACCAGACTATCCATCAGCTGAACTCAATAGATTAGAATTCATTAATAATCTACACAATTATTTTCAGTCTTTCAATTGAAGTTAACTATCAATAACAGAAAAAATGCTTGTTGGTTTGGGTGAGTTTGGTTTTCCCAAAATATTGTCTCAGTTAAATTCTTGTGAATAGAAAAATAAGCTGTTTGAAAGCTTTGTTCCCTTAAGCGTGTTTACAATTTGAGTGTGTTTACAATTTGTAATTTGTTGTTAGGTTCTTCCTTCCCCTACTAAAATTTGGTGGTAATGTACTTGTACTGTCTATTTTTGATGTTATCTGCCAAGTTAATTGAGACTAGTGTAAAGGAGAAATATTGAAATCAGATGTTATGAGACAGTCTCTGCAGTCTGATCTTTCATTACTTAACAACTTCATTACAGATTCTGATGAAAGGATGTTCACTCGGGATGTTGCAAAATTATTCACTCGATACTCTTGGAGGTGATCCTTTGAACACATCTGGGATTATTGAAGTTGGTTGAGCTTCTTCCCTGCTACACCATTATCCCCGCTTTCAAAATTTTCTCTTACTTCAGCACCAACGTGTTTGATGCTATAAACAAATTTGTGGTTCAGTGTGCTTTGTGAGTCACATGGACCAATAATTTATTCGTAAGATTTGTCTTTCTAGAGGGCGCATGATTCCTCTTAGAAACTTTTGTGGAAGATAGATTTGGTTCGGGACACTTTCTATCTCTCCATCAATTCAACTGCTTTATGACTCAGCATACATGAAGGGGAAAAAGATATTTGAAAACTAATTTTGTCTTATTGGTAGGCTGCCATAAGGAATGCAGGGAGAAGTGAAGCATTTTTTAAGATTATCCGCTTTCAAGTCAAGAATGTTAGCTTGTTGTAGTGGATGGTGTTACATGCACGTACAAGTATAGTCTACTCTGCAATGACTTGTTTGGCGTTTTCTTCTAAACTGAAGAATATCTAGGAAACTACAGAGAACCCAGACACATGCTTCTAGGGGTAGTAAGCATTTTTTAAACATTATCCCCCTTCAGTCAATAATGCTAGCTCTGTAATGGATGGTGTTATATACACATACAAGTATAGACTGCTCTGGAATGGCTTGTTCTGTGTTCTCTACTGAACTGAGAACTATCTAGGAAGCTACAGAACTCAGGTACATGCTTCAATGGGTCCCGACTATTAGACTTTTTCTATGTTGGAGTTTCAATCACCTGGCTTGGTAGAATTTATCCTTCACTTTCGTCTCAGGTGACCTTCAAATCAAGCGAGTTAGTCCCATTTGGGTTCTCAATGCTGTTTGATTTAACCACACTTGCACAATAACATCTTTCTACGTTTTGACCTGGTATTTTCTGTCTTCAATAGGCTTTATGTGTTTGAATTTGCTGTTATTCTGTATGCTGTGTGAAGGCTAACAGGGAATGATAATTCCTTTTTGTTGGCTGGTAACAGCAAGATCTGTGCTTTTGTTTGGATAATTGAATCAATATTATTATGAGATGGAAAACAGTGTAGCAAATATGTTTTATCAATTTTATGCTGATTTTCCTTGTGGTTTATTTAAAAAATTTACAGGTTCTGATCTCCCCTTTGATTGTAATGGTTTTTCATCCGAGTTTTGTTGATGACCAGTTGTAAATACGTTAAAGTAATTTTATTCTCTTTAGAATTCTTTTACTGTTATGAGTTATCCATTCTGTCATATATTGCTCTTGATTCATTGGGAGAAACACCCATGTCGGTGGATTTTGAATTGGGTAATGAGTAATGACAGATCATCATTTGCATTCTTGTATTGATTTCAATGAAGCTAAATGTTTCACTTTGGACTACTATTCTTGCAGGAACGACGACTAGCATAGTAACATCCCTTCAGAAATCTGTGTTAGTGCACGTACACCAGTTTAGGGTAATGATTGTCAAACCCATTAGGTAAGTAAAAAGGCTTCAAAATGCCTTGTTAACATCTTTTTTTTTTGCCTTTTCTTTTTCATTAGTTTGGACTTTGGATACTTTGAATTATTTTATGTTTAAATGGATGATCACGACAATTTTTATTTCCTTATTCTTAGTGGCATACAAGAATCGAGATATTGTTGTATTCTTGTGTGTTCATAGTATGTTATATTCCTCCATGTCACCATCTGAAAGTAGGCTTTATAGAAGGAAATGTGATTTAGTTTGATTAGTTTCCCTTAGAAAGGGAAAAAAGATGTTTATCTGGAATCTGTTGGGTTTTCCTTTAGATCAATGATTGTTCTATTTGTCATTGAAAAGGTTGGACTTTTCTAAGTGAACTGAATTATCTATCCAGGTTTTTACTTAGTTAATTATTGGGAAGCCATTGAAAGTGTTATTTACATATTTACCACAAATGGAAGTTATATACTTTGAACTTTTGAAATGTTTATAGCCTGCGACGTGTTTAGTCTTAGTTACTGAAATAAAGTTGATAACATGAAATTAACATGAGTTATATGCTACTTTGTAGGATGGGAATGACGTTTTCTTCAGATCAAGAGAAGCATTCAACTGAAAAAACATATGAATGCTTACTATGATTGACAGTCTGTGGATTTTAACTCAATTGCTTTTCTATTTGATGGTGGTCGATTCACGGCAGAATTGAGGTTTGTTTTTGCTGTTATCTGTTGGTTATTTCATCGCAATACCAGTTATATTCTGATCATTATTGTCTACATTCCTGGTTTATGATTTGAAAATATTTTTTCCCGTTGCTGGAAATTGTGATCCTGGGAACATGCCAGGTGGGCAATAAAGGGCGTATGGTGCACTTCACATTGAGTTTAGTTTAAGTCCTGTTCTTCTTATTAAACAAATTGGGTTAAGGTTTTTTTAAAAGTCTATTTAAATTTTAAGTTAAAAACACTGGGTTTTAGGTCATTTTAAAAATATTTTAGGTTTTAGGATCTATCTATTTATTAAATATTAATATTGAATTGAATTTTTATTATAAATATATAAATTCGTATATTTGTTAAACTATTCAGATATTTAAACATCATAGACCTATTTCAATTTATTAATAGTCTTTTAGATAGACTTTTAGATTCAGTTAGATTTTTTAAAAAGTTGGGCCCATCAACTTCTCTTATTTCCAGTTTTTATTTCTGTTGAAACTAAAAATCATTATAGAAAGCAGATCTAATTTGGAAAATGTCAAAAAGTTGTTTTCATTGCAAGGTCGACCCTTGGGCCAAGCAGCCCAAGCTAAGTCGTTAGGCCTCAAAAATATTTCATCAAAAGGAAACGGGTCACCTTAATACCTTAATTTACTCTAAGAACTAACACCATTTTCTCTGATTGGTTTTTCAATTATATGAAAATATAAGTAATCCTTAAAAATTGTAAAATATATTACAATAATCCTTAAAGTTTTATAAGTTGTAATTAAAGTAGGCTATTATCACCCGAAAATTTGAGTTTGATTTAGTTCTTAATTTTCATTTCAAGTCATAAAGGAGCTTCATATGAGCTCAAAATTGGTGCCTCATTTTGCTTATGTGACTTAGTTTCACATGATTTCATAAAGTACATGAGTTTAATGTCCATTAAGAAGTGTATGTTTGTTAGTGTCAGGGCATTCTCAGGGCATTAATTTTAAGAAATGGTTGGTCCATTATTAAAGTTCTGGGTGTACTAATCCACACACGAATATCTTGAATATGTGAAATGTATTTGACATTCAAGAAATTGACCCTTCTCAATGGGGTTTTACTTGAAGTAAGAATTTCTGACTTTGTTAAAAATTAGAAAAGCATTGTTTTCCCATTTGCATGGATAGGAATTTAAAACAAACAAACTCATAGTTGGCCTAATTTTAAAAGTTATTGAAAATTAAAATAAACAAACTAAAGAAATTTTTTTAGACATACAAACTAAAAAGGTTAATCTTGTGATTATTTCTGTTTTCAGTTGTGTTTGCCTAATTTTGAATTTACAACTATTTTTATTTTTACTTTAAGTCCATCTTATGTTTAGTTTTATTTCTATTTTGCTCAACTTCTTAAATTAAAAATAACAATTAAAATTATAATGCCGCATTCTGTTTTAGTTTTTTATTTCCATCCCAAGTGATTTTATGCTAGTTTTTGGAATGTTTTATTCATTTGTTTTTTCAATTATTATTTAAAGCTGAAAAAAATTTAATGAGAGCCTGGCAAATACAAAAAATATATTGCACAATCTTCCTGTCACTTCCGTTTTTAAATGCAACTAGTAGGATACCCGTGCCTACGCACGGGTGCTGCCTTATTCTTTTCATGAATGAAATTAGACAAAATTTAAATAGTCTGGACAGCACCTCGTGAAAAAAAGACAAATTTAAAGTAGTTAAAAAATAAGTCTCCAATAAAAAATTAGGTAAATATTAAAATCTAAAAATGTAAAGTATCATTTAAAAACAATCTTTCCATTTATCCCGTGTTCTTTTATATATTAGTGCCAATGTTGTTATCCTGTGTTTTTTTTATATATCAGTGCAACTATCTCGTGAACAATAAAACAAAACCAAAAAAGTAAGAGAGAGAAGAGAAGGGGTGACCGGAATGAATTAAGGGGTGATTCTTTTGATTAAATCTAACGGTGTATTTTTACTGATCCACATACAACTGACAGTTTGCAAAATAAGGGTGGGAAACCAAAAAGGAATCCTGCCAAAACTGTTGCCAAAAATAACTCAAGTTGAAAATGACTACAATTTCAAATATAATAAAAACAAACCATGAAGAAGTGCTTGTGCTTGTAGTAAGTAAGCTGTAATTCTTTTTCTAAAAATAAATAATGATAATGATAGGCTAAAAATAGTGTATTCTTATTTGGTGAAAGCATATAATCCATCATCATAGATCATAATAAATGATATTGCACGTAATTTAATTTCACTCAACAATAAACTACAACTATAAAAAATATATGATGACAGTGACAGATTCCATTTTAGTAGTTTTGTATTGCTTTGTAGCTGTAGTTTGCTAGGACTCGCATACATTTTTGTCTTGGTGTGTCTTGGTCTCTCTTCTCTTATTTTTTTGTTGACCAAAAAACAAAACATGTGATACTAGTAACAGATTGTATTTGATTTGTATTAGTACACATTGCTGGGACTCACACCCCACTCAAGCTCATACGGTTATCATTCTCTCACTAAAATTAACACAAAACAGTAACCTCTCCATTTCTGTGTACCCAAGTAACATGCAAACTAGGAGAGCAAAGAAGCATAATGCTGCAGAAGGAACAACAAAAACTAAGGATAAGCGAACAAGGAGGATGGATGCTGCCCACACTGATTCAACCACCCAACAGGTAATGTGCATCAAATGAAATGAACCTTGTAGCATTTGTGTGGATAGAAGATAGATATGATGATTTTGTCTTTACAAAGAGTGAATAACAGGAACTTGGAAGCAAAATCAGTCTCTCCTCATTTTTTTAACCATCTATCTTTACTATAAATGGAATTTTTTTGTTGTGTAATGTTATAAGTCTCACACGGTGATGGATCTCAATGTATATGCTTGTTAGTTAGTACTGGACAATTAAATTAACTGTAGTTATCTAATTTTTTTTCCTTCTTCCCTTGTTAGTTAAGTCTATTTCTAACTTGCAAATTATTATGTTATCATGTGTTTAGTCGGAGTCTTGGGAGTGCCCTATCTCCGCTACAAAGCATTTTATTCCAGATAAAAGGATGATTTCTTCGCGCCGGGCTTCCTTGAGATCCTTTAAGAGGTTTATAGAAACTAGGATAACATCTCCAACTTGCTCACAGCCTCAGAAGAATTCAAAAAAACGTTCCTCTGACACTGTTGAGGTGCCAAAAATGAGACAAAAAGAGAATGAAAATGTTGAAAAATCTGTTGCTCAAGTTGATATACCAGAGGTGATGGAGGCTGAAGTAGGTGAAGCTGAGCAACAGCCATTGGCAGAGACTATTTCAAAGGTGGGAGGTCTATCTCCATCCTCAAACTAATTGATATGTATGTCAAGACAATATTCCTCTGCCACTGATATCAAATACACACATAGCATATGCATCTTTTCTCTTTAATGAATTATGATTACTTGTTTTCTGTCATTGAATAGAGGACCAATTATAAATGGAATGATTACTTTTTTATATATCAGGTGCAGGTTTACCATGTTTCAGACGGTTCTCTAGTGGAATCCCCTTCAAAAGACCTCAGACAAGTGGTGGTTCATCCTTTAACTTTGGAACCAGAAATGAGACATGAGGAGACCGAAAATGTTGGAAGTTCTGTTGCTGGGGAGAACTTTAGAGCTAATACACCCGAGGTGATGGAGCAAGTAAGTGAGACTGAAGATTCATTCTTAAATTACTTATATAAAATGGAATTGCAGAATAAATTTGACTCACAATGCATCATCCTTCTTGAACAGGAGCCTCTGCCAGAGGATATTCAAGCCTCAAATAATAATCATAGACAGTCTACTTCAACAGTTGTATCTTCATCCCCATCTTTCAAACTAACTGAAATGGCTAACAACATGTTGGATCATGAAGATGTCGAGGTAGATTCCGTTACACTGGACACAGTTGATGGTTATCGGGTGAAGCCAGAACTGATGCCAATATTAACAAAAATTAGAAGTAAGCATGGTGAAATTTTGAGGAATTGCACTGCATTGACAGTGAAATCGAGTTCATTGCTGTGGGAGAGGATATGTAGTGTGATCTTAGAATTGCAAGAAAAGGAATTTAGTAAAATCAATGAAGATTTCCTGCATAGCAAGATTGCTATTGTCAATGACTTAAAAAGCATGAAAGTGGAGATCGAGTGGCTTCGGCTGAGACTAGTTGAGATACTTGAGGCTAAGATGATTCTTAATCAGTGTGGCATGCTGAAAGAGAAAAAGGAAAGCAATAGAAAGACGATAGAAGATGTTGAGAGAAAACTGAAAGAATGTCAAGAACAGAAAAAGGAAATGGAGACCAAGTTCAGATCACTGTGTTTTGAAAAGACTGTTTGCACAGAGACACTGGAAGGAGCAATGGATGAGTCTAGCAGGATAGATGATACCATCAAACATGTGCAATCTAAAGTCAGACGCTTTGGTAATTACTCATTTGTGGATGACTAGCTATAGTTGTGCAATCTCATCTGCCCTTCTTTGCTTTTTCCTTGGTTTTGAATTAGGATTCCTTAATGTGTTGTCCTTAATTACTTAGTTGTGTTGGATATGTTTGTCACTATCTAAAACGTTCCTAAGGTTGTTTAAGACTCATTGAAGTTATAAAACCTATCTTTTTGGTTGAGTTTTCATGAAAAACCCTCTTGAAATTAAGAAAAAGGCTAAATTGCATTTTAAGTTCTTTATTTTTGTTACATTGTGAAGAGTCTCATCATTTATTCATGGAATGTTGCTATGCTCAAGATGTGTGGCTTAAAGTTTATTATTGGTTCGGCATTGATACAAAGACACCCAATATTTTGTTGGAGCTTTTCTAATTTCTAATGATTGGGTAAGTTTGATAAGGGGTGGAAAGCAAAGAAAACTAAACATTTGATTTGGTTGACAAGTGTTTATGGTTGTCACGGAATGGTCTCAATTTCAAGAATGGGAAGCAAACATTGAACTCGTTATTATACGCCTCAAAAGTCTATTTTGGAGTTGGCTTGTTTATACAGCAGGTTGTAACTCTAATTTATCTATTTCCACTTGGTGGAATAATCCACTTCATTGTCTAAACAATTTGTAATTGTGTTGTTTGGGCTTGAGCACCCCTAGTGCTCTGTTTAATGAAGTGTTTGCTTATCTAAAAAAGGTTCTTTATTTTTTATCAAAGTTTCAGTTTGACTCTTTATCTTTTTTTCTCACTTTGGTCCTTTATGTTTGTTATGTTTTAGTTTCGTCATTCAATTGGTATGATATGTTTTAGTTTAGTCTTTCCGTTTGGTATGCTATGTTTCACATTTTGGTCCTTCTATATCTTTGATTCTTTGTTTTGAGAAGGACCAACCTGAAACATGTCTTACCAGTTGAATGATCAAACTGAAATATATCAAATATAAATGACTAATTTGACATAAATTTGAAACATAAAACAACAAAGAAATTTTGTTCAAAGATAGAAGATCAAAAAAGGAATGGCACTTAGTGTGTGCTCTAAAAAAACGGAAGAACAGAGAAACTAAATCAAAGAATACGACAATGAATTTTAGCCAACTCGTTACAAGTGACTGACTTTAGTGATGTAAGTAAAACAGAGAAAGTGGACTAGAGAGTGGAGACTAAAATAATGTGTCTTTAAGCAACCTCTGAGGAGAAGATTTGTATATGCATCTTGACCATTGATTTTTTTAAAAATAAAAAATCAGTGGTAGAAAGATTATTTTACCGTTTTGCACAAGTTGTACACTTTTTCCCCATGTTACAAGCCACACCAAACAGTAGTACTAGCATAAAAGGTTTTTGGTGAAATAATAACCGATTTTCCTTGTGGTCAAATTGAGTGAGTGAGTAGTACTCAGTACTCCGGGTACATGTAGAGAAACAAACAGAAAGAACATTTGATTCATGTGAGAGAGTTGGCTGTTGTAGAAGTACACACACACACGTACAGAACAAGGAAGAAGAAGAAGAAGAAGGCTTTCACTTGCTAATCCTCACTTTTCTTGGTAACTTTCTCAACTTTGCTTCTTTTCTTAGTGGAAGGAATTAGGCTTTCAAAGCTAATATTCAGATACATTTTTGTGTATTTTCTTGGAAATTAAAAAAACTTTTGGTTCAGTATGATTTACTATCCAATTAACAACAGTATATTCCCCAGTCTTGAATATAAGCAACAAAATATCTCATTTGATGACATTATAAGGAAAACTTCACTAATTTTATTCTATGAAATGATATTTATTCCTTATAATGACAATATAATTTTACTTAACAGAAGAAAAAAACAATCTTAGTTGATTCAAGAGTGATGGAGAGGGAGGGTGGAGGCAAGGTTTAATCACCAGATCATCTCATCTTGATTCTTTGATTAAATCTAACGCTCTATTTTTACTGATCCACCATTAGGGTCTGTCTGTCTGTCTGTTTTTGATCCTGCCCACATACAACTGGCAGTTTGCAAAATAAGGGTGGCAAACTAAAAAGGAATCCTGCCAAAGTGTTGCCAAAAATAATTCAACTTGAAAATGACTACAATTTCAAATATAATAATAAAAAGAAAGCATGAAGAAGTGTGCTTGTGCTTGTAGTAATAAGTAAGTTGTAACTCTTTTTCTTAAAATAAATAATGATAGTGACAGAGATTCCATTGAATAGCTTTGCTAAAAATGCTTTTGTAGTTTTGCTTTGTAGTTGTAGCTTGCTAGGGGACTCGCATACGTACATTTTTGTCTTGGTCTGGAGTGAAGTAAAAGGTGATCTTATGGAGTATTCAACCAATCAGGTAATGTTGCTGTAATAATGCTTTTACACTTTACTACTTCTATACTTTCCATGCAATTAAGAAACAATATTTTTCTGGATTATATAGAAGCTGAGAAAACATTATTCTTCAACATCTTCACAACCTCAAAATCCCACTTATGGGGAACCACAAATCACTCAAACAGAAGCTGTTTCAACGGTTGGATGTTCATGTTCATCCCCATCTTTTAGCCTTAGACTAACTAAAGTAGTTAACATATTGAATGGTGAAGATGATGATAATGTGATTGATTCTAATCCGCCGCCTGTGGACGCAATTGAATGTTATCAAGTGAAGTCAGAGTACATACCTATATTGGAGAAAATTCAAAGTAGGTATGGAGATATAGTTGAAGATTGCACTATATTAACAATTGAAGTTCGTTCGTCGGTGTTGGAGATGATATGTGGCATCATCTCAGAACTGCAAGAAATGGATTTTTATAAAATCAGTGACGGTTTCTTGTTACGTAGGATTTCTCTCGTCAATGAGTTTAAAGAAATGAAAGTTAAGATTGATTGGCTTCACCAGATATTAGATGAGTTTCTAGAGGCGAGGAGGCTTCTTGAACGGTATTTCACATTGAAAGAGCTTAAAAACAACAAAAGAAAAGTCATTGAAAATGCTCAGAGGAAAATCGATGAGTGTGAAGAACAAAAAATTGAAGTGGCCGCCAAGTACCGGTCATTATGTGATGACGAGATGGTTTGTAAAGAGGCATTGGAAAAAGCAATGGATGCGTCTGTTAGGATAAATGAAACTGTCAAATATGCATTGTCTAAGCTTAAAAGGTTTATTAAAGGCTCACTAGTAGATGATTTGATTTGATTTAGTTATGCCATTTCATCTATTCTCTATGATTGTTATCCATCCATTGCTGGTGTACTTAATTAGAACTGGAATTTTACAATGCTGCAACATCAACTTTGATTGGAGCCGTGGACACAAATATGCTTGAACAATGTTATCTGTTGCAACATTATTTTTCTTAGTACTTGCTAACCTTTATAATTTATCTATGTATTGGTTTATCGAACATTGTGTTTACACTTATGATGGAAAGATAAGATTTATTATTCTGCAAGAGTTGAGCTTACAATGTGAGAGAGTATGGTTAGTGAATTAAGTTTTGGCATAATATTTTTGCTACCAACCACTATTTCCAAACAGGTTTGCAAAAAGTCATGTGCTATATAGTTTAGTCAACTTATATCATATAAAATTAATCTGTCAAAATGACCAGTGTAGCACCTATTCCTAAATTAGTGTAGCTCTGTGGTAGTGAATTTAGGATTGCTTAATGTGTTGTCCTTAATTACTGAATAGTGTTGGATATGTTTGTCATTGTTCAAAACATTCCTAAGATTGTTTCTTCACTCATTGATGACTGCACAGAATTTGGTTGCAAGAGTTAGGACTAAAGATCAATATATATGAACAGTGATTGTAATTAAGAAATTGACTATTATTTAGGATAAATACATGTGCATTACAGGATTGCTTCTTTGATTCTCACCTCATTCTCTCTTCTCATACTCAACACCTATTTCTCTCGTTACAATTTCTCTTGAAAACCAAACACAACATGAGTGTTCTTAAAAAATGCTTGCATGAGATGAGTGAGATACATATTTAATAAAAACACGTGGTGTTTTAAAACTCAAACTGGTGATCAACACGATTTAAAACTCAGATATATATTCAAGATTTTGGTTCCATAAGTCATTTTGCGTATAAGCACTTTTTTGAGTTTAATTTTGATTCAATTGAATTCCTTGTAAAATTTTGTTCAAGTTAGATTCTAGTTTCATTTAATTTGGTCGCGTATTGCACGAGTTGTTCAAGAAACAAGATATCGAAAGGGTCTTGGTGTGCTTGAAGACATTCATTGTGTTTTGCATTTTTTTGTATTTTTGTTTAAAAGAACCAAACATAAACAAATATGAAAGATGAATTACCAAATGGAAACGAATATGAAAGATATATGACCAAAGTGAGAAAAAAAAGTTAAAAGACCAAATTGACACAGATATGAAAGATAAATAACCAAAGTTGGAAAAAAAAGGACTAAACTGAAACTTTGACTAATGATAAAGAACCAAAAGTACAATTTATCCTTTACAAAATGGACATTTTTCTTTCCTTTTTACTTTCTACTCTACTTTCTCAAATCAAACTACCAACAAATAATCTCACTTTCTGCTCATTTTCATTCCTTCAACATTCTTTTCTTTCGTTTTCTTTCCTCCCACTCTCTTTAGTCTATCCAAATATTTTATGTCTAATGTGGCAATTGGCAAAACTTTTTTTTGGTTACCATGTTATTATTGCACAGTGTCCTCCAACTTTGCTGATAATAAATCTACATCGGAGAACCTGATTGGCTACATATATATTCGGATTTGTATGGCTCCCCCTCTCATTTAAAGATTGTTTTAAGATGCTAAAAATCCTTCAAATCCTTTTTTAAATCTCATCTCACAAGTAGGGGTGGGAATAGGTGGGCGAATGCTTGGCTGGGCTCGCCTACATTGAAAATGTTAGGCTAAGCGGGCTGTGGCTGTCGTCAGAGGCCCATTTTCTAGGCTGGCTTTGCGCCTTTTCGAAAGTCCGAGAAGGCCGAAAGCCTTTTAAAAGCCTATTTGACTATTTTCTTAAGAAGACTCTCCAACATTTCAATGGTGTAAACCATTAAAATAGACTAACAACCTAATAGGTCAATGAGATTAAGTTTCAATTGAGATCTATGTAACTTTTTAGGAAAATATCTTTATATGACATCCTATTTAAATTTTATTTTATAATAATAACTTCAACTATGTCAAAAATAATATTAGTAATTAAAAACTAGTTATATTGATTTAAATAGGTGGCTGATAGCCTAAAAGCTGCTTTTTCAATGGGCACATGGCGCTGCCTATTTAGCTAAATAGGCTTTAAAAAAGCCTTGCGCTTTATCTGCATTTTCAAAAAGCGCACCTTGGCGCTGCTAGCTGTCAGAGGTGGTAGCCGTAGCCCCTGTTAGGCGGCCTGGCCTATTCCCACCCCTACTCACAAGTCCACAAAGTCATTTCAAATGCTATAAAATCTTATGATACAAATGCTATTAATATCATAACTTAAACGTCTTAAAAGTCCAATAAAATCTTAAAAGTTATTAAATTCCTACAAAGTCTTTTAAAATGCGTTGAACTTTGGGTAGGGAACAGAGATCTATATGAGGAATGTAAAATCTGTCCCGGCCCCACCCCTCCCCCTTTTGCCATGCCTAAATTAACTGTTAGTTATAAATGAGACAAAATTACACTAGAAGACCTTTAAGTTATTTATTTGTAACAAGTTAGACCTTTAAGTTTTTTTTGTAACAAATAGGCCCTTTAAGTTACCTAACGTTGACACCGTTGGCCCTTTTAGTAAAATTTCATATCGCCGATTACATCAAAATACAACAAAATATGATTGGTTGTATCAAAATACATAAGCTAGAGTTATCGGAATATATAAAGTAGCATTACATCAAAATATATAAGCTAGGAAAATCACTAAAAGGGCTTATTTGTTACAAAAAAAACTTAAAAATGTTCAACTTGTTACAAATAAATAACTTAAAGGTCTTCTGGAGATGCTTTACCTATAAATGACTATACATCGATATATCTCACCATGACCTCAAAGGCCTTGTATAATAATTAAAAAAAGACAGCTGGGAAAAAAATTAACAATGCTTGAGAAGAGAGTTTCAGAACAGCAACCCAAATGGTAAAATATTGGAGATGCTTGAAAAGTAGAGATTCGGAGCAGAGCAAAATATTACATGAGAAAGGAAAAAAATAATATTAAATGCTTGTCTAGTTGTATGGGATGGCAAATCGCAGGGAAAGCAGAGGAAATTAATGTAGAGACATAAAAAGTGGTAAAATTTGTAAAGTGAAAGGAATGGGAGATGTTTTGTCATGAAGCTCAGTTCATCAAACAATTTGGCAGTGGTGTAATTTACTTTAGTTTTAACATTATTATTATTACAATAATAATATTTACTTTAGTTTAAAAAAAACTTAAATTTTTATTATTATTTTTTGACCAAATTATTATAACAACATATAAGTACATATATAAATATATTTCATTTCTAGAAAAGAGTATTTATGTCATTTACAAAATGTACATATTTCTTTTCTTTGATTTTCATTTCTCCCACATTCTTTATTCTACCCAAATATTTTATGTTTGATGTGGTGAGCAACAATTTTTTTTTTTATTATCGTGTTATTGGTGCGCAATATCTTCTAACTTTGTCGGTGATTAATCTACATTGGTCAACCTGAATGGCCACGCGTACAACCAACTTTGTCGGCTCGTGTGATTCTCTCCTACGGATAGGGGAGGTGAGTATTTATCAACCTCTTTATGGCTTGAAACAAGCACCTAAACAATGGCATCAAAAATTTGATGAGGTTGTGCTGTCTAGTGGTTTTGTTTTAAACCAAGCAGATAAATGTCTATACAGCAAGTTTGATACTCATGGCAAAGGAGTTATCATTTGTTTGTATGTAGACGACATGTTGATCTTTGGTACCGACCAAGATCAAGTTGATGAAACTAAGGCATTTTTGTCCTCTAAGTTTGATATGAAAGATATGGGGGAGGCGGACGTGATCTTAGGAATAAAGATCAAACGTGGAAACAATGGCATCTCCATCTCTCAATCACATTATATTGAGAAGATATTGGAGAGATTTAATTTTAAAGATTGTTCTCCGGTAAGTACTCCCATTGATCCTAGCCTGAAGCTACTACCTAATAAAGGTAAAGCAGTGTCTCAACTTGAATACTCAAGGGCGATAGGATCACTCATGTATGCAATGATCGATCATTTAGGCCGATATAGCTTATGTTGTTGCTAAACTTAGTAGGTTTACAAGTAATCCTAGTTCTCATCATTTGCAAGCTATGAACCGAGTATTCAAGTACTTAAAGGAACCATTAATTATGGTTTGACATATCTTTGGATTTCCTTCAATCATTGAAGGTTATTCAGATGCAAGCTGGATAACCAATATGGAAGATTATTCATCCACAAGTGGTTGGGTATTCCTCTTTGGAGGAGGTGCTATCTCTTGGGCATCCAAGAAACAGACTTGCATTACAAATTCAACAATGGAATCTGAATTTGTAGCTTTAGCAGCAGCTGGTAAAGAAGCTGAGTGGCTAAGAAATCTGATATATGAGATTCCATTGTGGCCCAAACCTATACCTCCCATCTCTATCAGGTGTGATAGTCAGGCTACTTTGGCTAAGGCATATAGTCAAGTGTATAATGGGAAATCTAGACAATTGGGTGTTAGGCACAACATGATTCGAGAGTTAATCATGCATGGTGTGATATCAGTGGAGTTTGTGAGAACTCAACACAATTTGGCCGATCATTTAACCAAAGGGTTAAGTAGAGATCTCGTGAAAAGGTCGGCTGTGGGATTAGGATTAAAGTCCATCTGAAATTTCTTATGTTAAGATACCCAATTCCCATCTAATATGACGTTAGGTGCTGAATTAAATGTGGAAAGCTTAACATGTGGAGATTGGAACACATCATTGAAAGAATCCCAAAAGGTATGTGTTCGGTTCTGTAAGTTAAGGAGGTTGAAGTATAACTTCTTAATGGTTCTTTTGAAAAATTGCATTTTGCAGTGCAAGAAAGAAAAGAACTACCTATATAAGCATGAAGTTTAGCCGCTTCAAGAAAAGTTGGGACTTGGCTTTGATATGCTTATGAAGGATAGGGACACGAGCTAGTAAACTAGTGTCGAGTAAGAGTAATGTTTTAAACTATTGTGCAGATTACCTTCATGTATTCATTATGAATAGAAAGGGTTCAATCCTTTGTGACACCCTGATATTCGAATATTTGAAACGTGTAATTGGCTAAGATGAAATTCAATCGTCACGATATTTCATTTATGCAGTAGTTTGTTGTATGATATGACTTTGGTGATTTGATCAGTAATTACGCTAAAATGGGGGAGGTTTGTTGGACATTTTAGTGTAATTGATCTCATTATTATGTTAGAATAAGAGTGCACGCTTGTTTTAACGTAATAAGGAGAGTTGTATGCAGTTGGCGCTCCATTCACGCTTGAAGGGCAAGTTCGGTAGCAGATTGGCGAAATTTCGCCGTTGTCGCTTTGTCGATCGCGTGGGAGCGCGAAGCAGGCGCCACTTAAGCGCAAGTCTCGCGCGTGGAGCGCGAACGAGGCGCCAGTGGAGCGCAATAACGCTGATAAAGCAGTTTTAAGTATAAAACTGTTAAAAACTGCAACTTTCTCACGGTTTTCATTATCATTGATCAATTTTCTGGTTCTGAAAGTCATAAACAGCAACTCCATACATAAGAACAACACTCTTAAACATAATCTTCTGATTTTATCCGATTGAACAATTTTGGTTGAACCCCGAAATTTGATTCAATCTGAAAGTGTTTTACACAACTTCAGATTTATCCAAGTATCATCATCTTCAACAATTTCAGATATTAACCAACAAGTAAGCTGTAATTCTTTTTCTAAAAATAAATAATGATAATGATAGGCTAAAAATAGTGTATTCTTATTTGGTGAAAGCATATAATCCATCATCATAGATCATAATAAATGATATTGCACGTAATTTAATTTCACTCAACAATAAACTACAACTATAAAAAATATATGATGACAGTGACAGAGATTCCATTTTAGTAACATCTACTTCATATTCTTTTTTTTTTTTTTTAACAGATATTCAGTTTTAGTGAATTATGATTACTTGTTTTCTGTCATTGAATAGACCGAAAAGGTTGGAAGTTGCGTTGCTGAGGAGAAGGATACACCTGAGGTGATGGGGCAAGTAAGTGAGACATTCTTAAATTATTTATATAAAATGGAACGGCAGAATAAATTTGACTCACAATGCATATCCTTCTTGAAAAGGTGCCCCTGCCAGTGGATATTCAAGCCTCAAATAACAATCATAGAAGGTCTACGTACTTCAACGGTTGCATCGTCATCATCCCAATCCTTCAATCTAACTAAAATGGTTGACATGTTGGTTCGTGAAGATGTTGAGGTAGATTCCGTTACACAGAAATGGCCTACAGACACAGTTTGTTAGGTATTAACTAGTGTTAATAAGTCTACTTAGTTAATACGGTTTTAAGAGTTAGTTGACTAACTATAGAGTCACTAACTGACTTGTAACAAATTATCTGATGTAAGTATAAGAGCTATTTTGAGCTCACTATTGAATACAGTTTTGCCATTTCACAAAATCTCTCAACAAATTTGGTACCCGAGCGTTACCTTTGGGACCTGTGATTTCAAGATTTCACTTCATCTTCAAGAACGAGTTTGTCTGCAAATCGAATTTCTGCAAAATTCTCGAGTTTCAACTATGGCAAACGGGAACGAAGGGAACTACATGCAACCTTCGATTCCTAGACTTGACGGTCACTACGAACACTGGAGCATGCTGATGGAGAACTTCCTTAGATCGAAAGAATATTGGCATCTGATAGAGAAGGGGATTGTGGAGGCAGAAGCGCAGGCGAGGCGATTACGGAAGCACAATGTGAAGAAATATGATGAGTCTAAACTCAAAGATTTGAAAGCTAAGAACTACTTGTTCCAAGCAATTGATAGAGCAACGCTTGAAACGATTCTAAACAAAGATACCTCCAAAGAAATCTGGGATTCTTTGAAAAGAAAATACCAAGGAAACGCGAAGGTGAAGAGGGCAACGTTGCAAGCTTTGAGAAAAGAATTTGAAGGGATCGAGATGAAACCGAATGAGACAATCACCGAGCATGTTCCCAGAGTTATGCAGATCGCTACCAAGATGAGAATTCATGGTGAAGGTATGCAAGATGTTGTTATTGTTGAAAAAATCCTTAGGTCTCTCTCTGAGAAATATAACTACATAGCATGTTCAATCACTCAATCTAGCAACACAGAGACTATGTCTATAGATGAATTGCACAGTTCTTTAATTGTTCATGAATTGAATTACTTGCGATTTCATAAGAATAATAGTGATGAACAAGCTTTGAAAACCACGGTTCAAGAAAGAGGTAACAGTAGTTCTGCAACAAGAGGAAGAGGTGGTACTCGAGGAAGGGGTAGAGGCAGAGGAAGACAGAATAAGGAAACAATAGAGTGCTACAAATGCAAGAATTAGGGCACTATAGAAATGAATGTCCGGATTGGGAAAAAGAGGCAAATTATGCAGAAACAGAAGGATGTGATGATGAGATGTTGCTATTGGCAGAAGTGGAAGACTCTCAAGATTCAAGAGATGATGAAAGTAATAATGAGATGTTGTTGATGATTGCTGAAGATAATGACAATGATAATGAGACAATTACAGTTGCAAAGCATGATTTCCCTCATATGAATGATGAGTGGTTACTTATGGCAATCTCAGAACTCCAAAACATTAGCAACAAAGATGCTTGGTATCTTGACTCCGCATGCTCAAATCACATGAGTGGAAACAAAATGTGGTTCCATGATCTTGATGAGAGCTTCAAGAAAAGAGTAAGACTTGGGAATGACACTAGATTGGAGGTAGCTGGAAAGGGTAACATCAAGGTTAGAATCAAAGGAGCAGTGCACACAATCACTGATGTATTCTATGTACCTCAACTCAGAAACAATCTGCTTAGTGTTGGACAACTCCAACAGAATAAACTTGCAGTTTTGTTTGATGAAGACATGTGTAAAATCTATCATCGTGAAAAAGGATTAATTCTAGAATCTGTCATGGAAACAAACAGGATGTTTAAACTCATTGCAGAGCCGTGTGTTGATAAAACTACAGAAGAAGCAATCTGCTTCTATACCACCAGTGAGGAAGAAGCATACAAGTGGCATTGTAGATATGGTCACTTAAGTTTGAAAAGCTTGAAGATGCTGAAAGACAGAAATATGGTAAATGGATTGCCTCAGCTGTGCAACTCTATGAAGATTTGTGAACATTGCTTGAAAGGAAAGCAACATAGAGACAAAATCTCAAAGAAAAGCAGGTGGAGAGCTACTGAGAGATTGGAATTAATACATTCAGATGTCTGCGGCCCAATCACTCCTATCTCTAACAGCAACAAAAGGTACTACTTAACTTTCATTGATGATCTATCTAGGAAAACATGGATTTATTTTCTAGTAGAGAAATCAGAAGTATTCTATAAGTTTAAATGCTTTAGAACTATGGTTGAGAAAGAAAGTGGTTTGAAAATAAAATGCTTGAGAACAGATAGAGGTGGAGAGTTTGTATCCACTGAGTTTGACAGTTTTTGCACTGAACAAGGAATTAAAAGACAGTTGACTACAGCTTATACCCCTCAGCAAAATGGAGTTGCTGAGAGGAAGAATAGAACTATCATGAATATGGTGAGGTCCATGCTGTGTTGTAAGAATTTACCCAAGAATTTGTGGGCTGAGGCAGTCAACTGGACAGTACATGTTTTGAACAGGGCACCAACTTCAGCACTTAAAGACAAAACACCAGAAGAAGTCTGGTCTGGGCAGAAACCATCAATTGCACATTTGAGGATATTTGGTTGCATAGGGCATGTGCATGTCCCTGATGCAAGAAGAACAAAGCTTGAGGACAAAAGTAAAAAGTGTATTCTATTGGGAATCGGTGAGGAATCAAAGGGTTATCGGTTGTATGATCCTATTGAGAAGAAAATAGTAGTCTCCAAAGATGTAGTTTTTGATGAAGTAGAAGAATGGAATTGGAGTGAGAATTACAGACAAGAAATAACCACTGAACTTGAGTGGGGTGGTTCTGAAAATGAAGAAAAAGAGGACACAGACAGTGTAAGTAGTGAAGAACACGTTGAAGCAGATATTACACCTGAGGAGGGTAATGAAGTGCTAGAGATAGAGGAACAATCTGATAATAGAGCAAGAAATAGAGCTCCACCAGTTTGGCTCAATGACTATCACAGTGGTGAAGGGTTGTCTGAAGAAGAAATAGAAGCAAACATGATTCAAGTGGATCCAGAAACCTATGAAGAAGCTGTGAAACTCAGTAAATGGAGAGAAGCTATGAATGCTGAGATTGATTCTATAGAGAAAAATCAGACTTGGCACTTGACAGAGCTACCAGAAGGAGCCAAGAAGATAGGAGTGAAGTGGATTTATAAGACCAAACTCAATGAGTTAGGGCAAGTTGACAAGTTCAAGGCCAGGCTTGTGGCCAAAGGATATTCTCAACAAGAAGGGATAGATTACAAGGAGGTTTTTGCTCCTGTTAGCAGGCTTGACACAATCAGAATTATAATTGCCTTAGCAGCACAGCAGAATTGGGATATTTTTCAGCTTGATGTTAAGTCTGCGTTCCTCTATGGAAAATTGACTGAAGATGTTTTTGTGGAACAACCCAAAGGATATGTGAAAAAAGGAAGTGAGAACAAGGTATACAAATTAGATAAAGCTTTCTATGGTCTAAAACAAGCACCAAGGGCTTGGTTTAGTAGAATAGAGAGTTATTTCTTGCAGCAAGGTTTCACAAACAGCAAGAGTGAGCAAACTCTGTTCATAAAAAGGGGACACAAGGATGAAATTCTAATTGTTTCCATATACGTGGATGATTTGATATACACTGGAAATTGTGAGAAACTGATGTTAGAGTTTAAACAAGATATGAGCAAAGAATTCAGTATGACAGATTTGGGAAAAATGAAATTTTTCCTTGGAATTGAAGTTGTTCAATCAAGTGAAGGTATAGGCATCTGTCAAAAGAAATATGCCACAGAAATCCTGAATAGATTCAGTATGTCTACTTGCAACCCTGTGAAAGTCCCTATGATGCATGGTCTCAAGTTAGATAGAGATGAACTTGGAGAGAAGGTGGACAACACTGTATACAAACAGCTAGTTGGAAGCTTGATGTATATGACAGCTACTAGGCCTGACATAATGTTTCCTGTCAGCCTAGTGAGTAGATACATGAGTAATCCTACTCAAATTCATTGGCAGGCCTGCAAACGGATCCTAAGATATTTGCAAGGAACTTTAAATCTGGGAATACTTTACAAGAAAGGAGGTAACATGAAGTTGCTGGGCTTCACGGATAGCGACTATGCAGGTGATGTAGAGGATAGAAAAAGCACTTCAGGGTATGCTTTTATGCTAAGCAATGGTGCTGTGGCCTGGAGTTCAAAAAAGCAACCGATAGTTACACTATCCTCCACAGAAGCAGAGTTTATAGCTGCTGGTGCTGCAGCTACTCAAGCTGTTTGGATGATGAAGATCCTTCAGGAATTGGGACAACATCAGAAGGAAGGCATTGTTATCATGTGTGATAATACCTCAGCCATAAAATTGACCAAAAATCCTATTCTACATGGCCGTAGTAAACATATTGAGGTAAGGTATCACTACATTAGAGAACTTGTCAAGGCTGGAACTATTGAGATAAAACATTGTGGAACCAAGGATCAACTTGCTGATGTTATGACTAAAGCTGTGGCCAAAGAAGATTTTTTGAGGCTAAGAGAACAATTAGGGATGCATGAAGTTCACCAAGCTCAATAACTCCTAATGTTGCTTCAATTGTATTTGAAGTATATGTCATACTTCATTCTGTCTGTATTGCTGTAAATGTTGTTTCTGCAGGCTGCTGAAGTTGCTTGCTGTTTGATCACAGATTCTCTTGTCAACTGAAGTTGCTGCTTTATCTGTTTTGTTTTTCTGGTGCTTGTAATAGCTGTTATGTTTAGCTGATACTTTCTGTTTTAAGCCAAATTATTTCATTGTTGTATAGAATTTGGCTTAAGGGAGGGTTTGTTAGGTATTAACTAGTGTTAATAAGTCTACTTAGTTAATACGGTTTTAAGAGTTAGTTGACTAACTATAGAGTCACTAACTGACTTGTAACAAACTATCTGATGTAAGTATAAGAGCTATTTTGAGCTCACTATTGAATACAGTTTTGCCATTTCACAAAATCTCTCAACACAGTTGATGGTTACTTGGTAAAGCCAGAATTAATGGCAATATTAAGCAAAATTAGAAGCAAGCATGGTGACATTGTAAGGAATTGCACTGCTAGCTGTGGCAGTGAAAGAACGTTCATTGCTGTTGGAGATGATCTGTATTGTGATCTTACAATTGCAAGAAAAGGAAATTAGTAAAATCAGTGAAGATTTCTTGCGTCGCCAGATTGCTGTTGTCAATCACTTAAAAAACTTGAAAGTGGAGACTGAGTGGTTTCTTCACACGAAACTAAATGAGATGCTTGAGGCTAGGGAAGGGAGATTCTGAATCAGTGTGTCAAGCTGAAAGAGAAAAAGGACAGCAATAAAAAGGCTTTAGAAAATGCTGAGAGCAAATTGAAAGAGTGTCAAAAAAAGAAAAAGGAAATGGAGACCAATTAAGTTAAGATCACTACTTGATGAAAAAAGTATTTGTACAGGGACACTGAAAAGAGAAATGGATGAGTCTAAAAGGATAGCTCAAGACACCAAATATGTGGCATCTAAAGTCAGACGCTTCATTAATTACTCAGCTGTGGATGACTTGCTTTAGTTGTGCAGTTTCATCTCCCCTTCTTGCTTTTTCTGTGGTAGTGAATTACTGACTTGTGTTGGATATGTTTGTCATTGTTCAAAACATTCTTAAGATTGTTTCTTGACTCATTGATGACTGTACATAATTTGGTTGCAAGAGTTAGGACTAAAGATCAGTATGTATGAACAGTGATTGTAATTAAGAATTTGACTATTATTTAGGATATACATGTGCATTACAGGATTGTTTCTTTCATTCTCACCTCTTTCTCTCTTCGCATACTTTCACGTATTTCTCACATTACAATTTCTCTTGAAAACCAAATACACCATGAGTGATATATATTTAATACATTAAAACGTTTTAAAACTCGGGCTGATGATCAACTCGGTCATGCTACTGGGTTAGTGGATCAATGATTGGATAAAGGGGTCACCAGTTGATCTGCTTGAACCGATTTATATATTTACAAGGTTTATTATACTAAGGTTATGTATTATATATATAAATGTATTTGCGATTTTATACCAACATATGGCGTAGTGGTAAGTTGGCAGATACTTCCCTTATTTTTGTGGGAAAACCCGGTTTGAACGGGTTCGGGGACGGGGATGGGTTTTCCCCGATTCACTAAGTCGGGGACGGAGACGGGGATGGGGAATGTGATACCCAGCCCGAGCCCGAACCCGAATCCGCCCGCTAGGATGATATAGTTAAATTACTTAAATACCCAAATATATACTCCCTCTTAGGGGTGGGAATGTGATACCGAGGCTTACTTAAAGCTTTCAGTGTGCAGCGCAGCGACTTTTTTCTATTAACTTAAACTTCCGCAAGAGGCCCGACCTATATATATATATATATATATACACTTATACTTTATTATTATTTTTTCACTGAAATTACCTCATGTGTCGTTTTCCATCCTGCATTCTTAACGTTACTACTGCTATTCATTGCACTTATAATTCCAATGTTTCATGCGCACTACTATTATTTTAATTCTTTTTGAAACCACAAGTTCACAATTACTTTATCATCACGTTCTATAAATTGTTTTTGACTAGTAAACTAAACGGTGTCTGTAACTAGCGAGAGATGCAACTGACCTATATTTAAATTCTTTTTGAAACTACAACTGCATTATTAAGTAGATATTGTTTTTGACAAACAAAACGGTATGCTAGCAATAACATATTAGTACATATAAATATACAGCTTCTCTTGCTTCTCTCTCTGGGAAGTGAAAACTCTAGAAATTGTTTATTATTTGCAATTGCAATTACATATTTATCTTCTCTAGAAACAACAAAGATTGGCAGTTATAGAAACTAAACTGCAAAGCAAAAAACTTTCTTCTATCTTTTCAAGACTTCAACTTTAAGGAAAGACTTCAAAACTTTGTTTTTTTTCTTTTATTTTTGTATTGCTTAATTAAAATCTTTGTAAAAAACTCCTACAATCTTTTAAATCTCTATTATTCTACTTATTTTAACATTTTAATTCAGAAATTTACTTTGTCTATTGAGTGTCTTTTCCATTATATCGAAGTGAACTAATTTCAGTCACTCATTTGGTGATAATGAGGTGATTGAACATGTATGTATTCTTTATGAATTTGCTCATTTACCTATATTGTATTTTTTTTAGTCCAATTACTGACATCTATGTATTTTTTTTCTTCTTGTTTTGAAGGTTTGAAGAGAAGAGATACAAGTCAACTTGAAGATTTGCTATAATTTTTGTTCTTTGTGTTCTGAGAATGTATTGCTTTGTATGGGGTGCTGCTATTCAAATGGGTGTTATGTTTGTTATTAAGGAGGGAACTTATTAGTAGTTTATTGTATTTTGTTTACCTCTAATTATGGGGTTCATTTTGTTTATTTGTAATTTTTGGAAGGTTGTTGCAATTATGTGGTTATCATTTTTTTGGTTTCATTGCGTTCTTCATTTTAGCTTTCCTTGAAAAGGTAGAAAATGTCATACTTTTGCAACTTTCAGTATAAATATTAAAATGCCGTAATGTGAAATCCTTTAGTCACTTTAAAAATGTCATACTATTTAGAACTTTAATGTATAAATATTAACCTAAAACCTAGTTCAGCACCTCTTTCCCTCTCCGCCTCTCGCCCTCTCCCTAATTATAAGCAAAAATACCTACTTTCACACATATTAAGGATCTCCTCCTCCATTTCTAGTTGCTAATTAAGATCATCTTTTCACAACATTCTGAATTAATTTAAGGGTAGTTGTGGAAAAATAACATTAAATATAGGTAGGTTAGTTAACATTTGCTTATATTTGAGTCCACCAAAACAACACACTTTTTTTCTTGGAGTATTATATATATTATATATAATAAAAAAAAACTAGTTGCAGCATAGCCTCTCGCCCTCTCCGCCTCTCCTCCTCCATTTCTAGTTGCAGCGCCTCTCCTACTCCCTTTCTAATTGCAGCGCCGCCACCGTCGACCTCCTCCTCACTTTCTAGTTGCAGCGACCAACACTGGTTCTTTTTCTAGGTGAGTTTCCATTTTCTTCTTCGTTTATGTCTTTATCTCTTGCTTTTGTTATGTTTCCTCTTTCTTCTTCATTCACGTTTTTCCTTTTTCTTCTTCATTCACGTTCTTCGTTTATGTATTCACGTGTTTCTTTTCTTCAGATTTGTATGAATTTGATAATACTGCTGATTTCAGCAATGTTTCTGCTGCGTTTCAGCAATTCAAACATATATTTTCTTCAGCAATCTTTTCTTCAGATTTCAGCAATCTTTGTGAGAGTTTTAGTTAAGAGGTTTTTTTTCTTCAGATTTGGAGTTCTATCATTGCTTTAACACTATGGTAGCTAGTGGATTATATTTTCCTAAAAGGTTTGGTTTGATAGTTTGCGGAGATGGTTTTGAATTTAGAAATCACATGCTAAAGAGTTTTAGTTAAGAGGTTTTTGTTCTGCTATTTAAAAGCCTAAGAGAATTAAGAACTCATTTATGGGTATATATTCCTCTTCAGACATCTCTATTTTGTATGCTTTCATTGCTTTGCAGGATCTGATCTGATGGTAGCTAGTGAGAGTTTAATATTAACCCTATTACTACACACAATTTAGTTTCAAATTTCAATAGTATAGTATGATGCTCTCTGAACTCCAGCTCTAATGTTTATTTTCTATGTATTCAGTGTGAGACTGCTATCCTGATTTGGAGTTTGATCAAGTTCACCTAATTGACTTTGAAGTCTGAAGGATGAGTGAGCTTTATTTTGATGATATTTTTAAGATTGAGGATATGGACCCAGATGGTAGAAAGTATGACAAGGGTATGTGCACCTCTCTTTTCTCTTTTATTTTTGAAATGGAAACAAAAAGGTTTAAATTGCATTCAAGTTTTTGTGTGTTTTGGATATGCAAAGTTGTTTTGATCAGTTGATAATGTGATTTCATACTTGAATGAAGCAGTTTAGACAATGATTAGTTTGTTATCTATTTGATCTCACATTGGGTTGCAGATGGATAAATGAAATGTCAGACACTCAGGCTTATTTGCTGATGAATTATATGTATGCAATTCAGAGCAGATATTGAGCAAAAGTCAGTAAAGTGCACTTACTGATAAAAGATATCATGAACCTAGGAAAATTCTAGTATTTGACAATGAAAACATCTGCTACTTTAGGATGCAGATATGGCAGTTCATTATAGAGATCTGCAACTCAATTACATATAGATTTTACAGTGTGTTATATTTAGTGATATACATCTATATAGCCTTGTAATCCTCTCTGTTCGTATATGTGCTTTCCTCCTGCTTACATTCTTTTCATACTTGAATTAATCAAATGCTTCAGTTGGCATCAACTTTACAGTGCAATGACTTCTTCTTGTAGTTTCTCGGATTGTAGCACGAAGTGAGAAGCGTGACATGTACATGCTTCTAGACGTAAATACAGAGATTTATCCTATGAAGAAAAAGGAAAGATTCTTGATGGCTTTGTCTCCATCACTTGTTTTAAATACTAAGGTAAGTTTAATTTTTCGTTTCATTTTTGGCTCCATTCTTTATTATAGCCAATATAAACACTGTTCTCTCTTTTTCTAAATAAGTTATTTATCTAGCATTCCAACTCTAGCAAATACTTTACTATAGGCTTGATCATTTGTGGACCCAACCAATAAAACCTTGCATTTTATCCAACATATAAGGTGGAGGTGCTTTCTACCGGTGCTAACTAAACAATTCATTGTTTTTACTTACGGTTTGAAAATGGGAATAACTCTTCCCTAAATGTAGGTTGCATATATTTAGCAGCATGAGTCAGTCAAAGTTAATTCAGAATTTCAAGGCACTGACTGAAATGGGTTTAAATGTTTTCTATACATTTAGAGACCCCGTTGTAGTTGACCGACCAAGTGTGAAAGGTCCAAAATATGATTATTGAATGGTCTTATCTTAAAAGTCCATCTGAAAAATAATAAAACTACTTTCTTAGGTTATCTACTGCAAATGCATTTATTTTAATGCCAAAACTAATAATTCTAAAGGATCAAACAAATTGTAGATGGTTAAGGATTTATTGGTGTGATAAGTAAAACTAGAGACAAATTGTAGTTACAGTATTATGATACAGTGAATTTATCAGCTACTAGGATAATGTTTATTCAATGTTATCTGCTATAAATATCTGTTAAAGTAGCTTCAATGATATTATTTGTATCAAAATTAGTGGATATTGCCTTTACACTAAATTGATTTCCTCTTCAGGATGGCTTAGTGTCAATTCAAGACAAATTTGAATACATCATGCATGGAAGGTTATATAACATCATACATAACGAAGATTCAGAATCTCAGCTTGAAATGTATGCAAATGCTTCCCGTGTTATATTTGTTGTATTACTTGTTTTTCTTTTTTTCAAAAAAATCACCTAGGAATCTCAGATGCCTTGTCTTTAGACATGTTTGGTGGACACTATGTCATGGCTTTGATTGATCCATGTAATCGACCTCACCCTCTCATTTCTCATAATAACAAATATTTTTCACCAGAGTCGTACATATATGAGATATTTTATTTTCCTTTAGTAGTTTCTTTTTGGAAATGCATGAATCCATTGGATTACTTTGATTTTATTAGATTTGTCAGTTAGACTGATCTCTTTTGTTTTGCATCAGGGAGGTTTATGCATCATTTGGCGGACTTCAGCTAATGTTGAGAGGCCATGCTTCCCACTGTGTTAAGTTTGCAGCTGATCAGAAGTTGTTTTTACTAATCAGGAAGGTGGAAAGTTGAACTGATATTGCCAATGGCTTAAAGATAAACATTGAGTTTTAAGTATTTATTTATGATCTTGTATTGGTAATATGTATTAGATAATTTGCGTAGAATTTTGGTCAATTATTTTTTGCGTAGAATGTATTTTTAGAGAATGTCCTTCTATTATGAATGGTTAAATCGTGTGCAAAAAGTCAGAAAAATCATCTGATATTGGAAGAAAAACTCAAGTTAATTTTTTAATTTAAGAAAAAACTCAATTTGGTCTTTTATCCTATCATTAGAATTCAGTTTTGTTCCTTCATATGTAGATTAAAGTTGTCAAATCACCGGTTAGCGACCAAGTTAGCATTAGCAGTGTTAGTAACGAAAGGACTAACATAATAGCAGTGTTAAATCACTTCAGGAGAGCTTTGCTCGTCATTGTGGTCTTATTTCTAGTAATTAGTCTATGCATTTGTGTATAGAGGATAGCCGGTTTATATTTGGAAAAAAAGGGACCAAAATTAAACATAATATTGAAGAGACCAAGTTGAAATCTAAACCTTTTAAGGGATTAAAAGTATAACTTAGCCTATTTTTGTATTACTATATCTCTCACCGGTGTTATAACCTCCATTAAATTTTGTTGAAATCGTGTTGTTATGTGGTAATAATTTTTGGAAATTCAATATGTTGTAGAGTAACATTCCTCCTGCCATTTGTGACTGACTTAAAGCACTGCCTATTTTCATAAATTCTCTAGTGCTTGATAGGTTCACCTGGAAAGGGAAGTTAGATGGTATATACACTGCTAAGGATGGGTATTATTGGCTCATTAGACATGATTTTGTTTGACATGTAGAGGATAACATTTCTTGGAGTTGGTTGTGGCATATTTCTTCTCCTGAAAAGTTGAAATTCTTTCTTTGGACAGCTTTGCATGAGTCTCGCCCTACAAAATCTATGTTGTGCAATCGTGGTATGTTGCACACAAATCTTTGTCCCAGATGTAATGGGCATCTAGCTTGATAATAGACTATGAATGAAATAGGCCTTTACCAAGATCTCTCCATTGTCAAATGCAACATACAAAATATAGGCTTTGCAGTTTCTGCATTAATGAAATTGGCTTGGAGGGTGTTGTGTAATGTTTAAATCGTCAATATGCTATGTCTTGTTCCAGAGTAGAAGAGAGAGCTAATTCAGTGATGGTCAAATTAAAGGACTTGACCACTCTAAAAACCCTTGTTACAATTATTTTTTTTGGATTTTTTTTTCACACCCTCCTTCTCTCCCGGACCCCATAAACCCCTAAAACCCAGAAATACCACTGAATTTAAAAAAATAAAATAAAATGAAGATTCCCGGATTTACCTCAATTTATGGTAAATCCGATTCATAAAATGGGGGTTTTGATTTTAAGTTTGGGATTTCCGGATTTACCTCATACTCAGGTAAATCCGGTTCATACTGTGTATGAGGTAAATACAAATTATTATTTTTTAATTTTTTTTTAAAAATTGTGTATTAAATTGTGATTTACGCGCGTTTTATTTTTAAAATACGATACGAACGTTTTACGATTTAAATAACAATACGAAAGCGTTACGATATACGAGTAAAGAGACGTCATATATGATCTAAAATACGTCAAAATATATAAAAAAAACCAAATATGAAATACGAGTACAAATACAAATAAGTAAAATACAAATACAGGGCCAAAATGTCTAAAACGGCCCCAAAATAACGACGTGAAGTATCAGGTGAACGGTCGACACGAAGCGCATCTCGGACCAATGCAGCTGCTCTCTGCATCCTCTCGTGATCTGTCTCTGAGACAACGGGCTCCTGATCTGGCTGTGGCTCTGGGTCAAGAATCGCACCGCAGACCGAGTAAGACGGACCCTGGTTACCTGACTATACCAAGGTAGGTAATCAGGATCTCACTCGCCGTGGTAGGTCCGCTGCTGTACTACCACCTTGCAAAAAGTTCGTGTTCGAATCGATACCTCAAAGAACCCCGTATGATCTCGTCGCGGATGGAGGTTTACCCGAAATGGGTGGAGAAGGGATCGTCGGACGCCCGAATCGCCAACACACTCGCGGCATGTAGGGGGACCGGCCACCGCCCAACTCAACCGACCCAGAATGCGACTATGTTCGATAACGGAACATACTGCCTGTGGTCTGCATAAGGGGTGAGAATGACATCCTCCAGCTGCAAGTTATCGATCCGCTCCCTAAAGTCCACCAACTTTATTTTATCCAGCTTCTTGTTCCCGCAGCTAGCAGCACGTGGCTGATGTGTCCTAGCAAACACTTTCCGACCAACGACGGTGGAAAAATGCTCGTATATCCACGTCTGAAATAATTAAATTATATAAGTAATTTAAATAAAAACTTAAATTAAAAAATAAATAATTGATTACCTGTAGCAGTGTCGCGTATCCGCAAAACTGCTTTGTTGTATGAAAGATCGCATTTGTCAACTCAGTGTAGAGGACACTGAGAGCAGCTATACCCTAAGACCACTGGTCACACCGCTGAAGATCCTAAATCAGATACATCCACTTCACTGGCACTAATGTGTGACTCTGGTCGGCCAGAATGGTGGTGCCTAACAAGAACAACATGTAGCACCGTGCAACCTGCTCGTAAGCACCCAGTGCCACGTTCTCCCTGAAAGCGTCCTCTACAAAGGTGATCCTCAAATACTGCCTCCTGTTTTCCTTAAGCTCCTCGGTGACACCTGCCGGATGCATGCCCAAATGCTAGACAACCAAGTGAAAAGCCTCAACAGAATCAACATGGGGCTTGTAGTCCAATATGGTGCCCTCTAGCGGCAAGTGGAGCAACACAACCACATCGTCCAGGGTGATAGTCATCTCCCCAAAGGGCATGTGGAATGAGCTAGTCTCAGGATGCCACCTCTCCACAAAAACAGATATCAACTCATGGTTGATTGCCCCGAGAGGTGTGATGTCCAGCTCAAATAGCTTAGCCTTGCGCAACCAGTGGGCTATGTGTGGGTGGTGCTCGGCAGGTCTAAACCCAATATACTTCTAGCCGTGAGATACAATATTTAGCTTCCAGGTCTGAAATAATTAAAATTAAACCATATGTTATTAAAAATAAATAATTAGTTATTTTTTAGTAAAATTAAAATAAAGAATTAAAATATTGGCCTCTATCTATCAAGGACGCACAGTGGTATCCCAGTGTAATAATAATGGTGGGTGAACCACAGTTGGGGCAGCCTGAACCTCCTCCTGAACCTCCGCCTGAACCTCCTCCTCCTGAACCTCCTCCTCATCTTGAGCCTCCACCTGAGGCTCCTCCTGTTGAACCTCATGCTCCTGAGCCTCATCCTCCTGAACCTCATGCTCCTGATACTCCCGCTCCCAAGCCTCCCAACCCTGAGCAAGAGGGTCCTGATACAACTCTGGGTGGTCCTGGTAGTGGCGCGTCCAGTGCTCATACTCTGGGTGGTCACGGTATGGCTGCTCATACCGGCGGGGCTGAGCCTGCAGAGGCTGAGGCTGCTCAAAATCTGGCTGCTGCTGATCTGCAGCCATCTGTATGGCTCTGGCTCTCGCGCACTGTCACGCTCAAAAGCGTGTCCAGCAAGTCTGAGCCTCTCTAGTGTGTTTGGAGAAGGAGTGACACTCCTACTGGACATACTGCTACTGTTGGACTCCTCAGCATGCTGTGGTCGTCGTCGGGTGCGGGGTGCTGCTTCCGAAGACTCTGCTCGCGCTAAACTGTCTAGTCGTCTACTCGCCACTGTTAAAAAAAGGAAAATGTAAATAAAAAAATTAATAATTAAAAAAATGAAAAAAAGGTGAATTTCGAATTTATAGGTAAATCCGGAAAGAATTTCAGAATTACCTCACAAGTGAGGTAAATTCGGTTCACAATTGTCGGCCTTTATATCATGTTTTAATTAGGGGTTTTGCTTTTCCCACTCCCCCTCCTACTCTTTCACACCCATTAACAAATAAAAATAATCTCGCGTGAAACACTGTGAGGACATGTTAAACGACGGTTCGAACGACCTTGTTCGAACACGTTCAAATGACCTCGTTCGAACAGGCAAAATTACGCACAAAAGGGTGTGAAGTCAAAATTTAACACACTCGAACGATGTCGTTCGAACAGGTTCGAACAATGCGAACAGGTGAAAAACGCCCAAGAGAGTGTGAAGTCAAAATTTAACACACTCGAACGATGTCATTCGAACCAGTTCGAAGGCCCGTGTTCGAACACGTGAAAATTCTTGAAAAAAAAGACGTTTTGACCGGTCTTTTGGTCATTTCACACCCTTATGGGGTGTGTTTTGAGTAGGAGGGGACGTGAGAAAAGCAAATGCCTTAATTAGACTTTATTTTAGCACGTTTGTCTGGGCCCAGTCGGTATTCTTGGTTTAGGCCCAATTTCTTTTTGTTCACTTAATTGTAAAAGTAAAATAAAAAACAAATATATAAAAAAATCAGAATTAAAAAATAATAATATTACAACTTTTAAAAATGCCCAAAGTCCAAAAAATTAATAAACGAAAATACAAAAACAATATCCAGCAAGTCAGCAAGCTTTCTCAAACAAAACCCTAACCCTAATTCTTCTCCTTGCTCATCAAGTATTCATCTCCTCCAAGCCCAAACCTGAAAAATGAAATCAAGAAATAATCAGTAATTAAATGTTAAACCTAATTATTCAACTATAAAAACCATGGTCGGATCACAGTCAAGAACGGAGAAAAAAATCAACAAATCAACTCAAAAAGGATTAGAGTTCAATATCAGAACACTGATTCACTGAAACATAGTTTCGAATTTTCTGAACAAAATTGGGAATCATACACAAATCTAAGTAGCAGAGTAGCAGTCAAACAAAATCAAATACTGATAATTAAAATATAAATGCATGAAGTAAAACAATATATATATATATACACACACACACACACACACACTTCATAAAAACTATCTATACCTATGAAAAATAGAACGGGTGTTAGCTTAGGTCGAGTTTGAGTTTCCTTTGCAATGTCTGTACTCGAGCCCGCACATATATGAGTAGGGCACTATAATGCTCGTCCTTGTACCAACACTAGGTGCCCATGGGCACGCCCATTACCCGCACTTTAACAACAAAAAGTAAAATAAAAAACATTATAATTCAACTTACCTGCACTAGGTCTTCTCATTTTGATCACCAATTCATCTCATCTCATTTGGACTATTTGATTAAATCTAACGGTGTATTTTTCTTGATCCACCAATTATTACTAGCTTAACGGCAGTTTGCAAAAAAAGGGTGGGAAACGGGAAAGCGTTCCTGCCAAACTGTTGCCAAAAATAACTCTAGTTGAAAATGACTCCAAAACTAAATCAAATAAAAAAAGAGCATGCTGACTGACAGTACACAAGAAGTGCTTGTAGTAAGTTGTAAGTTGTAACTATTTTTTTTTTTTTAAATGAATATAAATATAAATAGTGATAGGCTAGAAATTAAATAGTGTATTCTTTTTTGTGAAAGCAGCATCCATCATCAAAAACAGTACTGCACTATAATAAATGATAATACACTTAATTTAGTTTCACTCAACAATAAATCACAATAATAAAAAATGTGACAGTGACAGATTTCCATTTGATAAGCTTGCTAAAAATGCTTTAGTACCCATTGCTGTGAGTGGTGTAGCTTACTGGGACTCACATTTATTTTTGTCTTACATTATTACATGCAGTAGTTTAGTGCTTTGTTCTCTCTCCTCTAGTTTTCTTTTATTTTTTTACAAAACAAATCAAGGTCTGGGAGTGAAGCAAAGGTGATCTAATGGAGTTTTCAACCAACCAGGTAATGTTAGACATATATGCTTTTACAATTTCATGAAAGAAATGAACGTTTTTGTGGATTATATACAAGAGTGAAAATTATTCAAAGCCTAGCTTTGGAACCAAAATCACATCCTCTACTCTTTTTTACCCATCTATATATTTTGTTTACCATATATATGTGGAAATTTTTAGTGGACTATAATGGCATGTTTCTTGTGTTCATCTAATTTTTTTCTCTCATGTATCATATCATGTTCAGTCTGATGAGCCTTGTGAGTGTCCTCTCTGCACTAGAAACATAACTCTTCCTCGCCGTGCTTCCTCAAGATCATCAACGGAACATTCTTCAACATGTTCACAGTCTCAAAAGAAATCAAGACAACATTCCTCTACCACTGATCAAGAAAAGGTGACTCTAGAACAGTTGAAAAAAGAGAATCGTGAGTTAAAGCAAAAGTATGTTGTAATTTTGGAAACTTTGTTGTATATTGTATATATTGGTTCCTTAATTTCCTTTATTGAATAAGATAACTATTTATATATATTTACTCTTATCTTTCTCCATTTTGATATTTTTTGGGTTATAGATTAGAGAGGAAGGAGGAAGAAATTTTAGGGGAAGTATTGCAAGCATTAGAGAATGAGAAAGATAGGTGCAAATCTCTCGAGACTCAGATTGAAGAAATGAACAAGGAACAAGAAGCTATTATTGATGTATTCTCTGAAGAGAGGGATAGACGCAATGCTGAAGAGAAAAATTTGAGAAAGAAGCTTCAGGTTCCATTCCATTCCATGGCCTTACCTGAATATATATAGTATATATATATATATATAAAATCAAAAAGAAAAAAAAAGTTTTTTTATATATCTTTTATTGTTATTTTTAATATTAGGGAAAATCCCAAGTCCCACATTGACTAGTGATAAGGTCTCTAGAGGGTTTATAATGAAAGAAGCAACCTCACCTTCCATGTTCCTGGCCAGGGTTGAGAGCTTAGGCAAACCACATTCTAAGATTTAAAAGTTGTATATATCCAAAATATTATAATACAATAAATGAATTTTGCTATATATTTATTTTTTGAATATGAGCCTCATCTCATGGGATGGATCTGTTTTTCCTTCTAGGAAGCATCAAATACCAACCAAGAGCTTCTTGAGAAGATACGTCTGCTTGAAAGGAAGTCTTCAACTGGCAGATATTGACTGGTTATATATGCGTTGCATGACATGAGTGTTCAATAATTAATGATGTTATGCTATTAATATTGTGCATTTTGTTAGAGCATTCCTCTCAACTTTATTTGGATATATACTACTATTGATTTGGGATAATTATTAAGGTTGAATTATATAATTTTGAGTCATAAAAAATGCTTAGATGGAATGTTAAAGTGCTTCTTTATCTCATCAAATTTCAATGCACTAGTTGAACTTTTCTTCTTGCCGATAGGAAATGGTGTCAGTTCCATTTCCAATTGCAAATCCTCCTCATTCTTGATTCTCCTAGCTATTCAAAATACAAACCCATGAATTTCACTCTTCATAGAAGTTGAAGTGAAGTTGAAGTTTTCAAGATCATCGAACTCACTAAGTTTCTTGCTTTCGTCTGATAATTAAGAGAGACTGTGGGAGAGAGAGGGTAAGACACTCAATCCTTGAAATAGTGAAGACTTCTCATCTCGGAAGCAAGATCATCGAACAAGTTCTTGGTGTGACCATTTGTTATGAGTTGAGAAGTCTTCACTATTTGAGAAAAGATTACAAATGGTCACAACAAGAACTTGTTCATCAATCACCAAGTTTTATCCTTTGTTTGCCTCCCAAATATCTCAAGTGTATGTATGCTCTCCTAGTGCTCTCAAAATTTGATTACAATATATAGTCTCTATTTGCTATTATTGCTGTAGTGTAGTAGTACTCAAAAAAACCAAAAGACTTAATGGCTTAATTTATATACACAGCCAACTACTCAATACAATAACAGAATTCTGTTGTCAAAAAAGTCTAACAACAATAACGGTCACACACAAACAGAAATAATTTTCTAAAGATGCTAACAGCATCAATTCTGGCAGCAACAGTGCTGGTAGAATATAATTATTGGTGCACCGGGGCCATGTGAATGAATCGAGCAACCTAAGATTTTATATCTCACTCTGTTTATCGTTGTTAATTTCATATTTCATATTAGAAGGAGCTGAAGAGCAAAAAGGGGAACTATAAGACATGGCCTCGCTTATGATTTTCCTAGTTATGTATTAGTTCTTTTGTAATGTTTATACATGGTAAGATATAGCTACATTTACATGATTTAAATGTAGTTGATATTGAAACTTGGATTGTTTAGGTTGAGTTGTATTTAAATATTAAAATCTCAACATTAAATAGCTAATGAAGATAAGATGTTACATTTTTGTGTGATATTCCAGAACTGAAAAGTCTCATGTTGCTTACTTCTTAAACCTTCGATGGGTTTATAAGATAATGTGGTTGAGCTTGTAAAATAACTTGAGAAAGGAGTGAGTTGTTACTCACAAAGCATGAGCCCAAATGTGTAGCTTTAGTAATTAGTAATTGGGAAAATCCCCTACTAAGGTGTGAAGCGGCCTCATAAATTGCTCTCAGAAAAACTCACATGAGATAATAGTAGGGGCTTTATTAAAATCATCCACGACAATCTGTGTGGGAAGAGTTGGTAGCATATATGATAGCGTGAGCGTGTCAACGGTGATGCTCATATTGGAAGAGTAAAACTGAAAAGCCATGTGAATAAAGTTTGATCTTGAACTAACCACGTTTCAAACTCTGGAGAGATGATATCTGCAACTCGATCGGCATCAGAAGAATACTTTGGTGGAATCTTCGGATTCACCAAGAACCGATGCAGTTTGTGCATCTTGACTACACCTTCGATTTGCTGATTTTTTTTCAGCAAGAAATTCTTGTCATCTAGTTTAATGGACAATTTTGGTCCTGTTACGAATTGATTCGCCGATGAAGATTTCGCTGTATGTTGGAAAATCAAGGTTTGAGTAGAAGGATTGGCTTCATTTTCACTGTCACTCACCATGGTTATGAGAGTCAAAGAAACACTCAGAGGATGAGGAAGAAGATGAATCAGGGAGCGGGTGTGTGAGGCTCAGGAAAGAACGAAGCGGATGATACCATATTGGAAGAGTAAAACTGATACTTCTATTCATTGAAATTGAGATTACATGGTTTATATACATTGGTTTTGTTTGTTACGATTCTGTTACATTATTAACAGAATAATAACTGAGTAACTAATCAAAGTGAAGACTCAAATCACATGTGGCAGCTGAGTCAGCATTTATTTAGCCATTGCCAACTTAGCTGCATTACATCATTTTCCTAGTGCTAAGTCACATTGAGTTGTATCTTTGCTATTCCCTAATAGCTCAAGCTAGATTATATTAATCAAATTTTTATTTGTCCAAAAAAAAATACATTTGGTAAGAGAAGTTGAGAAAGAAATTAGCTCGTTCCCACAAATATAAACCCCAAATATATGGTCAAATTACCATTTAACCATTTATCTCTATACATAGATAAACGTGAATTATTTATTAAATATAAAAAGTTGTCATGATTAATAAAAATAATAGTAAAAAAACATATTAGATATTTTCTTGAAAATGTAAAACAATAATTAATTTGGAACAAATTATTTTGGCTAAAAAAACAACTTATAAAATGAGGCCGAATACGACTCATGTGTTGCATAGACACATAAAAAAATGGTTTTTTCTACCAAAATGTTCAATAAGACGATAACATTATCGCTCCGTTGTCCGCTCAAGTGTGTAGGGAAGAGGAAAAGAAAGAAAGAAAGCATCGAATCTTCCCCATTTAGTATTGTCCAGCCAGTTTTCAACGGTGGTCTCTTGTAGACATCCTACAAAAGGAAAGACAGAACCCCTCAACTTCAGCTTTTAAAGACACCTATCTATGTCTATCATCATACAACCATAGAGGGACAAGACAACCATCCCTCTCTTCGCAGTTGTTCTTGTTCCAACTACGTTCGGTTCATGTCAATTTCACCATTTTTAATAGATTATTGCTAGGCTAGCCTCCTCTTCAATTATTTCGCTACCTGGCCTATTTTATTGTTTTTTTTGGTGGGCAGGCACTATTCTATTTCATAGTCATACATAAGATTTTGGCTTAAATATATTTGAGGTGAAGTTGAAAGATATGATGATTTGGATACTAAATAGTTAGGATTAAAAAAAAAATTAAAAGCCACATAGGACTTTTGTTAGTCAACTGTGTTTTTTTGTAACATTTAACTAACAGAAGGGCTTATATCAAAATAGTTGATTTTGCAAGGACTTTTTACTAAAAAAAATAAATTGCAATAGTCTAAACCAAAACACGCTATATTTGCAAGGGTCTAAAACATATTTAAGCCTAAGGGAACGTTTGTTTCAAGTTATGTAAAATTACTCCCAGAAATAACATTCTCAGGAACATAATGATAGGAATAATAATCCTAGATATCTTTTCAAAAAAGTGTTTGGTAAATTTTTAAACATTCATGGAAATAAAGTAGTTATAGAAATTAAATAAATTTTTGTTTTTAATTTTTCACATAATCATCATGGGAATCCTTATTACCAACATTTTTCATGGGAATGTTTGCATGAAAATGTTAGAGGTTATTAGAAGTTATCTCACTCCTAAATATCCTCATGCCTAGGAATAATTTTTTTCAAACTTGTAACAAACATGAGAATATTCATTCCAAACCCATAAATTCCCAAAAATCTTAGTTCTAGACTTGAAAAAAACGCCCCCTAAGATTTTTAAAAAAATAGCAGAAATATTAAAAGAAGACAACGCTCACGTAAATATCAATTATAAAATTAGATGTTATTATTTCAAAAGGACTGCTCCAAGTCCAATATACAAATACGTCACTGAAGACGTGGCGTGGCGCAAAGCCCATCGATCGTCGTCGTTTTTTCAAAAGTAAAAGTCAAACGACGCCGTTGGTTGCTGTCTATTACTGTTGCCGCTACCTTTCCCACGGTGTAACGATGTCGTTTTTGGCCTTCTCGAGCCAGGCACTTCAGGCGGCGTCATCATGCGAATCAGCGCCAAGTTGAGTCCTTTGAAGAACGGGTGCTTCTTGACGTCAGCCGCGCCGCGCTTCGACCCGAGCCGTTGCAACGGATCCTTGTTCAACAACCCAGATATCAAGTCCCGCGCGTGGAGTTCAGTCGCACTCGAGGGCGTGGCTGTTGGAAACATCAAGGGTTTCTTTAATATGTTGCGCAGCGTAGCTTCGTTGGATGTGGCTACAAACGGAGTACGACCGTAGATAAGCTCATAGATGAATATTCCAAATGACCACCAGTCAACGGCGTTACCGTGGGAGAGTCCTCCGGCAACCTCCGGTGACACGTACTCATGTGTTCCAACAAACGAGCAAGACCTAGCAGAAACCGGTTCAGCTACAAAGAGCCGGTTCGGTTGAAGGGTTTGAACCTTACGGGATTTGAACAACCGGTTCGAAAAACACGAGAATGGAGTTAGAGTTGTAAAAGTACGGGAGCGAGTGTAGGGTAATGCAGGTGTAAACGCGGTATCTTGTTGTAAACAATCTGATGATTCAACGGCTGGGATTGCATCTGAGCAAAGAGAAAGATCAAAATCAGAAAGCATGATGTGACCGTCGGATCTGACCAACACATTTTCAGGCTTTAGATCCCTGTAAATGATTCCCAACATATGAAGGTACTCCAACGCCACGAGTACCTCAGCCGCATAAAATCTGAAACCATAAAACAAATTTCACATGAGTATAACTACTGTAACAGACTATTAAGAACAAATATGAAATTATGAAAAACGTCATCGTTTTGGTTACCTGGCGGAAGAAAGAGGAAGACGGTTATTAGGGTACTTGTGGCGTAGGGAATGCAAGTCTCCACCGGAACAAAACTCCATGACAATGCAAGAGAAATGAGAAGCCTCAAACTCAGCGTAAAGTGTAGGGAGAAAAGGATGATCGAGCATCTTGAGGATTCTTCTCTCCATTTCGGCTCTCTGTGATTTCTTCTTCAGTGCGACTACGTCTTTATCTACAACCTTCATGGCGTATAAGCAGGATGCATTTTCCTCTTCTTCGTTGTCAAATTGGTTGTTGCCTTTGCGGAGGCGGCATAAGTAGACGGTACCGATGTCGCCGGCGCCGATGCGACGGAGGAGGTGGAAGTCACGGAAGGTGAGTGCAGCTTTGCGGCGAAAGGTAGCGGAACGGATAGCAGAGTAAGCAAAGTCAGAGGAACGGTGAGGTTTGATGGATAGACATTCCGGCGAGGCAGGGAGGTTTTCGAAGGAAAGACGGCTGAAACTGGTGCTGCACATACTTTCGCTGCTCATGGAGCTTCGCTGAGTGGAGTTAACGGTCTCCAAACTCGCCTCAGAATCACGCGGAACACCACCACTCTCTAACATGGTACAGGAGAAAAGGTTGGAATAATTTGAGATTCACTGTAGATCACACGCAACGCAACAGGTTGCTTGAACTTTGAACCTTGAATGCGTAGGTTGAATGAAACGAGGTTTAATATAGCATAGGAGGTGCAGGATTGGAACTGCGTTTATTTGGTGAGGATAGTAAAAAATTGAAAGAGTAATAAAGATGATTCGTACAAAGATGATATCAGAGCAATAAGGGAGGCACACAGGTTTGGCCAGAAAGAGAGAGGCTATTGTATGTGTGTGTAGGAAAACAAGAATAGGGGAAGGTAGTTGTGTTGTATTTATGCGGAAGAAGTAAGGCACGTGAGAGAGGGGAAGGTGTGTGAGTTTTGGCACGTGCCGGGGAGAAGTGTGGAAAAGAGAGAATAGTACTGTAGCAGAAGGGTGAAGAAGGCTGAGAGTAGTGACGAATTGAGGAAGGGAGAGGTTTCTTTGGAGCATCGCTTAAGCTTTGACAATTTACTGGGTAGTGACTGTTCACTGACGAGCGTGTGTTGTTGCAGTCTGTGGTGGGAAGCTTTTTTATGTTTTTCTGAGGTTTGGTCAGTGATCGCGTGCAATGACGGAAAAGCCCCTGTAAAGAGTGAATCATGATGCAACGGCCAGCCCTATTTATTTTATGACCAAACAGAAAGAAAATGGAGTACTGTGTATCGTTATCGTAAAGGAAATAGAGAAATGCTAATAACAATCTCTTTTGGACACTCTCTTCGATATTCACTCTTTGATTGGTTTAAATTCATGTGGACCTACCACTTTGAAAAGAAACTCATTAATTTAATGGAATCACATGAGTTTTAAACTAAAAGAGAGTGTTGTTAGTATTTCTCTTAAAAAGATTAGTAGAATGATTTTTTTTATATCGTAACAAAATTATTGATAAAAAAAATCCTAGTCTCACGATCCCTCTTTATAATAAGTAAATCGCCTTTATTAAGAGGTTTGGGGGGGGGGGAATTTTTAGGGCAAAATTGTAAATAATGTAAACTTTATGTCCATTATTAATTTAGCAAACATTAAGGCTCACTCATTGTTTTTTTTTTTTGTCCAACACTTTTTTTTAATTATCAAAATGTACCACTCATATTTTGGGTTTTTACACTGCATTGTTACCAATATACCCCCACTCTATATTTTTGGACGGACATACTCTTGACAAAAATTGAACCAATCTGATTTATGTTTGTAATAGGTAAATACAATTTATATTTTTTCAAGTTGTATTTACCTATATACATTTCACTGACGAAAACCAAATAAATTTAAAAAAATGAATCCTATTTATCCCAGAATATGGTAAATACGATGCGATTTTTTAAGGAAAATCGAATTTATGTTTTGTGAAGATAAATACGACTTTTTTTTGGGTCAAGTGAATTGGAGTTGTTGAATTAACCCCACGATATTAAGAATCTCACGCTTCATCATTTTTATTCCCTCCTCTTTATTATTTAATAAACTCACTCCTTTCATTATTTTTTTTTAATTATCAAAATGTACTCCTCATATTTTGGGTTTTTTTGTACCCTCACTGTTTACCAATATACCCCCACTCTATATTTTTGGACGGACATACCCTTGACAAAAATTGAACCAATCTGATTTATGATTGTAATAGGTAAATACAATTTATATTTTTTCAGGTCGTATTTACCTATATACGATTTCACTGACGAAAAAACCAAATAAATTTTAAAAAAATGAATCCTATTTATCTCAGAATATGGTAAATACGATACGATTTTGTAAGGAAAATCGAATTTATGTTTTATGAAGATAAATACGACTTTTTTTTTGGGTCAAGTGAATTGGAGTTGGTTGAATTAACCCCACGATATTAAGAATCTCACGCTTCATCATTTTTATTCCCTTCTCTTTATTATTTAATAAACTCACTCCTTTCATTATCACTAGGACGTACACCTGTGCGATGCACAGGACATAGTTATAAGGAATTCTATAAAAAATGTTAAAAAATTATGTATTGCAAAGTTAGTGGTTGATACGAATTGATAATTTACAACCAAACATAGAATGAAATTTTTATGTTAACATGGTTGTGTTTATATATAATATATTTGCGAAGATACGTTTCAATGCGAGGTGGTCATTTTGAATGTGAGAAACTTAATTCATAAAAACGTTGATAAAAACACTCTTTGACAATAATGATGACAATAGTTCACAAAAAAAATGGATGTGTGTACTGTTGGTTAAAAAAATGGATGTGAAATTTTCTTATAGATATTAACTAACCAACGGTTATGTTATATGGACTCAACCATTATCATAAAAATAAAGGATTTTTTTGGTGCCACACCATTTGACTCCATACCCCCACGCATACGGTGAAAAGACTAAAATATATAACATAGATCAGAGTAACACATTACTAATTTGTATGGTTAACAAATTATTCACGCCGCCCCGTGCGTACGCACGGGTGTGTGTCCTAGTCTACTATAGTGTAATCTAATTTAATTAGTAAAGAAAATCTATTTAATCTGATGTCTATTTATCTAATTTAATATCTACTATCTATTTATCTAATCTAATCAATCAAATATCTATTTTAACTTGACCAAAAAAAATATCTATTTTAAAAAATGGGAAGCTAATTTACAAAATTATACACCTTTTATTTTGAACAAAATTATACACCTTCTATACTTGACACATTACCAAGTAAATGGGTAAATTTGTCTTTCAATTTTATCTCAATTTTATAAAATTACAAAATTACATTAACGACACCCAATGTAAAAAACTACCATTGTCATTTTCTTTCATCACTTTTGACTTCCTCTCTTGTACTTTTTAATTTGTATTTTTAGTTGATTAATGAATGTAATCTCGTATCAACTTGTCAAATATAATTTTCCATCTAATATCAATTTAAGAAACTAAGGGATCTTGAATGAATAACAAAATTAGTTACTTTATATGCTTGATACTTATTTAATTTAAGAGTAACTTTTTAAAATTGTAACTTTCGCCTCTCTCTCTCTCTCCCCCCCTCCCCTCCCTAAAAAAATAAAAATAAATACTACTACCACACATTTAGTCCTAGGTAAAAACTGCAATTTGAAATTGCAGTTTCTCAACATACATTTTTTTTTATGTTATCAATTACGTGATAAAGCACGTAAAGTATAGTGCTCTCTAATATAGTCCTTTTAAAATGAGATTCAAATGGGTTTAACTTTTTCGCATGGCTATTTGTTGTAGTGGGTCAAAATGTTTGATTCATATTTGACCTCACTTTTTAAAAGACCATATTAAGGAGCACCTGAAGTATAACCTAGTTAGGGACGAATTTTATGTAACTTATTTTTCAACTGTATACATTTAGCATCAAACTTAGTGTAGTTGAACACTTAACTTTTTTGGACACCCTAAAGTACCAAAAACATATTAAATAACATATCTTGCAAAAAAAAAACATTAAAACAACTCGGTCTGAAATCGCACTTTGAAAGTTCAATTTTCTAACTAAGATAAAACTAAATTCTATGTTGAGAAATTGAACTTTCAAAAGTGCGATTTCTCACCTAGGATTAGGGCTAAATGGGTGGTAATATTTGTGTACATATTTTTTTGTGATATATTAAAATTATAAAACCTTCCATTTCCATAGCAATATAAAACTTGGAGAATATAGTGAGTATAACATACAAGCAAACACATAGGCTTCTATATACACAAGTGTGCTAGAATTGAAGGACAATTGTATTGAACCACCGTCTGTAAGAGAAAGAAAACACTCACCAATATTCCCGCTTTATTGATAGGCCGACAATCGGACAAAATATGTCCCATTAGACAGGAACTAATCCTTAGTAGTACTAGTATAAAATAAATTTGTATCTGTTGAAGACCACCGTGACATCATGCCACCAACTTAATTAGCATCTTTCTTTCATTTCATGTTCTTTACGTATTCCCTTGTTTAGTTACATTAGTAGTAGTTTAATACATCAACCATAATGAAATGAAATCCATTCATAAAAATAATAAACATACAATGACTGCATCAAGACAACTCAGATATAAAAAATCTCATGTGCGAATCTCAGTTCCTCGGTACTGTAATAATATGATGTCCACGCGTATGTTCCCAAATTGTTCTACATTTGTTTCTAATCTTCCTTGGTTCGATAATATAAAATTTGGTTTATCAGTGGTTGTTCATCTAACTACAGATTTTGTCTTGCCATTTGATGTCTATGATATTCAACCTCAACAATCCAAATTTAATCATGTGATTTGGCATAGAAATTTTAACTTAGTTAGATCGATTTAGTCAACTGGTTTTAACGGTTTTAGTTTTATTTAGTTTCGTAACATAGATTAGCAGCTTTGGGAGATGTTAATGGATATCTTTTTCTTTAACATAGATTAAAAAGGAATCCATTAACATCTCCAAAATCTGCAAATCATAGATTTGTAACATAGATTAGCAGATTTATTATTAAAAAGGTATCAATTTTATGTTAACCAATTCCACAATTTACATTTGTGAAAAAACATGAACTATCATAAGGTTTACGGCCGAATTACTCTAGATCGGCTTAAGCACCTTCTGTGTAGGAGGTCCGGCCCAAGAACCCAGTTAGAAAAATAAGCCCATTTGAAGACAGTTAGAGGGTGAGAATACACTACAAGAAAAATGGGATTTTTTGGCGGATTTTTCCGCCAAAAAACACCCAATTCCGCCGCAAATACAGGTATTTTCGGCGGATTTTTCCGCCGGTAAATGGCTGGTGGCAACGTATTTTGGCGGAAATTCATGCTGTAATTTCCATGATTTTAAGTCATTTCCGCGGATTTTTATGGAATTTCTACGCGGAAATTTAGATTTTTAGGGAAATTTGAACTTTCTGGCGGATTTTTCCGCCAAAATTTTTTTATTTTTTTTTTTTTTTTTTAAATCCGCCGAAAATACACACAAATCCGCCAAAAAAATTTTTTTTTTTTTTTTTTTTTTTTAAAAAATCCACTAAAACTACACTTAAATCCGCCGAAAAATACTTTTTTTTTTTAAAAAAAAAATTAAAAACATTTTAAAAAATACGTTTTTTAAAATTAAATAAATTTTAAAAAAAATATATAAATAACATATTTAAATGAAATAAAATGTTTTTTAACAATTAATAAATTTAAATTAAAAATATAAATAGCATATTTAAATTAAAAATATAAATAGCATATTTAAATTAAAAACTCAAATACCAAATAATAAACATCCATAATCAACAATAAAAAAAAACATTCATAATCAACAAAATAATAAACATCCATAAATTCAAATCCAACAAATCACTCTGATATCCATAATAATAAACATACATAATCAAATATAAAACTACTAAGGTGCGTTCTCATTGGAGTCATCTCTGTGATAATATTGTTCACCTCGTGCTGGTTGATCATCACTGAACAAACAAGCCTCTAACGCACTATAATTTAGATCAATATTATTATTGAAGAGATGGGGTGATTCTTTCTTTGAGGTTGAATATACATTTCTTCTTGAGGTGGTGATCAGTCTTTGGGAAGATATGGGATGGATCGATCGATGTCATTTGGAGTGGGATCAGTCTTTGGGGAGGATCTTTGGGAAGGATCTTGAGGTGGTGGATCTTGCTTGAGAATAATGGGCCGGGGGAGTATCTTTGTGGATACTGCCGAGGTACTGAGGAGGATACCGAGGCAAGGCGTGGGCCGGTAGGAAGCCATATGTGATGATGATGATGATGATGGCCTCGAAGGATGGTTCATCCGAGCCATCATCTGCTGCCAAAACGCCTCGTTCTCTAGCTTGCTCGGCCAGCAGCGCTCTCAATGATCTAGCACGCAAGAGTGGCCGCTCGGTCAGCAGCGCTCCTCAATGATCTAGCTAGCTTTCGCCGGCACAAGGCCTCAATGATCCTAGCTTGCTCTTGCGGTTGTCGTGCATATTGCTCCGCCGCTCGTTCAACCTCTGGTTAAATTGTTGGGTCAATTGATCTACCCGCTGCGTTGGGAGCAGCGATAAGAACGACCGGTACTCTCTGCCCCCGAATATGATCGACTCGGCAGAATGCTTTCCTTGAAGAACTTGGGTCCCATGCTGCGGATCTGTCAAACAATCACTCTTTTGTGGGCCAACCGCCTATCCCACATGAAGCGACCCACTCTAGCCTCTCTCCTCACGATCGATCGACCATCGCTCTAAATTGAGACTCACGCCACTCGGCCATCCCATCATCATAAGCATCCTAAAAAAACAATGGATAAATAAATAAATATTAATAAAAAACAATAAAAACAATATAAATATATATATATATATATATATATATATATATATATATATATATATATATATATATATATATATATATATATTGTATATTTAACTAATAACATAATGTAGTTTTTTACCGAATCCTCCTCGCTCTATCGTGGATAAATGAACCATCCTCCTCTCTAGATATACAAGTTGCGATGCAACTCGAGCAAACCGACCTCCCGTCCCAGCTTCTTCCTCCTAGATACATAATTTTATTATTTAATAACAACTACTTAATATTAATTAACACATAGTTAATAAATTTAATTAATTGATGAATAAAAGTAATAGTTATAAAATTACGTACCATGCGCTGGTGATGAGTTCCAAAGACTAACACATCCACCGAGTGATTGCGGTAGTAGCGCGGCATTTTGAAAGCACGGTTCTTCTTAGCTTTCTCGCTTTATTTTTAAATTCAGGAGTGTCCCAATCACGCGAAAGCGATTCGCATAAGCCTCTGGTCCCATAAAAGCAGGTTTTGCCTTTGCTTGCCGTACACCCCGCAGTACTTCAGAGTATCTATCACTGCATCTCTTATTGAACGCATACTCAACATCTTTTTGTTGTTCCGGTAACCATGTACATTGTTCCTATTTAAAAAAATTAGAAGAATATTGTTAATACAGACAAATTAAACAATTCAATAAAATAATTAAAAATTAATTATTTCATAGAACTTACTTGGAAAGAATTGAGCATGGCCCTAAAATAGTTTTTCCCATCTTCTTTATCTTTCTTATCAATGATCCAATTTTTCAACCTTTGAAAAAATTCTGCTGAAAATGCGTTATATGACAATGGTGTTGCGAGCTTTGAAGGAATAAACACGAAAATTTTTAAAAAAGTGAATATTTTGGACCACGAAAGTAGTTGTATAAAAGGCAACAAAAAATTAATAAATAATTATATACTTACGAATCTCCTCGAGGCACCACGATGCGACGACCATCTTCAACATGTGTCGGTCGTAAGTCATCCCCGCCAACGATCCACAGGAAGAGGTGCGGAAAGACTACTACTACTACTCGCACCATCGTGGTTGGCTTTGGCAAATATCGCCAAGAGGCACAACACTGGCGACGCGCCCCGTGATGGCGCGTTAAGCGAGTAATAATCTTAGGCTCCCACCGCCGTATCCGCGACAGTGGAGGAACATCGTATGTGTCGTCTCGATCGGATGAGGATCGGATGATGATGACATACCTATATACATATATATATATATATACATACATTTAAATATTAAAAAAGAAACATGTATATATATTGCATAAACATTCGTACAAATATTCATACAAAATAACCATAAATATCCATACTATTACGATTAATTAAGTACCAAATAAAGCAGAATAACTAGAAAAACTAATTTGAATCCCATTCATTCTCAAAATCATCATCATCGGATGAGCGAGGAATTCTTGATACACCAATATGTTCTTACGCATCTTCATCAAGATCTTCTTCTTCATCAACTTCATCGCGGTGTTTGGTTGATCACATAAACGAGTAATGGGTTCCACTTGAATCACTTCATTTACATTAGACATCTCATCCATTTGAAATGGGACATCTTCCGATTGTGTCATTTGTCTCAATCCGACCTCTTGGTTTTGTCTTAATTGCGACACACCAACCACGCCTATCATCGCGTTGATGGATAAGGGACATAATAGACTTGTCTCACATTTTGAGCAATGACGACGGATCATACTGATCGATATCTACTACTCATTTTAATGTCGATTGTATTTGACTTTGGATTTACCCTTGTTCCTCTCGGTGATCGATCAAACCGATTACAATAAAAAGCACTACCGTCTCGACTATAGTCTAGATAGGTACGCAACTTCGTATATGTGTTGAATCACACCATAAAAATCACCTTCACCACCTCCGGTGACACCCTTCATGCAAACTCCACTATTGATTGTTTCTACGCCTGTGTCCATTCATTATTGTGAAATTTGTATCCATTGACAAAGTATGTGTGCCATTCTTTAACACATCTTCGAGGACCGTCGATAAGTTCCTCAAGTGTTGGTTGGGAGGAGTTGGTGGGAGGGCATAAACACGTTGCCTAAACCACATTGGAAAATGTGCATTAATATAAGCCAAGATTGTTCTTCACTTGTTTCCTCGGATGACAAGAATTCCTAAAAGAAACAATTAATTGTTACACATTAATTTGTCTACTTTTATTAACTTAATTAAGATCGATATATATAGTTAATGTTGAGGATCGAATACATACTCAATGAATGGTTGCACCTCAAGATGCAGTTTATCAACACATGAATATATGTCTTTGCCTTGAACTCTTCCTCTCTGTCACCCGTTGAATTGACTCCTCCCGGATGGACGGCCAGGGTAGACAAAAGACAGACAAAGCTAATTCATGTCTAGGACATTCAACATCCATTTCATTTCGATCGCTTCTTGGAGCAAATTCATTCTTGAAATAATAAGAACAAAAGTTGGTTGTTTCACGGTGTAAGTATGAAGAACATATCGATCCTTCAACTCTAGCTTTGTTTTTCACCGATCTTTTGAATCACCCATGAACCTAGATAATTAAACGATATGTTAATTAATTAATTAATAATGTTATTTTTAAACTTCCTTAATTTATATTATAATAAATAAGCGACCTTTCAAACGGATACATCCATCTCAGTATTGGGCAGTCCGCCAAGTTTAACCGGATGCGAGATGATGCCGGTAGATGCTCCATAGAATCAAAGAAACCAAAGGAAATACTCTCTCCAACTTGCATAAGATAAATGGGATGTCTTGTTCCATTTTTGTAAGATCATCAACTTTTAGGGTTCTTGAACACAAATTCTTAAAGTATGTACTTATTTCAATCAGTGGGTTCAAAAAGCGTGTGTTGGCAACGAACTAAAAGCGATGGGAAGTAAGCACTCCATGAATACATGACAATCATGACTCTTCATCCCATGCAACTTCCCATTATCCACATCCGCACATCTAGATAAATTGGAAGAATAACCGTCGGCATTTTCAACTCTTTTATCCACCGATAAAGCGCTTTCGCTTCTTCCTTAGATAAAGTATAATTGCCTTTGGGTTTCAATGTCCTAGTACCTTGCTCAACCAACAACAAATCCTTTTCGTCTACAATAATGAGCTATGTCCTTCCTAGCTTTCTCATTGTCTTTCGTTTTACCTTTCACGTCCATGTGATGTTAAATATGTTATCAAAAAAATTCTTCTCTGTATGCATTACATCCAGATTGTGTCTCGAGAGATTATCTTTCCAATAGGAAGTTCCCAAAAGATACTTCTCTTTGTCCGGTTGTGCCATTGCCCATAGCCTTACGGGACGAGAAACAACACCCGCTACGACTTCCTTTGGAGGATGTCTTTAACACCGCCCCAAACTTCCTCCGGTGTCAAACTATGAGGAGGTCCACTTGTTTCAACATGTCCCTTGATGAATGCATATTTACGCTTTCTAAATGGGTGATCCATAGGTAAGAACCCACGATGCGAGTCAAACCACGAAGTTTTCCCTCCGTATTTAAGAGTGAAAGCCCTTGTGTCAACCATACAAATCGGACACGCCATCTTACCATGTGTTCCCCATCCGGACAACATTCCATAGGCGGGAAAGTCATTAATTGTCCACATCAAAGCGCCTCATTCTCGAAATTTTGTTTTGCGTCTTTGCATCATAAGTTAACACACCATGCCACAACCTTTTAGGTCATCAATCAAAGGTTGCAAATATATGTCAATACCAATTTGTTGGATTGCTTGGCCCGGAATAATAGCATTTAAAAACATGTATGGTTTAGACATACACATTTCAGTGGAAGGTTGTATGGGGTGACAATAATCGCCAACAAGAATACGGTGATGCCGATGCTTGAATATAGGGTGTGAAACCATCGGAGCATAAACCAAGCCGAACATTGCGTGGATCATCGGCAAAAACGGATGAACACGATCAAAGTGAGAAGGAAGTGAGAAGAAGAAGAAGTAAACTTCGGTTATATAAAGGAAGTAGGAGAGCGTTGGGAATTTTATGAGACATGTAATTTCTGGCGGATTTTGTACCGCTCCAAGGAAATTTCAAAATTTGAATTTGACCATAGTCATTTTAAGTGGAATAGATGTGTCATTTCAGTGGAATTAATATCACTGCGGTGAGGAGTTATTTCGATGGTAAAAAGGCATTTTAGTGGAAAAAATGAATTTTTAGTGGAAATGGTTTGAGTTGACCGAGTGTAGTTTTCGGTGAATTTAAGGGATTTTTAGTGGAAATTTTTGAGTTGACCAGAGGTGGTATTTTAGCGGAAATGGTCTTTGTTTTTAATGGATTTTGAATTTCAAATTTCCCCACTTTTAATTTTAGTAAACAGACCATTTTTAGTGGAATTTTTTTTTGACAATTTTTTCCTACTCTATATCCGCAGAAACTACTTAATTTCCATGGAAATGTTTGACTTAACTTTAATCCATGAAAATTCATAAATCCCGAAAACTTTTTGGGGGAATAAAATCCGCCGGAAAGTCACGCCCTGAAATTTCAGTTTTTCTTGTAGTGAAGATAGAGCGGGAAAAGAGCGAGCCGAGAAAGGTAACTGTCAGGCAGTTACTAGAGGCGAGAGGGCTTGAAATAGGGAGACAGGTACATTCTTGTGGACATGACACTAGAACTAGGCACGCCGAAAAAGATAAAAGTGCCCCGGGCGTCTTTGTAATTGTCAAACCCTATCCAATTAAATTTTATTCAAGTACAGTGGCACCCACCATGGGGCTCGGTAAATTAATTCGGCCACACACACACAATTACTAAGTTGGGCCACAAGACAGCCCAACCCAAACAGGATACAACCACTATAAAGCGAAATAAAACGTAGACTCTCTCTCAAGGCACTATGGTAACCACTTGATGTGGTCGCAGGCAGACCCATCGTTCGCCCAGCCCAAAGACTACAGGTTCAAACCGAACTCTTGCGCCACCAACGGCTACACTACCACCAGTGTTCTTGGAAACCAACGTAAAGCAGCCTCCGCCACCCGTCGGGAATCCACTTGGGCTCCCATCTCAATCGACCCTTCATCATCAATCGCATGTGGAAGAGGGCAACCCTTTTCTAGCTGGTGTAGTGGTGTTAACGCGGTGATTAACAAACTGCAGCGTCAAAACCAGTCTATCCAGGAACATGTAATTACCATCCAAAGGGAAAGGGATCCCAATCATCTTAATAATATCTAGAGCAATTGACAGACTCGATCATGAACGATGTCGTACCTCCAAACTTAAAAGTGCCTCCACTCGACACCTACGACGAGAAGAAAGACCCTCAAGAGCACCTATCTGCTTTCGACACCCAGATGGCCATCGTCGGTGCACACGAGATTCTGAAGTGCAAATTGTTCTATGGGACGATAATTGATTTTGCCATAATTGAGTTTGCATAATTTATTTTAGTTAAAAGCGAGTTGAACGTAACGTGATTTTTGTTTGGATTCAGCAACCGTTAATCGCATGTGCAAGTACCTAGTTAAAATCCCATACGAGATTGACCCACTGAAAGAAGCGGAGACGGTCCAATAAAAAAGAAGCAAAAACATTTACTGAAAATTGATTTTCATCAATCCTTGTTGTTTGGATAGATTAGATCACAATTGCTTTTACATGTGAAATTAAAAAAATTGGTATCAACTTAAAACTACATAAGAACATTAAAATTTGAAAATATATACAACAAAAAGATACTAAATTACCATATAAAATAAAATACGGGATAAAAATCTAATCATATTCTTTTGGAAAAAATATTATTTATTGAGTTGGACTTTCTTCTTTAAATTTTGTTTTGACAAATCTTATTTAATTTGTTTTTTATTAACAATATTCTTTTTTATCAACATTAATATCTTCTTTAATTTATTGATAATGAGGTAAAATAAATTATAATAAGATCATTGTTGGTGTTATAGGAGTGCGGAGCCTTCACCAAGAAAAAAAGAGTGCTACCACTATTTTTTATTTGGCTCATACTTCTTACACACTCAGAACTACTCGCTACACACTACTCAGAAACGCGAAGTAACAAAGCTATCATTAATGAAACACGTGTGTTTTAATTTTTTTGGGGAGATAAGGAGGGTTTCGTAGATTAGCATTGAACCATTTTGATGGTTGAATACTGAGTACGTTACCATATGAGACACACCCCCAAATTTGTTCTGATTAGGTTCGATGGTTAAAAACCATACCGGTTAGAAGTTTAAGGACCGAACCACTATTAATGTTCGAAGTTTAAGACAAACCTTCCTCTGAGAGACACTCCCAAATTTGTTCTAAACAGGTTCAAACTTTAAGCACTGAACTAGTTCGGACCTAATCTAGGATATGGGGTGGGTGTATGAGGGTGTGCTTTCGGATCACGTATCACGGGAGTATCCTAGAATTTATATTTATTTTTAAATAAAAAAGATCGAGATACTTACAGGATAGTGGATACTTACTAGGAGAGTGGGTAAGAAGTATGGACCTTTTATTTTGGGCTTGTTATTGGCCTTAACAGCCCAACCCACTTCTCTTAACAAACTTATGTTAGTTTGACCTACAGGCCAACATTAGAAACATATCCAGCACCGCAACAAAGATGAGGAGCAACCACAATCACCATTGTTTTTATGGGCAGGGAAGGAATATTGGCAAATCAAACACTGTTGCTTTCCTAATTGTGAGTTTTGGCAAGCTAGTGTTGGAAGGAATGTGTCTTGGGTGTGGAGAAGCTTAATTCATGGTAGAATCCTTATTTCTAAGGAAGCTAAGTGGGATTTTGGTCCTGGGAGCAGGTTAAGTATTACTAATGACAACTGGATGGCTTCTGGTGAGAAAGCTTGTCTTTTGCCTTCTGCATCTATTTCTAAAGTAGGAGAGCTAATTGATAGCTCTCTTAATTGGGATACTGCTAAGCTTAGAGGTAATCTTCTGCCTCAATCTGCTATTGAAATTATTAAAACTCCTATATCTTGGTCTACTACAGTTGATCATCTAGTTTGGCCTCACTCCAATGATGGTAGCTTCTCTGTAAAGTCTGGCTATAGGTGTCTGATATCTCATTCTCAGAATAATCTCAGTGCTTCTACATCTACTGGTATTCCTATTGAGGTTTGGAAAATTGTTTGGAGTGCTAAAGTTCCTGCTAAGATGAAACATTTTTTATGGAAAACTATTCACAATTACCTCCTCACTAAAGATGCTCTATATAAAAAAAAAGATATCAATCACTCCTAAATGCCCTTTTTGTATAACTGAGCATGAAACTGTTGAGCATTTGCTTCTACTTTGCCCATGGACTCAACCTTTATGGTTTGCTTTACAAGTGGTTCACCCTCCTATGCCTATTGGTTTGACTACTTTTCATAGTTGGTTTTTGAACATGAGTCTAAATTTTTCCCAAGATGCTGATCTCATTTTGTCTAAAGTGATTTTCACATTATGGAATATTTGGAAAACTAGGAATGAGTCTATGTTCAATAATAAGTCTCCTAATCCGATGGAGGTCCTTTTTAGGATCAAGACTCTTTGGTCTGAGTTTACTACTGCTACTAACCCTTCCCCTGTGAATAATCCCCACCCCACTAATGAACAATCTAGGAAAGTTCCAATTGCTTGGAAACCTCCTATTGGTCAATCTACTAAGATTAATTGTGATGCTGCTTTTGACAAAGCAACATGCACAGGTGCTATAGCAGTAGTTTGTAGAGATTTTCAAGGAAGAATACTTACTGCGAGTCACAAATTAATCTTAATTTGCTAGATCTTCTCTTGTGGTAGAGGCGTTAGGGTTGCGTGAAGCTATTTCAACTGCTGTCTCTCTTCATCTTCATCTTCCGGTGATTGAGACTGATAATCTCCAACTTGTCAACATGTGCAAATTAAAAAATTACAATGCGGAAATTAGTTCGATTCTCAAGGATATTGAGGTTCTTAGATCAGAATTAAATGGGTGTGAGATTACCTGGTTGAATCGAGAAGGGAATAAGCTTGCTCATGAAATTGCTTCGCTTGCTTCGAAAGGTTGTCTTCAGAGCAATTGGACTACAAGACCTCCAGATTCAATTCGTAGAGTAATTGTGGAAGACTGTAAAGCTTGCTTTGATCGGGGTGAATTAAACTTTGGTAATTTTGCTGAATTTCTATGATGGGGTGGTTGTGTTTCTTCTTCGATAGCTTGATTGAAGATGGTGGTGGCGTTAATAGTGCTGCTAGGGTTTCGTTTGGGTTTGTGGTGGTTCGATATGAATGTAGTATCTGAGTGGTTTTGTTTTTACTCTTGTTCTTCTATTCTCGTTCTTGTATGGGCCTTGGGCCGGTTAGGATATAGGTTTGTCCTTATTGGGCTTCTCTAGTTGTTTTTTAAGTTTTGAACCTCTTGTTTTGCTTCTTTGTTCCCTGTTGAGCCTATGTCTTGTATAGGTCACTTGGTTCATTTTGGCACAACTGTGTGTTGTATTTGGTTGTGGCTTTTGTCCATATCTATGATAATCAGTACAACTTGACCAAAAAAAAAAACACTGTTGCTTTAATTTCCAGAATCGATTTACATTCACGGTGAAAGCTCCAATTTGTAGCTTCAATCATAACCAAATCTAGATAACAAAATAGATTTCTGTTGATATCACCCAAACATTTTAGAGCTTGAATCACGAAAGGTGATGCTAAAAGTACTTCCAGACCCTCCCACAGCCAATTCAAACATGTACGTAATATATAATTGTGACCGAAACTATAATTTATTACTTATAAAATCAAAATGGCTATAATTTAATTTATGTATAAACAAATAATATAAAATATGTTTATATATATATATATATATATATATAAAATAAATACTGTATTGTAATTTGAATTATAGTCTCTAAAATTGAAATTTTTATTTAGATATTTTTGATATATTTATTTAGTATTTCTGTTATCTATTTTAGCAAATTTAAAGTTTCTATGTAATCATGTTTTATCAAATTTAATTTTAAGTTGATACCGAGTTTGTTAATTTTACACCCCAAAACACTTTTGATCTAATATATCCAAACAACAATAATTGGTGAAAATCACTTTTCGGTAAATGTATCCAAAAAAAATCACGTTAGATCAATTCATTATTAACTAAACTAAATTTTGCAAACTCAATTTTGTCAAACTCAATTCTCATCACTGCATAACCAAACACACACTTAGCAATGCCATACCAGACGTGCACATAGAAAAAAGTTGAGTGCTTGAAATACATATTAGCCCATTTCGAAAAATGATCAGGCTGTTTTTCTATTTGAAATTGAAATATAATAGGTTTTTTTTTGTGTTAGCAAAGAAATACATGCTTAATTTGATGTTCTCTTGTGGCCAAAAAATATACATCATTAATTTGATTTCTTTTTTTTTACACAAATTAATTTGATTTCATTAGTAACGTTACAAAAAAAACTGGTAGTAAAAGAGGGCAATTGCCAAACAACAAAACGAAATTAACAACGAGTCTTAATGTCTCGAGGCACAGACGCTCCTAATATGTCATAAAAGATCTTAGGACGGAGGCCCTCAATGGGATTCTCTAGGAAAACTGTGTCTATGGTGTAATATCGTTACAAAGTATTAATATTGAATAAAAATTAGAAAAATTTACCGAAACAACTGGTATTCATTTAATGATTCACAACTGTTATTTCATAAAAAGAAAGTAACAGATAAAATTTATTAATTTACAAGTTTTTTGTCCAAAAAAAGATCCTTTTGTTTCATTAAGTATTTTTTAAAAAATGCTATAAAAAAGTATTTTTTGAAAAATAGGGAATAGGGAACTTGTTGAAAAAGGGAAAGTGATAGTATTTGGTTTTTGCTCACGATTCAGTGAAGTGATTGTCTCAGTAGTCTCAGTCTAGGCAATGATATACATGGATGGGAGTTGTGTTGAGTTTGGAATGGAGTAGAGAGAGAGACACGATAATTTTGTGATTTCCAAACTACTTTGAGAATTAATTTTGTGATTTCCAAACTTGTGAGCTTGACACCAATTCAAAAGTTGCCATTTTTTTGTCTTTTAATGAGTACATTACATTTTTGCCCCTAAAAATAGACACGTGGCAAGCTCACAAGTAGTCTATATATTTTGAACAATTTGCTAACATGTCATTTGATTATATTAGTATTTGATTTGATTGATCGATTGATTGATTAGTATTTGATTTGATAGTATTTGATTTGATTAGTTTTAGTAGAGTATAATAGATACTAAAAAAATTTAAAATTCTCTTTCAGTGCGTCATCAACTTTTGTCTCTTTAGAGTTCTCTTTGTTAATTTTTTTTGTCAATTACAAAATTACTCCTTAGTTGATGTTTTGCTAATTTTTTCAGTTATGGGTGTTTTAGTATTTGATTGAATTAATATTTGATTTGGGGAGAGAGAGAGGCATCAAAGAAATGGGAAGAGAAAGAGAGAGAAGGATAATAGAAAAAGTTAAGAAGGAAAAAGTTTTCACTTTTTTGTCTTTTACTGAATAATTTACATTTTTGCCCCTAAAAATGGACATGTGGCAAGCTCACAAGTAGTATATTTTGGACAATTTACTAGCACATCATTTTTTTTGACACAAGCACATCATTTGATTATATTGGTATTAGTATTTGAATATTGATTGAAATATAATATATGATGGAGAACATTAGAGAGAGAGGGAGAGAGAGAGAGGGAGAGTGAAATAGATAGACTAGAGGAGAGAGGTATATAGGGAGAGAGAGATATAAGAGAGAAACTTCATGAAAAGAGAAGATATAAGAGATGTGAGAGGTAGAGGGAGAGAGGGAGAGAGAAAGAGAGGAGAAAAAAAGTTATTAAAATAACAATCATATTTTGGTATTTTTTTGGGTGATCAGAAAATTGTACTATGAAACAGAGAGTTATAATGTGTTTTTGTGAGTTACAAGAATTTGGGGTTTTGTCCAGTTTCTTGCACTCACTTTTGTTCAGCAGTACCATGAATAATTTCCAAATTAAACAAGGTAAAACTGGAGTTGTCCAATCCAGTCCCTTACTACTTAGTAAATCAAACACACCTTTATTTTTATTACATTTTTACCAATGTGTATGTTTGAAAATTTTGTACCCCCAAGATCCTGGATCCGCCACTATGCGTAAATACCTGTCAGGGTCCTGAATCAGTAAACATAATAATAATAATAATAATAATAATAATAATAATAATTTATTTTTATTTTTTTGGTTGAAATAAGTTGTTTCTTTTACATACATGCTGGCATGCTGGTGCCTAGCTACCACCTTTTATAGTTGTGTGACCGCGAAAGCCTAATGAATCCACTGCTGCAGTCTGCCAAAAATAGTACTACTTGCTTCAGAAGGGATGCAATGATACATTTGTTCTTCTATACAAACAATTTTTTTTTAAAATACAAAAAGTGAAAAAGCAAAAAAAATCCTTCTTCAAGTAACTGGCGATTCCATTGACACTAGTACACACATTGTTTTCTCTCTCTGAAAACACACAGAAAAAGTGACCCTCATTCAAAGTCATAGTGCTAAATAGAACTTTGGAGGAAGTGGATTATTTGAAGCTGGAACCATGAGAAAGAAAGTATGGTTTTTTCTGTGTCTAACTTTCATGGAATGCTGCTATATGGGTAAGCTCTGTGTTAACTTCTTTGCTTCCACCTAATTACTTAGCTGTTCTCTCCTTTTTGATACCATTTATCTTATTCTGCTATTTTTCTTATTATATATGCTCTGTTCTTCTGTTCTTGATTATGAGTACTTGATACAATATGCAAATTTCAAGATTACATTTTTCTTAAACATTTTATTCAGTTCATCTGATCTTATTGTTCATCTGACATTGCTAACCAACTAGTCAACAAATATTCTTCTTCCCTTCATTTTTTTTTTACTTTTGTCATTGTAATGCTATTGTAGGGGGTGGAGAGGCAAAAATGTTGTGACTTGTACTACTTAAAAACAGATAAAAAAAGAAAAAGTCTTTGATTCTTAAACTAGTGGAAGCATGCTTAAAGCTCATCCTTGTACTCTTCTTATCAAGTGGAAGAAAACTAAGTGAAAAATGAAATAAAGCCCTTTTCATCTTGTAGTCTACTAAACTGTTAAATGGAAAACAATATTCTTTAATTTCTTTGCTTGTTAAGTGACATTTTTTGAGTATTGTGACGAAATATCTACTCTATCTCATTCAAGGCATTATTTTTAGTCTAATTTCTTACTTGGATTTAAATTCTACACCATTAATTTTTTTGACAACTAAACTGTGGTAACATTTTGGTCTGGCAAACAATCATATAGTTTAGTTTTTAATTTTGAAAGGGAAGATATTAAAAGTAAAAAAAGTGATGGGGGTTCAAATACTTTACTTACATCAGTCATGCCAGAAGAATCCCTAAATTTTAACTTATAAAGTGATCAGATCACTTGCTTTTACTTATTTTTTTTTCTTTTCAAGTGTTGTTTAGTGATGGATTATGGGTCATGCGGTCCAACCAAAGACTCAATGACCCAGTGCCTTGACCAGGTCGATGACCGGTTCGGGTCTGGTAACATTGTAACACACAGACATAGAAATTTGATACTTAGTGATTTTATGTTTTTTCCTTGCTTCTATGTCTCTAATTTTTAGGCATGGGAAGGGGAGTCACGGTGCAAGAGAAATCAGATCCAGGAATTGTATACACAGCATTGTCACCACCACCACCACCACCAGAAGGAAACACTACATTCATTGATGGCACAACATGGTGTGTGGCTCTTGCTGGTGTTTCACAAGCTGATTTGCAGAATGCTCTAGACTGGGCTTGTGGGCTTGGAATGACTGATTGCAGAGCTATTCAGAAAGGTGGACCATGTTTTGAACCAGACACACTAGTTTCTCATGCTTCCTTTGCTTTTAACAGTTATTATCAGACAAATGGGAATTCTGATATTGCTTGCAATTTTGGAGGAACTGCTACTTTGACAAAACGTGACCCTAGTAAGTTCATTATAAATGTCACTTGGCTATGCTTTATGATTTTATCCTGCAGTTGGGTTATTTAAAGAAAATCTAGGATTAAGATCCTTAACAATCTGGTTAAGGGTTCGATCATTGGCTAGTGCGTATGGAAAAAACATTTAGTGGAAGGGGTCAACCAACCCATTAGATGAATCTCAGTATTTTGAGGGATTAGTTTTTGCAGTTGCACACAGGGGATACCTTAATTTACAAAAAAAAAAGAATCTAGGATGAAGTTTTCACGGCCTACTTAAGATCACCCGCAAATGTCGAGTCTTGCTAACTCTATGCTCCAGATATCAGGTCATTGACGTGAGGAGTGTTAGAGAGTCTGTATTGGATAGTGATATGGCGTGAGTAGTACTTATAAGTGAGAGGCAACACTCACCTGATGAGCTAACTTTTTCTGAGTCCTAAACCCAAATTTTAAGAATGTGAACATTTGTGAACGTGTTATGTGAAGGTCACTAGTGACTTAGTTTCCCACATGGATCTTGGGGAAGTTTTTGTATCCTTTCCTTTCCCTTTGTTAGTAAAAAAATGATGCTCATGCATTGTGTAAAAAGCATCAATTGTGTGTTCCTTACTGAATTTCTTGCTTGTTGATGAATATAAGTTGCTGATAGAAGATTTTAGTAACTTCTTCCTTCCATCTTTCTTTCAATTTACCTTTGTCATATTATACTTTCATTTTTTTTTTAAATCATTTTAAGTTCTAAGTTGGAAATTAAGTAAGTAGTTTTCCATGTGAAACTGCAAAAAAGTACTCATGATATGAATTGTGAAGTGTTTGCTGTGTTGTGGTATATTGTATTATATTCTTTTTACATAAAAAAAGTACAATTCTTGATATTCTTGATATCATAAAGAGTACATTTGACACATTATTTGTTGGATGCTTTCTGAAAAATATTATGTTCCCACAACTTTGTGGAATTTTGTACTTAATACTCAACCATTAGAGTGTTTCATACTTGTATTTTGAAATATACTGAACTTTTATGTTGTTTCCTTTTGTGTATTCAGGTTATGGAAAATGTAGTTATTCTTCATCTGGGTATGTATGGCATCATAACATTACTAAGAAGCTTGTAAATATTTTATTCAAACACACATTTATAGCCGTTTTGTTTGTTTGATGTAACAGATCTTTAGTTTCTTCTGCTCCACCTTCATTGGGGAAGAAGAATATCCAAAGCTTCATTTTGAAACTCACTGTCACTGCTCTGCTACTGCTTTTATACTTTTGGATGTGACAATGGTCGGTTATGGAGACAAAGGGAAAAAAGAATTAGAGGAAGGTTAGGGAGTGTACCTTTGTTGTTAGGATTTTATAATTGTGATTTTGTTGTTGCTAAGGTATTCTTAGCTTCCTTGTTGGGTTAAGAAGACAGGACAGGAATCTCTAGTTATGCAATTATTAGTCTCTTTTTGCAGTTTAATTTCTAAGTTGTTCGTTTCTCTTGTCGCTTAATATTCTTTTTTTTTTCCTTCGCTTTCTACCTGTTTGATTGGCCCTCAGGTTTTCTATGTTTTTTCTTTCCTTTTTCCATTAGGGATATTAGTGCCGTACATAGTATTGAACAATCCATATTAATTTTATAGAAGCCAACTTTTTTTTTTTTTGACAAAAAGCACTCAATGCATTTCATTGATAATCAAAGACGAAATACATAATGGAATACTAATAGAGTAGTCCTGAGGATCAGCTAACAACAAGGTCACCCCAGTATGAGCAACCTTGTTAGTTTTCCTCCTAGCAAACTCAACATGAGAGTTACAAGTAAAAACAATAAATGAGTTTCTACAAGAGCTAATCATGGAGCCAAATCCCGAAATGGTAACACGACCGGACTTAAAGGCATCTACCACAAACTTAGCATCAAGCTCAAATATGACATCCGTATAGCCTAGCTCTCTAATCCACGTGACATTTGTATAGCCTTAGCACCAACCAAATAGAATGCCGCATCCACGTTGCACTTAAGCACACCTGCTATCGGTCTACACCAAGACGCCACAACGGGAGGAGGCTGAGGACGCTCCTGCTCCATTGCTGGGGTAAAGTGCACAACCTGCCAATCTGAAAGCAGCTGATTCCCCCTCCAAACAATAGTCACAACATCCACCTGTTTATTCTCCCAAATACGATCATTGCGACTCTGCCAAACACTCCAAAGAGTCATACACCACGCCTCCCTAGTAGAACCCTGCAAAACTGTCAACATAGAAAAAAATATTGCACAGACATCCGCAGCATTCAGAGCACAATCCATAATAGTCTCTAGGATTCCAAGACTCCTCCAACAAGCATGAGCCATGGGGCAATAAATAAATAAACGAAGAGCAGATTCATGAGCAAGAGAACACCAAGGACAAACATGTTCCACATCCATATGCCGACGTCGTAAGTTGGATCTCGTTGGGACGACTTCTCTACACAAATAACAAATAAGATAAACTCGTATCTTTTCCTGCGGATTTGGTGCATTTCCGACGAATTTTTTTCCGTCGGAATAACACATTTTTCTCGTTGTGATACAAACGAAACCAGTGACCAAAAGGCTTAGCTCCACTCCAAGCTTCCTCATGTGTTGGATCTATGACTGCAATGGCAGAGCTCCTATTTTGGATATTTACTGTCCAATTTACTGCCTCAAGCTATGATTCCTTAAGAATATTCTTCTCAAACAACATACTTCTCACCATATTCATGATAGTGATAGGTCTATTCTTTCTCTATGCCACTCCATTTTGTTGTGGAGTATATGAAGTTGTTAACGATATTTTAATGCCATTTTCTACACAATAATTCTCAAACTTAGTTGATGTGAATCCCCTGTGAGTTCTCAAGTTACAAATACTCTCACCACTTTCTTTTTCAACAATTGCCTTAAAATTCTTAAAAGTTTCAAGTACGGCCGATTTTTCTAAAAGGAAATATATTTAACTGTTTAAAAGTTTTAAGTGTGGCGGATTTTTCTTAAGAGTTTGCTACAGTCCCCTTGATTATTGTTATTGTAGTATTTAACTGTTTGAACTTTTGTGGATTTATATATTTATTTGTGGTTGTTTGTACGACTCTTTATATTTTTCGCAATTTATAATCGTTACACTAAGCATTTATTTTAATTGATGCAAAAGCGAATTACATCAAAACAACAACACAATGAAACATAATAAGTAAAACATAACAGAAACAAATACAACTCTAAAGGACTACGAGTCTCTCTACTACGACAGTTTTCCTACATAACGACGTATAATCTCGTTGACACTCTGTTTTGTTTCCACATACAACTCCAGAGAACTACGAGTCTGAAACATGTCATGGGTGTTCAACATAACTCGTACGTCATCGTCAGTCTTCACCTCCATGGAGGACCAGTAAACACAACCATCATCTCCAAAATTAGGTTTGCGGAAAGTGATACTCGTAACCTCTCGTTCATCACCCTCCACTTGAACCTTACACTCTAGTTTGTCTTCCAACGAAACAAAGCTAATGTCATCATTGAGTCTGCATAAAACAGGATGCGAACAGGAGAAAAATATACCATCTTTTCTTGTGGTCATTTTGCCGTGGTGATAAACATCGATAAGTGTGCTGTCTCTTGAGTACTGAGTTGAATAAGTGCACATTTCTGACTGTGTTGGTGTGAAGAAACTAGGATAAGTGTGAGTATTTATAGCAATGGTCTTCGATTTTGCGCCGGTAATTAAAACTGTCGGTGGGATCTTGACCCTTAATTTTTGATTTTTCTTATAACAAATTTTTCTCAGAAAAAGATAAATCTGTAGTTACATTTTAACAAAAAATATTTATCTTTTGGTGAGATAAATCCGTTATTATAAATCAATTTTGTTAAAATATAACTACAAATTTGTTTTTTTTGTGAGATAAATCCGATGTAAAAAATTTGAAAGCAACAAATTTACCTATTTACCTATTTCAGTTTTGCAATTTTTTTAACAAAGGATTTATGGTTTTATTTATTTACATAATAAACCCGTTTCGTATATTTTTATAGGGGTAATTTTGAAATAAAAAACTTAGTGGAGGTGTATGGATGGAATGCTGATGGGGTAAAAAAAGCATTCTAAAATGAAAGGCAAAATTTAGCACATTAGTTTCCCCGGGGCAAAAACCGAAAGCAAAGAAACTACTGCTACGTGCATCTACGAGGGATCGGCGGTGTTAGAGAATAGTGAGTGAGTGAGAGGGGTTTTACATTTGCTCTTGCTTGCACAGAGGGTTCGAGAAGAGAAGAGAAGAGAAGAGAAGGATGAGTATATGGAACTACGTCGTTACTGCTCACAAACCCACTAACGCCACCCACTCCTGCGTCGGCAATTTCACCAGCCCTCAAGACCTAAATCTCATTATCGCGTTAGTATTCATTCCCTCTTACCTTCTCTTTTATTATTAGGGTTCCATCTTCTCCATTTATTTATTTTCAGTTTCATTGATTCCCTTGTTCTATTTTCACCAGGAAATGTACTCGCATCGAGATTCATTTGCTTACTCCTCAGGGTTTGCAGGTATTAAATTTCCCTCTTTTCTTTTGCCATTTTAACACACTCCATGGTGTTTCGCTTCTTGTTTTTGAGCTCAAATCCTTTTGATGGAATATATTATTATTAATATCCATTCCATACTCTCTTTGAACTATTATGTAATAGAATCGGATAATCGTAACATTTCTCTTTGCAGCCTTTGTTGGATGTGCCGATATATGGAAGAATTGCCACACTTGAACTCTTTCGCCCCCATGTGAGAATCAAATCAAAACCATCCATGTTTCTTGATTTGCTATTAATATTTTAGTCATATATTCTCATTTAATCTGCTTGTTCTGGTCTCAAACAGGGTGAAGCACAGGATTACCTGTTTATTGCGACTGAACGATATAAATTCTGTGTTCTTCAATGGGATATTGAGACTTCTGAACTTATTACACGGTATGCATCAGACAGCACTACAACAGTAGTTTTTTCCCTTCAGTTGAATGTACTTATGTTCAGGGTTTTTCTTTTTCTTTGTACAGATTGAAATAGACATATTTTTTTTATTTTTATTTCTTCGGTAGTTATTGATGTAGTGTAGGGGGCTAAGGGCCATACAAACGGTCAATTGTGGTTATTAATGTCATGCGGCTGTACTAACCAATGCAATAATCCGTTTAGTTGGGGAAGGGGAAGTTCATATGTGTGTGTAGTCCTGATGTCACCCTTGGCTAAAGTGGTGAGGAGAAACTAATGTTTCCTATGTATGTTTCAGTTGTTGCCTACACTTGTGGTTTATCTGTTAATGTTTCTTAAACATTGCATCTTCCTTCTGTATGACCAGAAAATTCAGGTTGAAGGATTTTGCATTCCCTTATTCTAAGGAGTTAGAACTTATAAGAAAAGGAAATTAGTATGCCTACCCTTCCATTCTAATGGATGTGAGCTTCGCCTTTTCCTTGGATTTTGTTTAACAAGCCTTAGAATTTTTCAGCCCTTGCAATCCATCCTAGATGATTGTGGCCTTCTCGAAACTGGGGAGTTTTACCTTGTTCACCCAAGATCGACCACATTTGCTCTTGTCATTAGAGCTGTTGGCCTCTTTGTCCCTGTTTTGAGTGTTTTATGGCTAGTGCTTAGGCGTAGACACCCTACCACTCACAGGTTCCTCTCCTCAGTCATAATTTTTTTGCCAATCGGCACCATGCTTATGTATCTTCCACAGAAGGATCTTTTTAATTTTCCCCAAGGTTCCAACATCCATTCTTATTCCAGCATTGAAATCTCTTTGTCCAGATTCTTTTTTATTCTAGAAAATCTGGTGGCATAAATCTGGCAGGTCGTACCAAAATTGTTATGAATGGGCAATGGATAACTGAAGAATAGAATAAGAGCTAGAAGGAACATGAATGGATCTTTTGTTGAGTTGAGATTGATAACTGAACAACAGAGAAAAGGTCTCTCAAAGGGTTTTCCCTCCCCAAAGGATTTCTTCTTTTACGAAAAAAGCTATCTAATTACCGAATAAATGTCTCTATTATGTTTCTCTTCTATTTATCAAAATTGATTTCTTCCAACTAACTAACCTATTTTACTTATAGACTGAGTGCTGTCCTTGTTGTTTACTGACAATACCTCCGAACAGTGTATGCATATTATAAATCGAAATCCCTAGTAAGAGCGATATTGTTTATCTCATGCTTTGTTTGAATTCCGTGTTGTTGTCATCCAGGGCAATGGGGGATGTTTCTGATCGTATAGGAAGACCAACAGATAACGGTCAGGTATTTAAATTGTTTCACTTCTAACAAATCGTGAGTAGAGATTTGTTCACTCAGTTCTGTTATTTTTAAGAACATCAATGCTTGATAGTCCAGTATGAGTGTACGACCAAATGAAAAAATTTCTGTTGATTTCAGCAGTTATCCTTTTCTCTCTCTGCAGATTGGCATTATAGATCCTGATTGTAGGTTGATTGGACTCCACTTGTACGATGGGTTGTTCAAAGTATGTGTTTGTTCTCATTCTCTATCCCTTAAAAATAGATTAGAATGACCACACACTAGGGACCGCTTGGTTTGAAAAATGTTTTCTGTTTTCACTTCTAATTGCAAAACTATCCTTTGAACTCACTCTTTTTTCTGTTTTCAAAGATTTGTACAAGGAAATAGTGGGAAAAAATTCGTTTTCACTTTTCACTATTTCCTGTCCAAATATTTGAAAACAGGAAACAAAGTGAAAACCAGGGACAATTTGCAATCTAAAATGAAAACAAAACGTTTTTTCAAACAAAAAACAGGCCCTTGGGTTTTCAGTTTTGTGCTGAACTATTTGTACGAATTAGTGTTCATTCTCATTGATCTTCCAGGTTATTCCCTTTGACAATAAAGGACAGCTAAAGGAAGCATTTAATATTAGGTAATCATAGTTTCCTTTTGATTGTCTACACATGGTATTTTATGTACAATGTAACCTTCCCTAGGTATCCATAAATTTTATAACTTTGAGTTGATGACCTTGATTAATGATCACCAGTTACTGCAGTCCTCCTAACTGTGTAAGTAGCACCTTTGAGCTTCTGTCATGTTGGATAATTTCATGTATATATGATGAGATTGAAATGTTGACACTGCTTCTCATGCATCAACAATTTTGACCAGTAATTAACTTAAGATTTAGTTTTCTTTGAAACGACAAAAATAAAGTATGAATAAGCTTTGTATAGTTGGTTTAATTTTAATCTATGTTTAGGTGAGGATATGTTTTTAAAAGCCAAACTTTCTATCTGATAGATGATGGTTAAGGTACCTCATTTTCCATGGGCATCAATTATTTTAAAATGATACTTCATATGTGTATGGCAGAAGAAAAAAAGAAAATGACGTGTATGTTGCATAGTTTGGTCAATTGATCAATGATTGGTCAGGCGCCGAAGCACAAACATTAATGTCGTGTCACATGTCCGTGTTGGAGTCGGAGTCGGACACTGACACGACAAGTGTCGGACACTCCTTTGCGGCGTCACACTTTTTTTTTTGACCTGAACACTTCCTAGACGCCACTTGGACACCTCTCGGACAGTCTTATTTAGGATAGATGTCCTTTAGATTTTTTCATGAATTTGTATTGTAATTCCGAGTAACGTCATTGAAAAAAGGAAATACCGGTAAATTTTTCCAATTTTTGGACTGTTAGGATGAAGAATAAATGAAAGCTACAGTAATTAGGATTAGTTAGGAGGATAATAAAGAAGTCTGTAGTTTGATTGCTTATGTAAGTGAAAGGAGAGATCTTTTGTGAAGGGGAAACCCTTAGTGGGAATTATATTCCCCTTTTCTACTCAGTTTTCAATAATACGTTTCTATTCTCTGGGTTCATAGCGGGAACAATTAATCACTCTATAATTCCGTTGAACATTTAAGCTGTTACCTTTTTCTAAAATAACTAAAGAAATTTACGTAGGTTTTCTTTCTTGTAATTTTCTTCCTAGTTTATCCTTTTCTCTCTTTTTATGTTTTTTTTTGAAGCAAACTCTTTTTACGTTCTGTTTCTAATGTTAATTATTTAAGTTATGATTCATTTGTTTTCAGGCTCGAGGAGCTCCAAGTTTTGGATATCGAATTTCTTTATGGTTGTTCAAAGCCAACCATTGTGGTTCTTTACCAGGTTTTTAGCTCTATTTGTACCTATTGCTTCTAGTTGTTTATTCTTTACTTCATCAAATTCACTGTGTGAGCTGTTATCTTCTCTTGCTATTTTTCCTTTTTTTTCCACACCTTTTTTCTGGTTTTTTGAACAAGGAGGTGGGGCGGAGGAATTTACTGTACCTCCTGCTATTGCTTGATTTTATGCATTTATCATCTTATATTGATAGGAAAGTACGGTTTCTTGACCCCAACAAGTGAATTTTCATGTCATTCCATTCTTTCTGCACTAGGAGAAGAATCCTTCTTAGTAAATCTTTTTGGTAATCTGGTAATATCTGTCCTCTGGACGAAAGTTCGGAACATTACCATCCCCGTTCTTCAAATGCATCAAAATTCCTCCATGCTAAATTTATTTAGAAAATTAACGCACTTCATAACAAGGCTAAAATATTGTGGCAGCACGCTGTTTAAGTGGTCCTTTGGTGTGCATTATTGTTTGAGCAGAATGCTTGCATCTCAAAGGGTGTCTCCTTGAGCCAAAATTTATTAAGCGAGGGAATTATGTTTGTGTTTCACAATACCAATGAAACTTGTCTTCATATAGTCGTCTAACAAACATGTTACCAGGACAATATCATCTGCTAAATGTCATACTTTTTCAATGTATCAAAGCAATTCCATTCAGTTTACAATTTAATATATTTGAGATATGGAAGGGAAACATGTTTATTGTCAGATTCAACATGTAATTTATGTTATAGAAGTGACAAAAAAGTGTCTGCATTACGCATGGAATTGTATTGGAATTTGATAAGCACCTAAGCAGTTGAGGAGCCAAGAGCTAGCTGTTAAGGGGGAGAACCAAGCCACTTTAGTACTCCGCTGAGCGTCTCGTACCACTTGATGCGGACTTAGGCACCCATAATACCCATGTCTATCATAGCATTGGCTGAGGGTTGATGTCCCTCCACGGCACTTGACTCAATTACAAGCCACTCAACTTCCTAGTTAGTCAGAACCCTCTCTGTGGGTAGCCCACTCTGAGACACTGGAAACCAAGCATCCCATACTCGATGTGGGACTTAGATTCCCCAGAATACCCAAGTTCTTATTAGAATTGTTGATACATGTTTAAGACTATTTAAAGAGTGTCAAAGAAGGTTTGGGAGCCATGTCATAGTTATACTGTTATAGTTTCAGTTTATGGTTGGGCTTATTCATATTTTTTCATAGCTTCATCTATTCACTGTTTCTATGGTTTCGATTTAATGAAATGTCTACTATTTATTCCCCATATGTTTGGTTAGAAACATAATCGTTCTTAACATAAATTTTTTGATGGCTTTGATATTATATTTTCGTCAATGGCAGGATAACAAAGATGCTCGTCATGTTAAAACGTATGAGGTTGCTCTGAAGGATAAAGATTTTGTTGAGGGTCCATGGTCCCAGAACAATCTTGATAATGGGGCTGATTTATTGATACCAGTTCCCCCACCTCTGTGTGGCGTGCTTATTATTGGAGAAGAAACCATAGTATACTGCAGTGCTAATGCTTTTAAAGCTATTCCAATCAAATCTGTATGTCGAACAACCGTATCTGTCACTTCCATTTAAATCATCTGCTCTAATTTTTTAATTTTTCACCAACTGTATGTATATTTCACAAGTTTTGAACTCATCTGTTAATATTCTGTTGTTCTTTTCAGTCAATTACAAAAGCCTATGGAAGAATTGATCCTGATGGATCTAGATATTTACTTGGTGACCATACTGGGTTGCTTAGTCTACTTGTAATAACCCATGAGAAAGAAAAGTACGTGATCGTTCTTTGTCTTGTTTTAGTATTGGCTTAACAGAATTATTTTCTGTATCGTGCAATGATATGTGGATTAATTAAATAGTCAGTATTTTATCTGCTGAATCTTATGATTTATCATGTACATTTATTTTGTAGGGTTACCGGACTCAAAATAGAGCCCCTTGGGGAGACTTCGATTGCATCTACGATATCATACCTTGATAATGCAGTTGTCTTCATTGGTTCAAGTTATGGAGATTCACAGGTGGGGGTGATAAAGTTGAAATTTATTTTATAAATTTTCAGTTTTTGAGCTTATATACATGAAAATTGATTTTATCAAAAATTCCGACTCTCCCAAGTACTAGTTTTGAACTTAGTATGGAGTCTATATCTGATGTTACTATGTTAGGTTGATTGTTTATGAGTTGTATTGAGAACTCAGACTCTTGGAGTACTGAGTGAGTTAAGTGTAGTTTAGAGAGCATGGTTTTGTCTCTTGGCAGTACAGGGCAAGATTGCCAAACTGACTTAGCTAAACTCAAGTTTATACTCGAGGAGACTTTTAAAATGTTACTTTAAAAAATATCCTAGTACCCCAAACATAATGTAGCAGCATACATATGAGTATGACAATTACTTTTCCAATTTCATGAACAAAGCAAATGAAAAAAAGAAGGTAAAAACACTAGTCAATAAGGCAATATATGTGGAAGCCGCTTCCTGTTCTTATGTTCCTCACCAAAATAATCAAGTATTTTTCTAAGGTAGTGTCTTCTAATACTTTTACTTTGCACTGTAATAGAGAAAGAAAAGAAGCCGTGGGAAGGAATGATGGGGAGTTTGGACTTTGGATAAAAAGCTTAATTAAATGTTTATTCAATGAGTGCTTATTGTATTAAGTGCTTATGTATAAACTGCATTTGCAACCGAAGTGGAAACAAGGGGAGACTTTGCACAAGTTTATTTAAGTTGTTTCTATATGCTATTTTTGCTAGCTTGTGAAAATAAGTTGAAAAATTGTTTATAGACACATCATAAGCTTTTTTCATAAGCTCTTCCAAACACTTGCAAAGTGCTTAAATCATAGGATAAGCCCAAGTAAGCTCTTCCAGATGCCCCCTGAATCTTTTTAAGGTAGCTTTTGCAATATTTTGAGTGTTTTCTTTTCTGTTTGCTGTATACCTTTAAGACTTTAAATTGTATTGTGGCATATCCATTGCTGGTTAATTATGCTTCCATATCCAGACACAACTATTAACAGTTTCTGATGGGCAAAATGCAGCTTATAAAACTAAATGCACAGCCTGATGCAAAAGGATCTTATGTGGACGTTTTGGAAAGGTATGTCAATTTGGGGCCAATCGTTGACTTCTGTGTGGTAGACCTTGAAAGGCAAGGCCAAGGTCAGGTTGTAACTTGCTCTGGCGCTTACAAGGATGGTTCTCTACGTGTTGTTCGTAATGGAATAGGTATCAATGAACAGGTCAGCTCTCCTTCCTCATCCCGTATGGCATCTTCTGCATCAAAAGAAGCAAGAAAAAATCTTTATATTATAACACATTCTTTCCAAAATATTAACTTTTAGATGCATTCATTTGATCTAGGCATCAGTAGAACTTCAAGGTATCAAAGGAATGTGGTCACTAAGATCCTCAACAGATGATCCTTTTGACCATTTCCTTGTTGTGAGTTTTATAAGCGAAACAAGAATATTAGCGATGAACATTGAGGATGAGCTGGAAGAAACTGAGATTGAAGGATTCTGTTCCCAAGTGCAGACATTATTTTGTCATGATGCAGTTCACAATCAACTTGTGCAAGTAGGTTCTGACCCTATTTTCCTACTATGACGATTTTCTTGTTTGATTTGACACCTACATCTTTGTCCAAATTTAAGTGTGAATGTTAACAAAACTATTTTGTCATGATGCAGTTCACAATCAACTTGTGCAAGTAGGTTCTGACCCTATTTTCCTACTATGACGATTTTCTTGTTTGATTTGACACCTACATCTTTGTCCAAATTTAAGTGTGAATGTTAACAAAACTATTTTATAGCTGCAAAATTGCTGTCACGTGGATTTTCGGTCAAATTATACTATTAGGTTATCCATTTATCATTATAAAAGTAAGAGACATGTATTGTAGTGTTGTGTCTTCTGAACAAAATTATATTTTCTACATGTTCACTTTTCTTGAACTTTTGAATTTTCCAAACTTACAAAATGTTTTAAAAAAAAAGTAACCACTTATCAAAATAATATATCCCCTTCCAATTTTTTTCCTCAAAGATTAGTGGCATGTTCAATCTTGTGGACATCTTTATAAAAATTACATGGAGTCATATATCGATGGTGTGTGTGATATTCTCTTATTTTCAATCTTATCAAACTTCGTGACAAAAATATGATTTTTTTTATGACTGATTTCTTGGTACTGTGGTGTTTGTTCATTGGATTTCAACAGGAGTTTCATGCATCAGTGTTCAAGTTTTTAAACGTCATTCTATGTTTTGTTATTACTTTTGATTTAAATGAAATAATCTTTTATTAAAAGATATATCCCATGCAAATGTTGCTAACCCCACTAAGTTGGATAAGGTTTAGTTGTTACTGCTGTTTTCTATAAGACTCCATTTTTTTTATAAATAATAATTAATGTAGTCTTTTTGAGTATTTAGAGAATAGACAGATTTTGGTAAGGTCATTATCTAAATCAAACAAAAAGAATTGAGATCCATTAAAATTAAAAGAAACAAAGTTTTGCAACGATACTTAATGTGTTAATATTCATGACACTTCTTGTGAAAGCATAAGTCTTGCTTCTCTATGAGTAATACTTGTTGGCTGATATAGCTAACTAAGATTCTTCTGTTGGACTATTCTATGTTTTTTTATATGTTTTATTTTGTTAAATTGTAGCCACCTACTAATAAACCAATTAACAGGTTACTTCGAGCTCTGTAAGACTGGTCAGTTCGACAACTAGAGTGCTCCGAGATGAGTGGAAAGCACCATCAGGCTATTCAGTAAATATTGCTACTGCCAATGCTACCCAGGTCTGATTTGGATGCTTTTTAAATGTTATCTTCTAAAAGTTTGTGATATTCACATGGTTTTCTAATTGCAATGTCACATGTTTCCCATGGCAATATCTTGATGTAACTTAGCTCTCGGGATATTGAGAGTTGGTGGTCCACGAGCAGCTGTTATCTTCATATTTAATATGAATTGAGCACCTGTTCTTCTATAGCTTTTTGTATAGGGAGGAAAGCTGACATTTTTAAGAAGCTATAGTACCATTAATTAAAGAAAGTAATGCTAATGAGTACTACATCTGGTTAAATAACTTAAATTCAAGATAAAAGGCAAAAACCAGTTAAAGAAATATTGATTTGGTGGTTGTGAAACATTTGCCATTGTTTTTTTGAAGAATTTTTTGTGTGCAATGACTGGCTTCTGTAAGTATGAAGGGGGAGGTTCCTGGAGGCTTTCAATAAGCGTTTGTTTGGTGTGAAGGCTCCAGTTTTCATTTCTGTGGAAAATCTTTTTTGTTGCATTCTCTGTGGATTCTTTTGGATGTTTAGTTAAGCTCCAATAGTATTGTTCATGTGGATAAGCATTATTTGTACTGATAATTTTGGTTTTTGTTTAACTCACATTGTACAATTTTATTTGTCATGTACTTTTATTAATATAAAATAACAGTGGAAAACAGAAGTTGAAAATGTTAAGTACCTAGTGACTATGAAGATCTACTTGCTTTAATCTCAAGAGTTGAAAAGGGTTTTCCATCACTGGAAGATTTCTCCCTAAAGGGGTGAATTCCAGATTGAAACGGACACTTCAAGCTACTGACCTAAGTAGTATAATGTGTCAAATTCTTTGCATGGAGTGAATTTGGAGGGAATCAGTTTTCTATTTGTGACTGTTGATTCAAGGAAATCTGGGTAATTGATAATTTGATATACATTGGTATACAAATACTAGAATAATTTTTATCTTGGCCAGAGCCAACTCTATTTTTGTTATTGCTTGGGACCTGAAATTCATTTTGTGCTTAGTTGCATCTGAACAATTTAGCCTCTGATAATATCTCTGAATCTCTACAGTTAGTTTTGGTATATATTTTATCAAGCTCTGTAGAAGTTACCATTTATGTGAATTTGCTTCACTCTATCTCATTACTTTTATGTTATGTGCATTTCCTTTGTTGAATTTTACTACTCAACTAACATTAGTCAAGTTAGTAATTATTGCTATATCTGGATGCAGGTTTTGTTGGCTACAGGAGGTGGGCATTTAGTGTACCTCGAAATTGGAGATGGCATACTACAGAAAGTAAAGCATGCCCAGCTGGAGTATGAGGTCTCATGCCTAGACATAAATCCCATTGGCGAAAACTCCAATCAGAGTAATCTAGCTGCAGTTGGAATGTGGACTGACATCAGTGTTAGAATTTTTTCTCTTCCTGACCTTAGTCTCATCACAAAGGAGCAATTAGGAGGAGAGATAATACCTAGATCTGTTCTTCTTTGTGCGTTTGAAGGGGTAGGCTTTCCTTGAGAGCTTTTTTTATGTGCTGTTTCTTTTCCCGCTTCTGCTTAGTTATTTTGTTTCCAAAATGCCTGATTATGATTCAGAATGCCCATCTCTTTCTTTTTAAGTTCAATCTTTAGGGTAGTGATTTTGGATGTTATACATGGTAGTAGTTGTGGGGGATATACTAGGTCGATAAAATTGATATATTTTAAAATTCTGCTCATGTTAAATATTTTTGTAGTGTTCACCCTAATAAAGTCTTAGAGTGGGCAGAGACAACCATCCCGAAGATCAGGGCATTCTCCGCCTATTCTCTTTATTGTCCTATTCATTCGTATCTTCAATATTTCACTTCCGGATAGCTAGATTCGGTAGCAGACGATTTTTCCACTTTCATTAGCATTAGGCGCTCTCCTGGCTTTCGCGGAAGAAAAGATTAAGTTGACACATTTTGTCTAGCTTCTAGTTTACTTTTGATATTTTCATAAAGTTATTGACAGTTACTTTCCTACTTCAAAACATATTAAAGTATATTGATTTTATCATTTTATTATTCTCCAGATATCTTATTTGCTATGTGCCCTTGGTGATGGCCATCTCTTAAACTTTATGTTGAACACAAATACCGGTGAGTTAACGGATAGGAAAAAGGTCTCTCTTGGGACACAACCTATTACACTGAGGACTTTCTCATCCAAGAATACTACCCATGTATTTGCTGCATCTGATCGGCCAACTGTGATATATAGTAGTAACAAAAAGTTACTTTATAGTAATGTAAATTTGAAGGAAGTGAGTCACATGTGCCCTTTCAACTCTGCCGCTTTTCCAGACAGGTATGTTGGTTTTTGTTAGTTTGACATTTATCCCTTGTTGTACTTTGATGAAAAATCCAATATTTGTAATGCACTCAACCACCGTTCATTGATGACATAAACAGTCTGGCAATTGCAAAAGAAGGGGAGCTTACAATTGGCACCATTGATGACATACAAAAACTTCATATTCGTACTATACCTCTGGGGGAGCATGCACGGCGCATCTGTCATCAGGAGCAGTCCAGGACTTTTGCTATCTGTAGTTTGAAATACAATTCAAGTGCTGAAGAATCTGAAATGCATTTTGTCCGTTTGCTAGATGACCAGACTTTCGAGTTCATATCAACTTATCCACTTGATACTTACGAGTATGGTTGCTTTATAATTAGCTGCTCGTTCTCAGATGATAATAATGTTTATTACTGTGTTGGAACTGCATATGTATTGCCCGAGGAAAATGAACCAACCAAGGTAAGTTGAGATACATGGTATTCTTTTTACTATTGATTTAGTAAAAGCTCCTGATATCCTGCATCTTTTTCCCATTTTAATACAAATGTAGGGAAGAATTCTTGTTTTTACCGTTGAAGATGGAAAGCTACAGCTAATTGCTGAGAAGGAGACAAAAGGAGCCGTTTACTGCTTGAATGCGTTTAATGGTAAATTGCTTGCTGCTATTAATCAAAAAATTCAGCTGTACAAGTGGGTGCTCCGGGATGATGGCACTCATGAGTTACAGTCTGAATGTGGACACCATGGGCACATCCTAGCTTTATATGTGCAAACGAGAGGAGATTTCATTGTAGTCGGTGATCTGATGAAGTCAATTTCCTTGTTAATCTATAAGGTAAGCCTCATTGATGAAGTTTGCTGTCTTTCAAATAAATTTTACAATCTTAAATGTCAAGGGCTCGTTTACTTGGTTTTCAAATTTTCATTTTGTTTTTAATAATAAATAAACACATTAATCCAGGACAAAGGTTTCCAAATATGTTATTACTTCTTGGGATATTATTTCCTTGACTATGTATGTTTTCCTTTTTCTTTTTTAACTTAAAGACACAACAAAGGTTTCTCGTTGGGTTTCTCAAATTTTAACTGCCTCATCATTATGGATGAATAGTTAAATTTTTGGATATTGAGTACTCAGTCTTCTTTTGGAATAATATGTTCTTCATTATTTTAGCATGAAGAAGGTGCTATTGAGGAAAGAGCTCGTGACTACAATGCAAATTGGATGTCAGCTGTTGAAATCCTTGATGATGATGTATACCTTGGTTCAGAAAATAGCTTCAATCTCTTCACTGTTCGGAAAAATAGTGAAGGCGCCACTGATGAAGAACGGGGTCGTCTTGAAGTGGTTGGTGAGTATCACCTCGGGGAATTTGTCAATAGGTTCCGGCATGGCTCCCTTGTTATGCGATTGCCAGATTCTGATGTGGGCCAGATTCCAACCGTTATATTTGGCACAATTAATGGTGTTATTGGGGTAATTGCCTCTCTTCCTCATGAGCAGTATGTTTTCTTAGAGAAGCTTCAGTCAAACTTGAGGAAGGTGATCAAAGGTGTTGGAGGACTCAACCATGAGCAGTGGAGGTCATTTAACAATGAGAAGAAAACCGTTGAAGCAAGAAACTTTTTGGATGGGGATTTAATTGAATCATTTCTTGATCTTAACCGTAGTAAGATGGATGAGATATCTAAGTCGATGGATGTTACAGTAGAGGAGCTATGCAAGAGAATAGAGGAGTTAACTAGGTTGCACTGAGTTCATTCTCAGTTGGAGCTTTCGTTCCTTTATTTGTTATTCTCCTTCAACTTCATTTTTCTTCTTTTTTGAGCGTTATTATAACATTTTATGTTTTTACGCTTTTTCCCTGGCTTTTTGCATTCAGTTATGTTGTGACTAGGGAATGGTTTGCTTTTGACAATGTTTTGATCACAAGTGTGACTGTTAATATGTATCTGTATGTGATGTCAAAGGTAAAACAGGGGTTTTCGACTGTTGACTTGGCCATTTTCTTTAAATTTGCTTTCATGCTGTCTGTTACACAAACCAGTTGCATGCAACAAAAGAATCAATGAAGAAAAAATCACATGGTCAAATCTGACATGATTGCACCAAATTAAATCAGCGTCCAATATTTAGATGATGATTATGTGATTACATCTTAATATTGTATCGAAGTTTTGGTTATAAGCTGTTCAAATTGTTACTGTTAAAAAGGAGTTAGACACAATTGAGAAAAATATTTAATATTATTTGATAATAAAAGCATAATACCTTTTTAGTCTGGTAATAAAAGTAAAAGGCATTATCGTTTCTTCTCCGTAGCAGAAAACCTAGTCTGAAATATTCTTATTTTCTGTATTCTCAATAAGAAGTATAATTAGTATACACATTCGTAATTAAAGAAATGCTATTCAAATGAATATCAGGGGTGCAAGAAGCAGTAACAGTTTTGAAAATGGTGAAAACAACGTCATAGCATTTTCACTATTTTCAAATAGGCGTTTACTTTTCCCACACCTCCTCCTACTCTTTCACACCCCTTAACAAATTTTATTTCAAAAATAACCTCGTGTGAAATGCTGTGAGGACGTGTTTAAAGACTGTTCGAACGACCTTGTTCGAACAAGTGAAATTACGCACAAAAGGGTGTGAAATCAATATTTAACACACTCGAACGATATCGTTCGAACGGGTTTGAACGATATCGTTCGAACGGGTTCGAACAAGGTCATTCGAACCTGTTCGCATGACCTCATGCGAACAGGTGAAAAACGACCAAAGAGAGTGTGAAGTCAAAATTTACTACACTCGAACGATGTCATTCGAACCTGTTCGAAGGCCCGTGTTCGAACAGGTGAAATTTCGTGAAAAAAAGAGGTTTTGACTGGCCTTTTGGTCTTTTCACACCCTTGTGGGGTGTGTTTTGAGTAGGAGGAGATGTGGGAAAAACAATAGCCTTCAAATATGTTACTTTTTACCATGTATATCATCTCATTTTGTATATTACTCTCTTAGCTATGTGCGTAATGTGTATATTATTTGAAAACAAAACATGCAAATTTGAAAAGAAAGCAAAGTAGTTAAACCGCATAAGCAAATGTAGAAGTAAAACTCTCTATTCAAAAAAAAATGTAGAAGTAAAACTTCAGCTTGGACATAATAAAGAAGTTCATCGAGTGTTGAGACATTTTAGAACAACTTTCTCATAACTCCCTGAAAAACATATTGGCTTACAAAAGGAATATACGTATAGGACATGTTGCCATTGTTTTTAAATCAAATCTATAATTCTCATAAAAATGTTGGGACATTTTAGAACAATTTTCTTGCAGTCCACTGTCCATGCCACTTAGCCCTCTATCCAGATTGTGCTGCACCCTTATTCAAGAATATATTACATCTAATCTCAACACGGAATGCTCTCCCATGATAAGGTCAAAAGGAATCCTGGTATGTTTGGTTAGTTATAGATCTTCACAAGTGGAAGATGTCAATGTGGTAGGATCAAACAACCAATAAATATATTTCAAGAATATCACTAAGCCAAACCACATAAACTTTACGGCAAAGATAAAAATAACCTAATCAACATATATTAGCCAGGGTTATGTAGAGGCTCATCTGAATCATATTCAGAAAACATCAAATCTGATTCATCCTCAGAATCAAGTTGGCTAGTTTTTTCAGTGATGCAAATTTCCCTTCTCACTCCCTTAACCAAATTAGCATCAATATTTTTCTCGTATAAACCCCTACTCCTATCATGTAGTCCTTTCTCCAGTAGACTTGCAAATTCCTCTCTAATTTTGACAAGGGGATGTTTCTGCAGGAGTTCCCGGCCATTGTACGCCTCTCTCAGAATAACTGTTTGGGTGTCATTCTTCTTGGAAATATAAAAAATACCAGGATGACGTTCAAACGCTTTAGTGAACTTCTGCGGTAGGGCCAATGGTGTACGTAAGTTGCTAACATTTTTACGCTCGGTTTGTTTATGAAGCGTAAGGTGAAGGAGCTCATGAAATACTCCAACTATCCTCTTTTCAGACACATCAGTACGTGTATCCAAATGAGAGGCATTGGTGTAAGGTGAAGTATAAGGGAGTGTCTGCCACTCTTTCAACCACTGCATGCATTTCCTTTTCAAACCAAAACCCCTGGTAAAACTAACTGGAAACGCTAAGGATCCATTTCTTATGTCTTCGTCCCGTTGTTGTACAGAAGCGTTCTTCTCTAATTCTGAGATGGCAAGCTTGTCATCCCAAAATAATAATTTTAAGCCAACACGATCATCAGGGAGGCGAACAAAAGTGAATCTTTCAGGGTGATTCAGAACAAAAGAATGCTGATAATCATATGGTAAACCTAAGTCCCATTTCAACTGGTCAATAGTTTGTAGTGGAAGGACCCCATCTCTTGTGAGCATAAGCAATCTGCATACCCTATCCCTGAGTTCGAATGGATTTTGCTCAATTATGTTGACTTCCTCACGAAAGAGCTTCAACGCTTCAGGACTCAAGCTGAAACACGGAACAGGAGTACCTCCAGTATCAAGAGAAAAGGACTCAACAAAAATATTAGGATATCTTCTGATAAAGGTGGAGAGCTTAAGGTCGTCCGGAAGTCCAAGTTGTCCGCGATGACGAGAAAGATGGTATATAGGAAGACAACATCCAGAAGAAGAATAAATGATTGAAACAAGGAAACCAGCTGCCTTAAGATCCCTCTTACCAGCAACAACAGCATCCAATGTCCTATCTTTGACCCATTTTAGCTTTATGTTCACTAAACTAAACCTCTGCTGGTAAATGTATCCTTGTTGACAACCATGAAGGAAACCACAATTTCTCGCAGTACCAAATATCAACCGAAACATCATATAAACCGACTATGAATAGTGTAACAAGCATAGAATGATGCCCTTTGTCCTCGCAGTTATTTACCAGCACAGAATTCACACTTAGCTTCGAGAAATGCTACTGCATATATAAAGTGCAGCTTATAAGAAAATCTAACTAAAGTAAGAAACATTATCCTAATTCTAGGGAGCATGTAGTCAATACAAGACTGTATCTATAAAAGCTAAAGCTAGAGAAGAGAGCCATATCCCAGAATCACAAATAAAGCAGAATGATAACAACAAATATAATCACATATTGGGTTTGTGAGTCTGATTCAAAACAAGTTAGAATTTCAAAAGCGAAACCATTTCTTCACACCATCAAAATTCACAATCAATCTTATTAAATCATATTAAGTGCAGTCTCTAAAAACAGAAAAGAATAGCAAAACTCCTGTATTTACAAAACTATATTTCTTTTGTTCCACTATTTCTGTTTCTGTGATAAACGATAACATTAGCAACAATAAATACTGGACATTTGGATTACGAGTTTTTTACTTGAAAGACCAAATTATTGTTAAATTTACACTATAATCTTATCATCTTAGTGTGAGTTTGGTTCTGCGGTGATGAGAATTGAGTTTGACAGAATTGAGTTTGCTGAATTGAGTTTAGTTTAAAGTGAGTTGAACATAACATGTTTTTTGTTTGGATACATTTACTGAAAAGTGATTTTCACTAATCAAGTGGAGAGACACAAAACCAAGTCCTGTTATTTCAACATTATTTAAAACAGACTTTCACTATTTAAGCATATTATCAAACACAATACAAGCATTCTTTAAAACAGATATTCATAGAGCTTAGCCTTGATTGGAGAGACACAACTAACTTGCTGGTTGGACTCTGTTTATTGCAATTGGTGGAGTTAACAACTTGAGAACATTCAACACAATAATCAGCTATATTGAATTTAAAAGAAGCTTGTAGTAATGAAGAACGTTTATGAAGGGGTAAACAAAGAAATTACCTGTGAGACAATAAGGAAGCGCTTCATGTTTGACGTGGAAGCTACAATTCAAGCTTCAGCCTTGCCGTGCTTTTTAAGTGCTGCCGCACGTTTGGAAACCCAGCGGAAGATCACCGAAACAATAACGAAGCGCTTCTTACACAATGGAGGTGAGTTTTTCTTGTTCCACCGCCAAACCAAACACTACCACATGTTGTTATAACATTTCATTAGAGAAAAATATTCTCAAATATAGGAAGAAATCAAATCAAAGATGTGAGAGTTAGCGTATAATCTTGATGCTCTAGCTAGAGTATGAACTGTAAAATTTGCTTGCCTTCGAACAAAGCTAAATTGAAAGCTTGTAAAATTAGATAAAAAAAGTCCTACACTTAGATAACGGTGCACCAAACTCGATATTTGGCAAAAAGTCTACCATCAAGCCATTTATAATTGAATAACAATCTAGCTCTATGGAAACAAAAATCAGCCCCAATTCCTCCAACCAAAGTAAGGTTTGCCATAACCTCATAACCTCCGCCTCTTGTGGTGTTTGAAATCTCTTATTAAAAATAGTTTTTAGTGTTCTTTAATAAATTTTATAAATTCAAACAAGCTCTAAATATGTTGTTTAGAATGAGAGAAATATAATAGAAATAGATTGTTTTTCTAAAAGAAAGTGGGAAAAGAGATATTATGTTATATTATATTGGCAATGAAGGTTGACTAAGCCTGTAAAAAGTTAGCTCATACCTCGTAAGGATGTGTGTTCCACTTCTGCCGTCAGAATGAGAATTTTTTTGGTCGGTGATTTGTAAGCACCTTTGTAAGTCCTTCTTGAGCCTTGAGGCATATATTGACCCAGTGAACCCCCTGAGCCTAAAGTCACATAGATTTTTGCTAAAAAATAATATTATATTAGAAATCAAGAGAAATTGTCTTTGATTGTGAACCCCAAAGCCTAAACTCACATTGATTTTTGCTAAAAAAAAATATATATATTAGTAATCAAGAGAAAAAATCTATGTGAGTTTAAGCTCCGGGGGTTTTGACACTTAAAAAATAGTTAGTCAATTGGTAACTATCTCATATATCAACCATTCATTAAATTATTTTTGATTATGGTTGTAAAAACCTATATAATTTATTGTATTTATAATTTAAAGTCATCAGTTTGACAACATGACACGAGTAAATCGATCTGTGAAAAAAAAACTTTAGGAAGCTTGAACCGACCCCGTACTAAACTTTTGGAAGCTTGAAATACCAAAGCACAGTGCAAAGAGAAATATTAGAAAGTACGATACGAAGAATAATAAACACATGACAATGGTTTTTTTAACTCACGTACACAACTGTGAGGTCCTGAGTTCGAACTCAAGACATATTATATATAAATATTTTACTCTGAAAAAGGTAAGTTAATTAAAATTCCTATTTGAAAAAAAGCGACAGTTTTTTAATTTTTGTGATTTTATCTTCAACAAAATCAATAAATTAATTTATTATTAGTTTTAAAAGTACCTTTTTGTCAAAAAAAAGCACCTCACTTCTTGCATCACTTTAGAATTTACTTAACTTAAAAGTAAGTTTCTCTTGTAAGCATTTGGTTGGACCAAAAATCTATTTTATTTTTAGTGCAAAAATCTATCTTTCTCAAGCACATGTTTTTTTATTTGGACAAATTGTCAAGCACATTGTATTGTATTTTTTTGCATTAGTTTATGTCGTAAATCTTGCCTATAAAAAACTACGTGTTGCACGTACCACCATAATAATCCAAAATTAGATTGGAGTAGTTAAAAGTATTTCTTCATCACCTAGGTGCTTGTTTATTTATTATTTTTCTGTTATTTTCTCAGTTTTTCTTTGCTGCTACCTAATACTTATACTAATAATATTTTTAGTACTTTTCTCTTCTTAACACGGTTACTAAATATAATTAACAGCACATACTAGCTAACTATAGAAGAGTAGAAGAAGAAAATACTTATTATTGGCTACAAACGTATATTCAAAAAAAAAGAAGATATAGTTACTTTTAATAATTATATTATATTACAAAAGATTCAATTACGGTTTTGTTAGTGTTGACAATCCAGTCAAAAAAGAAAATAAGTGTTGACAATTTATAGCATTCGAGCTGTGGACCCCAGGTTGTGCTACTACCGTTAGAAAAATCAGGTACACTCTCTCTTCTATATATAATAAATAATCACACGCTTCCCCTTCCCTTTTTAGAATTAATTATAGTTTTGTAAAATTAATTCTCCGCTACGACGAAACAGGATGAGTGTGGCGGAGAATGGAGGAGCACGACGGAGAAGGGGATGCATAAATGACTTCTTTCCAGAGGAGTCGTTTAAGAGCTGGGGTGATTATGGAAGAGCATTTATTGATACACCGTTTAGGTTGAAGAATAGGGTTCTCACCCGATCCAAGGACCTAACGGAACTTGTGGATATGAAGGCTCAGAGCGCCCATGAAATGAAGAAGACGCTCAATTGGTGGGACCTCATTTGGTTCGGAATCGGAGCTGTTATAGGCTCAGGCATATTCGTTCTCACTGGTCTCGAAGCCCGAGAGGAGGCCGGACCTGCCGTCGTATTGTCTTATGTTGTCTCCGGCGTCTCCGCTTTGCTCTCCGTCTTCTGTTACACCGAATTCGCCGTCGAAATCCCTGTTGCAGGTTTTGCCTTATTATACTCTTCATTCTCATTTCACATAATAACTAACGCTTATCATGCACCTGAGTCGTCATATATATATATATATATATAACATGACATAAATATTATTATAATGTTTGGTTCTAATTAACAAATTCACATCGATATATTATTGTCAATTACTCGATAAACTACATATTTTTCTTGCGGTGACTAAATTATTTTTGTGGTGTTGTTGACTCAGGTGGATCATTTGCATACTTAAGAGTAGAGTTAGGAGACTTTGTGGCCTTCATAGCCGCAGGAAACATCCTCCTTGAGTATGTTATAGGAGCCGCCGCCGTAGCTCGGTCATGGACCTCCTATTTCGCCACCCTCTGCAACAAAAATCCCAATGATTTTCGCATAATAGTCGAAAAGATGAACCCTGACTTTGGCCATCTTGACCCTATTGCTGTTGTGGCTCTCATCTCCATCGCCATCCTGGCAGTCAGCAGCACCAAAGCCTCTTCACTCTTCAACAAAATCGCCACAGTCGTCCACTTATTCGTCATTGGCTTCATCATCGTTGTGGGCCTCATGAATGCCAACCTCGAAAACTACTCTTCATTTGCTCCTTTTGGTACTCGTGGTGTTTTCAGAGCTTCAGCAGTGCTTTTCTTCGCTTACATAGGCTTTGATGCAGTGTCAACTATGGCTGAGGAAACTAAAAACCCTGGAAAAGACATTCCTATTGGTCTTGTAGGCTCAATGGTGATCATCACTTTCATATATTGTCTACTAGCAACAACATTGTGTCTTATGCAGAACTATAAGACCATCGACATAGATGCACCATTTTCAGTTGCATTTAGTTCTGCAGGATGGGGATGGGCTAAATACATTGTTGCATTAGGAGCTTTGAAAGGAATGACAACGGTTTTGTTGGTGAATATTGTAGGTGCAGCTCGTTATCTAACACACATTGCACGTACACACATGATGCCACCTTGGTTTTCTCTTGTTAATGAGAGAACCGGAACACCTTTAAATGCTACAACCGCGATGGTTTCAACTACATGTGTGATTGCCTTTTTCACAAATCTTCGCATTCTCTCAAACCTATTGTCGATTTCTACACTCTCTATCTTTATGCTCGTAGCGGTAGGGATTTTAGTACGCCGCTATTACTCGACCGGGGTAACTACAAAGGAGAATCAAGTAAAGTTTATTGTGTGTCTTGTGTTAATTATTGGATCTTCATGTGGCATGTCTACTTATAGGGCAAATAGTGATGGTTGGATTGGGTGGGCAATAACAGGGCCATTGTGGCTTATAGGAACCACTTTTCTTTGCTTTGGTGTTCCACAAGCCAAGAAGCCAAAAGTTTGGGGAGTGCCTTTAGTTCCTTGGTTGCCTTCTTTGTCTATTCTCATTAACATATTCCTTCTTGGATCTATAGACAAAGATTCATATATTAGGTTTGGGATATGGACAGGGATTCTTTTGATTTATTATCTTCTCTTTGGGATGCATGCTTCTTATGATGCAGCAAAGGAGTTTGAGAATAGAAATACCACCCAAGAGGAATTGAAAAATGCAGAAGAAGAAAGGATTGAAAGGAAAGAGTCGTGCGTAGAAACTAGTTAGTGGGCAGTGGCTTGAAACAGACTTCTACAAACTAGCTAAGCTAATTTGTACGAGAAATTCTGCTATCTGGACAATCCTTTTGATACAAAAGACAGACAAGTACAGGCAAAACATACGGTGGGACCCAGTTGGTAAGTTTTTAGAATTTTTTTAAAAAACAAAAAACTCTGCACACCTCCTTCTCCGAGCTGAGTGGCGGTGTTGTCTTCTCCGAGAAACTCACAGAGGTAGAAGCCGCGTTTGGAGGTTGAGGTTTAGGAAGAGAAGGAGGTGTTGGATTCATTGTCAATTTGGATATTTAAGTAAAATAAGCATGTTTAACTATTTAAGTGGTCATAAATAATTTACTTGTAGCACCGCAGACACTATTATTACCATGAACTGCATCAATCACATAGATGTCAGGGTATTATTTCTAGCCTAGACTCAAGAGCTGGTTTTGAAAGCCTTCCACACCATATTTGTCCTATTTTTATGTTGATATATTTTTGTCTAAAGAATGCTTCTTACAACCAACATTGGTTAACATTGTTTTCATCACTAATTATCATTAGTCACTGGTTTTGGAAGTTTTGATTATAATTAAGCTGCAATTTTGCAATTGCAGATTATTTTTCAATATAGTGTTCGACACCCCATATATGTCTAGAGGATAGAAGCAAGTATTCTTCCTACTAATAAACTTAGTCACGGTAAGCAAGATGTGGAAAAAGATATTTGTTCAAGATGGGAAAAAGAAATATGTATAGAGGATAGAAAGCAACCAGAATCTCCTGAAAAAATTTATCGGCATAAATATAAGAGGCATCGACACCATTATACAAAATTTGAAGCATTCTCATTTCCAAAGGACATAGTTGTTCAATGTGTTTAGGATTTTTGGGGTTGATGTATTTTTAGGAAAAGTAGTAAAGTAGTTTTAGAACATAATGTACGCAATGAATTATAGTTCAATTGTAAAGTATTTCCTTTTTGTTACAAATTTGTAACTATTTTTGGACATATTGAAATGAGCTTCTTTGTTTCATTGAAATTTGTCTTATCTATTTATTTGCTCCAAGAACACAATGAAAGGCAGATATAAAAATAAAGATTCATTTCAATTAAAAATAAAGTACTTAGGACCCGGACAATAGGGAACATGAGTGAGCACCAAGGACCCCTTACATGTTAGTACAATAATTTGCGAGTTCTAATCAGATCACCAACCCCCTACACAAATACCCAACTTTTTTGTAAAAATGACCAACCTATTATTTTCATAATTTCTTTCTGAAATTGACCATGAGACTACAAGAGGTACTCAATTAGTGGGCTAGACCAAAATATGTAAGCACAATGTCATGTAGTGTTTCATGGAAATCACCAAATCCCCTACACAAATACCCAACTTTTCATGCAAATGACCAACCTGTTATTTTCTTCTTTTCCTTTTGAAATTGACCATGAGATTACAAAAGGGTACTAAATCATTGGGATAAGACCCATATATGTAAGCATAAGATCATCGGGTGTTCAAATGGCATCTAATTTCTGAGTTCTAATCAGATCACCGACTTCCCGACACAAATACTCATGTTTTTCATACAAATGACCAACCTGTCATTTTCGTCATTTCCTTTTGAAATTGACCATTAGACTACAAGAGAGTACTAAATCATTGGGATGAGACCCATGTACGTAAGCACAAGTTCATCGGGTGTTCAAATTGCATCTAATTTCTGAGTTCTAATCATATCACTGACTCCCACTACACAAATACCCAAGTTTTTCATACAAATGACCAACTATTATTTTCATCTTTTTATTTTGAAATTGACCATGAGACTAAAAGAGGGTACTAAATGATTGGGATGAGACCTATATATGTAAGCACAAGGTCATCGGGTGTTCAAATGGAATCTAATTTCCGAGTTCTAATCAGATCACCGACTCCCCTACACAAATACCCAAGTTTTTCATACAAAAGACCAACCTGTTATTTTCGTCTTTTCCTTTTTAAATTGACCATGAGACTACAAGAGGGTACTAAATTATTGGGATGAAACCTATATATGTAAGCACAATGTCATCGGGTGTTCAAATGGAATCTAATTTTCGAGTTCTAATCAGATCACTGACTCCCCTACAGAAATACCCAAGTTTTTCATACAAAAGACCAACATGTTATTTTCGTCTTTTCCTTTTTAAATTGACCATGAAACTATAAGAGGGAACTAAATTATTGGGATGAAACCTATATATGTAAGCACAAGGTCATCGGGTGTTCAAATGACATCTAATTTTTGAGTTCTAATCAAATCACCGACTCCCCGACACAAATACCCAAGTTTTTCATATAAATGACCAACCTGTTATTTTCGTCCTTTCCTTTTGAAATTGACCATGAGACTACAAGAGGGTACTAAATCATTGGGATGAGACCCATATATGTAAGCACAAGGTCAAGAGGTGTTCAAATGATATCTAATTTCTTTGGTTGAATCAGATCACCAACAACTCTACACAAATACCCAAGGTTTTTTATACAAATGACCAACATGTTATATTCATTCTTTCGTTGTCACATTGACCATGAGACTATAAGAGGATACTAAATCAGTGGGTTGAGATCCAAAAATATAAACACAAGGTCGTGAGGTGTTAAAATGGGTGTACTAAATGAGGGTACTAAATCAGTGGTTTGGGTCCCATATATTTAAGCACAAGGTCATGGTTTGTTGAAATGACATGTAAAGTATCAATTCTAATTAGATCGCCACCTGACCAACATAGATACCCAAGTTTTTCATGCAGATGACCAACCTATTATTTTCATCATTTCCTTGTGAATTTGAGAGTAAGACTAAATGAGGGTACAAAATCAGTGGTTTTGAATCCATATATAAGCACAGGTTTATGGCATGTAAAGTATCAATTCTAATCAGATCACCACCTGACCAACACAGATACCCATGTTTTTCATGCAAATGACCAACCTATTATTTTCCTCATTTCCTTGTGAATTTTATTATTAGACTAAATGAGGGTAGTAAAATTAGTGGTTTGGGTCCCATATATATAAGCACAGGTCAGGAAATCATGTAAAGTATCAATTCTAATCAAATCACCACCTAATCAAATCACCACCTAATCACACATTTACATACTCTTATTATCATATACTCTTTGTCATCACACATTTACAATCAAGATCTTTCAAGTCTGCGAACCAACTAATCTAGTATTTCACCAAGTAGCTATAAAAATTACAAATTACGAATTTCAAACTTTATTGGTAACAAATACAAAAATTCCCAAGCTTCATAGCTAATTGAGATAGTAACATTTCTAACTGATTCACCATAGAAATCAAAAGGGAGCAACAATTATACAAATGAGTGAACAATAGCTTGAACCAAGATAGAGCTTGAACCAAGACAGTGTTCGAACACTGCCATACACCTAGTCAAGATAGAGCTCTAAATCGATGCGTCTTTGTCTTTGTGCAATCAAATGTGTGTTTGTCAAGAGAATGAATCAACAAATCTAGCTGCTAATTTCTTCAATGACCGGTCACTTTCTAGCCATTAAAGACCCCTCCCTTCCATTTCTGATGCAGCTAGTATATGGCAAGCCTGCAAAAGTATTATACAGGTAAACAATGCATCTTTTGCCTAACAACTAAGGAATACAATACACAAAATTTAATACACTATTAAAAATTAGATTATTCAAAGCCCTTTCAAAATGTGCACATCATGAAATCTTGTTTTGTTATCTTTCCAATTAAATTGTTAATGCCGCCTCAATTGAATTCCAATTTTGATGGTGAGATCCATGTTTGCTCTTTCTGACTTATTATACACTAGTACATGTCATGTTGTGAGATTCAAGTACTTCAACACATAAATTCCACAATCATGGTTGGTTGTATTGACAGAGAATATGGATTTCAAACCTTCAACAAAAATAGATTCAAGGTTCAGACACAAATATTTAGTGTTAACTATGGTAGTGTAAAAGTGATTTGAAAAAATGCATTAGTGATCCTATATCAGCAAAAACTATTGGATTTGTATGCTAAATAAACTATTAGTGATCCTATATCAGCAAGAACTATTGGATTTGAAATAAATGCATTAGTGATCCTATACCACTTAACACTCTATTACTCTCACATTAAATCACCATCTCCAAGACAAGGGAGACTCCAACTTGATTCTCTCTAACCTCTGCAGATTCCTTTTGAATCAAATTTCAAATGTTAGCAACACTTGAAGATATTTCCTCCATTGGTTTTACTTAATTTGCTTGTAGCAACAATAGCCTTATTCTCATTATTAGCTCCTAGCCTTTGACCACTTTTCGTTTCCCCCTTTTCCCTTAAGCCTCCTTTTAAATGATACATACATCAAAACACCAAGGCTCCTACGACAAGAAATTCAAGACTTTTAGAATCAATATCCTAAGAAGTCAAATTACAGTGCAACAAAAGCCAATTTTAAGAGTATTATTGTCTTTGGACAACAAAATCCAAAGGCTGAATATTATTGAAAAAAAAAATAGCACATGAAATTTCTCTAATCCTTTTTCCTTTCTCTAAAGAAACCTAACCAGTACTCCACCTTACACAAGATGAAAACGTTTGAGCTTAATCACCTCAAATCTAATACAATTATTGGAGGATTTCAAAATGACATTAGCAAATTTAAGCTTTCCAAGTTATTGAAACCCTAAACATATACTCTGCGTTTGTTTTAGAATTTGTCTGAACTTTACTGCTATTGCATCTTTCTAATTGATTTTTTTACCAACATGTCTATTCATTGAAATGGGATTCAAAGGAAACCAGTAAATTTTCTAAAATTATGAAACTACTGCATATTGGCAATCTAAGTTATTATGAAAGTATTGCAAGTATCTAAAATTACAATGAAAAAAATAAGTCTTAAAATATGAAACCTTAATTTGCATATGTCAGTTAGCAATTAAACACACTTTCGGTAATATGCATTTTGAGTATAATTTACCAATTAAACACATCATTTCTAAAACCTAAAAAACCTGAAAAATAAAGAGGAAAGAACCACACCTGTTATCAACAACAAACAGCTTCAACGATAATGAGGGATTAGCTATCGCTATGGCAACAAGTGGTGGTGTTTAGGTTACACGCTTGCAAGCCTACTCCGACTATGGGTGCGACTATGGGTTACCACGAATCAAGAGTGATGACTTGATTTACTGCTACCAGTGAAAGGGTTAGAAGGATTTACTCAGAAGAAGAATAAGGGGATTAGAATACTGAGAACTCAGAGAATGAGAGAGAGAGAGAGAGTCTCACTTAGAGGAACAAAGGATGCTGGTTGAATATGAATAGAATGGAAGGGTTGCAGAGGAGGAAGAGGAACGAAGGAATGGAAGACGATGAAAGGGGTCAGGTCCGGAATGGAAGGGATAAATAGAAATAGAGAGACTTTTCTTGAGATATTTCATTGATACTAATTATGAGTTTACTATAATATTTATATAGGCCAGTGAATACACACCATAAATGAAAACACATCACCCACACTCTAACATTACTACCCAACAAAGGCAATGCCTAAAAAGCTCCTTCTAGAATATACTGCACAATCATTATTTCTTTTATCTCAATGATCATATCAGAAACCATATAAAAAGGTTTTTTATTTACTTATTTGAGATAGATTTGGTTCCATTCAATAGAGTCCCTCCTTTAAAGAAAAATCACAAATTTAATTCCGGGCTTTTCATTTTGATCAGTTGGGTTGTTTTAACAAATTTGGCCAGAACTTGAGTTAGATGATATAAGAAAAACCTTTGATGATTTAATTGTGGCTTAGAGAAAGCAAAAAACTAAGGATCCGTTTGATTCGCAAACAAGTATTAAACTGCACAATATAGTATTGGATAGGACAGTATTGGACAACTTTTTGTCCCATATACTGTTTGGTAAATAATGGTCAACACAAGAAAAAAAAAATGTAAAATTTACTAAAAATTCTCTTTTTAATATTTTTTAATGATTTTACATAATATATTTATAATATAATAAAATGTTACAACAAAAATTGTGTGATGGAGAAGATATGAGAGAGAGAGAGAGAAGGATAGAGAGTGAGAGAGAGATGAGGGAGAGAGTTCATGATATGATAAGATATATTAGATGAGAGAGGTAGAGAGAAAGAGAGAGATGGGGGAGAGGGGTCATGAGATGAGAAAATACAAGAGAGGTGAAAGGAGAGAGGGAGATAGAGGAGAGAGAAAAAAGAGATAGGAGAGAGAAAGTAGCAAATAAAAATAATATTTTGGTATTTTTTTGGGTGATCAGAAAGTTATACGGTGGGTCAGAAAGTTCTATTGTGGTTTTGTGAGGGATAGAAATTTGGGCTTTTGTCTAGTTCATTGTCCAAACTTTTGTATGTTACTATGATTAGTTTTCAAATCAAACTAGGTAAGACAATATCAAACAAACCCTTTGATTCGTAAACAAGTTAGTACTAGACAATATGTTATTCAATACATTATTCGGTGAAAATGATATGGGAAGATATTATTATATAAGTAGAAAATCATAGTAGAAAATTTTGATGAAAATGATATGGGCACTAGTAAAAAAAGAGGATTTAAAGTCGGATATTTTGGACATTCAAAGTCGGATGTGCATCCGACTTCTATTAAGGCGACTTAGAAAGTCTGAAAATTTTAAAGTCGGATAGACATCCGACTTTAAAAGACGGTTTTAAAGTCGGATAAATTCAATAATCCGACTTGAAAAGTTTTATTGTAACGTGTTATGATATCTATGGAACACATTTAAAGTCGGATTAAGAAGGATATCCGACTTTAAAAGTCTTATTTTAAGTCAGATATAAGGCCGTATAAAAAGAATATCCGATTTTAAAAGTAATTTTTTTTTTTGTTTTAATTATTTTTTTGATTGACCCTTCTTACACAATAGTTTCCTGCACATACTTTAAAGTACTACAATTTCAGCTAGGCAAGAGGGACATATACAAACACGGTAATTAAACTACTTTACTTAAATATATAGAGTTAAACTGATAGATTTCATACCAAAGTATACGCTAATACTACACTTCCATCGATTAAAAAAAAAAACAAGTAAATAAATTCTTGATATTCTAATAATAAATTCTTGATATTCTAATAAATTCTTGATATTGTAATAATATATTCTAATAATATGATCATTATTTCTTTGATCTCAATGATCATATCAAAAACCATATAAAAAGGTTTTTTATTTACTTATTTGAGATAGATTTGGTTCCATTCAATAGAGTCCCTCCTTTAAAGAAAAATCACAAATTTAATTCCAGGCTTTTCATTTTGATCAGTTGGGTTGTTTTAACAAATTTGGCCAGAACTTGAGTTAGATTATATAAGAAAAACCTCTGATGATTTAATTGTGGCTTAGAGAAAGCAAGAAACTAACCGTTTGATTCGCAAACAAGTATTAAACTGCACAATATAGTATTGGATAGGACAGTATTGGACAACTTTTTGTCCCATGTACTATTTGGTAAATAATGGTCAACACAAGAAAAAAATGTAATTGTAGAAAATTATAGTAGAAAATTTTGATGAAAATGATATGGGACAACATGTTGTTCAATACACTCTTTGGTGAAAATGTTATTGAATACACTTGATAGAAAATTTTGACCTACTTGTATTTTCGAACCAAGAAACAACACTAGATGAATCACCATATCTAATCGCGAAGAAACATAAAATGCAGTTATCACAATAAGAAGGGACTCGAAGAATCAAAGGATGAAAGTGTAACAATCGAAAAAGACGAACGATGAACCAGAGCTAAATGGACAAATGTTTGAGTTTTTAATAATAGAAGCCTAAACGTCTGAGTTTTAAAATAAAGAGATCAAATGTCTGAGTTTATGAAAAGAAGGGGACCAAAACTATAATTTAGCATATGTCCCAACTGAACTACCTTTTTGCAACTCACTTAAGTCCCATGAAGCTAGTTCAATCCCGAGTAGGTAGCTCAGTTGGCGAGCTAAGGGATACCGAAGGAGTGCACCAAATGAGTGCAAGAAGGAGGTCCCGGGTTCAAGTCCCGGAAACTAACATTTCCCCCACCCCCACTAACAATTGCCTATCTAAAAAAAAACGAGCTAAGAGACATAAATAAGTTGCAAAAAAGAGGCTCAATGTTCAAATCCGAAAAACTAATATTCTTACACCCCTAAATAATCACTAACAACTAACCATTTGTGTATAAAAAAAAAGCATTAAGTATATATGTAGGCCTATTTAAGCACTGAAAGAAATGGTGCCTTGAATGTGTTGTCTAAGAAAAGTTATTGTACTAAAGGCATAGCTTCTTTAAAAAAGTTAAAAGGCATCTAAATCAAAGAACCCACTTAATACTTAATACTGCAATTTTTAAATATTAAGTATTTCTCCCTCGCATCCACAGTATAAAGGAAAAAAATTGAGTTTTGGTGGATATAAGAAATAAAGACAATTTTTGAGGTGTATTAAATGATGAATCTCAAATTTACTCCTATTTAAGAGGTATATTAATAATGTTATCATTAATTAGGAGTGTAAATCATCATTAAATGAAAAATGCTATCTCGAAAAGAAGATAAACTTTTAGTTTTATCAAATAGTTAATTTCAATGTCATTCATTGGTATGTGAGATGTCCGGTTTTTTCTCTTATATTGTGGACCAGAGGTAGTATACTTTATTTTTGTAAATCAAGATATCATCTATGACGACGATGGACATTAGTCATTCAAGATATTGAAAATCTATTTAAAGAATTATCTCTTCCTAACAGATGTTTTTCTATACGCACTATTTAGGAATCAAGACTAAGTAGTATACTAGTACTTTTATCATGTCATAATAACACGTAGAAAGTACAAATGGTCTCTTAATAATGAGCAAAAATACAAATAAAATTTTACAATTAAAAGTTATACACTTTCTTATATTTAGAAAAAAAAAACCAAAAATTATTTTATAAAATGAAGAGGGTAATATAATATTTTGTGATGAATTAAATGTTAATTACTTCAGTCAACTGTTTTGTGCAGGCAATGCATATTTTATTATTATTATTATATATAGGAGTGTTGTCCTCTCTAAATCAATATCTTCTGATCTTATTGCTGCGAGAATTTTTTTTTGAGTCAAGTTGAGAGAGAATTAGAATATATCATCAACTTCTGTGATCACATTATAGCATCTCCCAGTTCCTTATAACCAGCTGTGTCTGTTGTCGTTCATAACCAGCTGCAAGAATGGCTGTTAACGACAACAGCAGACTACAGAGGAGAGGATTCACGTTTCAGAGAAATGACTTCTTCCCGGAGAAGTCGTTTAAGAGTTGGGGAAACTACGGAAAAGCGATGAAGGAAACACCTTCAAGGTTGAAGGATCGTGTGATGAACCGATCCAGCGATGAGATGGAGCTAGTTGATATTAAGGCTCGAAGTGGACATGAAATGAAGAAGACACTGAATTGGTGGGACTTAATGTGGTTCGGTTTCGGCGCCGTCGTCGGTTCCGGTATATTTGTTCTCACCGGACTTGAGGCTAGGGACGAAGCTGGCCCTGCTGTTGTGTTATCCTTCCTTGTTTCAGGTGTCTCTGCTTTGTTGTCTGTCTTTTGTTACACCGAGTTCGCTGTTGAAATACCAGTTGCAGGTTCTATTCTCTCTTTACACTACTCTGTTTTTTTGTGGATTTTAGTATTTTCATGTAAGTTGCAGGTGTCTCTTCTAATTTTGTCTTTAACTGAAAATAAGCCTGGTTTCCTGTAAATTGATTTGCGTTTTTTATACATGTCCCGAGAGATTACGTCACTGTAAGTGTATGGTCGGTTGAAATTAAGGGTTTCAATTTCTACATGCAAATGGGATCCTGTTGGGACGGCCCCGAATGGGGCTCCGTAGGCGGAAGATTTTTCTCTGTGGGGATGGAGACAGCGGAGGAGAAAATCCCTCCACAGTCAAAGTGGGGATGAGGATGGAGATCATCATCATGCATGCATAATTCTTACACCCGAATATATTACATAATTATTCTTATTATAGATATATATTATATTATAAGTAATTAATTTTTTAGTCTTTTTATACGTGTTTTTAATTTCAAATATTAACATAATATTAAATTGTTTAAACTTTTATACTTTCTAAATATTAAAATATAAAAGTAAGACTAACATTTATATTTTTTATATTAAAATGTTAAACTTTTGAATTTTAGTCTTACTTTTATATATTTTTCTAATTTTATTATATTTTATTTTATATTTTTGTTAACTTTTAATAAACTTTTGAGGTCCCCGCAAGGACCGTGGGGATGGGGATGGAGGAGGAAATGTCCCCGAGATGGGGAACGGAGATGAGGACATGGGACAATTTGGGAGGCGGGGACGGGGAGCGGGAGAGTACTCCCGCCCCCCCGCCCCATTGCCATCCCTAGTTGAACTTTATCAGATTTGGAGAGAATCCTAACTCGTTGTACTTGGAACTTGGGATAAACGGTCAGTTTTGTCCTTTAAATGTATTTTTTTGTTAATGTTAGTCAAGTTTATTATTAAATCTGTTTTTTTAATCAACTTAGTCATTAAAATTATAGAGGCACTTAGTATGCATTTGATTTGCTAAAAAATAGATGATTGAATTGAACAACTTTAGTTATATTCTGTTTGATTTGAAAATCTGTTCATAATACTGTACAACTGTGGGGGCAAGGAATTAGACCGGGGCAAGGAATTAGACCAAATCTCAAATTCATGTTCCTCACAAAAACTACAGGATAACTTTCTGTCCATCCCAAAATTACAAAAATACTCCCTCCCTCTGTCTCACAATAATAGTCACTTTAACAAAAAAAATTTGTCTCAAAATAATTGTCACTTACAATTTTCAATTCAATATTAGTTGCTTTTTTCCAATTGTACCATCCAATTAAAATAATATTCAACACTCCCAAAGTTTGATAAGGATAATTTGGTAAAAATACTATTCTCTCTCCTTCTTTTATAGTATTTTCTTAATATGCGTGAAATGAGGTAAAACGACTATTATTTTGAGACGGAATGAGTACTATTTTTATTTCATACTCAATATTTTTTTTCTCCTATCTCTGTCTCTCTCCAGTACCCCTCTTTCTCCTCTACCCTCTTTCTTCCTCTCCCTCTCCCTCTCCTGTATCTCATTATCCTCTCTCCCCTCTCTCTCTCTACATCTCATCTCTCTTCTATATATCTTCTCATATCATGACCTCTTTTCCCCTCTCTCTCACCCCCTCTCTCATATTATTTTCATTATAATTTTGTAATTTTATTATACAAAATTATTATAAACTGTATAAAAAGAATTATAATAAATTTTACATTTTTTGTGTCGTCTAGTGTTTACCAAACAGTGTATTGACCAACATGTTGCCAGTACTGCACTGCCCAGTCTAATACTTACTTATTTGCGAATCAAACAGACCCTTAGCCTATGTTTGGATGAGAAAAGAAAGATAAAAGAAAAGAAGAGAAAGGAAAGAAAGAAAATGAAAAGACGAGAAAATAAGAAAAGTGAGATGACTTTTGGATTGTTTGGTAGAGGTAAAAGACTAAAGAAAGAAAGATAAAAGAGTTTTTACTCTTGTTTGATTGAGCATAAATAAGTAGAAAAGAATATAGTAAAAATTATATTACAATAATACCCTTTGGAAAAGAAATAAAATATAAAACTTTTTGGTATAATTGGAAAAAGAGAATTTTTTTGTCTTAGTCACATTTTTTTATGGAAATCTTATTTACAATTTTTCCCAAATTGGAGAGAAAGCATTTTTGTGTGTCCCATGTGATTTTTTTTCTTCCCCCATTTTTTCTCCTCTACCAAACAAAGGATTAAATTGTTGGAAAATTGTGTTTTCTTTCATTTCCTTTCTTTTGCATTACTTTTTCTTGATACCAAACAAAACTTGAAAGATGTATTTGCAACTTTAATACTACTTTCGTCTCATTTTATAAGTTGTTTTAGCAAAATCAATTAGTATTAAATTAATTGTTGTTTTACATTTTTAAGAAAGCATCTAACATGCTTTTCCACTATTGCATTTATTAATCATGACAACTTTTTACATTTAATAAATGATTCACGTTTATCTATGTAGAGAGATAAATGATTAAATGGTAATTTAGACAACATTTTTTATAAAATCTAGACTACTAATCATTTTTCTTAATATGTATGCAACAACCTTAAACTACATATAAAATGGGACGAATGTAGTATATTCAAAAACTATAATCACATCATCCAACATATTGAGGACCAAAATGACTACTTACTCTCGAACTTACATTACTTGACTTTTCATTTTGCATAAGTTTTGTTTATTTATTTATTTATTTATTTATTTTGTTATCATGTCAATTTCTTTGTCTAAATTCACTAATAAAAAGAATGTCAAGATTTTCATGACAAGCTTCACTAGTCGCTACTACAAAAGAAAAAACAGTTAAACTGAAAGTGACTTGGTGACGAATCTTGCTTTTTGAAGGATATATAGTCTCACTTTACACACTTTTTGCTGTTTTCATGGTTTTTTTTTGTTTTTACTTTGTTTTTTCGATAAGCAAATGATACATTACAAAGATTTGATCATAAGTTGGTGTAATAGACTTTATGATTGTTGAGTGGAAATTAATATTAAGTTGAGGTGTACCTTTGAGAGATATTAATTTTATGGACACCTCTTCAAAAAGAAGAAATTTTTCCCCCATTGGTCATAGTATATTTTAGAAGTACCCACCCAAATGTAACAAAAAAAAGAAGTACCCACCAAAAAAAATAGTAAAACATCAAAAGGACAATATTTTTGTGAAATTCTACAAGTGCAACCTTTATGTTTTTTATAAAAAAATGAAAATGACATAAAATGAAAAAAAAACAATCTGGTTGGATAGTAATTTTAATTTCTATTCTCTCTCTCTCTCGTATCAAGTGACTTTAATAGTAATTTTAAATTTAAGTGAACATTTTTAAAAAACTTAATTTGAAAGTTTAAAATTATAAAATGAAATAATGCATATATAGTAAAATACACTTTAAAATATTTAAAAATAAAAATTTAAAAATACCCATAAAAATAAAATAAAAAAAATTCACTTCTAAGTAATGAGTTAGAAAATTAAATGCTCATAAAGAATTGTAGTCTCATATGATATAAAAGTAATTTAAGTTTTTTAATTCAAAGTTGACTTGACATGTCTTATGTACGCATACTAAGGCATTTTGATTTTGACATGGTTTGTGCATGTTTTTTCTCTATCTTATTCAGGTGGGTCATTCGCATACCTTAGAGTTGAGTTGGGAGACTTTGTCGCCTACATAGCTGCTGGAAACATCCTGCTTGAGTATGTTATATCCAATGCTGCCGTAGCTCGGACATGGACCTCCTATTTCGCCACGCTTTGCAATAAAGATCCCGAATACTTCCGAATAATAGTCCACAATATGAACCCTGACTATGGCCATCTTGACCCTATGGCCATAGCCGTCCTCACAGCCATCACCATCCTTGCAGTGTACAGCACCAAGGGCTCTTCCATTTTCAACTACATTTCCTCCGTCTTCCACATGCTCGTCATTGTCTTCATCGCAATCGCTGGCATCATGAACGGAAAAACCCAAAATTTAACTAATGACTTTGCTCCTTACGGAGTTCGTGGTATGTTTCAAGCTTCCGCTGTTCTTTTCTTTGCTTATGTAGGCTTTGATGCAGTTGCAACTATGGCCGAGGAAACTAAAAACCCTGCTAGAGACATTCCTATTGGTCTTGTAGCCTCAATGGTGATTACCACCACGGTGTATTGTTTGTTAGCAGCTACACTATGTCTCATGCAAAACTACAAAGACATTGACGTAGATGCTCCTTATTCTATAGCGTTTAATGCTGTGGGAATGGATTGGGCTAAGTACATTGTTTCATTGGGAGCTTTGAAGGGAATGACAAGTGTGATGTTGGTTGGTGCAGTTGGTCAAGCTCGTTATTTAACACACATTTCACGTACACACATGATGCCTCCTTGGTTTGCTCTAGTTGATGAAAGATCCGGAACACCTATGAATGCTACAATTGCAATGCTTGTAGCTACTGTTGTTGTTGCTTTCTTTACTGACCTTAAGATTCTCTCCAACCTCATGTCAATTTCAACGCTCTTCATCTTTATGCTTGTGGCGTTGGCGCTTCTGGTACGTCGCTACTATTCAAGTGGGGTAACAACAAAAAGGAATCAAGTGAATCTCATTGTGTGTCTTTGTTTAATGTTAGGGTCTTCCATTGCAATTTCAGCTTACAGGGCAAATGGTGATGGGTGGACTGGGTATACAATATTTGTGCCATTGTGGTTTATAGGTACTGGAGGTCTCTGGCTTGGTGTTCCAATGGCTAAGAAGCCTAAACTTTGGGGAGTGCCTTTGGTTCCATGGATACCTTCTTTGTCTATTCTCATTAACATATTCCTTCTTGGCTCTATTGATAAAGAGTCGTTTATTCGGTTTGGGGTGTGGACAGGGTTTCTATTGGTATACTATATGTTGTTGGGGTTACATGCATCATATGACACATCTAAAGAGTTTGAGAGTAAAAGTGATTTTGAGGAAGTTGACAACAAGGAGTGAAAAAAGGTGGAACTGGAAGCAAGAATATAGAGCAAGTATTTTCTGATTGATATGCGAACGGTTACTATATAAAGTGTGATTAATAAGTATTTCTTGCTAGGTTGTGTGTGGGTGTATCTATTTGTGGTCCTATGTTTATATCTTTGTAAATGTGGCGACGTGCTTTGGCTTAATTAATAAAATAATGATATTTGGACAAAAAAATTTAGACAAATATAGACAAAAACCAATTCACAACACCAATTAATCAAGTTTTTTAGATTATTAACCAACCCGTCTATTCACAATTTTTTAAACCATTAACTAAAAACTTGGTTACTTGGTTAATAGTCTAAAAAACTTGGTTAATTTGAGTTGTGAATTGGTTTTTGTCTATATTTGTCTGAAATTCTTTGTCTATATATCATTACTCAATATATATGTGTGTGCCTAAATATAACCCATGTTTTACTCACACTTTTATTAGAAGTTATTCCATCGAATACATGATTGGATTTAATTTATATACACAATAGGTGTACACTACAAAAAAAACGTGATTTAGCGAGGGACAATTCTCTCGCTAAAGCACAAAAATCCCTCGCTAATGTAATTTAGCGAGGGAATTAGCGAGGATCCAAATCCCTCGCTAAAATGCTCCTCGCTAAATTTAGCGAGGGAATTAGCGAGGGAAATTAGCGAGGGAATTAGCGAGGGAAATTAGCGAGGGAATTAGCGAGGGAATTAGCGAGGGAAATTAGCGAGGGAATTAGTGAGGGATTTGTTTATGCTATTAGCGAGGGAATTATGGATGATTAGCGAGGGAATTTTTTTTTTTTTTTTTTAAAACCATTGAAGATAGTTTTGAGCAGGATTATTAACAAAACTTTCATAACCATGATATATTGGATCCTTACACCTCTTACTCAACCTAGCTACAGATTTTGCTATAGATTCAAAGTTACTGAGTATCTCATTCCATGCAAGCTCCATCAAGAAATATTCATCATTAGACACGAACTTTGACACCAACAGAGTTGACTATCCATTCTCTCGAGATTCATTACCTCCTATCACTTAAAGAATGCCATAAATTAACCACCTTTGACATCAACCCCGCAACTTCAAATGCCATAATTCCAATTCCACCTTTTTCCTCTGAAGCTCTCTTGCGAAACCGGTAAAAATCCACCGAGCCATGTCACGTTCACCGTTTCACCCCTCATTGATATGTCAAATTAATGCAATAGATGTGTTCGTTAACCTAATTAACAACTCAACAGATATCCCCTTTATCCTGTGGATTGTGTATAGACATTAACAAATGCATAAAACACAAATTAGAAACTCAAAATCCATAAATAGGGTATCGACACATAACTTTCAATACAGAGAGAGAGAGAGAGAGAACAGATACATCAATACATACCCTTAACAAATCAAACGGCATTGAGTTGAAGGAGAAGAGTGGAAGGTGAGGGGAGAAATGAAGCTGCTTTGAAATGACAAGGAATGGATGGGGGTGATATGGGAAAGGGATAAAGAAAGTAAAAAAGATGAAAGGGAAAGAAGTGGGAGGAGGAGGGATAAGCTTCGGTTACATTTAAAATTTAGCGAGGGAAATATTGCGTTAGCGAGGGAATTATTTTAGCGAGGGAAATTTTGATTTAGCGAGGGAATGAGATTAGCGAGGGAATTATGGAAATTAGCGAGGGAATTCAAAAACGTGTTAGGTGGGAACAGCTGCGTTTAAATTTAGCGACGGAAATTTAAATTTTAGCGAGGGAAATATTTAAAAAAAAAAAAAAAACAGCGCACCTTTAGCGACGGCCTTATCCGTCGCTAATTCCCTCGCTAAATAATTTTTAGCGACCCTTCTCCATTCCCTCGCTAATTTCCCTCGCTAATACTGTTTTTTTTTGTAGTGGTATGTATATATGTTGTACACTATCTTTCAATCACATAGTGACACATCATTAAAGAGAAATTGGTCAATTGGTAACCACCGATTAGTCAACTAGTAACCACACACTCCATGAATTGTGATTGGTAGTAGTTGTAAAAACCCATACACCTATTGTGTATGCAAATTAAACTCATACACATTATTTATGAAAGTTTTCTATTCTTTTCCAACAAGTTAACATAAGAATTGATTGAAAATTAAGCAAATTAAAAAAATTTGTCCAAGGCCATGTTTTGTAAAAAGCAAGGGATAGTGAATAAGTTTTGTCGTGTTTGGTAAGAATTAATTTGCATATAGCGCTAAACTAGCTATTTGATTGAATTTAAAGTGTTTAGTATAATTAACAGTCAATTTAACTTATAAATAGAAAAATGACACATTAAATTCATGCTCAAATATTACTTCTAGTAGCATCAAGAAAAACATCACAAACTAGTTAAAAAAAAATGTTATAAGTCTGTTAACATACATCTTTATTTTATTTCTATGAGTTTACCGCTATATACTATTTGCTACTTGACTAATAGAGATCATCCTATGTGGCGTTTACATTTATTCTTAATTTTTTTACCTTAATTATTTGGCATCCACATCATTTCTAAGCATCTTCATCTCTCTCTTCACAACCAGTGCCCCTCCTCCATCATCCTCCAGCAAACACTCGATCCCCTCTCTCTGTTATGTCTCCATGCATTCTTCCCTTCTCCTCTCTCCCATACTCCCGCGTTTAAGTCTCTCTCTCTCTCTCTCTCTCTTCGTGTTTTAAGATTTTTTTTCAATTGGGAATCAGGGTTATAAAGATGTCTTCCCTCCAGATTTTTTTGATAGATACTCAGTTTTTAAGGAACTGAGAAAACCTCCTCAAGCAAGAGATAAAGAGAAGAAGAGAGATTTTCCTTAATATTTCATTGATCCCAAATAAGAGGCCAATACAATGCTTATATAAGCTAGTGCACACACACCATAAGGTGGTTACATCACCCACACAATAACAATGCTACTTAACAAACTAATAAAGGAATATGCCTAAAATGCCCTTAAGATATTTCATTATTTCCTTGATCTCAATGATCATATCATTTTTTCAGTTTATTTTCATTGAAGTTTTGATTTTTTTCTAAGTGGGTGTCTTAGTTTTACTATGGATTCTGCTTTTGATCTTGTTTTATTTGTTTATTTATTAATTTAAAAAAGAGGATCAAAATCAGATCTAGAGAGGTCGTATAAACGTAAACCCATGGTAAGTTCAAGTTGTTAGTGTGTAGAGGGATTGTTGAATCACCATCTTCCATGGTAAGTTCAAGTTGTGTCCCCTTATGTACCAATACAATGAAGAAGAGATGCTACAGAACATCTAGAAGATAGCTCAAAAAAGAAGTAAAGTCCATTGTAAATAAAAAAAACAACAATGCTATATAGCTCAGAAATGTGACAAAAAATGTTACAAATTAAATATACTGATATACATACACCGTATCTCCCATAGTTACTTTTTTATTATTTTTATTGTAAAGTAAATTCTTCAGACCGGGTCCCACAGTGTATTTGTCAAAATTCTTGTAGCATTTTTTGTCAAAATAGCATTATTGTAAAAAAAATTCCAGAAGAGACAACACATCGAAACGGCGCACATGACCTATTCATTGCAATTTCATCTCCATCTTTCAATCTTCCCTTGTGTTTGCATACCCTCCTTTTGGGGCTGAGTATTTGTGGTGGTTGAGGGTGAGAGAGATGCGAGTGAGTGGTATACATTGTGTGTGGGAGGGAGGGAGCTATAAAAAGAGAGAGAGAGGTGACAGAGAGATGGGTTTTTTTGGTTGAAGATGGTGATTGAGATGGGGAATGGAAAAGAAAGAGAATAATAGGGGATTAATGAAATAAAAAATAATGAGTTAGTAAGCTAAATAAGCATTTAAAATCTCCAAAAAGAGCATTTAAAATAAACAAAAATAAATATTAGCCAAGTCATTTTTTTTCTAACGAAGCATTAACAGAAGGATATATTTGAAATAGTTTGATTATGTAAGGATTAGTTTTTTTTTTTTTTAAAATAATTACAGAGACTAAAATCAAAAGACTTTATATTTGTACGTAGGGACTAAAAACATATTTAAGTATTTGTTTTTAAGTTTTTCCTTCGGATTTCTCATTTCTATCTCGGTCTCATCTTCTCCCTCCCACCCTTTCATTTTTTATTCATTTTCAAAATTTAAATTCAACATTTTAACAATTCATCGCCTCTCCCAAAATTTCAAACTGAGAATCTTTATCTCCCTTCCACCTCTCCATCTTTTTTTTCCTTCACATTGTGCTTCTGTTTTTTTTTTGTCTTCATACATTCATCTATTGGGAGAAGAACGTTGGTGGGCTAAATTGGTGTTATACCTCACTTGGATGCTATACAAGAATGGGGTGCAGCCAGTAGCACCAACGCATCTTAGTAACCTTCAACCTAACCCACTTTGTTCTCCAATATCTTCAGTCATAAATGTGAAACTAGATCACTTCTCCTCTTCCTTTCTTCATTGCACCATTGAATCAGCTCTCCTCTCTTCTTTCTTTCCAGTCAAAACAACAAAGCTCTCCACGCAACACAAGTTGTGAACTTGTTAAAAGTCTTACTTTTATCGCATTCTTAGCAATGTGTGCATGTTAGAAACAAATTTCATCCCTGACCAAGGGTCTCGGATCCACCACTGTTAGTGTCACCACACTTTAGGCTAAGGTGTTGTAATCACAAACTAGGTATCAATCTTATGCATGGTATATTTGATGAATATGCAAAAACAAATTTATTCATTTTCTTCCTTCTACTAACTTTTGATTTTGTTCATTCAACAAGTCCGTGGCTTTTATTTACCCAAAATAGTATTAAAGAGTACTAAAATAAATCCAACTACATCTATATTGCTAAAAATTGAAATAACGACATAAATTTGAGACTACTAAAATAAAAGTGATCTTGAAATTTGGTGTTCCTAATACTTGGAAATTAAATTTGAGACATGTTTTGCTACTTTTTTGTCACCTGAAATATTTGTCGTTATTTCAAATTTTCTTCAAATTTTCTAGAGTTAAAGAGTCCAAATGTAATATAATTTTGTTTTTTTAGTTCACACGTGGAAGCATTTCTCATTAAAGTAATTTATCGTCATTGAAAGGAACTCAAATTTATATACTTTTGTAATTTATCGTGTTTAAAACACACATCATAATTATAAACAAAATTAATATTAAAATAATTTTATTTTTAGTCATATACAAGAAAACATTACATATTTGCAGTATGGTTAACTTGTTTTATTTCATTATATATATTTTTCTTGTTTATTTCTAATCATCAAATGTTATTCATATTTTTCATTCATTTTTAAATAAACATTAATTACCTCACACCATATCATTTAATGTTTCCAACTTATTCGAATTTAGGTTTTGCCTTACTCTTTTTACTTTCAGTAATAAGTAATATTGAGTCCAACTGACAACTCATTTTCACACCATTTTAACCAACTTTTGAAATCACACTTTAAGTTATTTGATCTTTGCAAACAATTTTAATTTTCAAATAGGCTTAGTAAAGACCACTCTAGATTTATATTATTGGTCATTACAAACGCTCTTTAATTACAAAAATACTCAAAATTTTTCTGCTAGAAAGGCACAAATGCGTCTTAAAACTTACTTTTCAGCTCTGATAGGAAGTTGTGCTTTGGCATTTTTCCTGCTAGAAAGGCACAAATTTTTGTTTTTTAAAAGGATTTTTTAATATTTTCTCTAATAATTAATATATTATCCTAATTTTTTTTCTGAATAGTATTATCCTAAATTTTTTGGATAAGCTAAATGTTGATTGTTTTGGTCAACACCGTTTGTGGAGGCACATGCATATGCATATTATATATAAAAGACATGTGTCCTCTCTGATAAATATCTACCTCGCAACGACTTGGGAGAATTAAATAGCTACTGCAGCTGCACTGCACTTCATCTTCTAATTCCTCCCGAACTGATACAGCCAGAAAATTCTTTGTCCGTACGTGTTGCATTTTCTTATTCATCAATACAAAAACGCAGCATCGTTTTCTTGTTTCTCTTATATATTATGATCATACTTTAAACTCTTTCACCTCACAGTTTCGTGTCTATTGTGTCCTTTGCAGCTGGGATGGCAGTTGACGAAGTCGTCGTTGTACGGAGGAGAGGATGCACGTTTCAGAAAAACGACTTCTTCCCAGAGGAGTCGTTTAAGAGTTGGGGAAACTACGGAAAATCGATTATGGAGACACCGTGGAGGTTGAAGGATCGTGTGTTGAACCGATCCAGTGACCAGATGGAACTAGTGGATATTAAGGCTAGAAGTGGAAACGAGATGAAGAAGACGCTGAATTGGTGGGACCTAATGTGGTTTGGAATCGGCGCCGTCGTCGGCTCCGGTATATTTTTGTTCTCACCGGACTTGAAGCTAGGGACGATGCAGGCCCTGCTGTTGTGTTATCCTACGTCGTTTCAGGTGTCTCTGCTTTGCTGTCTGTATTTTGTTACACTGAGTTCGCTGTTGAAATACCAGTTGCAGGTTCCTCTCTCTCTCTCTCTCTCTAATTTTGAAGCTACTCTTTGTAGCTTTCATTTTTGAGTGAATTGATTCTTCACAGTAATTTAGCCTAGATAATTTTAGAGTATGTTTAGGTGGGGATTTTGGGAGGGGAGAATGAAAATTTGAAAAATATTAGTCTATATATTAATTAAAAACATAACACCATGGATAATAATATAATATTTTTAAGGCTAAATTATAGTTTTAGTCCTTCTGTTTTGAAAAATTTGGATATTTAGTCCTCTTATTTTAAAATTCAGAGATTTGGTCCCCCAATTTTAAAAAACTTAGTACATTTAGTCCAAAGAAGGATTTTTGTGTTTTTTTGACTGATTTGAAATCTGGTCAAACAAAAAACACTGATGTGGCAATCATTAAATAATGTGGCAGCTGATTTAGTTTGAACATATAATTTAATCATACCACATAGTCCTGCCACATCAGCTTTATATTTATATTAATAACCAGTTATTTATATAGCTTATATTATTATTAAAATCATTTAAAACAAAAAAATCGAAGAGAGGAACAAAATCAAATCATTTTTCAATTTATTTTTTTGTTTTGTTTCAAAAACCACTAATTATTTAAACAATATATGTATAAAAAACACAAATTATGTTATGTTTCGATAGAACCAAAGCACGCTTATATTTATATATATATTGTAAGTTCAAGCTTCACTTCTTAAAAAAAACTATTAAAATGGAAGTGTTTTTTGAAGCTCTTTGCTGTTTTTGTTTTTTCTATTTAATTGGTGTATTTGACTTTATGATCTCTGAGTGGAAACTAATTAGTTGAGATGTTGAGAGAAAGATTAATCTTATGGAGACATGGTCAAAAAGAATAATTTTCTTCCTCCCTTCGTCATAGGGAGCATTATAGAAGTACAACACACAAAAATCCTCCCACGTGATTAATGTAATGTAAAATTCAAACAAATTGGACTCCGGACAATTTAGTAGTATTAATTTTGGTATCAGAGCCGAGGTGGTTCGGCTCTGTTGGGAGCGGCTAGCGATGTGGGTGACTCACACTTGAAGGAGAGATTGTTGAAAAATTCAAGTGTGAGTAGTCAAGTCTCACATCGACTAGAAATGAGCTATATGAAGTACATATAAGAGAGGGGACCCATATACCTAACACCTTAAGGTTTTGGGTAGAGATGCGGTGTCCAAGTCTCTTGGTGGTCCGTTCTCCCCCGGACTCCCCAACAATTGGTATCAGAGCCAAGATTCGGCTCTGTGGGAGAGCGACAAGCGATGTGGGTAAGTGTGAGTAGCTAAGTGAAGGACATGTAAGAGAGGAGACCCATATATGTGGTGTTCAAGTCTCTTAATGGTTCATTCATTGGATAGCTCGGTGATTTTTTCTATGCTCCCTCGGACTCCCAACAAATTTTATTGTGTGCGCAAGTATTCAACAATCCATTTGTATAAGTTGTGATTTAAATCCCCACAACGCCCCTCTTACTAATAAAAAAAAAAAAAATCCCACTACAATCCCCTTCAAGAGAGGGATAAATATATGATTCTCTTTTTTTTGTCAAATTGCTGCATTGATTACTAAAAAGGGCAAAATAGCTTCTTTCTAAACATCTAGAACTACTAATCGACCTTCGAGGTGCCTCCAATTCAACAATAGGATTAGTCACTGCGTTCAGCAGTGGATACTTTAGTCTCGACAAAAAAAATTACTAGCTTGATAGCTTTTTTTTTGTTACAACTAGCTTGATAGTAGCTTCTAACACTAGCTATCACTGATTTTTAAGTTATTTTGGTTTGAAAAAATATTAGTTTTTCCAATGAAATTAAAAAAGAAATATCACCTCACATTATACTAAATAATATCTTTATTTTAAATGTTTTATTATTTAAGTATTATTTCGTAAATAAACCCGAAATATATTATCAAATTAAAATATATTACCAATAAAAATACAATTATTAAATTAATGTATTTAATTAAGTATTTTTTTTTGTTAAAAATCACAATCAGTATTATTCATGTTTTATTAGTTGTTTTCTCGATTTAGTATTAGTTTATGTAATAAGTATGTTGTCTAGAACGGATCAGGATTCACTACTTTCACAGATGGCTGTAGTATCTTAAATTTAGGCAAACACAAAGAGTTAACAGGAAAAAAAAAGTGTTAAAACTCATTGATTTTAGTTAGCCTAAATTCAAGACACTGCAGTCATGTGACGGTAGTGGATCTTGTTCTGCTGAGAGCCTTGTAATTTTGTAGTTGCCAATTGGGCTTGACTTATCTCGAGCATTGACCATCATTCTCAATAAAATTGCTTTTTTCTTTTAAAAAAAAAAGTGTGTGTTTTTAATCTATTAAACAATATTAACGTACTTTGAATATTATTATGATTTTTTTAAAAATTGGAAAAAAAAAAGTTTAAAGTTAGAAAATAGGAAAGTCGACTTAGATACCTCATGCACTTTAATTTAGATATTAAATAAAAGGGTTTTTTTTCACCTGCTCATTATCTCTCTCACCCTCCTAAATACCATTTTGGACAAAAATACTCCTAATTTTACACAAAATTTCGAAAATACCTACGCTTTTGGTGGGTTTGTTGGATTTCCGGATTTATCTCATAGATAGGTAAAGGTTAAATCAGAAATTTCCAACAAAATCCGAAATCCAACAAACATCGTATTTCTGAGTTTAACTCATCATACGTAGGTAAATCCGGTTCACAATTTGTGAACTGGATTTACCTACATATGAGATAAATCTGAGAATCCCAAATCTCATAAAGTTAATTTTTTTAAAAAATTGAGGGTATTTTTGGATTTTTTTGTAAAATGGGGGTGTGAGAGAGAAGAAGTGGGTGAAAAAAAAAACCCTAAATAAAAAAGTTTGCAAAGCATCGATTATTCATTCAGCCATGCAATATGCATACCCAATAAGAGAAGGAGAATATAACTAAAAAAGCAAGAGAAAAATCAAGGGAAAAAGACAGTTGCAAGGGGTAGACTTGTTTTTTTTTTTGTCAACAAGGGGTAGAATTGTTAGTCAACATCTTGTGGTTGAATAATATTTAAAACCATTGACAAAATAGCTGGATCATGGAAATACAAATTGCAAAATTAGGTCTAGGTGTTTTAAGTTAAAATTAACTTATAGTATATAAGACCGAGTGAACAAAAGACAAACATAATCATACAAGTGGCAAGAAAAATATAACAAGCATAGAACGTCAGTCATTATCTCGAATTAATATAATTTAAATTAAAATCAGCAATCGAATGAGTTGAGTTATTAAATGTTGCAGGCCACACACAGAAAAAGACTCGTAATCTAATATCTATTTATACAAATAAATAACTTACAAAATTATAATTTTAGACATCTTACTTTTTTGACACATCACTATTTTTATTTTATTTATTATTTTTTAATTCTATTTTCTTTTCCTTTCTCACTCACTCTCTTTCAATCTCACATTTTCCAATATTTCTTACTTCTTACACATCTATTATTAGTGGCCCCACACCCTTTATTTAAAAATATTCCTTTTCACAATTTTTTTAATCCACTATATAATCTAATCTAATCTAATATCTATTTATCTATTTATACAAACAAACAACTTACAAAATTACAATTTTAGACATTTTAATTTTTTGACACATCACCACTTTTGTTTTATTTATCATTTTTTAATTCTACTTTCTCTTCCTTTCTCACTCACTCTCTTTCAATATCATCACATTTTCCAATATTTCTTACTTCTTACACATCTATTATTAATTAGTGCCCCCACACCCTTTATTTAAAAATATTTCTTTTCCGAATTTTTTTAATCCACTATATAATCTAATATAATTACATTAATATTAAATAATCTACAACTAGTAGATACCCTTGCATACGCACGAGTGCTTTTATGAATGAATTTAGACAGTATTTAAACAGACTGAGCATTACCTTGTGAAAATAAAGACAAATTTAAAGTAGATAAAAAAGGAGTTTCAAATATAAAATAGATAAATATTAAAATCTAAAAATGTAAAAGTATCATTTAAAAACAATTGTGCATTTATCCCATTTATATATATATATATATATATATATATATATATATATATATCATATATATTATATATATATATATTTTTTATATATACATCGGTGTAGGTATCTCGTGTGTTTTTATATAATCGGTGTAGGTATCTGGTGTTTTTAATGTAGCAGTGCAATTATCTCATAGTTTCAATTGATTATTTGAGTTGATTAGTAAATTATAGTAGATAGTAAAATATAGAGAGTAGATTATCAATAAAAAATATTTATCCGGTGTTTTTTATATATCAGGTGACAATTATTTGTCCTTTTTTAGGTATTAGTGACAAATATTTGTCACGTGTGTTTTAAATATTAATCAGCCTTCTTGTTTTTTTAGATAGTAGATTTATAGTAGTCTTCAAAAATTATAATTATCAATGTCAAATAATAATCCCGTATCTTTTTATATATCACTGCAGTTATCCTGTGTTTTTTTATATATCAGTGCAGTTATATCGTAGTTTCAATTGATTATTTTAGTTGATTAGTATATTATAGTAGATAGTAAAAGAGAAATATTAGATTACCAATAAGAAATATTTGTATTAAATTTTAGGATTTTTTTCTACCCCCCCGGTTATCGCTCGCACCCCCCATAAATACCGTTTTGGACAAAAATGCCCCTAATTTCAATAAAATTTTCGGAAATAACTTATAATTTGGTAAATTCGGAGGGGGGTATTTAGGATTCCCGGATTTACCAAAAACACAGGTAAATCCGGTTCGTGATTTGTGAATCGGATTTACCTGAGTTTTTGGTAAATCCGGGAATGCTAAATACCCCCTCCGAATTTACCAAATTTATAGGTATTACGTACCGAATTTACTGTTAAATATGGTATTTCCGGGAAAATTAAACAAACAAAATCCGGATTTACCTCAAAACCACTTAAATTCGGTTCGTAAATTACTAATCCGACTTTATCTCCAATTGCGCTAAATCCAAAAAATCTGCAGAAATTCTCCCAGATTTACCTTTTTTAGCGGTAAATCCGGGAATCCTATATTAATTGAATAAAAAGAAAAAGTTGAAGAAAGTGAAAAAGTAGGAGAAAGTGAATTTTTTTTTTGTTTTTTAGTGAGTCAGTTACATTTTTACTCTCAATTAATATAGGTGTCATTTTTTCCAAATGACTATATAGGTAATTTTGATAGAGTAGTAGTTGTGTGTATATATTAGATATATATTACATAGATAGATTAGATATATTAGATTAATTATATTAAATTATATAGTGGATTAAAAAAATTGGAAAAATAAATACTTTTAAATAATGGGTGTGGGGCTACTAATAATAGATGTGTAAGAAGTAAGAAATATTGAGAAATGTGAGATTGAAAAAGAGTGAGTGAGAAAGGAAGATAAAGTAGAATTAAAAAATGATAAATAAAATAAAAGTGGTGATGTGTCAAAAAAGTAAGATGTCTAAAATTGTAATTTTGTAAGTTGCTTGTTTGTATAAATAGATATCCCGTGTTTTTTTATATATTAGGATAGTTATCCCGCGTTTTTTATATATCAGTATAGTTACCCCGTGTTTTAAATATTAGTCAGTAGTTGAAATAGTCATTAAGTTTTCCTTTTTTTTATATATTAATATCGTGTTTTTTTATATAATAGTGAAGTTATCCCGTGTTTTTATATATTAGTGCAGTTATCACGTAGTTTAGATTGATTATTTTAGTTTATTAGTAGATTTGATTTGATTTGATTTGAATTTCAAAATTTGAAAAAAAAAGAGGGGAAACTTAAAAAAAATTGGAGTGAGAAGAAAGTGCATTGGGAGAAGAAATTTGAAAAAGAATGTGATAGTAAATTACAAATGTTGCACTTAGTTAGATTAGTTGTCAAATAAATATGGAAACTGATTTGAGTAATTTAAGTATGGTTTGTTTGTATAAATAGATATTATATTAGATTATAGTGGGTAAAGAAAGTTGGTGAGTTTGATTTGAATTTTGAATTTTGAGAAAAAAGTAAGAGAAAGTAGGAAAAAAGTGGGAGTGAGAAGAAAATGCATTGAGAGAAGAAATTTGATAAAAGTATGATAGTAAATTACAATGTTGTCCTTAGTCATATGAATTGTCAAATAAATAGGGAAACTTTGAGTAATTTAAATGTGGTTTGTTTGTATTAGTAGATTAAGTGTGGTTTGTGAATTTTGAGAAAGTAAGAGAAAGTAGAAAAAAAGTGGGAGTGAGAAGAAAATGCATTGAGAGAAGAAATTTGATAAAAGTATGATAGTAAATTACAATGTTGTCCTAAATCAGATGAATTGTCAAGTAAATAGGGAAACTTGTTTGAGTAATTTAAGTGTGGAGTAAGAGTTTCGCCTAAAGCTAGTAATGTCACGAAATAGTAATGGAGTCAAAATTCTAAATGAAATTAAATATGCAAAGTAAAATACACTTAAGAAAATTAAATCGGGTCAAAAAGAATTGTAGTCTCATAATGTTAAGGCAAGTTCTTCATTTCGAAGTTGACTTGGCATAGCTTGATTTAGACATTGATGTGCATATTTTTTCATCTCTTATTCAGGTGGGTCATTTGCATACCTTAGAGTGGAGCTAGGAGACTTTGTAGCCTTCATAGCCGCCGGAAACATCCTCCTTGAGTATGTTATAGGCAACGCCGCCGTAGCTCGGTCATGGACATCCTATTTTGCCACCCTCTGCAACAAAGACCCTGATGACTTTCGCATAATAATCCACAAAATGAACCCTGACTATGGCCATCTCGATCCTATGGCCATAGGAATCCTCATTACCATCACCATCCTCGCAGTGTATAGCACCAAAGGCTCTTCCATCTTCAACTACATTGCATCTCTCTTCCACATGCTTGTCATCGTCTTCATTGTGATCGCTGGCCTCATCAATGCCAAGACCCAAAACTACACAGCTGACTTTGCTCCTTACGGAGTTCGTCGTGTGTTTCAGGCTTCAGCTGTTCTTTTTTTTGCTTACGTGGGCTTTGATGCAGTTGCAACTATGGCTGAGGAAACTAAAAACCCTGCTAGAGACATTCCTATTGGTCTTGTAGGCTCAATGGTGATTACCACCACGTTGTATTGTTTACTAGCAGCTACATTATGTCTCATGCAAAACTACAAAGACATTGACGTAAATGCTCCTTATGCTGTTGCATTTACTGCTGTGGGAATGGATTGGGCTAAGTATATTGTTTCATTGGGAGCTTTGAAGGGAATGACTACTGTATTGTTGGTTGGTGCAGTTGGTCAAGCTCGTTATTTAACACACATTTCACGTACTCACATGATGCCTCCTTGGTTTTCTCTTGTTGATGAGAGAACCGGGACACCAATGAATGCTACAATCGCAATGCTTGTAGCAACTGCTGTCGTTGCTTTCTTCACTGACCTTAAGATTCTCTCTAACCTCTTGTCAATTTCAACACTCTTCATCTTTATGCTTGTGGCGTTGGCGCTTCTGGTACGGCGATACTATTCAAGTGGGGTAACAACAAAGGGGAATCAAGTGAATCTCATTGTGTGTCTTTGTTTGATTTTTGGATCTTCAATTGGAGTTTCAACTTATTGGGCAAACAGTGATGGGTGGATTGGGTATACAATATTTGTGCCATTGTGGTTTATAGGTACCGGAGGTCTCAGGCTTTGTGTTCCAATGGCTAAGAAGCCTAAACTTTGGGGAGTGCCTTTAGTTCCATGGATACCTTCATTTTCTATTCTCATTAACATATTTCTTCTTGGTTCTATTGATAGAGACTCATTTATTAGATTTGGGGTGTGGACAGGGTTTCTATTAACATACTATTTGTTGTTAGGGTTACATGCATCGTATGACACAGCTAAAGAGTTTGAGAGTAAAAGTAATTCCGAAGAGGTTGACAAGCAGTGGAAAAAGGTGGAATTGGGAGCAGTGGAACAACCGATTGAAGCAGGTTCTAATTGATATGCAAAAAGCTACCATATATATTGTGGCTAATAGATTTCGACAAACAATAATTTCTTTATTTAGCTAGATTCTGTGTGGGTATATATGTATATTTTTGGTGTAAACTGAGTATCCTCTAGACTAATCCCTCAAGCCGGATAAGACTACAATGAACAACTGCTCTCTTTCAAGAGATTTAACGCTGTTGCATGTCTAAGGCTAAATGTGGATGCATGTATTTGTAATGCTATAAGTTTATATATTTCTTACACGTGCTTTGGATCAAGTGGCGCGTGCCTAGAATAATCCTTGAGAATGAGATATACTATTTGAATGTTTAGAGTTTAGACTTTAATTGTGCAATTGTGCAAGTACACAATCAAAAAGGGTAAGGCATTATAAACAGAGTAGTGATCAAGTACTCAATCCTATCCTAATTTTAAAAAAATTCTCAATTCAGAGCCCCAAATCCTACGTCTATGCCGAAAGAGATATGGGAATATTGAATGAGAAAAAGTGGTAATGAATTTGATGCCTTTGGTTCTGAGAAGAAGAGATTGCAGAAAAGAAATAGATGAGAAGGAGTCATGTAAAGAGAGAATTTTGGTAAATTTTGAAGTATTTATTGGTTGGTATAAGAGAAAGTGAAGAAAAATAGAAAAGAGAGAAATAAATTAAAATAGTTTTATGAGTCGTCAAAAATGCCTTTATAAGAAAAAATCCAAATGATTAAAAAATTTCGCTAATTAATGTAATTTTTAAAAAAAAAAAAAAATCAACCCACCACTACATTCATCATTTCCCCAAATCCCACTACTCATAATATCATATGAATTTTTTTTACGAAAACATCTTTTTTGATTTAACTGTAACTTAATTAAAATTAAAATAAAACTAAAATCAACACTTTTCCAAAATGCCAACACCCGACTAGGGATGGGCGGGACGGTACTCCCCCACTATCCATCTCTGCCTCCTAAATTTGTCTCCATGCTCGTCCCTAATCTCTATCTCAAGGAGTTTTCCTCCCCCACCCCCGTCTTCACGAATCCCCATAGTTCTCGTGAGCACTCTAAAAATTTATTAAAAATTAGTAAAAAATATAAATTAAAATATAAAAAAAAATTATTTAAAAGTAAGACTAGTAAAACAAAAATTTCAACATTTTAATATAAAATATATATATATGTTAGTCTTAATTGGGATTTTTAATATTTAGAAGTGTAAAAATAAAAAGAAACATGTAAAATGTATACAACTAATATGAAACCCGTGCGATGCACGGGGAAACAATTTTTGTATTATATTTTTTATTAAAATGTATTGTAGAGAAAATGTTATGGTATCCATTATATAACCTTAAGGATTAAATCAAATTTTTTTGAATTTATGTAATTGATATAAAAGTAAATTACATAACTTGTTCAAAAGGAAAACATAATTATATTAAATAATAAAAAGTAATTTATATTATATTATAATATTATAGGTAAATTTAACGAATTTTTAAGTTCAAAAGTAACTAAAGACAATGGAAGTATCATGAAAACATATAAATATTGATTATTTATCATCTTATATATACATATACACATTTAACACAACTAAAGGGGCTTTCGCAACAAAATAAATAAAAGGTATGCTTATAATAATATATACGATAATTGTAATTGGCAAAATATTTTTCAGCTTCTTGATCCATAAATTTGATATAGACATGGTGAAAAAAAAATTGATGTAGACACTATAAATAAGTGTTAAATATTTTTGTACATATTATATTAATTAACTCAATTAGTAAAATAGCATAATCTAAGTAGGACTTAGGATATTGGGTTATATATTAGTCTACACATAGTCATTAATACACTTAAAATAATTGATAGATTATTTAAATAAATTATATCAAAAGATGAAAGATGTAGTATTATATAAAAAAATATTAAAAAAATCTTGTACTTAATGTGAATATATGATGAGATATCAAGAAAGGCATTGGATAGTATGAATTGAGGAAAACCTGTAAAAAAAATACATTGAGGAAAAAGTCACGACACAACACACACTCTTTATTTAGGGTCCCTTTTTTAGTGTTTTTTTTTTAGCTTATGCAAATAAATAAATTTTTATCTATTATTCATAAGTTTGTCAATTTAGTTTTAAATAAAAAAAAACTTATAGAGATACCATTTTTGTCAGTGAGAACTTATGAACTAACCGTAAAAATTTATTTATTTGCATAAATTATTTTTCATAAAACTATAACCTACGTGCAAATATAAAATGCTATAAGACTATAAGCTAATAACGATTGACTCTATTTACATTTCTACATATTTTAGCATTTATATTTCCACCATCGTAAAACCATAATGTTAATATTTTGAAAAGGCTAAATTTTGAGCAAAATATGTATAAGACATTATAAGTGGTTTGTAGATCCAGAAAATTTGTTTTTTAAGGGAAAAAAATGTATAATACATAAATACATACATATTTTTTTGGTTACGTGTTATTGTGGCGCAATATTCATCTAATTTGTCGGTGACTAATCTACACCGGATAACCTAGTTGGCCATATGTATATACCCGGCTTTGTCAGTCCATGTGGTCCCCTCCCAGCATGGTTTTTATCACACTTAAGATTCGAACTCGAGACCTTGTAGTGGGATCCAAGCTCAATTACCACTTAAGATTGATGAATTTTCGATATTGATGACTTCAATTCTAAATATCTCTTTTTGATTTCAAAAGTAAGGAGTCAACATTAACTGTATGTTAATTTTGGATATGTAATGCACCGACCACAAAATTTGTTAGACAATAAATTAATAGAACATTTGGATTGAAATATAAATATTTAACCCGTCAGCCAAAACAACTTCAACAGTGCGACCCAGCACAATGAAATCAAATTCCTGTAAAAAATGTGATTTTTTTTTTACAGAAATATGATTAAAACTCGACTACTAAATATATATGAGCATGGTAATGAAATTGTTTTGGACAAATGTAATGAGAAAAAGATATATACATATTGTTCTTGGTGATGAAGATCGGACAGTGGTAAGTTTCCACTTAAAATAAAAATTCATCAAATTCGTGGGCATTTACACCCATTTAGATCATGAAAAAAACTGAAAAACAAAATGAAATTATGTGTATGCAGAATATGATGGTAGATGTAGAATGAGTTTTTCCATAAGAGCATGACACTATATATAGTGATGTTTAGGTTTAAATTGGTGGGAAACTATATATAATTATTTTGAAATTTGAATTTGACAACTCCTTAAAATTCAAAATCGAATTTGAATTTCAAATTTTAGTTATGTATTATAATGAGATAGAAACAGAAATAGTAATTCATTCAAGATAATTTATTATATTTAATTATCACGTTTTATTGCAGAAATTTAAAACTTTTTAATAGGGAATGTAATTTAATTAGATGCCACTTGCACAAGCCAGCTATGAAATTACTGGTGATGTGGATCAATTATAGACCAATGAGTCATATGCCACATATGATGGTCATTAAATATTTTGCCCATGAAATGAGGCCATTGCGACACATAGGAAGATATAACATTGAGGAGGGGATAAAAATGTATAATTTATAGATAGATAGATTTATAGATATATAGATACAATTCGAATTAGTGCAATAGCCAATAAGATAGGACATTCTTGTCTGTCAAAACACGTTTTTTTAATTATAATGTTAATTATTGTAGGGATCTGTTTTATATTGCTTTAATTGTTATACATGTTGGTTTTAGAAATTGAATTTGAATATATGATGATGGTTTTTTTTTTTTTTTTTTTTTTTTTAGATAGGCGATTGTTAGTGGGGTGGGGGAAATGTTAGTTTCCGGGACTTGAACCCGGGGTCTCCTTCTTGCACTCATATGGTGCACTCCTTCATGTCCCTTAGCTCGCCAACTGAGCTACCTTCCTGGGACGAATATATGATGATGGTGATGGTTATTACTTTACATATTTTGTTATCATTATGATGATTGAGGAGAAGAACATATATTACTAATTTTTTTTCAAATTTATAATTGAATGGTAACAAAGATAGTGAAAATCATACAATTAATGGTTGTTGTTTGATCATGTATATTTATATATAATAATTGTTAAACGTGGAGTAATCGTGGGATTGACATTTGAAATTAGATGAAATATCTTTTGGTTTATTTTTTGAATTACAAAATATATTTGTAATATTTCAAAATAGATTGGGAACAAAGACACTTAAATTCGCTCAAATAGGGGATGCTGATTGATATTGTACATTTGTTAACAATGAATTTAAAATGTGGAGTAATTGTGAGTTTGGTAGTTGAAATGATATAAAATCTCTTTTATTTTATTTTTAACTTTTGTCTATATATTATTAAAAAAAATTGAACGTGCAATGCCTAGAAATTCAGACCCTATTCAAATATTGTATGCGAGTGCTATGAAAATAGTGGTGTAGATTTTTTTTAAGGAATACAATATGGATTTTATAAATTAGTTGGATGTTATTTAAATTCATTTTACATTTTATAATTTATTTTTTAAAATGTAAATATTTATAAGAAAACATTATCTTTTATTATTTGGACAGGTTTGTGACAATGGACCAATGGAGTGCGTTTATCTCACTCAATCATGAAAGATCCTATTATTTGGTCAAACTTAATTTGAATTTTGTTGGACTGGAACCACAATTTTTTTTGACTAGTACAACAATTTAAATTACTTCTTGTATAAGATTGTTTCAAAACTGTTATAAAAAGATTGTTTCAAAATAGGGAATGACTAATAAATAGATTAATTGTGTTTTTTAATTAACACCTAATAAATTCGCATGAAATGGCAAATGTGTACATGACAGGTATTAATTTTTTTGATTATGTAGCCTTATTTTGTGGAAATTCTAGGTGGATAGCCTAGTTGATTGACAACTCAAATTTAAGGCCCCTTGGTTCATTCTTATTTGTATATATAATAATAGATAATAGATTTAAACTTTATTAATATTTTTAATTAAAAGTACATCTAAAAAGACTGAAAAAATTAATTACTTATCACATTTATCTACAATAAAGATATTTATGTAATATATTCCAAGCAGATCTCTAAGGGGTGAGGGGTATGGTCCCTGTCCCCTTTTTGGTGTGTGCGGGCTTGGCCCTTTTCTTTCAAAAAAAAAAGGGTTTTTTTTTTGGTACCCCCACCCATTCCCCTAACACCCCCACCCAAATTGAAATCCCCAAAATGCCCTTTGTAATCTATTTATTTTTTTTTAAAAAGACGCATCGTATATATGTCATTTGGGACATATATACGATGCGTCTTAATTTTTTTTTTTTAAAATTGTAAAAAAAAAATTTAACGGTCATGATTTCGCTTTCAAAGTTGATCTACGGTGTAGATTGCACGCCAAAATCAACGGTTGATAATCTTTTACCTCATCTATAAATACTCACTCCCACCATCACTATTTTCACACCAAAAATTCAACTTCCTCCTTCTTTCACACATCACAAGTGAAGATGATGCAGGCTTCGCTAATGTCATACTACGAGCCTTCTTCCCTCACTCTTGTTCATTCTAATATGGGGTTTGTTGATCATCAGTGTATCATCTTGAAAGATGATGGTATAAGTTTCGATGGGAGAGATGTTGTTTCGTGTAGGTTAAAACACGATATATCATTTTTCGCTCTTAGCGAAACTCATCATGGATGGTTCAACCAGAGAACGCAGCGAACATGAGATAATTTCGTATCGTTTATCGGAAACCCGAAACGACTAGTGGAGGTATTTACTGGTCTACCATGGATGTCAACAGCGAGGATGACGTCCGAGACATGATGTCCATTCATATTACAATTAAATGGAGGAGTTACATTCATGCATGCGTCGAAAACCGGAAGGATCGTCACGAGATCCTTCGTCGATTAACTCCACCACCCTCAAGTAGTTTATATTGTATTTTCATTTTATCATCTATTTTTATTCAAGTTGTTTATGTTTTATCGCTTGTGTAACTTTGTTTTATTGAATCAATGAAATCAAAAATTTATGGAAACTCGTAAAATAAATAAAACATCCGAAAAAAGTTAATAATATAATAAAGTGCCAAAATAATATCAAATACATCAAAAAACAAATAAAAAATCCCTAACGGCGTCCCCCTCGTCCTCGCCCCCGTCGTCTAAGCTCCCCAGCCACGTCATCCGGTGCTGCCATCCCCACCATCCTATGGATTGTCCGATACGCCGGACTGCCATGCGCGATGTCGCCGTCACGAATCCCCTCTCTACAAGCCCTCACAAGCTCCCTAATCCAGTCATGATCGTCGTAGCGTATCTCAGGGGAGGGTGTCCAGGGCTGAGCTCTAGGTGATGGTGGTGATGGTGGAGCCGGTAATAGTCTGGGGATAGATGCCCGGACGTACCACTGTAAGTACCTAAGCTGATACCGATCCGGCCACGAGCAACAGAGAAGAAGCGCGCAAGATGTCCTCCACAGATGCCATGAAGTGGACGATCCCAAACACGCAGTCAGTATGACTCGGACGGCCACTGAGAGGGTCACGCGGGATGATCTGCGTGTACCCAAACTGTCGCAGGCACCTATCAGACATGTAAGGAACTCACGAAGTCGGCCCGGTGATGAAGCCTCTGTAGAGGAGATGCGCTCAAAGGTCTACCTACCACTCGCTCCTCTCAAATGGTCGCCGCCAGACATCCTCTCGGCCTCGGCTCATCAAGCATCCTCTGTAGTGGCCGAGCTTGTGTGGTCGACTTCTTCTTCCAGTAGCGCCAAAGAAGTGGCTCACGCACCGGGATATGACCGGCAACCTATCCACCATCCGGGAAATACCACATAATCCAAGCTGAAATGCAAAAATAAATAACATATTTAATTCACAAAAATTTACCAAAAGTCGGTGCGATTTAACAAAAATACAAGAAGTTAAAATGTATACGAAATAGGTGGCATACCCTCCACACTCGCTGCGTAGTCCTCAAAGACGCAGATGTTCAAGTCATGATACATGGCGCTAGTGCACTGCACCCCATGCATAGCCTCCAAGAACCTGCGGACTCGGATCATCGGGTAGATCAACCACTTAGCCTCACCGTCTCTCGGTCTTCGTGGTGAAGAGATCAGTAGGTCGGCGAAGCGAGATAAGCCCCCGACAAAGAATCGTGATGTCACCCCCTCCTCCAAGTTACGCTCATAAACCTGCTCCACCATTTGAAGTCAGTAATATGGACCCCACGGGTGTTGTTAGCGACCTCAACCCGTGACACACCCAAATATGTCTCGTAAGTCGTGTGGCAAACTCCGAGCTAACGGTGAGGGCGGGAGGTGTGGCATAGTTTCCACGGATGGGAAGGTGCGCAGACAAGAGACGGCGTCGTCAGTGATCGTCATCTCACCAAATGGCAAGTGAAATGACGAAGTGTCGAGTGCCACCTCTCAATAAAAGCCGACAAAGAACTCATGGTCTCTCTGCGTGGCGTGGCGGCCCGGGAGAAGTGGGGCCAATCTGGAGTCCACGACCACGGTGGTGCGTTGAAGTAGGTCGGGTAATGAAGATGAAGTCTAGTATGGACTTTGTTGCCATGAGCCCATACTTTGACAACTCACGATACTCACGAAATAAAAATAAATAAATAATGTAAGCAAAAGTGCAGACTATGTGACTTAAATAAATTATTTAAGCAAAAATGCAAAACTTACCGGTCAATGAGTATAGAAGCTGCAGACATGATCCGCCAAGTCGGTGAAAAGAGAGGGTCGAGGCTCCTCCCGAGGCTCCTCCCGACATCGCCGAGGCTCCTCCCGACATTCTTTGAGGCACCTCATGATACTCGGACATGGGTGGTTCGAGTAATAAGCATCACAAAGAACTGCTGCTGCTGATACTCGGGAGGTGGGGGATGGTAATGAAGAGGTTGGGGATCATACTGGGGATACTGTGGATGATATCGAGGAGTAGGCTGGGAATGATACTGAGAAACCGGCCTCCCCCTATGTCAATCCTCCTGCTGCGTCTGCTGCAGGTAATCCCCGAGATAGAAAGCTCCGGTGGCCGACATCGGTGGCTCGGCCGATACTCACCGCCTCGTGCTCATACTACCGCTCCTCAGTGTGCTCGCTCTCTGTCTCCGTCTTTGAAGCATGGAGCTGATTATGCCTCCGAGTCCTCGTACTCGGAGCAGTAGATGACTCCCCCATCTCTCTGATCGGAGAGACCTCACGTCTCCCTCTATGCCTACCGGACACTGCAAGCGAAGAAAAAAAATTAGTAAAAAAAAAAAAAATTGCTCATCGTATTTACATCAAAAAAGGTGTATATACGATGCTTACTTTTTTGCTCGTCGTATATAGGGTGTTCTGGGCGTATATGCGAGTGGATGAATTTCTGCTAATCGTATATACGCTGAATAGGGGTATATACCGGTGAGTAAAAAGTGTTAAATCGTATATAGGGTCCGTGGGGTATATACGATTGGTTGATTTACCGATTGATCGTATATACGTCGAAGTCGGGCGATATGCGAGTGAAGGTGGTCAAACGTAGGTATGACCAATTGTGTGAAGAAATTGTGATTTTGTAAAGAGTCAGGGGTATTTTGGTATTTTCACACGGTGGGTGGGGGTGTTAGGGGAATGGGTGGGGCACTACAAGAAAAGCTTGTTTTAGCCACCAGCAATTGCCACGGAGTTTTTTCCGTCAGTAATTTGCCACGGATTTGCGACGGCATATGTAAAAAATAAGAGCGCGAAATTTCCTGCTGATGTTTGCCACGGGTTTGCCACGGACTTGTGAAAGGACAAAAATTTGCCACGGAAATGCCGTGGCAAGTCCGTGGCAACCGAATGATCAAAATAAAACTCCACGATCCCTAAAAATAAGAACGTTTCACTCTTCTCACAAACGAACGCTCATCACTCTCTTCTCCCTCACACACCGCACTCCACTCTCTCTCTCCTCAACCTCCGCCTTCTTCCACCCCCTCCTCCGCCTCTTCTCCGCCATTCGCCGCCCTGGCCAACGCTTCTCCACCCTCCCTATCCACCTACAATCTCCTCTCCTCTGCTCCTCTCACTCTTCCTCCCACCACTCTTGCTCCCTAAAATCGGCCACCACCACCATAAAAAGCGTAAAGGTATTCTTCTTCTTCCTCGAGGGTAAGTTTTTCGCTTCAATTCTACTTCTACTCTACTTCTATTTAACACAAAAAGCCCTAATTTTTGATTAACTCAAACCCTAACCCCTATTCCCAATTTGATAGTATCGATCGAACCCTAACACCATATTCCTACTTCGTTGGTTTCATTTTACTCGATTTTAGTTTCGTTGGGATTTATTTGCTTGGATGGCAAAATAAGCGTTTTGTTCTTTTTGTACATTTTATTGTTATCTTTTCTTCGCTTTCTGTTATTTTGAGGAATTTGGTATGCATAACTCTGTTTTCGAATAATTCGGAACCAACTTCATATATTCTTATGTTATTGATTTGCTTTTTCTCTGTAGGTACATTCTCGAATGTAAGGAGTTGGAATTTTACATGAAGAAATTCTGAGGAGGAAGAAGGAAAGGGTGTTGCTTAATCGTAGTATCTTTCAAACTTCTATATGTCATTTATGTTTTTTTTGGATAATGGTTTTTCTGTTGATGATGACATTGTTATACCTTTACACGGACTAGGACATCATTGGTGTCAACCCTTAGTTTTGTCCCAATTTCATCTAAAATTTGGATTTTAATTATTTATATTACTGATAATCTACTTGTCACGGATATTTGTACATTTGCCACGGGAATGTCGTGGCAAACCACCGATTTTCTTGTAGTGGGGGTACCAAAAAAAAACCCCAAAAAAAAATATAGCTCAAATTAAGGCGTTTGCTTTTCCCACACTCCCTCCTACTCTTTCACACCCCTTAACTCCAAATAATCCAAAAATACCCTTAAGTAGAGTGCGTGTTTTCACCGATTCGGGGATGGGCAACCGAATATATTCGGTTGAGGTCAACCGAACAGGTAAAAAAGGTGAATGTGGTGTGAGAGTCCATTTTTTGTAATAAAATAGGGTGTTCGAACACCCTCATGCGAACCTTGCTCACATGACTCGTTCGAACAGGTGAAATTACGCACAAGAGGGTGTGAAGTCAAGATTTAACACACACGAACGATGTCATTCGAACCTGTTCGAAGGCCCGTGTTTAAACAGGTGAAATTTCGTGAAAAAAAAGAGGTTTTGGCTGACCTTTTGGTCTTTTCACACCCTTATGGGGTGTGTTTTGAGTAGGAAGGGGTGTGGGAAAAGCAAAGAACCCAATTAACTACTCCGTATCCTTTTTTTTTGGTCAAGTCGTATCCTTTTTTAAGAAAGAGTCAAAAAGCATTAAAATCAAAGAACCCATTTATTGCTGTAATTTTTAAATAAAATTCCAAATATATTCCATATTACATATTTTATTTTTATCATGTGATAATAAAATTTTAAGAATGTAACTCAATTGGCGAACTACGTGATCCCGAAGAAGAATGAAGTGATGGGTTCAAACACCGGAAACCAACATTTTCCCCATCCCTCTAACAACGTCTACACGTGGCAAGCAGTTCCTGACATAGATTAATCAACAACAAAGATACAAATGAAATTTTGCAATAAATCCATATTAAAAGTCATAATTTTTTCTTATATTTTGCCAAAAAAAAATTCCCCAAAAATTTATGATACAATGGACGGTCAACCGTTTCTGATGGTCAACCGTTAAATGTTAATTATTTTGGTCAACCGTTTCTGTTGGTAATTATAAACATCTACTACTCTACTTTTAGACTATATATCTCGCTGTGAGTGCAAGTACTTGAGAGAATTATATCAACTTTGTCTTAACATTATAACAGCTTCTCATAATTCTTCAGACAGATTTTGTGTCTGTTGTAATTCATAAACAACTACAGGGATCATGACAGTTAACGACGACAACAACAGAATACCGAGGAGAGGATGCACGTTTAGGAAAAACGACTTCTTCCCAGAGAAGTCGTTTAAGAGTTGCGGAAACTACGGAAAAGCGATTATGGAGACACCGTGGAGGTTGAAGGATCGTATGTTGAACCGATCTAGCGATGAGATGGAGCTAGTTGATATTAAAGCTCAAAGTGGAAACGAGATGAAGAAGACGCTGAATTGGTGGGACCTAATGTGGTTCGGTATCGGCGTTGTCATCGGCTCCGGCATATTCGTTCTCACCGGACTTGAGGCAAGGGACCATGCAGGCCCTGCTGTTGTGTTATCCTACGTCGTTTCAGGTGTCTCTGCTTTGCTATCTGTCTTTTGTTACACTGAGTTCGCTGTTGAAATACCAAGCGCAGGTTCTTTCTCTCTCTCTTACACTCGCTCTCTCTATTAATGTTATTTAGCTAAAAAAAATTCACCCAAAAATAGTTAAAAATCACTTTACAACACTAATTAACAAATTTTTTTATGTTATTAACCAAGTTTTTATTCAATGGCCTAGAAAACTGTGAAAAGACATGTTGGTTAATGACCTAAAAAACTTAGTTAATCGATATTAAAGATTGGTTTTTGGCTGGAGATTTTTGGCTAAATAACATTACTCATTTTGATTTTAGTACTTTGTTATTTACTCCATCCGTCCTAAGAAATGTTATTTACCTAAAAAAATTCAGTCAAACATAACCAAAAACCAACCTACAATAACAATAACCCAAATTTTTAGTCAATGACTTGGAAAAGTGTGAAAAGACATGTTGATTAGTCGCCTAAAACACTTGATTAATTGATGTTGTAAATTATTTTTTGACTGAAATTTTTTGACTAAATAACAATACTCAAATCTTTTAGGGTGTGTTTGGATTAGGAGAGAAAGAGGGAAGAGAGAGTGAGGGAAAAGAGAAATAGGTGAGAATTATAGTAGATTAGGAGGGTTTTTTGGTTGTAGACAAAGTGACAATTACTACTAGAAACTCACGCACCCCACTGTTAGGTCTCAGGTTTAAACCGAGACATAATATTCAACCTAACAATTTTGACATTTGCCAATTGAGTTAAGCATTACTAATATCTCAAAATCCAATATATTTATTAAAATAAAACTCCGATTTCAATTTCAATTATCAAGTTCAATGCTTATCTAAAAAAATGATCAAGTTCAATTCTCTCTCTTTTTCATAGTGCGTTGAATAATAATTTTAATTCAAGTAAAAATTTTAAAAAGTGAATTGAAAACTTTAAAAACTATAAATGAAATATGGATAGTAAAATACACTTAAAAAAAATTTAAAATTAGTTTTTTTTTATTAAAAAAAACAGCTACAATGAAAAAATATTCATTTATAATAAATGAATTAGAAAATTAAATCGTTCTAAAATAATTGTAGTCTCATATTATATAGGCTAAATTATAGTTTTAGTCCCCTTATTTTGAAAAATTAAGACATTTGATTCCCCTATTTTATAACTCGGACATTTAGTGTCCTTATTTTAAAAAACTCAACACATTTAGTCCAAAAGGGCTTTCTTTTCAGTTTTTATTGTTGACCTGGCTTCTTGTCTTGATTCAAAGTTAAGTTGGCATGTCTTAGCATGTCTTATATATGTTCTTAATAACTAAGGTAGCTTGATTTTGACATTGATACATGTTCTCCCTCTCTTATTCAGGTGGGTCATTTGCATACCTTAGAGTAGAGTTGGGAGACTTTGTTTCTTTTATAGCTGCTGGAAACATCCTCCTTGAGTATGTTATATCCAATGCCGCAGTAGCTCGGTCATGGACTTCCTATTTTGCCACAATCTGCAACAAAGATCCTGATGACTTTCGCATTATAGTCCACAACATGAACCCTGATTACGGCCATCTTGACCCTATAGCCATTGGAATCCTCACTGCCACCACCATCATAGCGGTGTACAGCACCAAAGGCTCTTCCATCTTCAACTACATTGCTTCAATCTTCCACATGCTTGTCATTGTCTTCATTTTAATTGCCGGCCTCATCAACGCCAAGACCCAAAACTTCACTGCTGATTTTGCTCCTTATGGAGTTCGTGGTGTGTTTCAAGCTTCAGCTGTTCTTTTCTTTGCTTACGTAGGTTTTGATGTAATTGCAACTATGGCTGAGGAAACTAAAAACCCTGCTAGAGACATTCCTATTGGCCTTATAGGCTCAACGGTGATTACTATCATGGTGTACTGTTTGCTAGCAGCTACACTATGTCTCATGCAAAACTACAAAGACCTTGACATAAATGCTCCTTATTCTGTTGCGTTTAGCGTTGTGGGAATGGATTGGGCTAAGTACATTGTTTCACTAGGAGCATTGAAGGGAATGACAACTGTGTTGTTGGTTGATGCAGTTGGTCAAGCTCGTTATTTAACACACATTTCACGTACTCACATGATGCCTCCTTGGTTTGCTCTTGTTGATGACAGAACGGGGACACCAATGAATGCTACAATTGCAATGCTTGCAGCTACTGTCGTCGTTGCTTTCTTCACTGACCTTAAGATTCTCTCTAACCTCTTGTCAATTGCAACGCTCCTCATCTTTATGCTTGTGGCGTTGGCGCTTCTAGTGCGTCGCTACTATTCAAGTGGGGTAACAACAAAGGGGAATCAAGTGAATCTCATTGTGTGTCTTTGTTTGATTTTTGGGTCTTCAATTGGAGTTTCAACTTATTGGGCAAACAGTGATGGGTGGATTGGGTATACAATATCTGTGCCGATATGGTTTATAGGGACAGGTGGTCTTTGGCTTTGTGTTCCAATGGCTAAGAAGCCTAAACTTTGGGGAGTGCCTTTGGTTCCATGGATACCTTCTTTGTCTATTTTCATTAACATATTCCTTCTTGGCTCTATTGATAGACACTCATTTATTAGATTTGGAATCTGGACCGGGTTTCTATTGGTATACTATGTGTTGCTGGGGTTACATGCATCATATGACACAGCTAAGGAGTTTGAGAGTAGAAGGAGTTCTGAAAGCAGTGAAAAATGAGGAGTTTAGAGCAGCGATAGAGCAAGTGCCTAGTACAACAGTTTCCAATTGATATGCAGTTACTATATAAGCCCTGTCTATGTATTTGTGATGCTATGTCTAGATATTTCAAACGGTTGGTAAAAATCCATCAGACCATTCATTCATTTTATAGTGCAATGCATGTACAACATTCATCATCAAATAATCAACCAGATCTGTTGTTTTATCACACAATGCTTGCATCAAATATTCATACATGGTCCTAACAGATCATCAATTAAATCACAAGCTTAACAAGTCATGAAAGAAATAACATTTGCTCGTCTAGGACTTGTAAGTCAAGATATAACAAGAATGAACCAATCACACGGACATCTTATATGCCATTTTCGCAAACTTGTCTTCCTCATATACATATACATACTGATATTCGTCTAACCCTTATATCGAGAAAATTCAATGAAACCATTGCTGGCTGCAATATCATATACATGTACACAGCAATATCTTTGTGTGGCAGCAACTGTGATAATGTGTCATATACTGTACCCTTTATATATGACCACGCTATTTCTTATCCGTTGTAACGCCAACGACAACATTGCTCACCTGTGACATGCCAAATTGTTTTTAAGTAAATCTCACTATGCTAAGAGCAACAGGAGAATCAGTCAAGTGCAGTAGAAAAAGACAACCAAACTATCAATGAAAAGCAATAATGATTACCAATTTCCCACTTGAATCAACAGACATTGGATTTTCTACCACCACTGTTTGGCTCTGAGATTGCGGCATTGACTGCAGGTAGTGAAATAGAATCATATGCCCATTCATACAATCAAAACCGCTGAAAACAAAATTAAAACTAAAAACATACTGTTGATGTAGAAGGTAATGTCGGGTTGGTTGTCCCATGAGGTCTATGAACAGGAATCGGAAGTCTTCCATTGGACATCTACAAAAGAGGAGCAAAAGCAAGGAAACAGTATGACAAAATCAACTCAAAAAATTATACATACAAAATAAATAAACATCATATTTGCAACTTGCAAGAAACGGAAGTTTAGGGATTTGTAAAAGTAAGACTAGCACCAGAAGGCTTCAACATCTTCGAAATTGTTTATGTATGAAAGCCTTACCTATTCGAAAACACTGGTGATAAGTTGCAAACTACAAATGCCTACATACATGTAACACACTTCGCTCGAGTCATAGAACTGGTTACAAAGTAGTTAAAGAATTGATTAGGTGGCTATAGTAGGAAGGACATGGGTTGTAGTTAAAGCGTAGGAGGTTAGAAGGGTCATTCTTAATCATTAGCTTTGGGGAATCGAAAAGTATCTCAGTTACACAGATGGGTGGCCTTTTGTGGGAGGGAAAAACCCTTGAAATCCTTTTTCAATAAAAAGATTTATTCTTTTTCTTTCTTTCATTCTAGCCCCCAATTCTTGTTGCGAGTTGGTAACACTGCTCCATATCAAATTTGCTTAATCTTTTCCCCATTTCACCTTATTTTTTGAGGTATTTCTATTACTCTAATTTTGACATGATGGAGAAAACTAGTTTATGCAGAAGCTAACCAACAACCAAAAAGTCTTAATAGGACATATGATATCTAATAACATATGCTATTCATTTTATTCTTTTATGCTCAAATTATAAACACAGTGTACTCAATCCAGCAACAGCCCCAAATCCTAAGTCTGTAGTGAGATGGGAATCTTGAATCGGTAAAGGCAGTAAAAAACTCGCTTAATTAAAAAAAAAAAGGAACTCCATGTTATCCCGTTTCTTTTTGAAAAGTCAAACAATGAAAAGAAGGTCAAACTTCCATTCTCTTCCTATCAGTTTCCTTTCCTCTTGCTATCTTTTCTTCTCCCTTCAAAAATTCCCAATAAATTCTAAGTAGTCCGAGTACGGGTAAATGACACGGAAGAAAGAAGAGTTAGGTACAGACATCTTGTTTTTATGATTTTAATAATGAGAGGAATGGAGTTGGTACAAAAGACTTTATGAAACACGTTTTTACCTGCAGGTTAAAACATACCAAGAGAAATGAATGATATTTGGAAGATGTTTTGTGCTCTTCTTTCTGAGAATTTCTTGATATCAAAACCCTAGAAGCAAAATCACGACTACTTAACATACTATATGTCCTATTCTTTCCTGTAGAAAACTTGTAGCATATACTCCAGAGGAGAGATGATTTCTAACTTTTCTTCAGTCCTTGCCCATTTAGAGGCACCACTTTCTCTCAAAAATAGGAACATGGGTGGGGGGGGGGGGTTGTTCTTTCAAACTTAGATATTACTGAATCTAAGATCAAGTATAGCTAGAGTGTCTTGAGTCTTGACTCCCGAGTCAAGTTTCTCAATAGTTTTGCAGAATAGAGAGAGAAAAACGACTTCCAAATTTTAAATAACAACCCACAAACGGACACACCAGATTTTCCTGAATTTTAAGATGTTTCAAAACGTCAAATCAGCACCAACCAGCTACATCCTCTTATTTTTCAAATCCAGTCAATCCTAAATTTTTACCACTTACTGAGTGATGAAAGCAATGGCCAAGGAAACCATGTAATAGAACAATTATTTGAATGCAACAATAAAATTAAGAATAACGTGACTGCAGGAAGTCAACTTAATTTGCATTAAAATGGGGCCCAGATTATGGGAGAGAAAAAATACTTAAAATTTTATCTTAAAATATTTGAAGCATTGTTGACAATAAAATGTCAATACCCAGATTATCTGTAAATACCAACTTACATTGATATTTGTAATGTAGTGACAAACAGCACATTTGACTGAGGGAGCTCCATAAGGATACATGAGTGTTGTCCGGCAGTTACCGCAAGGGACATGGGCCATTTGATTAGATGCTTTTTAATGTACACAGAACCCATCATCGGAAAGTCAGTAAACATCAATCAATTGAATAATAAGCATGGGTTACTACAATATATCATGGAATTCTTTATTGGAATGACATGTGATGCAAACAGAACCAATTAAAGGAAAACTACATAAGCATCCAACATTTTGTAGCGTGAGCAAACAAGATTTTATGCATATATTAGGCCCTTATGGAAGAGTTCCAAGAAGTAAAATGAATGTCATTCATCAAGAGAAACAGTCACCAGAATAGAAAAGACAAAATGAAGCACTAACCTTGGACTAAAACTGCAAGTAGTAATATGCAGTTCAACTTATCAAGAATAGAATCAAAGAATGACAACCAAAAAATGATTATGAAAGTATATCTTTTAACAAATAAATAAAACTCAACCCCAGATGAACAAGTAGTTGGTTATAAATGACATAGTATTTTCCTGCCAGTTCTTATAACACTGTCATGTTTTTATAATTTTATGATTTAATATGATTCTTCTCCAAACTGTAAGAAATAGGCAGGTAAGGACAAAAATAAAGAACCAGCGTGTTTGCTGATCCAGTATATTCAAGGAGGCTCTCTCTATTTCGACTAGAATCGAATCCTTGGGGGGTGGGGGGGATCTGGTACAGAAAGATTTGCTGAAATTAAAAATTCACATATAGTAATTAAATTAGTACAAAGTAATCTAACAAATTGATCCATCTCTTCCCTGGAACTTTTGATGGTGGGAGCTTTTACGCTTATAGCACTAGATTGCCATATGTTTTTCTAGTAAAATAATATATTATGAAGTAAGGAAATTTTTACACAAATTACAAAATATGATTTTCCTACTTTTCTCATTTGAAATTCAAAGCCATAAAATATTCACATCGTTTTTTCCACTCTACAACATCCATTCACCGGCATAGGAGCTTGAATGCCACCTTTTTTGAAAAGCATTTTAGCAAAATCCAACCTCTTTTCAGTCATTGGAGCCAGTGGGTTTGCATGGCTTGATCCCAAAGACATAGATAAATTGGTTTTTTTTTTGCATAAAACCTGATTGTTATTAGCTTCATATTAAGCTTTGCAGAAAAAGATAGGGAATTTAGATGCCATAACTACTTCGCCACTAGTCTGATGTTATTAGTAACCAACCAACATAACAAGACTAAGCTTAATAAGGATGCCATGACCAACATAACTACTTTGCCCCTCATCCTTTTTAGCGCTAAAAAATCTCCTAAACAACCAAATGACCCCCTCCCATGCAAAAGGAATCTTGCTATTTATTTCTATCATATCTTCTGCATTAAAGATATTATGAACAAATCAAGAAAATAAGGATGGAATCTGGACAAGGAAGGCTAGATTAATACAAACACCATAAATGAACTCAAAAATTAGTAGCAAAATAAAAAGCACACATTTAAAAGTTATTCCAATTCATGCGTACAAAAGAGCGATATCAACTATGAACTGTGCCCAGAGGTCCAACAATCAAATCATTTACTAACCCCCTTTCACAACCTATCAAAGTATGGATCAAAACATACACTCAAGGATACATAAGAAATAAGCAATGATCACCTTAATACACCCCTGTTGACCCCCACACCAGGATTTGGGAACATCACAAGCAATCCAACAAAGCATCACAATAACAAAATAGAAGATTTATATTATCTAGCAAAATAACACGCAGTCCAGAAATCAATACCAAGAACCGCCCGTCTAGCAACAACAAATAAATATACAGTACAGTACCTGGAGCAAGGTTTACAGTGTGACAGCAGGAACATCTGACACTTGTAGCTCCACGCGTGTACATTAGCAATGTCCTACAGCCTCCACAATAAAGTTGAGACATATCCATCCCTGCAGGGACATCAGTATGGTAAGCAGTCCTAAGCATCAACTTAGAGTCTGAAAACATGTAAATATCTAATGCAGTAGGCTGCGTGAACTGTTTCTAGCTTAAAGTCCCAAATTAATTTCAAAGTGAATAATTTGCATATATTAAATTGTGAAAGACTGGGTGATGCACCAATATATAAGGTAAGTTACTCTAATCTGAAAATTTTAATAACGTGGTCAAAAACAGCCATGTAGCTTACCAGGAGGAGGAACAGGGGTAATAGTGTTGCACAATGCACAACAAACATTGGTTGCTCCTCTAGGGTAAAGCAGAATGCTCCTACAACCATTACACACAAGTTGGCTCTGCATAGCTGCAACCTACAATGTTAAAGGAAGTTCAACCAAAATGAAACCATAGAAGTTAAAACTATCCAAGCATCACACACAATTTATTTAGTCAATAATCTAATCTTGATTAAAAGAAGTTTAATTTAATTAATAAAAAACTTCCAATGCTTGTCGAGCACAAAGAGAGTGTCTAACACAGAATTGAAACAAGAAAACAATAGCAATGAAGTCCCAAGTTAGAACAGGTATCCAGGCATCAAAATGCCTAATTCAAATAAATAAATAAAAAAAAAAACGCCTATTCTGAAGACTAACATGAGAAACCTAATATTCAAAATGTTCAATCTTTATATACTTCAAATCCCAAAACGCGTCAAAAACAAAGCTCGACAAGAAAATCGAAACAATATAAATAACAAAGGAAGGATCTGAGAATACCTGTGGCTCTAGAACCCTGCTCTGCAACAAACCGATTGAGGAAACCAAGTCAAACAACAAAATGATATGAATTAATTGATAATAATATTTTCTTTCCTTTTGGGGAGAAAACGATGATGGGAAGGGGGAAAAGGAAAGGAAAGAAATCTGAAATGTTGGTAGAGAATTGAGGATTGGGATTATTAGATTCTAAATAGAGAGAAGGGAGGAAAGGAAAATGAAAAGTGACCCAATCCTCTCTGCTCTTCTTCCTTCCTTGAAACTTCTGCTACCGATATTTCTCCGTCATCTCATTTTCCTCTACTTCGTCATTCTTACACACTTGTTTCAATATTTCTTCCGTGACAATTAGTCTACTTTTTTTTTCTTTAATTTAAATTATCGTAAAACATGTCGGTGATTAAATATTTTTTGGTCACACTATAATTAAACGGTTTTTTTTTTCGCACCCCCTCCTTCTCTCCTACACCCCCATAACCCAATAAAACCCAAAAATACCCCTGTTTTTTAAAAAAAATAATTGAAAATTTCGGAATTACCTCTAAAAAAGGTAATTTCAGTTCAAAAAATAGGGTATTTCGGATTTACCTTGTAAATCCAAAATACCCCCTATTTTGAACCACAATTACCTTTTTTAGAGGTAATTCCGAAATTTTTAATTTTTAATTTTTTTTAAAAGTTTGTATATTAAATTAAGATTTAAACGCGTTTTATTTTTAAAATACGATATGAACGATTTACGATTTAAATAACAATACGTCAATCAGGGCACAATCACAAACAGAGAAAATGGTGTCCATTTCGAGAGTCCAAACCCCATTTTATGCGAAGCTTAACGGCGACATCACATTTGAAGCTACGAAAGAAAAATAACAACTAAGGTGCACGCGGAGGGTGACAGCAAAGTCATTTCGGATCATTTATCGCTACCCCCACTATGGGCGATAATAATCGTGTTCAGTGGTCCACCATGGATGTGAAGAACAACGATGGCGTTCGAGTAATGATGGACCGTTTTGACATATTTCAGATGCGGAGTCCTATTCATGTATTATTTCGTTTCGTCATCAAAAACGCGTCTTTAATTAATTTTAATTTGTTTTTCATTAATTTTATTTTTTTTCCACAAATACCGTAAAAACCACGTAAATCCGGTAGCGGGTTTGTGGTTTTCCGGAATTACCAAAAACTGAGGTATTTTCGGTTCACAAAATGTGAACCGTGTGAACCGGAATTACCTCAGTTTTTGGTAATTCCGGAAAATCACAAACCCCCCTACCGGATTTACCTCTTCTCTAAGGTAATTCCGAAATTTTCACTATTGTTGGGGGCATTTTTGTCCGAAACGATATTTAGGGGGGTGTAAGTGATAATGAGGGAGGTGTAAAAAAAGCCTAATTAAAATGGTTGTTTTTTTTCATACCCCACCTTTACCCCTTATACCCCACATTAATGTCAAACCCCAAAATACCCCTTTGAAATCTATTTTTTTTTTAAAAAAAAGACAAATCGTATATATGTTTTCATGGACATATATACGATGTCTATATTAACACATCGTATATATTTCCTAACGACGTATATACGATTGGCTGCGAAACTTGCAATCGTATATAATATTATACATTGATATAATACTTAATTTTATATATATATATATATATATATATATATATATATATATATATATATATATACTTCTTGTGTTATATATTATATATATAATTTTTTTATATTATAGTGTTTTCGGAATTTGTATTAAATAGTGTATATCATAAAAGGTATTTAATGAATTTTATATTTTATTTGTCTTTTCTCCAAAAAAAAAAAAGTAAATTTTATATTATTTATATATTTGTCACCAAACAATATATTGGACACAGATATTGGATAAACAAAGTATTACTGAAGAGCTTATCATGTATTAGTTTTTGTCGTGTACCTCAGTGCAAATTAAACACCATTAACGATAAAGAAGATTAGATAAACAAATAAAGGCTTAAGTCTTTTGTAAAGGGTATATGTTGGACTAATTTGAAATTACAAAACACGATCTAGGTCGTACAAAATATTATTGTCATTATGAATCTTTGATATATTGACGGTTGTCAAGACACCTGTTTATAGATGATGTTCTGTTTTTGTTTTTCTGTGAGGCCACTCCCCAGCAAATCCAAATAGTGTTGGACACTTTTGATGATTATTTTGCTAAGCTTTTGGTGTGAAGGTGAATCCGACAAAGTCTAAGGGTTTGTTTAGGAGTTTAGAAGAGAGGGGAGGGTTTTAAGGGGAGTGGAGTGGATAGAAATATATAAAAATACTTCATTTTAGGGCTTATTTTTATAATAAATATTTTTGTGTTCATTTCTGTAGGAATTGTAAAAAAGAGATCATGCGCTTTAGTAGCGTTTATAAAAAAGCGCTAGCCATTTTAATAACACGCTACACCATTTAGTAGCGTTTTAAAATAAAACGCTACCTATTAGGTAACACGCTAGACGGATCCTAGCGCTTTTTACTCAAAACGCTAGCAAATTAGAAAACACGCTAGGCGGATCCCTAAGCGCTTTTATTCAAAATGCTAGCCAATTAGAAAACACGCTAGATAGATCCTAGTGTTTTTTAGAAAGCGCTAGCTATTTAGAAAACACGCTAGAGCGGATCCTAAGCGCTTTTATTCAAAACGCTAGCCAATTAGAAAACACGCTAGATAGATCCCTAGCGTTTTTATAAAACGCTATGTATTTAGTAAACACTCTAGACATATCCTAGCGCTTTTACTCAAAGCGCTAGGTATTTAGAAAAACACGCTAGATAGATCTCCTAGCGTTTTTAGAAAACGCTAGGTATGGTTAAATAATTTTTTTGTTTCCCGTTGATTGAGCTACTTCCTCTTTCATTAACACTCTTTGAAGAAACGCAAAATCACTCACCCGAAGCATAAAACCCTAACACCACGATAACTCTATTTTATATAGAGTATTTCATATGTTTAAACTTAGTATTTGCTCTCTTTCAAGTAATAATAAAGAGTTTATATAGTATTTAGTGTGATATATGATATCTTGAGTGATTTGAATGGATATAGTTATTATTAGGCCATTTTGGATATATTGTGGTATGTTTGATGTTTTTGTTGGTCTGAGTCTCAATCTTTATGCGCATCAATGCTCTGACAGCGATCTGCATCAGTCTGCGCTACTTGGTGAATAAGCGACTGTTTCATATGCATCCACATGCAAAGTGATGACCTCTGCCTGCTTCCCCCGATGCCATCCAAACTTGTATAGTAGGCGCCTACCATTCACACATAGCTATAGGCTTAGCTTTGAAGAGTCACCAACATAGGGACACTTGTTCTAACACCATGGAACCGCCCTATATGATAAGTCAAAGATTTCAACATGGATAAACCTCGGAAAGCAACTACGACTATGATCCACTCAAGATGACTTCAACATGAAGGAAGGAAGCACCTCACTTGAAGGCTATAAAAGGACCTCACATCTTCATTTGGAAATATATCACAATCCATAAGTTAGATCAAAATTTCAATATACATAGTTAGTTTTTATATTTTTAGAGGAAGAGGAAGGAATTCATAAATCCTCCTTAACTCATTTTCATAGTGTTTGTATAGTGCTAAGGAGTAATGCTAGTGCATTGCTAGAAGACTTCATACAAAGGTTTTCAACATTTGTAACTTTACTCTTGTTGTTTCTCTTTTGTGATTTCTATATATATAAACATGGTCTATTCGGTTTATATATATCTTGCAATGTCTCTTGTTAGCTAAACCTTTCTTAGTTGGAATGTTCTAATCATTTAATGAGCTTTTAAGTAAGTATGTTGCATGTATGTATGTTTGTACTTTAGTTCTTGCTTGATAATCTTTTCAAAACTTATTTTGAACTTGATCACTTAGAATAAGTAGATTTGTAAATGACCGGACATGGCTTACAATTAAGAACTCAAGAACTAATATGGGTGAATGTTTTACATAAAGAAAACTTTGTGAAAACCATGCTAAGTCCTAGGCATAGGATAGTATAGTCCATAGGATAATTGTGGGTACTTAAAATACAAGAGTGAATTCACTTAAGCAAAGTGATACTTGTTAGGAGGCAAGATTGGCACTAACACCCCCTTTCTTTCTTGCATAGAACAAGGATCATAAGAATTTGGTAATGATACTCTGAAGAAAGTGACCGAAAGGCACATAGCTAATGCTGTGTGACATTGGTCTGTGCATCACATCTTGCATCATACACTTTTAAGTAAATTACTTGATGAAGACATTCCAACTAGCTTTTCTCTTTTACACTATCAACATTCTTTCTTAGTTTTCTAACTTAGTTGTGATCATCAAACAAAATCCAAAATTATTTTGTTACTTAGTGACTTTACACTTTATTACTTTATATTTGTTTTAAAAGTGAGTTTTTCAATCTCTGTGGGTTCGATCTTTTTACTACTTGTTTTTGGACAGTGTATACTTGCACTCAAGTGTATGTGGCATTTCCACACATCACACCCTAACTCAAATTAACATCATCTCTCTCAACGAAAATCATCTCTCTCAGTGAACATCATCTCTCTCACTCAGACAACATTGGTGAGTTTTCTGTTCCTTTCTCTGTTTCTTGTTAGATATTAATTGTGGGTTCTAGTTTAGAAATATATTAGTTTTGTCACTTGTGCACACTAGACTCTTCTTCTTTTTTTTCACCACTAGCCTCTTCTTGTTACACATAAATTAATTGTTTGGAAGACTAGACTATATGGTTCCTTTGTCTTGACCAAAGGACCGAGAATAGAAATAGAATATGATATAAATATAGCTTGGGAAAATAAGGAGTGGAATTGAAAAAAATTTAAAAGAGGAAATTTTGTTTGTTTTTATATGAATTGATTCTTCATTATATTCGAATTGCTTGATGGGTCATATGTTAAAGTTCTCTTCTCGGGGTTTTATTATAAATATTTGGCAATTATGGATAGAAATTGGATGTACGCCAATCGTGCGTCCAAGGAGTATGCATTTGGAGTGGATTATTTTGTGAAATTTTGTCTTTGTTGAGCGTTTAGGGACTTCTAGTGGTATGAAATGTCATTGTTTAAGGTGTTGTTATGTAAAATCGATTCATCGCAGAGGAGTTGACCACGACATTTAAAAGCGAATGGAATTGATCAAAGTTACACTTGTTGGATAATGCACGGTGAGAAAAAGGTGAATCTTCAAATATGAATGATATTAGTAAGAGATATGCGCGCCCGGTTGACACGGAACACATTCATTTGATGCGAACGAATTTGAAGAGATAGCAAAGGTGGTTGAAGAGGATCTTAATGATTGTCTGAAATGTTTGAGAAGTTGATAAGCGATGCGAGAGACACCATTGTATGCGGGTTGTAATGAATTCACAAAATTATTATTGTGATCAAGTTGTATAACTTGAAAACTCGCCACGGATGGACGGATAAGAGCTTTACCGATTTACTCTCACTTTTGAAAGAAATGTTGCGAATGATAATGTGCTTCCTTCTCGGACGTATGATGCAAAGCAAATGTTGGGGTCTATTGGCTTGAACTATGAGAAGATACACGCTTGTCCGAATGATTGCATTTTATTTGGAATGAACATGCGTTGTTAAAGTCGTGTCCTAAATGTAATGCACCATGATATAAGAAGAAAGAGTACGCTCCACAAAAGGTGTTGTGGTATTTTCCTATAATTCCTCGATTTAGGCGCATGTATCGTAGTTCGAGAAGATGCAAAACACTTGACATGGCATGAGGATGAAAGGATTAAAGATGGTATGCTCGACACCGGCAGATTCTCCATGATGGAAAAAATCAATATTGAGTATCCTAATTTGGGGATGACCCAGAAACCTACGCCTTGCATTGTCTGCTGATGGATTTAACCCGCATACGGTATCGAGTAGCTCCCACAAGATACATGGCCCGTGATTTTGGCGATTTATAACTTACGCGCGTGGCTTTGCATGAAACGCAAATATATGATCTTTGTCTTTGTTAATTTACAGGCCCAAACAACGAGAAATGATATTGATGTATACTTGGCTCCTTTAATTGAAGACTTGAAGCAAATGTGGGAGATTGGGGTAGAGGTGTATGATGGGTTCGAGAGAAGAAAGTTTCACCCACGAGGGCTATGATCTTTGGCACAATTAACGATTTTCCTGCATACGGCAATCTATCAGAGTCTGATAACAAAGGCGGTGTGCATGCCCTATATGTGAAGATAACACAGATTGGATGTGGTTGGAACATGGTAAGAAGAATATCTATCTTGGTCATCGTAGATTTTTGCCATCAACTCATCACTATCGATTGTGGAGAAAGGCATTTGATGGGAATACAAAAACACGTAGAGCTCCCCGCCTTTGTGGCGAGCAGTATTTGAAAAGGTGGAAGATTTGAACATTAAATTTGGGAAGCCTTTTGCGGGAGAGATTGCCAAACGGGGTGGAAGAAAAAGTCGATTTTCTTTGAGTTGCCATCTTTGGAAGTCATTATATGTAAGGCATTTCATTGATGTGATGCATGTTGAAAAGAATGTCTTGAAAGTGTCATTGGTACCTTACTCATATATGCGGGTAAGACTAAAGATACCATCAACTCAAGGTTGGATTTGGTTAGTATGGGTTTGAGACTGAATTGGGTCAGGTAAAGAAGGGTACACGTACATATCTACCTTGGCGGACTCATACTCTATCTAGAAAGGAGAAGACTGTCTTTTGTGAGTTTCTTCATGGAGTTAAAGTTCGGAGGATACTCTTCAAATGTGGCGACTCTTGTATCGATTAAAGACCTCGAGTTAAAGTCTCTAAAGTCCCACGATTGTCATGTTCTCTTGGAGAATTTGCTACCCATTGGTATACGATCCATTTTGCCTAAGAAAGTGCGTCGGACCTTAACCAAACTTTGTTTATTCTTTAAGGCGATTTGTAGTAGAGTGATTGACCTGGAAAGTTGCCAACATTGCAAAGAGAAATTCTTGTCACTTTGTGTGAGCTTGAGATGTATTTCCCACCTTCCTTTTTCGACATAATGATTCATCTAATAGTTCATGCGGTTAGAGAGACACAATTGTGTGGCCCATGTTACATGAGATGGATGTATCCGTTTGAGCGTTACATGAAGATATTAAAAGGATATGTGAAAAATCGATCACGACACGAGGTTGTATTGTTGAGCGCTACATAGTTGAAAGAGGCTATTGAGTTTTGCGGGCTATCTATCTAGTCTTGAATATTCGTGGGATTTGCAAGGTCTCGTCATGCGGGAAGGATTAGTAAAGGGATGACGGGAACTAAATTAGTGATGGTATCAAGGAAAGAACTAGAGCAAGCACACTTACGTTCTTCGCAATGATAGTGAGGTTGATTCATATGTTGCCAAGCACAAGGAGATTCTTAAGAGTCAATTCAGGGAAAGAAGCAAGTTTGGTTAGCAAAAGAACACAATAGGAGTTTCATAGTGTGGCTAAAACATCACATTGATGGTGAGTGTGTTTGAATCCTACTTGATTTCAAAAGATTGAGATGGTTAGCAAAAGGTCCAAATATACATGTCTTCTCTTACAATGACTATCTAATGAGCAGTGCACTTTCTATACAAAAGAACAAGATGATCGAGTAAAATGCAAAATAGTGGGGTGACTCTTGTAGCTCATTCTATGCATGCATCCGAGTGTCAAAGATAGAAATCCCATATATGCGAATATGTCTTACTTTGGCTTCATTGAACACATATGGGAGTTGGATTACAATATGTTTCAGGAGCTGTGTTCAAATGTGAATGGGTTGACAATAATCTTGGTTTCTGATTGATGAATTAGGGTTCATGCGGGTGAATTTCAACAAGTTAGGATATAAAGATGAACCTTTTATTTTAGCATCGCAAGCTCAACAAGTGTTTTATGTCACCGATCCGATTAATATCAATTGGTCTATTGTTCTATTGGTGACAAAAAATTTGTGTATAACAACGATGATGATGAAGCACCGATGATGTTGGTGTTGAGGGCGACCCTTTCTTGAGAACATCGGAACCAATAATAGGGGAAAATACTTCTATAGAGGATGTTGTATATTTTAGAAAAGATCATAATGATGGAATTATTATTCGTCGGAAAAAAATACCAAGGCTTGAATTGCAAATAAAATTTTATCTAGGAAAAGGAAAAGGTAATATAGACTTAATGATATCTCGTTATTTTTATTAATAGATAATATTTATATTGTTTTTGTAAATTTTACAATAACATGGATTATATATGTTATATTGCGGAGTCGGATGGCATCAACTTAGTGATCATGAGATCTAGTGGTCAAGGCAGTAGTCATTGAGGTTGTCTTTATTATATATGTTTCTAGCTTTAATTTGTAGCTACTTTTGAGTTTCATAATGTAAGTTACTTATTATGTTGTATGATTTGGATATATATTAATTATGTTGTAAGTAATTGTTAGTTTAATATGGTCTTTTGGTGATATGTACTACATATGTGTGTGTATCTATATATTGGTTTGTAATGATATATTGGCTGAATTTTGTTGGAATGTATTTTCTGAATTTTGTTGGAAGGAATGAATTTATAGGTTGTAATTAAAATGGAGAACAAACCAAAATAAAAAAATATTTAAAAAAATTCGATCGATAGGTAGCGTTTTAGAGTGAAAAGGCTAGAAATAAAGTTAAAAAATTCATTCAATACCTAGCGTTTTAAATATAAAGCGCTAGGAATTGTAAGAGGAGCTAGATGATCCCTAGCGTTTTCTGACGCTAGGAATGGTAGTAAAAAAGGTGTTATAGCATCCCCAGCGTTTTTACATAAAGCGCTAGGAATGTTAGTAAAAGGTGCTATAGCATCCCCAGCGTTTTTACATAAAGCGCTAGGAATGTTAGTAAAAAGGTGCTATAGCATCCCCAGCGTTTTTACATAAAGCGCTAGGAATGTTAGTAAAAAGGTTGTATAGCATCACTAGCGTTTTTACACATAAAAGCGCTAGGAATGGTAGTAAAAGGTGCTATAGCATCCCCAGCGTTTTTACATAAAGCGCTAGGAATGGTAGTAAAAGGTGCTATAGCATCCCTGGCGTTTCTGAAAACTAGGAATTGTAAAAAAGCGCTATAGCATCCCCTAGCGTTTTAACTTAAAAGCGCTAGGAATGGTAAACACGCGCTAGATGATCCCTAGCGTTTTATGTAAAAACGCTAGGGATGCTATTAAAATTTTTACAAGGCGCACTCTCTCATCTCCTCACACACTCACGTGAGGCGTCTCTTCATCTACCTAACTTCTCTCCACGACCCAGAAAACCTCCACGAACAACCCGGAACCCGAACAACCCGGAACTCACGTAGACCGTTCGCTCGTACCTTGCGAACCTCCACGACCGGGGAAACCCTCTTCGTTCATCTTCGTTCATCTCCTTGGTGCTACGACCTAGAAACCCATAAACGCGACCCAGGAAACGTAAAACGCAGAAACCATTTGTTTCCTTTTTCTGCACTCTCTCTCCTTGGTGCTATCTTACCACGCAGCTCCCTCCCATTTGTTTCCTTTTTCTGCACTCTCTCTCCCTTTCAAAAGGTATTTACGCACTCACGTACTCTCCACTCTCTCTTTGCAATGACTATTTGTTATGGTTTTTTATGGTTTGTTATGTATCTTTTGTATGGCTTTCTCTGTTACTTAATTAGCTCAATGTTGTATCTAATTAGTTGTTAGATTAGTCTAGCTTAGATAGCATTATTAACTTGACTAGTGCATGGCTTTCCTAGTGCATGGCTTTATCACATTTACTCTAGGTTCTTAGTGCATGGCTTTCCTATATATGTTTACTCTAGGTTATATACTTAGTGCATGGCTTTCCTATGTATGTTTACTCTAGGTTACTTAGTGCATGGCTTTCTTTGTTTAGTGCATGGCTTTCATATATATGTTTACTCTAGGTTATATACTTAGTGCATGTCTTTCCTATGTATGTTTACTCTAGGTTACTTAGTGCATGGCTTTCACTTTGTTACTTAGTGCATGGCTTCTTCTATATTTTGTTAAGTGTTTGTTGGTTCTAAACAATTAGAAAGCTAAAACTCACCGAGTCTATTTCATTTGGGTCATTGCAAGTCGGATGGCATCACATAGTGATCACGAGAGTAGTCGGGGTGGTGATGGGGTGATAGAAACACAAAGAAGTTCACTCCCGAGGAATTACATCGAAAAAGAATATCGTCCATCGGATAAGTAAAGGACACGAGAAATATAAGGTAAGTTAATTACTAATTATTAATGTTGTTCTCTACCTTTCCAAGTTATCTAATTATTTAATGATTTAATTATTTAAGGTCCGATGGAGTGTTAAAGGTTTGCCAATTGGAGACAACGGCACAAATTTAATTAGTTTTATTGGTACTAAGGTGAAACAAATCTTTCCAATTTCAATAAAAAGTTGGAATGAGAAAGATAATACTGATTTTGCCTAAATGAAAGATGATTTTTGGTCCTTAATACGGGTATATAATTTTAGACCTCTTTAATAATCTTATTTAGTGAATTTTTAGTTGTATTTATTTAATCCATTTTTATGTATAAGTAGAAACACTTTGATGTCGATGATGCCCAGAAGAGATTGGATACTCAAGGAAGCGGGAAGGTTGCATCGGGCATATAGAAGCGATGTGGGGAAAAAGTATCTCAAAGCGGCTGATGGGACCATCAGACAGAGCCTCCAACAACGTATGCGGAATTATAACTAAGGAGGATTGGACCAAATTTGTAGATATACGCACTCTGAGATCCGGATTTCTGGTTAGTATATTAATTATTTAAGTTATATATATATATATATATATATATATATATATATATATTTCACAACAAGATATCATTCATTAATGTATACTTATGTTTTTAAATAGAAAAAAGCAAAGCCAATAAAGTGAGAGCTTCTAATCCCGAGTACCCTTATAGAGGAGGTTCAAGTGGATATCAAATTCTTGAAGAAAGATTGGTAAGACACAATTAGTTTAATTTATTATGATTTAATGAATCTTTTAATTTACAGATTGATTAACAATTATTAAACTTAAATAGTTCTCGCAAGAGGGGAAAGATCCAACTCAAGAATCCCTTGATCGTTGTCTTTATCTCGGTTAGAGGCCCGACAAAACAAGGATGGGGAGATTGTGGATCCGAAAACTAAGGAGGTCAAGGACAAAATTGTAAGTATTCCAAAATTCATGTATTGTAATTTTAATTTTATGATTCTTAGCAAGTTGGAATTTGTGTTTGACTATATTTTTTTAATCCGTTACTCGATTTTTTTGACACGTGAACATATTTTTTATTGTCGATTAAATTTCTTTGACACTTGTTTATTATTTTTATCCGTTACTCGATTTTTTTGACACGTGGACATATTTTTATTGTCGATTAAATTTCTTTGACACTTGTTTATTATTTTTATCCGTTACTCGATTTTTTTGACACGTGAACATATTTTTATTGTCGATTAAATTTCTTTGACACTTGTTTATTATTTTTATCCGTTACTCGATTTTTTTTTGACACGTGGACATATTTTTATTGTCGATTAAATTTCTCTTGACACTTGTTTATTAATTTTATCCGTTATTTATGTTTGTGCATCGCCAAAGCATATCACAATCTGTATCACAAGGAGATTTAGCAGATTGTGATGGTCAACAAGATGTCCTTGCTCGTGCCTTGGGAAGGGAAGAGAGACAGGGGTCGGATTAGAGGTTATGGATATGGGATTCCTCCTACAACCGTGTTTGGGCAAAGAGCCAAAGCAAGGGTGCGCGGGATTGTAAAGTCATGGCGGCAAAGTATGACGAGCTATCCAAGAATGTTCTTTGTGTTAATGGAAAGAGAGCAGGATGTTTAAGCGACTCTTGGCACAAAGGATTGGTGCACCATCCCCGCTTTGCACCACCCCTCTTTGAACCTATTGAGCTCTTTGCACCCCATAGCGCCCAGAGATATTTGCACCATCCCTTCAACACAGGTATTTAACAAAACTCGACACTTTTTTGTACATATGTATTTGATAAAATTATCATGTATATTTATTTTTCTTTATAATTGATTTAGGATAAGCTGTGAATGTGAGCTATATATTGCAAACCCACATCGAAAGGTTGCGAGTGGGTTTGATATGTAACCAATTGAGTGCCACATCGCACAATTTACCCATGCACGAAAACCATTTGAGAGTTAGGGTAGACTATTCAATAGAAGTCCGCACCATTGCACATTCCAATTGCTAATGCGGATATATTTCTTTGTGGATCAAACACTTAGTACTTTTGTGGCATGGCACGAACAACTTGTCGTTGTAAGTGACAATATTTTTGTTAATAAGTTGATGACTATAATGTGTGTTAACTAACTAATTAATCATTTTTTTAATATATACTAGGTACCCCAAGTGTCGACGACCCCCCTTCAATAAAAGTGTCCCGACCTTCCCTTCCACTACCAAACTCTCCCGACCATCTACTTATACTGACCCGGTCCAACATGTTGGTCAATTTCCCATTGATGAATTCCGAAGTACATCGATTCTCTAAAGGTCCACATCACTCAAAAAATGAACCCGGACGACCAAATTTTTCTACGGCCGATAACATTGTGGGCACGAAGAGCGGTTGGTAATGATCAACATGGAGGATCCGAAAGCTATAGTTGAAATGGATTGGGCCACCGCCTTCGATATTAGAGTATACGAGGTATGTATTAAATTATTTGTACACAATAGTTGTTTATATTAGAGTATATATTAGAGTATATATATGAGGATCTCGAAAGTTGTATATATATTATTTATAGGTTTTTGTACAATCGTCTTACGGGTCCCTTACATAGCGGACACGAAGTATTTCTTCTTGTGTCCGGCGTGTATCGTTGTGTTTAAGCAAGGTAATACAGAGGAACGTATTATGGCTATTAAGAGTGAAATACAAAGTTATATCCATTCACGCTTCATGGATGCCAAGCATTTGAAGAGGCGACTCTTTATTTTTGGCACCACTCAATAATGGGTGAGAAATTTAGTCTTCAATCACTTGTTTAATTATTTTGAGGATTGTATTATAGTGTAAATTAATGTGTACTCATTCGTGATTCATTTACTTGAGAGCAACATTGGGTACTCTTTGCAATAAACCCTAAGCAAAATGTTGTCTACTATCCTGGATTCACTTCAAGGCCATTACAACGTCTCACGTGAGACTTCGTAGAGATGGTTGAGAGGTGTGTATGTGTAACCCTCTCATTTTAATTTGTATAATTTAATATATGTATTTTGTTCAACTTAACGTTATATATATATATGTATGACGTTCTGATGCTGCTTTGAAAGAATACTTGGGATTATCTACGAGTAAAACAAGATGGCTACCCATAAGCGTAAGCTTTTTAAGAATCATTCTTATAATTTTAATTGAATTTTTGGTCATAAAAATGTGACAATTAAGTTATAATGATCTTTTGCTTTGTAGTGTCCTAAACAACCAAATAACAATGATTGTGGGTACTACGTTATGAGGTTTATGAAAGAGATTATCACTCATGACAAAGTAACAATCCCAACCAAGGTAACTACTTAGATTTCTTTTTATATTGATATTATAATACTTACTCACATTTAATAAACATTTTAATTCTAATTTTATTTCATTTTATTTTTCAAATATTTTCCGACTTTAAAAATATCCGAATTACTCTTTGAACAACTTACAGTGAAGAGGGGAGTGGTGCAGCTTTTGTTTCTAGCTTTTTGTAGCAAGTTTTGAGATTCATAATAGTTTAGTTATTATATATGTTGTATATATTGGATTTATATTATGTTGTAAGTACTTCTTAGAATGATATATATTGGATTGGAAATATTATTTGATGAATTTTGTTGATAGAATTTTGTTTGAATGATATTGGATTGAAATGTATTTTCTGAATTTGTTTGGAAGGGAATGAATTTATAGGTTGTAATTAAAATGGAGAACAAACCAAAATAAAAAAATATTTAAAAAAATCAGTCAATAGGTAGCGTTTTAGAGTGAAAACGCTAGAAATGAAGTTAAAAAATTCATTCAATACCTAGCGTTTAAAAATTAAGCGCTAGGAATTGTAAAGAGGAGCTAGAGGATCCCTAGCGTTTCTGAAACGCTAGGAATGCTAATAAAGGTGCTTTATAGCATCCCTGCGTTTTACATAAAGCGCTAGGTATGGTAGTAAAAAGGGCTATAGTATATCCCTAGCGTTTTAATTTAAAAGCGCTAGGAATGGTAGTAAAAGAGCTATGAGATCCTAGCGTTTTACATAAAACGCTAGGTATGGTAATAAAAGGGCTATATAGTATCCCTAGCGTTTTAATTTAAAATGCTAGGAATGGTAGTAAAAAGAGCTATGGGATCCCTAGCGTTTTTATTTAAAACGCTAGGAATGGTAGTAAAAAGAGCTATGGGATCCCCAGCGTTTTACACAAAACGCTAGGAATTGTAAAAAGCGCATTTGGGTCAATGGCTAACGTTTTATATAAAACGCCACGTATGTCCAAAACATTTGGGTCAATGACTAGCGTTTTTAAAACGCTACTAATGGGGTGTACGCATTAGTAGCGCCCGAATTTCTCTAGCGTTTTTTTAAAGCGCTACCAATGCCTAAAAAAGCGCTAGCCATCCTAATCTGTATTTGGCGTAGTGGTTATATATTATATATATATATATATATATATATAGTATTATATATATATAGTATTTTTGGAATTTGTATTAAATATTATAAAAGGTATTTAAGTAAATTATATATTATTTTATTTGTCTTTTGTAAAAAAAAAAAAATTTATATTATTTATTTGTATTGTCTGTTTATCACCAGACAGGAGATATTGGACACATATATTAGATAATAGTTGTCTTATTAGTATTACTGAAGAACTTATCATATACTGTTTTTTGTTGTGTATCTCATTGCAAATTAAACGCACCATTAATGATAAAGAAGCTTAGAAAAACAACAAAAGGCTTAAGGTGTAAAGGTTATATGTGCTCTAAGAAGGTCCTAGATAGATTCTAGAGCCATTTGCAAGAGATATCCTCAATCCAATTTGTGGCTAATTTGGGTTACCATTTCGGTTTTCCTATGGTCTAGGGAAGACCTGTGACACTTGCTTTTTATAAATAAGACTTGTTTTAGAGTTGTTTTATTAATCTAAGTGTGTTTTTGGGCTTAGAAAAGGTCTAGGTTGTAACACCCCAATATTGCTTAACAAAACTATATTTTATGCATTAGTAAGCTTGAGAGTAATAGGTTTATGACACCTCATATTTGCTTAATTAAGACGTGGAATAAGCAAAGTGTGGAGAAATTTTATGTAAATGTTCACCTGTTGTGACTAGAAAGTAATTTTTTCTACATTGCAAAAATCATATATCGACTACTTGTATATGTATATTGGTCGTGTCATATCTTTATTTTTAAAAAGTTCTTATATTCCTGTATTCGTATCGTATCGTACTAAGTATTCGAGCTTCTGAGGTTCTATGAGGGGTTGCCACTTAATGGCGACCACCCTTGCTTGGTTATACTAAGTTGAACGTTGATGGGAGTTGCTTTTTGAATGGGGAAATCACTTCTGGTGGCCTACTCCAACCAAGATGAAGAAGGGAATTGGCTCTTATGGCTGAACTTTTTGGCTTCTCTTAATCATGGTCTAACCAATTAATAAAAAGCTTTAACGATACAGTTTTTGAAAATAATTTCAATCTAAATTCAATAACAAATACTAAGATAAAATTAATTAAGAAGACTTAATTGACCAAGAGTTTGCACATGCCCTCACATATTATTTCTCACCAATAGATGTAGTTGGTTAGACAACCTGAAGAATTTTCAGACAGAACCCAATTTGTCTTCTTAGACTTACCAAGCCATATGATATGGTTGATCCATTTTGCTTTCTTCTACCTATAATAACACATCCTTCTCCTTCACGTCATTTGCATCATCATCCCCTATACTTGCAAAATGGCCTCAAAAAATGTAGAGTCCAGTTCCAATGCTATTCCTGAGACCAAGCCAAAGAAGAATTGGGTCCTTTTGTCCCTTAGAGTAGCTGCATTTTTTGCCACTATATCTGCTACTCTTGTTATGGCACTCAACAAACAAACTAAAAGCTTGGTAGTTGCCACCATTGGTAGCACCCCAATCACAGCTTCTCTTAGTGCAAAGTTTCAACATACTCCAGCTTTTGTGTTAGTCCTATAATCATATAATTTAGTTTCCCCCCGTTTTTTTATTACATTGCAATATACCCTCTCCAGGCTAAATAACACTTTTGGTCATTTATCTTTGACCAAAATTTCTGTTTTTGGTCGTCTTTTATCTTTTTTTTTCTCGGTTTTGGCTCTTTATCTTTCATTTCTATGTAACTAATTAGTTTGGTCATTTATATTTTTTTCCTCACTTTGGTCCTTTCATATCTGTTTCAGTTTGGTCATTCATTTTTCTATATTTTAAAGGACCAAACTGAAACAGATATGAAAGATATATGACCAAAGTGAGGAAATAAAAAGATAAATGACCAAACTGACACAAATATGAAAGATAAAGACCAAAGTGGGAAATAAAAAGATAAATGACCAAATTGAAATTTTGATCAAAGATAAAGGACTAAAAGTGCAATTTACCCCTCTCTCTAATCTCATATATAAGGGGAAAATGCGGTTTTAGGTTCATTGGATAACTAAATAAAATATGTTTCTCATGACTAGATACATTGGTCAGTTACTCAATGAATCTAAAACTGTATATTTCTCATATCCTGAGGCCGTATGTAATATTACTATATTATAATTGAACATTTTCACCTTTAAATGTTATTTAATTTAATTTGTGGTGTGATTACACAGGTTCTTTGTTATAGCCAATGGGATTGTTAGTCTCTATAACTTGGGGATGATAGCAATGGATTTATTAGGACCCCACTTTGATAACAAAGGGCTTCAACTTGCCCTGGTTGCAATATTTGACATGGTACTTAATAATTGTTTCCCCTCACACCTCCAATTAATTAATTTAAATTGTTTTTAATTAACATATATATGAAACTGTTTGATTATATATAATTTTTGGTTAATTGGGTGAAGGTGATTTTGGCTCTAGCAACAGCTGGAGATAGTGCAGCAACATCTATGGCAGAATTGGGAAGGAATGGTAATTCTCATGCAAGGTGGGCTAAGACATGTGACAAATTTGAGGTTTATTGCAATAGAAGTGGTGCTGCCATAATTGTCTCTTTCATTGGTCTCATTCTCCTCCTCATTGTTGCAGTGATGTCCATCATCAAGTTGCTTAAACTAAATCACATTTGATATGCAAAGAATTAATACATACATTATCATATATGTTTTTTTTGTTGTTTGATTTCTATAAACTCTACTTGAAAGTTTGTAAAATGAAAGGAAAAATAGTTTCTACAATCTTTGATAATCTCTTCATTTAATGATCTCCTGTGTAGAATCTGGTATATAATTGTTTACTGGGAAATTTGGTTTCAATTGTTTATCTACCAATTTGTCAAACAAACAAATACTTAATAATTATTTTTAAACAAATGTATTGCTAAAAATGTATAATATAAATAACTTTAATATATTTAAATAAATGAATTACACAATTCATAAATAAATCACAAAATCAAATGAAGATAATTCATGTGGATAAAAGCAGCTTGCAAATTCAATCAACTTTGTCTTATCAAAAATAGAGAACAAATTAGTTTGAGCCAAAAAAGCCAAACAAATGAGCAATTGAGTATTTATCTCTCACCAAAACGATCATTAAGTTCTTAAAGTTGTATGCCTAACATAGTATAAAATAAATCAACACGATAGTTGTGAGTGATTGTGGTGCATGGAGTGGTGCAAAACTAGGAGCTTAGGTGGAAAAGAATATTATTAGGGTGTGCAAAAAAAATATTAATAGGGGTATTGGGAAAAAGACCCAAGAAGGAAAAGAGTACCCCAGTCAGCAAGATGCAGCCATACTATCGTTACAACTTGCCAATAGATTTATACTAGATTAACATATTGCACTGGATTGGTGTTCCACCTAGAGAAGGGGACTTCGACATTCCTTCCCGTCGTTCCGTCAAGCCAACCCCAAGATAGAATGACTAAGCGTTTAAACAGTGTTGTTACATTCACAGGTACCCCTTTGAAAGTAATCTCATTTTGGGCCCCCAAATTACCTAGGTTTCTGCTAACCATATTAAGTGTATGGCCTTCTCATTCTTCCCTGAAATAAATCTGCCACATTGTAAGAAATTTAGTAATGGGTCCATGTGCGGGGCATCCTGAACACCAAGTCACACTGCTACCATATGCCACCGTTCAACCACTACTTTGAATTCGAAGAACGAATGACTGCAAGTTTCAAGGTGTAAGAAACAGAAAGGGCATACCAGATTGTGTTCTTGTTCCATGATCTTGTGAGAGATAAGCAGGTCCCTTGTAGTCAGTCTTCCTTGCAGTAATCTCCACACAAACACATTTGTTTTCGCTACAAGCTTAGAAAAACATAAATCATCGGTAGCCAATTTCTGCCGGAAATGCAACAAAAAAAAACCCGAAAATGTCGAATTTTCGACGGTTTTTGGCCGCTGGTAAAATATCTGCAGGTAACTGTTACCGGCGATTTTTGACCGCCAGAATGTAAGATATTTTATACATTACCGGCAACCAAAAATCGACGGTAATGTAAAAAAATTATGAATTTTTTTAAAACAGTGTTTGTTATTTAATTTAATAATAAATAATTATTTAAATCTTATATTTTGAGTTATGTAGTTGATTAAATGATTAGATTTATTTTAATTTATATAACAAAGGAAAAAATGAGAAAATGAAAATGAAAATGAAGAAGTGTATGAGAATGAAGGAGAGTATAAGAAGAAATGATGTAGGAGAGAATTAGAAGGAATGAGTGAGAATGAATGAAAATAAAGGAGTGAGAAGAAATGAGAAGGAATAAGAAAGATAAGAAAGAGAACAAATGTACAAGAGAGATATATGGAGATTGGAGAATATGAAAAGAAAGAAGAAAATGAAAAAATATAGGAAAGAATATAAGAAGGAATGGAAGAGTGAAATGAGAGAATAAGAGTGTAGGAGAAAGTTTTATTTTTAGGTATTTTCGGACGGTTCCAGCGGTTTTGGGTTGCCGGTAAAAAAATGGTTTCGACAGCTTAAAACTGCGGTAACCACAACTAACTTTTCAAAATTCAAAATTTTTGCTTTAGTTACCGGCAGTTCAAAACCGCTGCAACTTTTTTATTAATTGTTTAGTGTCACAATTTTTTTGTAATTACCGACAATGCCAACCGGCGCAAAAAAATTTTGAACGGCAAAAAATATTTTTTATGCGTTACCAACGGTGTTTGGCCGTCTAAAATTACCAGTGGACCCTGGCTGCCAGAAATTTGCCGCTGGTAATCTGCGTTTTTCTGGTAGTGTTTAGGCAAAACATCACACGCCCAAAGTCGCTTCACCGCCTTCTCCCATAAAGGAGTTAAACTTGAAACAAAAAATAAAACCAAAAGTACTTCATAGTAAGAACGTACCGTAAGTAACACCCACACCACATGTCAGTCAACTTGGAGGAGGGGAGGAAACCAGCCATAGTTGCCTCCAATTCTCCTACCACAATCTTCTCATCATCAGTTAAGTCCCTCCTTGGTCATGTCGAATCCTAATTCCCTTTTTATGAACGAGTTTTATTCATAAAAATGTTGTTGAATTTATCTTTTCTAAATAACTCTTACCGGTTTTGTTTTTTTTTTGTACCCCCACATCCTCCCTCCCACCCCCATAAAAAATAACCCTCATTTTTTTCTTACCGGTTTTTATTTCCTTTATTTCCATTTTAATTTACATTTTCTATAAGTTAAATCATTCTACTTTTTATTGGTTGAGTTTAATATATTAGTTTTAAAAATATTTTTGACTTTTTCTTTATATCAGTGTCAAATTGAAAATCCCCTTGCAAACTTGAGTGCAAAAGATTTTGAAGTGAAACCAAAAATGGGCAGATTTTGAACTGAGCCTGTAATTGGTTTTGCAATGGTGGCTCTTCTACTCACCTTCCCACATATTAAAACTTGATTCTACTAGAAACTATACCACCTTTGTCTACAAAAAAGAAAAGTACCACCAGTAGCTATTACGTTAGTTGGAATCTGTTTTACTTTTATTTATATTGACACTACAACAATACTGGCATCGGTAAAACTTTTTGGAGCAAAACCCCCTTTAAGGAAAAAACAATTAGAAGGAAAGAGTACCCCCTACAATTTATTGATAAAAAAGGAAGAAGATAGAAAAATCAATTAGAAGGTTCTGCTAATTTTCTGTTAAATGGATTTAGTCTCCTTCTGGCCTTCTACTTTTGGTGTGCTACAAATAATCGTTAATAACTTTGGTGCCAACCTAGTTGGGATGAGAGTCATTATAGTGATGCTTTTACATGCTAATATTAACTTTCCTTGGACTAGATCCTTGGACCAAAACAACATTACAAATAAAAGGAAAAAATAACAATCTTATTAAAAGGATCTAGTCCAAGGAAAGTTAATATTAGCATGTAAAAACATCACTATAATGCCTCTCATCCCAACTAGGTTGACACCAAAGTTATTAACGATCATTTGCAGCACACCAAAAGCAGAAGGTCAGAAGGAGACTAAATCCATTTAACAGAAAATCAGCAGAACCTATAACTAGGCAAACCTAACCTATTTCTAGAGAAATTCGCAACAATGAAACTAGGAGGAAGGTTCCACCGAGCAAGCTTATCAGCATAAAGGTTACCTTCTCTATAAATGTGAGTGCATACAAAGTTCATTTGTCTCGTCAAGTATAGGAAATTATCCCATCTACTTCTAAGCTTCCAAGGAACAATTTTGCAACTCTTGAAGGCGGAAACCATTAACTAAGAGTCACACTCCAACCACAAATCTTTCCAACCTATATCAAAAGCAATCTCTATAGCAAACATAGCCTCAACAATTTCAGCATGAAGCGCATAACTGTTGTCAATAGAGGAAGAAAAGCAACCAAGAATAGCAGCACTTTTGTCTCTGAAAATACCATCACATGCATGCGGTAGGACCCTGGACAATCCTTAGCAGCGCCATCAGTATTACACTAAATCATGTAGGGTGCAGGGGGGTCCAATTCACCTCATTGATGTTAGCAGAGCTTCTATAATTACCAATGATATTGAAGGTTTTGATAATCATAATTAAACTCAATAATAGAGGAGGACATATAGAAGATTTAAAAGTATTCCGAGCTAAAGCAACATTGGAAATGATTAAATCGATCGATAGTCGAGTGTAAGGGGATGACATGATTACTAAATCTAACATGGTTCCTTCAGCACCAGATGACCCACAAAATATTCACAATAGCAGCAGAAACAATATCTTGCAATTGAGGACTCCAGTCTTTAGAAGTCAAGCATAAAATGTTTCAAAAAGAAGCGGTATCAATATGGATACTCAAGATTCCCTCATCAAGCCAACTCCAGATATGATGAGTGAAAGGGCACATGAGAAAGATATGTTGAGAAGTCTCAGAAATATTGCCACAAAAGCTACGAATAGAGAAACAACAGTGTATCCTCTAAGCCAAAATTGATCGTCAATTGGTAATTATTATGAAAGTCCTCCACAGAGTAAAGGACTTAAAATTTAATTTTGTTGTATTTTTTAACGTACTTTTTCTTTTACCAAAGTTGTTCATTTATTTAGCAAACTAGAAATTCGTGCACGGAATATAATTTTTTTTAGCCTTTGTTACCTTCAAATTTTTATATTTATTAATCATAAATACTTAAAAAAAAGGCATAACCTCCTCTAGAGAAAATAAAACAAACCATTATTTTCAAAAGTACCTAATAAGTTTTTTATTTTTTGACGCTAATAAGTTTCTTTATATAAATTGTACCAATATAAATTTTAATATTATATAGATATTTCAAAATTAATAATTTAATAGAAATTTAAATATTATAAATATCATTCATTTAAATAATTTCTTTAAATAAACTGTAACAATACTAAAATTATAGAAAACATTTTTTTAATGTATCAAACATAAATCATATTTTATTCAGCTCACTTTTAAGAAAAAACAATTTTACGAAAGCACTTTCTCAAAATCAATTTTTGTCATCGCATAAATCACATTTGGTTTTAATTACTTTTTTTTTTAAAAATTTTTTAAAGATATAAAATTAATTTTGAAATGTTTCATTGTTATCAAGTATAATTGATTTTGCCTCTATAATTGTTTCTAACATGAAGCTAGAATTTGTTGTTTTGCCTCACTCTATTAAAATCAAATATTAAAAGCTAATTGATGCAAAGTCATTTTTTGTCATCCTAGAATCAAATACAGCTTAGACATGTAGCAGTGTTAAATTACTTGAGAGAGAGTTTTGTTGTCTATTGTGGTCCTACTTGGCTCGAGGAATTAGTCTCTATAGTTGTGCGTGAGGATACCCAATTTATACCAAAATACAACTTGGTTTGAGAAAGGAAAGTCTATATATGGACGCCACATTTCTAGTTGTATTTCAGTTTGGCTATTACAAATTAATTTTTATTCACTTTCCAAAAATGCCCATTAATTATTGGTTGGACAATTCTATCCCTTCTCTGGGTTTATAAGAGCTAAGAGGAGTAAAGAGAATAAGAAAAATAAATAAAAGTTCACAAAATTCATCCAAGGTTGGTTTTCTCTCACTCTAGCTCAACATTTTCTTTAATTTTGAAGCATCTTTTACACAAATTTGGGTTATCCTAAAGAAAATCTTATTATTTTTATGGCGAATATCTTAGATCTGTTGTCTGTTTTTTCTTAAAGAAATTATTGAATTATTTTTTGTTCTGATAATCGTCATTGTTGATAAGATCTGCAGATAAAGAGAGATCACTGTGAAAGATATATGCAACAATCAAGGTATAGCGTTTCTCTATTATACTTTATTAATCGTCTTTTTTTAAAACAAAACCTCATGTTTGTTCTGTATAGTATTCATATGTTGATCTTGAAGTTATTAAAAGTGAAAAGACGAAAACATTCTTGACTGTATAGTAGGTTGTTCTCTCTCGTATATGCCTGTCAAAGTAAAAACCTAGTTGGTATTGAGGTTGGGACGATCGGCCCAAAATTCGATCATATAAGTATTTCTTCACAGAAAATCCTCATAAAAATCGAAATCAATATATGCATATGCTTTTAGAACTTTTCAATTGCTTCATTGTGAAAATTAGGGTTTTCTTTTGCTATATAGTTTATTAATTGGACATAAAAATGTCCTACAAAAGACAAAAATCTCATATATTCAATAGAAATAAAATTGAAAGAGAAATAATATGAAAAGTATAAATAATAAGAAAATTAACATTTGTCAAAAAAATAAATAATAAGAAAACACAATTTTTCATGATTTGGTTAGAAAAATAAATTAAAGAATGAAAACGTTAGAGGTAGGACCCACCATCGTTGGCGTCGTATTTCTTATCATACAAAGAAAATGTGAGAGGATGAAGAGAAAGCAACTAACTAAAGAAAATGACAGACATATCATTTTCATGACCTAATCAGACTTACATGTCTGTAAAACCTTTTTCTCATGGTTTTTCATGAGATAAACCATTTTCTCAGCTAACTAGAGTTAACTAAACTACTAGAGCTAATTAACCACTAAATACAGGATCAGTGTATAATTAAATTGAGTAGAGATGTGCTCTAGTATTCCCCCTCAAGTTGGAATATATAATTTATAGATTACCAACTTAGAGATTAAGCTAGCTAGTGAAGAAACTGGTGTTTGGAGATGCTGTGGAACAGGTTCAAGAACTTGCTTGTGACATGCTCACGTATATATAAAATGCACATCTATGTCTATGTGCTTGGAACTTTCAATAAGAGTAGAATTGCTTGCTAATTGGACTGCTGACTTGTTGTCACAAAATACCTTGCATGAAGGAATGTCAACTTGGAAAGTTCTCAACAGCGGCTTGAGCCACAAAAACCTATAGTGGATCCATGGGAGTAGAGAGTGGTTTGCAATTAAGGAAACCGGGATCACTGAGTAGCATACTTCCTCTGGCAGAGATAGATATAGATACCTTTATTAGATTAGATGTAGCAACTTCTAATACAGTAGAAGAACTACCAATAATGATATCCAAAACCTGTGATGGATCACCAGTTGATTGAATGAATCCATGGTTGGGGAGTTTGTGGATATGTGAGGCCTGCTTTAATTTAAACCATACAATGACTTGTTGGGGAGTTTCATGTAGACTTCTTCTAACAAATCCGCATTTAGGAATGTATGTATTGTTGACATCGAGTTGTACCATGTGCCACTGAGACTGGGCAACAAGAGCCAAGAGGTTGGCAACTGGGGAGAAAGTTCCTACATGCAGCAGCAACTGAATGGAGAGAAAGGAGCTCGAAGAAGTTCATGAATTTCAAGAATGAATTCAACTGAATAATTAAGTCACTGTATATACAAAACTCAACCACACATCTAACTCACTAACCACAGTAACTCAACTAACTTGGATGGAACTCAGCTAACTAGAGTTAATTAAATACAACTAAATAACTACTAAAAATATTAATAATTAAAAAAATATGCTGTAACAAATTTATTTATTAGTATAATTTGAAACAACGATAACTTTTGTAACCAAAATTAAAAATAGTAACTTTTTTTTTTTGGTAATAAAAAAACGATAACTCTATCTTAATTGGCATGAAATCGTTGATATATTGATATTTGGTAGTAGTAGTAGTTATGAATATTTGAAAACGATAACTCTATCAGAAAATACTACAGTTAAAAAAATACTTCAACAATTCTTTATAAGAACCATATTATACTAGTATCGATTACAAAATTATATTAATATATAATATCAAAAATATATATAACTCAAATCTATTCTATAAAAAAACTAACTTAAAATATTGTCTCAAAAGTAGGGTAATTAAGTTATATATAAAGGGATTTCTCTTTTATCGTGTCAATTTATTCAATTTCCAATTTTACCGATTTCAATAACTGAAATTTTAACCCAAGAACACTTGGATAAGATGGTAAGGGTCTCTTCCAGCTTAATCAAGGTCCTGGGATCGAATCCATGGCGGCGCGCGTGTGTGATGTTAAATCTCTTGAGGGAGAGCTTTGCCGCCCTTTGTGGTCCTTCCCGGCTCGAAGGATTAGTCTCTGCAGTTGCGCGCAGAGGATACTCGGTTTATACCAAAAAAATAACTGAAATTTTAAATTTAAATTTAAACTAAAAATAGTATTCTAATTTTTAAAATTAAAAAAAAATGAATGATGTTGTTTTTTTATATGTTCAACTAAGAGAAGTCTTTTAATTGTATAAAAAACTAAGAGAAATCTTTGTCCAAACAAAAAACTAAGAGAAATCTTAATTCAATTTTAAAATTTAAATTTAAATTCTATATAAAAAACTGAAATTAGTTATAGACAAACACAAATAACAATTTAAATTTTGTTTAAAAAACAATTTAAAGTTACATTATATACATAATCAATCACATTTTAATATAAAGATAATAAATTTGTATTTGTATTATACTCCCTCCGTCCCAAAATATAAGACCATTTTTTCACTTTTACCTTGTCTCAAAATATAAAACCCTTCACAACTTTCTAGATACATTGATTGTTTTTTTCAAATACTACCCTTATTAATTGTACTAAATTTATAGGTATATGAAAAGTTAACATTAAATGTTTAGGGTAATTTAGTAATAGTTATAGAAAATTTTAACATATTAATTACTCTAACAACTTTTCTTAATAAGTGTGAAAAGTGGATTGGGCCTTATATTATGGGACAGATGGAGTATTAAAAAGTAATAGGCTTAAATATATGTTACCCCTACAAATATACTCATTATCCATTTACCCCTGTAAAAATAAAACTCTTAAAAAAGACCTTGCAAATATAAACTGTTTACGGTTGCCCCCTGTTAGATTATGTTGACAGCATTAAGTGTAAATATATGTTACCTTCCTGCAAATATGTTTATTATCCATTTACCCCCTGCGTAAATATATGTTGCCCCTGCAAATATGCTCATTATCCATTTAGTCCCCTAAATATGCTCATTATCCATTTACTCCCCTGCAAATTATAAGTGTTTCAGCATACACTTAATGCTGTTAACATAATCTAACAGCAGGAGTGTAACTAGAAACACTTATTATTTGCAAGGTCTTTTTTTGAGTGTTTTATTTTTACAGAAGTAAATGGATAATGAGTATATTTGCAGGGTAATAGTGGATATGACGAAAAATAGTTGTAGAAGTGTTCAAGTACACTTACACGTCTATCAGTGTCAATATCAATAGAGCTGTGTAGAATCATAGTCGGTTTATCGGTTTTCACCGAACTCAAAGTACACTTTTTTTTTGTTGAGGTTTTTGACCCCTCCGATGTCTAACAGAAATGAGCTCTAAATAATTCGGAGTTTGATCGAGAGGACTCAAAGTACACTTTCTTTTCTCATTTATATATAAAAATGAAAAATTAATATTTTTTCAACAAATATTATTATTATTACTATTGTTGTTGCTGTTGCCATTATTATTTTTTATTGATATTTTTGTTGTGGGTATAAAAAGATTATTAATATTTTTTTTTGAAGCAGGATTATTAATATTATTATTAAATAGAAATAAATTATTTTGGCAGTACATGTGTGAGTGCTGTTGGGTTTTCACCTGAGACCTGAAAATCCATCCAATTAATTGAATTAATTATTATCTTAATGATGTTTCCCATTCCACCTGTCAAAATATATTTTATCTTTTTTGGCCCAGTCCACAATCTTTTGTTTCTATATTTGCTCTCTGCAACTAATTGATTTTGGGCAATTAGAGTCCATGATTTGTTGGATTTTACAGTTTTAAAATTTGTACGAATTCTTTTGGGGCAATTAGAGTCCCAGATATAATAATCTCAATATATATACATATATACATTACATACATGCAATTGAATTTGCATTTGAGGGTTTTCTTTGAGTTGTTGATTTCTTTTGTATGAGAGTTTTATTGGTTTATTCATTTATACGCAATTGCTGTGTGATCATTCAGAACGTGGAAACAGAGTCACTCTCTCGAAGTGGTTTTGTTTTGCTGCATTGAGTACTCACGTCACGTTGAATGTTCTACATTTTTTTTAGCAGTTCTTAAGGTTTGTTTGAGATCAGTTATTTTGGTAATAGAGAAAGTGAAAATTTGTTTGTCGATTGTCTTATTGGTTAATTGGGAATCTAATAAGGTTAGTAACAGTGGTCACTGATTATTTTTTTTTTGTTACAGGCACAGTAGTAGTAACTTACTGAATTGGGGTTTATCCATCATTTTTTATTGAATGAAACAGTTGAATTTGGCTGCAGAATATCACGCCAAACAGGTTTGCTTTTTTCTATTTGGTTCTTTAAACCTTAAGCAATGTGTTATGTTATGTTATCTTATGTGTCGTGTGTTTTAGAGCCGGTTATGCATGTATATGTCTTCTGATCGTGTTTTCTGTTTTCATGGATCACAACAAAAATTCGGATCTTATCAATGTAATTTGAAAATCATTGCTATCAGTAGTTTCTCTGCTTAAGATACTATGATTGTGTTGTAAGACTAAGAGCTATTGTTGTTGACGTGTCATTTTTTATTACTGTAACCCAGCCTTTACTGTTTTTGGTGTCTTGAGATTTGTAAAGATTGAAAATTTCTCACCTAGGTAGTGGTGGTGGTGACTATTATTCCCTTTGTTTAGGTTTATGAAAAAACCTAAAACTAGCATTTGTATGGCCTAATCCTTTTGATCATCCCTTTTTTTGTACTCAATTACATTACTTGCTGTATTAAACTTTGAAGAAAATACCCTCATAGTATGAATTCTTGACTATCTGTATTTTTTCCTTTAGTTTCTTTTTCATGACATTGCATTTTGCTTCTGAATGTAGTGCATTAATTTTTCAAATTATTTACAGTTCAATCTCTTTCAAATTAAGCTATTACAGTGTTTGTATCAGATCCTTCTGATATATTGAGGTTGTAGTAACATTGATGTTAAACTTCGGTATATTTGATGTTCACTCCATGTCTATTTTTATTGAGTTGGAAAATTTAGCATTCTTACTCATTATATTTTGCAGGACAATCCTTTTAGGCACGAATCAAAAATGGAAAGTGCACTTGATTCTTCCTGCAATTCGCAACATAAGAAGGTATTTAGTATGGTCTACTGTGTTGATAATGTGTATTGGTATTCTCAATGAAGTCATTAACTAGTTTATGTTTGGTTATGTATAAACATAAATTGTTTCCATGTTGTAGGTTTCCCCTAGATGGGATCCAGTCGAAGCATGTCGGCCTATAATCGATGAAGCACCCGTGTTTTATCCAACTTATGAGGTACCTCTTGATTATCACTATCATAGTACTTTAGCTTTTTGTTGGTAGTAAACAATTTTTACTTTTCCTATCAGGAGTTTGAAGACACACTTGGTTATATAGCTAAGATACGTCCCCGAGCTGAACCGTATGGCATATGTAGAATTGTCCCTCCAGCTGGTTGGGTTCCACCTTGTCCACTTAAAGAGAAAGATGTATGGGGTAATACTAAATTTTCCACCCGTGTTCAGCAAATTGATTTACTTCAGAACCGGGAGCCCATGAGGAAGAAAACAAGGGGAAGGAAACGAAAACGAAAGCAGTCAAAGATGGGCACATGTAGGAGAATCGGAAATTCATGCTCTGAAGCTCCTATTGCTTCTGAACCTGATGATACGTTTGGATTCCGATCAGGTCCAGATTTCACATTTAAAGAATTTCAACAACATGCTGATGCTTTTAAAGACTTCTACTTTAGGTTGAATGATGCCAATGTAAATGGAAAAGGTAGTGAAGAGAAATGGGAGCCGTCTGTGAACGAAATTGAAGGTGAATACTGGCGAGTAATAGAGAAATCAACAACTGATGAAGTTGAGGTATTAATTATGGTTTATTAACAACATTGTTACTCTTTAATTTAACATTGTTAGGCAAACAGTTTATATGTTACTCTATGAGTTTTAGGTCTATTATGGAGCTGACTTGGAAACTGGATCACTAGGAAGTGGTTTTCCTAAGCCATCATCCTTAACAAAGAGTGATTCAGATTTGTATGCCATGTCTGGTTGGAATCTAAATAACTTTGCGCGACTGCCGGGTTCTGCATTATGTTTTGAAGGAAGTGACATCTCAGGGGTTCTGATTCCATGGCTGTATGTTGGAATGTGCTTTTCAACATTTTGCTGGGTAAGTAGAGATATTACTTTTTAGTACTTTCCTAATTCCTATAAAGACAAATATCTTGTTCTCATTTCCCGCTCTTTCGAACAGCATGTTGAAGATCATCACCTCTATTCACTTAACTATCTGCATTGGGGTGACCCAAAAGTATGGTATGGTGTACCTGGTAGCCATGCTTCAGCTTTGGAAGATGCAATGAGAAAACACTTGCCTGATTTATTTGAAGAACAACCAAATCTACTCAGCGAGTTGGTATGATACTTCAACTTCTACTTTCATCATTGCTTTCGATTTTTCCGTGTTGGAGATATCTCGTGATCGTAGTGGTCATGATTTGATCTTTGTACAGGTGACTCAGTTATCTCCTTCAATACTTAAGTCCGAGGGAGTGCCTGTATATCGAACAGTCCAGCATTCCGGGGAATTTGTTCTCACCTTTCCAAGGGCATATCACTGTGGCTTCAGCTGTGGCTTCAATTGTGCAGAGGCTGTGAATGTGGCTCCGTTTGATTGGTTTATGCACGGTCAGAATGCTGCAGAGCTTTACAGTCAGCAGTGCCGTAAGACATCGTTGTCCCATGACAAGTTGTTATTTGGATCTTCTCAAGAAGCTGTACATGTTCTTGGGGAGATAACTCTTCATGGGAAAGAAAATCCAAAATATTTAAAATGGAAAAGTGCTTGTGGAAAAGATGGAGTTCTTACCAAGGCAGTTAAGGTAATGATTTTTGTGTACTCTCTCCTCTTTGATCATACTCCTTATGGTCCTATTTATAAGAAAAAATTGCAGTTTTACGTTCATTGAATAACTGATGTATCTAGTCTGTAGAACTGCATTTTTTTATTTATAAGTAGCATTAGAGAGAGTAAGTTCATAACCCCTTCCACATGTTAAGAAAACTCCATAACATGGATGATATTATTTGATTTTTTTTGTTACCCTAAATTTTGACAGACAAGGATTATGATGGAAAAAGAGAGGCTTGACCGGCTTCCAACAGATTTAGTGGCGCAGAAGATGGACAGTGACTTTGATTCGTTTGAGGAAAGAGAATGCGTCTCTTGTTTCTACGACTTACACCTATCCGCTATTGGTTGCAAGTGCTCTCCTGACAGTTACTCTTGTCTCAGACACTTCAACTTGTTTTGCACATGTGAAATGGATCAAAAGTTTGTTCTCTTTCGTTATACTACGAACGAGCTAAGTACATTGGTTGAAGCATTAGAAGGAGAACCGCGTGCAATTCAAGTGTGGGAAAACAGAAACGTTCGAGTGGTTTCTGCTAATGTTGAGGATTCTAGCACGCGGCGTGAACAAGATGTGGAGAGAGCCGTTGGAGTCGTTTCTGCTAATGTTGAGGATTCTAGCATGCAAGAACAAGATACAGAGAGAGCCGTGTGCGAAACCAAGAGCATCGAAGAAGGGAAAAGTCCAACTTCCTGTGAAGGAATTAATGAGAAGTCAAATTCAAATGTACCTAGCAGTCCTAACAGTAACATTTCCTCGGAGTTGGTGCATTCAGATCCTCATCATGAAACTATTAGTACACCATATGAGGCCATAAATTGCCATAAGGACAATATAAATGACAAAAAGTTGGCCATGGACAATGAAGTTAAGGAGGATCAGAAGGGTTCTGCGCATATGAATATCGATGTTATATCTCGTGAACCGGATAGTTCTTTGATAAACATAGCTGATACGCCGCAGGATAAGGATGTTCCTTATATAGAAAAAGTATGCTATGCAGAAGCCGGTAAGGAACAAGACAACATGGAACATGATGCTGATGCTGGTGGTATTTCTGACTCGAAGAAAGAATTTTCGTCACGTTCAACTGACATTCAAAGTTCTCATACATTGGATGGTTGTAAAGTGTTTGGGGTGGATCTCAATAGTGCACTAGACACCTCAAATACAAGTAAATCTTTGAAAAACCAAAGCTTACAAATCCAAAACTTTGGTACTTCTGTTGAGCCTATAAGTTTGGGATCTGTTTTGTATGGAAAGCTGTGGTGTAGTAAGCATGCAATATATCCAAAAGGTATGCTGCTGTAAAATCTTTTACGACGTTAGATTATTCCTTCAATTATTTTTGCGAGAGTTTAACTTTCGTTTTATTTTGGTAAACACTTATGAAGGATTCAAGAGTCGCGTTAAGTTCTTTAGCATTCTTGATCCAGCAAGCATCTGTAACTATGTTTCTGAAGTCATTGATGCTGGATTTCTCGGGCCGCTTTTCAGGGTAATTCGCGACCTCATTAAAAGTTTTTGGTTCAGAGTTTGTATATTTATTTCCATGGACTTGTTTTTCAATTGAAATATATTTCTTTCCCATTCAATAAAATATATTTCAGGTTAGCTTGGAAGAACATCCAAATGAGACATTCACAAACACCTCAGCAGATAAATGCTGGGAAACAGTTCTTGATAGACTAAATGATGAAATCGAGAAGCGGAGGCGTCTAGGTGAACTAGAAGTTCCTCCCATTCAACTTCTGCAAAGCATCAATGGTCATAAAATGTTTGGATTCCTTTCGCAACCAATTATTCAGGTAATGCAAACTCGCAAATCTTTAAGATGTGCGCGCAATTGTTTCGTTAACACCTAATAGTAATACTAATACCAGTATACGACAAAGACCGTGCCGAGTTTTATTGAACTAGATTAACATAGCTTATTATGTTCTAACTTCTAATGATTTTAAACCATTGTAACAAACTTTTTCAGTCCATTGAAGCTCAAGATCCCAGTCATCAATGTGTGGAGTACTGGAATCACAAAAAAGGCTGTCTAGGTGACTTGAAGACCAAACTTTTTGGTGTCACTTTGATAAAGGTGGAGGAAGATGACATAGGTGAAAGTGATCATAAATTTGAAGATATGAAATTGATGCTAGAAGGATTGTTGAAAAAGGCAAGTCCTGATGAGTTAAGAGCAATGCACAAGTTATTCAACTCTGGTCCACAATTAATTCAATGGAGAGCGGCGTATATAACGCTGATCGAGGAAATCCAGAAAGCTTGTGCATAAAACAAGATTAAGATAACAATTTCTATCTGATTATGAATTGTCATATTTCAATTTAGTCATTATTAGTGTCCATTTTCTTAGAGATTAATTAAATTATATTAAATTAAACAGGTGAAGGTAAGATACAATTTTGCTACTTTGTCCAGTGTTCTTGATATGGTTAGAGATGGATGACATTTACCTATTGTAGGGGATAATGTCATTGACATATTCAAATTTTCCTTTTAAAGTTTTATATACTTTTAAAAGTTCTAGCCTGTTGCGGTTAATTGGATTTTTAGGTTTTGCATCTTTATCCTTAGTGATCTCCATAATTTAAATTTGTGTATATAAACAGAAAACAAATGTTTCTGATATAATTGCCAATGAAGGTTGGCTTAAGGAATTGGCTCACACCCTGCAAAGGCGTAGGTTCAACTCTTTTGCCAGAGTGATTTAAGCCTTGAGGCCTACCCTGATCCTGACGAATCCCCGGACCCCAACTCACGTTTTTGTAAAAAAAAAAATGTTTCTGTTATAATTGGTGATACTGATAACAGTAGGAAGAATACATGGAGAATTTGAAATTTGGAAATATTTAGTGCTTCTGCTCAGAACCATGAATAAATTTAGGGTTTTTTTTTGCACCCCCGTCATCATCTCCAGCACCCCCATAAATGTCATTCTGGACAAAAATGCCTCTACTTTCTTAAAAATTTCCGGAATTACCTACTGTTTATGGTAAATCCGGATGGGGGTTTGAAGATTTCCCGATTTACCAAAAATTGCAGGTAAATCCGGTTCATAAATTGTGAACCGAATTTACTGCAATTTTTGGTAAATCCGGAAATCCTCAAACCCCCATCCGGATTTACCATAAATAGCAGGTAATTCCGGAAAAAAATTAAATTATTAAAAACAAATTTAAATTAATAAAACAAGCGTTTTACAACAATTTTGATCACGAAACGAAACAATACATGAAATTGATGAGAAAAAAAAACATAACGCAACAACAAACAAAATAAAAACACGGTAGAAACTACTGAAATGGTGGTTTGAAACGACGAAGGACCTCAACAACGGTCCTTCTGGTTTCGACATACAACTGCAAAGGACTCCGCATCTGAAAGATGTCATGCCTGTCCATCATTGCTCGAACGTCATCGTTGTTCTTCACATCCATGGTGGACCACCGAACATGATTATTATCGCCCATAGTGGGGTAGTGATAAATGATCCAAGTGACTTCTTGCGCGTCCGTATTGTGTTTTTAATCGTAAAGCGTTCGTATCGTATTTTAAAACACGCGTTTAAAAAAAGGGGGGTTCCGAATTTACCACATACGTAGGTAAATCTGGTTCACAAATATGAACCAAATTTACCCGCGTATGTGGTAAATCCGGAAATCCCCACGAAGATCCCAAAAGCCCATTTTTTTGAACTGGATTTACCATAATTTGAGGTATATCCGGGAAACTGAATTTTAATTTTTTTTTTTAATAATATGTTGGGGGTATTTCTGGGTTTTTGGGGGTTATGGGGGTATGAGGGAGAAGGAGAGGGGTGCGGAAAAAAAAATCCATAAATTTATCTTTGATTTTTCAAAGAAACAGCTATCCATGAATCTCTACATTCTTGGCCTTTGCTTTTCCCACACCCCCTCCTACTCAAAACACACCATAAGGGTGTGAAAAGACCAAAAGGCCAGCCAAAACCTCTTTTTTTTCACGAAATTTCACCTGTTCGAACACGGGCCTTCAAACAGGTTCGAATGACATCGTTCGTGTGTGTTAAATCTTGACTTCACACCCTCTTGTGTCTAATTTCACCTGTTCGCATGAGGGTGTTCGAACACCCTATTTTATTACAAAAAATGGACTCTCACACCACGTTCACCATTTTTATTGCGTTCGCATGATGTTGTTCGAACGTGTTCGAACAAAATCATTCGAACAGTCATAAAACACGTCCTCACAGCGTTTCACGCGAGGTCATTTTTGGAATAAAATTTGTTAAGGGGTGTGAAAGAGTAGGAGGGGGTGTGGGAAAAGCAAACCCCACATTCTTTTTTGATTTGTGTAGGGAATTTAGCTCTGTTTGGCTTTTTTACAACTAATAATATCAATAATTCTCTATCCATCAACTAAGTTGGGTTCAACCCCCGACTATTCTCTGTATTTTATGTGCATTTTGTATTTTTTTTCCTAGTCTTCTCCAGGAGACTTAGGGCCCATTTGGTTCGGCTTATTTGAACTTATCTACTAGCATACATATTTGTGAGTCTGTTTGGGAGAACTTATGGAAACAATTTATAATATGTTCATAAGTTGTTTTCAGCTAATTTTCATAAGCTCCATGGGATAGCTTATGAAAACAGGTTATGGCTTATAGAAAAACAATATAACATTATTTTATCCTTTATTTTATAACCAGTTTATACATAAGCATTTATATAATAAGCGCTTACGGCATAAGCGCTTAATTAAGTTATTTATCCAAACGAGCCCTAATTCAGATATGAGTGCAACCTTAGTTGAGACACAAAATTGTCACCCAACTAGGGATGCAAAAAAAAAAGTGATGTATGATACATCATTTTTTCAATGAATCTAAAAAACTGTTTGTTGCTTAAAAACGAGTCCGGAGAGAGTACATGCATAGATTGCCCACAATGAGTAACCATGGATACCCGCCCCATGGGTGTGGACAGAGTCGTGCCTGCGATTTTAGGTGTCTTATGCGAAATTTGAATGTGGTGCCCTATTTTTTATAAGTCATATATATTGAAATTTAGTGTTTTAATACAACGTCAAGTAAGATAAAATAATATGGTATAAATGTCAAATTTTACATCAATATTGAAAATTTCAAATAAGTTTCAAGATTTACCATGAAATAAAACTTGACCATCAATATCAAAAGAATTACCATGTTTCAAATAAGTTTCAAGGTTTGTGCAATATAATTTCATGTTCTCACCGGAGAAAACAAAAATAAAAATATCTCCTCATATGTGTTATATTGCTCAAATTTTCTTTTAAGTGAGTCAATTGTTTGATCTACATTGTATGAAAAATAATGAGTCTAAAAGACTCGTCAACTGACTTAGAGTTTCACTGTGTTTCTTTCTACGAATTTGACATTTTTAAACAAACACACATTCAATCTCCATTCATTCGTAATTAATTCAGCACTAACAATAGCATTTGCAAATTCGGCCAGATTCTCAATATATACTTTTCCAATTGAGTAATCAAACCTTTTACTAATTCTTTTTTTGGATAATCCTTTTACTAATTCTATAGCCACAGGTTTTTGTTTTGTAAACTTTTGATAACTTCATTAATAATTGATAACAACTCAAACCAAATAACTATAGCTAGTAACTTTTGTTGGGTCCATTTGTTAAGTTTGATAAGTTTTTTTATCTGTCTAAACTTTGTTTAAAAAATGAGTATGTTAATTATATAATCTTTTAACTATATATATATATATATATATATATATATATATATATATATATATATATATATATATATATATATATACACAAAGTAATATATGTATATATACCATATAAAAGAAATTTGGCGCCCCAAAATTTTTGGGACCCTATGTGGTCACTCCTCTTGCACACCCTCTGACGCCCCTCTGGGTGTGGATATTCTTTACAAGTTTTTCAAAAAAAATATAATATATTATGACATTTCTTCACTTTGAGATGAAATAAATTTTGTTCTTTTTATTATTTAATACTTTTAGTGGATGGACCCTTGATTATTTGTTGTTCATGAGGTCTTCGACCCTGTTTTGATGTTCATAGGAAAGAGGTATTGACTTATTTGGAGTTCACCTGAGAGTAAAGTCGGACCTCAAGTGTTCTAAGTCCAACTCCGAAGATCGAATCTAGGTACTACTCAAGTATATCCCTTTAGATAGAATGTGTTAATCGCTCACACCCATCCTTCATATTATTATTACAATATTTTGTAAATATATATTATATTATACAATGTTAATACATAAATAGATAATCCATAAGGCTTAGCTCAATTGATATATACCAAAATTATTAGGTTGATTATCATTATTCTTCGAACTGGACCTCACATGTATGTGTATTTCGGTGACACTTATCACTCCATTTACAAACAAAAAATAAATATAAATATAAATAAATATTATATAGAATCGACATTATTTACAAAAGGGACTCTTTCAAATGACTTCTACAAATCCTCACATTCGCAATCCTGATAAATGAATTTGTAATGACTCAATTACAATCAACACTAGGCGATTTCTTTTACACTAAAATAATAGATAAGTTTTAGTAAAATCTAAGTTATTTTCTTCCATCCTAAATATAAGAAACAAAAAGTATTTTTTGTTGGTACAATACATAAGAAATAAACACTATTTTTAAGATGTATGTTAAATGATCAATTCCAATTTTACCAATATTTGATGTTGTAATTAAAGATAATTTCCTTAGATTATCTAAAAAAAAAGATAATTTCATTAATTATGAGTATAAAGTATCGTTTGATCAAAAGGGTATTTTTAGAAAGGAGTTAGTTTTTAGCCTTGTTAAACATTTAAATTAATCGCCATTAAACAAATGATTTGAATTGAAATATATGCCGCAAGGAACCTTTAAACTACTCATTAATACCGAATAATTTCTAATAGGAAAGAAATTTCTATTTATATGGTGTCAATAAACCACACTATTTTTTTTTTGATCACACTATTTTGATCACAATATAATAGGTGATTTTTAAAACAAATCCCATTAAAAAAGGTATGCAATTCTAAAAAATCAAACAGATAATATAAATAATATCAAATTTATATTTATATTCAAATGCATTAAAGTTACATTCGTAACAAAAATCAATTCAGAGTTTTGGACATAAAATTTTAGATAAATATAGACAAAAATCAATTCACAACACCAATTAACCAAGTTTTTTAAGTTATTAACCAACCCGTCTTTTCAGAGTTTTTTAAGCCATTAACTAAAAACTTGGTTAATTGGTTACTTGGTTAATAGCCTTAAAAACTTGGTTAATTAGTGTTGTGAATTGGTTTTTGTATATATTTGTCTGAAATTTTTGTCCATATAACATTACTCTATCAGTTAGTAGTACATTTAACTTGGTTAATAACTTTAAAAGTGTCAAAAATTGATGTAGGTCAATATGTTTAAGTATAAAATTTAATATAATAATAATAATAGTAATAAAAAGATTATTTACTTTTACTTAAATAGACCGGTCTGATAGGGTTAAAAGACTTTTTCATTGGCCTGTAGCCTGACATTTTTAGCGAACTAGACTTTTAAAAAAGGCTAAGCCTTATCCGTTTTGAAAAAAGCCTGGTCTGGCCTTACATAGGTTGGGCCGTAGACCTCTGTCGATCGGTCTGGTCTATTTCCACCCCTGGTCTATTTAAATCACATACCATATGATAAAGATTTGAAATAGTGCTGGAATGCATGAGTTATACGTTTGATTTCTTCAATATATATCTCCATGCATCCTTGAATGCAGCAAGAAGCTTGCTAGCACAACCATTGTGGTCACTTTTCATAAAAGCAGCATCAAGCATCTATTCTTTCTTTAATTTGAATGATTAATTAATTGCATGGAAAATAGAGGAGGAGGCAGAAGCTTACTGAGAGAGAGCAGTCATTATAACACTTTTGTGCTTGGTTATATATAGTCTTGAGCATAAAGGTAGACAATATAATTGCACTAAGATATGCATGACTGCATGTGAACACCATGAAATAGAAGATATGAATTCAGAAAGATACTAATAGGGAATGGAAAATTGATATAATTCCAAACCTTGCTCTGGCTATTAGTAGCATTACATTAATTTGTCCGCTGCTAATTAACCCAATCTCATCAGAAAAGATGCAGCGTCTGTATACCTGTGTATTAAGGAATCGATCAATGTACAATTCGGAAGCCCTTCGATAGAAATCCACAACCTCTCTCCAGTTTCTTAGTTCCTTTGACATAGAAGCAGCATATATTCCATGTTCTTAGCTGCATCCCATCCCAAGGACAAATAAAGAAACAGACAGGCTAGGGTTTAACATAGTCAACATTATCACAGATCATATAGAAGACTACGTAATGTAACAACCTACAATGATATATGTTCATTCTCTTAAATTGAAGATCAAAACAAAAACTAGAAGAGGATACGAAGAAAGCATCTCTTGTCCTTTGCAAGCTTTCTCTCTCGTAGTCTTTGGAAACTCTAAACCCATTGGCTACACATAAATAAGATTTTTTTTGTAGATTTATACACATGATTCTATATATATATATATATATATATATATATATATATATATATATATAGACATAATCAAGAAATTAGAAATTGCATATATATATACCAGCTTGCTCATAAAGGGTAGTAGCATTCTCCAATCTGCATTCCACCTTGTGAGACTAACCGTTGTTCTGATATATCAAGCAAGAAGGAAACTATAGTTAATTCATAAGAAGTGAAACTATAAATCAATTATCATTGTTCTGATATGAGTGCCACAAACCAAAAAGTTCTAAAGAAATCAAAGTAGTAATTTTTTTATCATCCAGGGAACTGAGCTTTCTTCTTTCTACGATGTCACTATCATTTGAATTGTATGGCAATGATTTGAGGATCCTGGAATCTGGCATTACACATTAGTTTATGATGATTTACCTAAATTGGGATTATGAAAATTAAGTTCCAATATTAATGATCATCAAAAGCTTTCGGAATGATGTTGTTGTAGTTTGTAATGTATGCATAGTCATAGATGATGGAGAGAAGAAAAAGAAAAGAGAGAAAAAGGAAGATAAAATTACAAGATGTGAGGATCAGAGCTCGCCATGATCACGTCCGCATGATCTCCTTGCTGTTTGCAATTGGTAGGCGCAAAATGGTTTCGTTCTCAATTCATCAAACCAAAAAATCACATCAATTTTGCTACACACTGCATTTCACACAAGTTCTTAATGTTTTTCGTTACAAAAAATTTAGTGTGAGAGGATAGCGCCCTAGTCCAAAGCAAGGAAAACCTTTGGTGACTTACGAAGATAATTATATTTATCTCATTCCAATGAGATTGGTGAGGATTTGAACTCAAGACCTCATGAATCCGAGTGGCATGTTTTCTTAGCTGTCCAGAAGCCACTAAAATCAGGGAGGCTTGTGTTTTATTAGGTTATGTTACTACTGCTATGGTTGGGGCCGAGAGCTTTAGAGCTTGTTTCCTCCGGCTCATGCAATCTTTTTCTGATCTGAAACAGAAAACATTTGTGACTATGCTATGGGCTATGTGGCGAAGGCGTAATGACAAAGTGTGGAAGGAACAATTCAAACAATTGCACATGTGATTTAGAGAGCTATGGACTTCCTACATGAGTGGAGTTCGGCTCGATCCAAAGGGAATTCGGCAGCACCCAATTCGCGACAATAGCAGAATTCAATTTGCAGATGAGTTAAACCGTGTGTAGGATCGTTGAAATGCAACATGGATGCGGCCTAGTTTAGCAGCGAGAATAAATATGGGTTGGGCAACATTCGGTCTTCTAGTGGCAGCTTTGTTCGAGGGAAAACAATGTGGTTCAATGGTAGTTCAACACCACAAGAGGCAAATGTTATGAGACTTTGGAACACTTTACTTTGGTTGAGGAAGATGGAGCTGAGTTCTGTAACCATAGAGTTGGATTATTTACCAGTTGTGAATGGTTTGAATACATCATCACTCCCAAACAATATGTTTGGTGTTTTATTGTCTAATTGTAAGAACTTATTAAACAATATGTTGGGAGATTAGCAAATCATGTTATTCACACTCTAGCTAGGGCGGCTCGATTAAATGCTAGTTCAAATGTTGTTGATTTGATTCCATCATGTATTAACACTATATATTTTTTTTTGGGTTACCATGTTTTTGGTGCGCAGTTTCCACCAGCTTAGCCGATGACTAATCTACGTTGAGAACCTGGCTGGCCACGAGTACCGCCCCTTTGTGTTTCTCCCCTCCCAACAAAGTTTTTGCCACACTATTGTGCTTAATGAAATGATGAGTTTTTTGTTGCTAGAAAAAGCCGTCTTTGCTAAGGAATGAATTGCTTGATTGACTTGCCTCCTCGCATGTTATATACCCTCTTATACCATTTTTTAGGCTATTGCTTTTCCCACACCCCCTCCTACTCAAAACACACCCGACAAGGGTGTGAAAAAACAAAAGGCAGGCAAAAAAACCTCTTTTTTCACGAAATTTCACTGTTCGACACGGGCATTGAGCGAGTTCGAATGACATCGTTCGAGTGTGTTAAATTTTGACTTCACACTCTCTTTGGCGTTTTTCACTGTTCGATGTGGTCATGCGAAGCGAGTTCGCATGACGCTTGTTGAACGTTCGAACGACATCGCTCGAGTGTGTTAAATATTGACTTCACACGCGCTTTTGCGTAATTTCACCGTTCGAGCGAAGTCATTCGAGCGTGTTTCTCAACAAGGTCGTTGACGATCTTTAAACACGTCCTCGCGGTGTTTCACGCGAGGTTATTTTGGAATAAAATTTGTTAAGGGGTGTGAAAGAGTAAGAGGGGGTGTGGGAAAAGTAAATGCCATTTTTTATGACCAGCTCATACCATTTTTTATTCCCCGGATCAAATCTGGTAGGGCGTGATGGGCTGGGCTGGGTGGACCTCCTTGAGCAGCAAAATGGCGTCTCTGTCTCTGAAATCTGATTCAAAAACAAGTTTGCAGATTCCTCTTCCTCAACCTACTCAGATGCCATGGTAAATCCCCCCAATCTTAGCTTAACGCATTTTAGGATTCTCAAAATTCTTCATTAGAACAAAAATTGTGTAGCGTGAAGTACACTTTTAAAAACCATGATGTGGAATCTCAAAAATCATAATCATGCTATCACGCTACAACACGCACGGTGATGCACTATTATCACTACTATGACATGACATGACATGAGGCAGGGGCACATGACAAAGGATCCCCCTTGCCGCTGAACCACGATGTATCCACTTTCTTTGAGCCACAGCCAAAAAGTGTTGTCTTATTCTTAAATATTTAATAAAATATTGTTGGTTGAACTTGAAGGCAATACTGTATGTGGATTCTTCCACCACTTTCTTTCAGATACATTTATTTTAGTATTGCATAGGAATATTCCATTTCCACTCACACTATGTAAATTCATTAAAAACTCAATAGGCATTCAAGGTTTCCACTTTCCACTTTCAATCCAATCTCCCAACCTTTGCCGACAAATCCAATAATAAATCAAAATAGTCAAACAAATTAATATTTACTATTACTAATAACAACTACCAAGTAGTGCCATGCTTAACCCAAAGAAAAATATTTTATGGCCAATAAGCTTCCTCAATGGAGATCTCCATATTTAGATCTTAAGTGAGTCACATGTTTCTACACATCAACATTTTATATTTTTTTAATGTTCTCGCTTAATAAGCTAACTCAACTCCTCCAACTCACCACCTATAACAAATTTCTTAAATGGGTCATGAATAATAAGCACATATCATTTTTCAATAATTAAAAACTAATCGTGGAATTAATGTTTTAGAAGAAAGAGAAAACTCTTATATAGGAATTCATGCTTAATAGGTACCCACTTTATTTTCTTTACAATGGAGATACTTATGAAAGATCACTTCTTAAAAGTTAAGAACTCCCATTGTAGATGATCTAAGACCATCTCCTAATTAGCTGGCTTGGTGCAGCCACAACACATATTGTGTGAATATGATGACTTAAGAATCACACTTTTTCAGAGTCTCCATACTTGAGCTATTAATACTCACATAAAGGATCTTGCTTTTTATCTTTTATTAATTAATTCATTAATGCTTGGTTGGCTTTCACTTTGCACTTCCACTTCAAGGCTCCACAAAAGACTGCAAAATAAAACCAGACATTGCTTTTGAGTTTTTTTTTCCAATATCAACTACTATAAAAATCAAAGGTCAAGTGTTGCACTTGAGTTGAAGGTGGACTAAGCATGCTGCTAAAGAGTTGTTAGTTTCTTGATCATGCTTGGTGTTGGTGGGACTTTACATTCCAAAACTCAAATGGGGAACACTTATGAGGCACATTTAGTTGTGTTGTGTTTCATTGGGATGCTAATAATACCTTTCTCATCATGTCAAGATGATTCAGATGATGCATCTACTTCTATATACATTGTTACTCTCAGACAAGCTCCTGCTTCTCACTATCAGGATGATTTGTCCAGAGTATATAACCACTTCAGACATGGTTCTTCTGTGAGTAGAAGAAGTAGGCTTCACAAACCAAGGTACCCCACCCCTTTCACTATCTTTTCCTGATTTCTTGACTTTGTGAGCTTATTTGTGAAAATGAATGTTTCTTATTTCTCAGACATCAAAATGTTACAACCACAGATAGGAGGAGACGTGGTTATAACACTGTCCATGACTCGTTGTTGAAGAAGGTGTTTAAAGGAGAGAAGTATCTCAAACTGTATAGTTATCATTACTTAATTAATGGATTTGCTGTGCTTGTTACCCAACAGCAGGTATCATCTTACTCCCTCTGTCTACACTCAAATATAAGCAAAATTACTTAAAGTAAACACATGTTTATTAATTTTTTTAATTAAATGTAATTAATTTTGAAGGCAGATAAGTTATCAAGGAGAAGAGAAGTGTCCAATGTGGTTTTGGATTTTTCTGTAAGAACTGCAACAACATATACTCCACAGTTTTTGGGTCTACCACAGGGAGCTTGGTTTCAATCAGGTGGATTTGAAAATGCTGGAGAAGGAATCACTATTGGATTTGTTGACACTGGCATTGATCCTACACACCCCAGTTTTGCTGATGATGATAAATCTCAACAATCATTTCATGTTCCTGCTCATTTTTCTGGCATCTGTGAGGTTACTGCAGATTTTCCATCTGGTTCTTGCAATAAGAAGCTTGTTGGGGCTCGTCACTTTGCAGCATCTGCAATAACCAGAGGAATATTTAACTCAACTGAAGACAATGCTTCTCCCTTTGATGGTGATGGCCACGGCACGTGAGTTTTTGCCACATTATTTCCATCTGGTGTTTAAATAGATAGATATCAATGAATCTCATAAACTGATTAATTATACTTCTCATTCCACTAATGGTCAATTCTGATGTATCTAAAATATATAGGAACATAGCTTCTATTGCAGCAGGAAACCATGGAGTTCCAGTGGTTGTTGCTGGCCATAATTTTGGAAGTGCTAGTGGGATGGCTCCTCGTTCGCAGTAACTACTCTTGAATTTAACATAAGTTGAAATTTTTTGTGGCATTATTATGGTTATCTTTGTGCCTGTAGTAATCTGTTTATGGGAGGGGAAAAAAAGAAATGGTGTATCTGCTTTAGCCTAGATTTCTAGTTATTTCATGCAAGCATGATTACTTATTCATTTCATTTAAGATCTGTGAATGAATTCCATTTCAATCTTTTACAGCATTGCTGTTTACAAGGCGTTGTACAAGGAATTTGGAGGATTTGCTGCAGATGTTGTTGCAGCTATTGACCAGGTAATAATATATAGATAGACAAATGATACATTGCTTGTACATGCCATTTATGTGTCAGCAATACATTATAATTTTATTTAAGACCAGTTGTTGATACTTGACATTTTTTTTGGCAACCTCTGTGAGTCATGTCTTCCTTCCATGCATGTTTTCCCTTCAAAATCTGTTTACTATATATCGCATCCACAATTTTACATTTCTTGTAAGGCTTAATATTATGATTACTTGTTTACACTTTACAGGCAGCTCAGGATAAAGTTGACATAATTTGTTTGTCGATCACTCCTAATAGGCGCCCTCCTGGTGTCGCAACTTTCTTCAATCCAATAGATATGGCATTGCTGTCAGCTGTAAAAGCTGGTATTTTTGTGGTGCAAGCTGCTGGAAATACTGGACCATCACCTATGAGCATGTCCTCCTTTAGTCCATGGATCTATACTATTGGTGCCGCCTCACATGATCGAGTTTATAGCAACTCGCTATTTCTTGGAAATAATGTGACCATACTTGGAGTTGGACTTGCACGTAAAATTCTGTTGCTTTAATCCTGGTTAGCTATACATGACTTTATTTTAGACTAACTCTCAAAGGAATTGAGTGCTATGTTTTGATGATTGAATTTGAATGCCTTCTATGAATTACTCTCATAAATCATAATCATAAGCTTCAATAAGGCTGCAGTATCTGCATTTTCAATTGATTACATTGGTGAAGTTCCTATTGAGATTTATTTATAACCCAGTTAATTTTTCTTGTATTACTTTCTCAGCTGGCACAACTGAGAACACAATGTATAACTTGATTCATGCAAAACATGCTTTGAACAATGGCACAACAGTTGATGATGATATGTATGTTAGTGAGTGTCAAGATGCAAGTAAACTGAATAAGGATTTGGTCCAGGGCAATCTCCTGATCTGTAGCTATTCAATGCGATTTGTGCTTGGGCTTTCCAGCATCAACCAGGCCTTAGAAACAGCCATGAACCTTAGTGCAGTTGGTGTTGTTTTTCCCATGGATCCTTCTGTAGTTGGCTTTCAGCTTAACCCAATTTTGATGAAAATTCCCGCCATAATAGTTCCATCTGCAAATGATTCCAAGGTGCATTCACATGTATATTGTCTCATATTTATTCTTGGCTTGTATATATACTACCTTTTGTTCTCATTATTTTCAACTGGACAGATATTACTGGGATACTACAATTCTTCATTAGAAAAAGATGGTGCTTCAAATGAAATTGTTAAATTTGGAGCTGTTGCTAGCATTGGTGGTGGACTAGAACCTAGCTACAATAACGTAGCTCCGAAGGTTATGTATTATTCTGCCAGAGGACCAGATCCAGAAGACAGTCTTCCTCATGAAGCTGATATTTTGAAACCCAATTTGGTAGCTCCTGGGAATTTAATATGGGCTGCCTGGAGTTCTGTTGCCACTGATTCAGATGAATTTCAAGGTCTGTAAATATTAAACAGGCTTTTACTATAAAACAAAACATAAACAAGCTAACCAACACCGTGCTTGGCCCAGTGGTTTGAGCTACCTCAGACTCGGGGGTCAACCTAGTGCTCCCAGATTCGATTCTCATAGTGCGAACTCGGTGTTGGCCAGTGTGACATTTTCTTCTATGCACGAGCAGATATTAGTCTTTTGTTGAAATCGTTAGGACACTCCGTGGTTAGCCAGCAATAGTGCGAACAAAAAAACATAAACAAGCTTAATGTGTTTATTGGTCTATTAGGATATATGAATTTTAATTTGTTATGCATGTCAAGAGAGTGAGGTGTGAATACTTGATTTAAATTCTTGCAACAGGTGAGAATTTTGCAATGATGTCTGGTACAAGCATGGCTGCACCTCATGTTGCTGGTCTTGCTGCACTAATCAAGCAAAAGTTTCCCAATTTTAGTCCTGCAGCCATTGGATCTGTGCTTTCCACCACAGCTTCTCTGTCTGACAACAACGGCAATCCAATAATGGCTCAGCGATCATATTCCTCTCCAGACCTAAACCAATCTCCAGCAACTCCCTTTGACATGGGAAGTGGTTTTGTGAATGCTACTGCTGCATTAAATCCAGGATTGCTCTTTGATTTAAGTAAGTCACTTTAAAAACTTCATAATCATTATATTTATAAACTTAATAATATACATCTACATATCCATTATGATTTATGTAAGCTGCTTTGAATTGTATACATGGCATATATTTGCTTGTAGGTTATGATGATTACATGTCATTTCTATGTGCTATCAATGGTTCAGTTCCTGCAGTACTAAGCTACACGGGTCAGAATTGTTGGATTTATAATTCCACTGAATATGGCTCTGATCTGAACTTGCCCTCAATCACAATAGCAAAGTTGAACCAATCTAGAATAGTACAGAGAACAGTCCAAAATATTGGAGGAAATGAGACTTATAGTGTTGGTTGGAGTTCTCCATATGGGGTTTCAGTGAGAGTATCTCCAACTCGCTTCTCGCTTTCCAATGGGGAGAAACAAGTCTTGTCTGTGATGTTTAATGCAACCAGCAATAGCTCTGTTGCCAGCTTTGGGAGGATTGGACTGTTTGGTAATCAAGGTCATGTTGTCAACATTCCTGTGTCAGTCATTGTTAAAATCTCACTATGAGCTAACTAGTAGGGTTACTATCATTAATTTATTATTATGTATCTTCAATTGCTTGGCTTCATCCTTGTGTAAGGAAAAAATTTCATCATCTCAAGGATAAAGCCATTCATAGAAGCACAATGAATAACAACCACCTTCAATGAAATTTTCATTCAATTTGCAACATTCTTATATCATTGCTATATGTGATATACTATATCACTACATAGATGACAAAATTCTTAAAAATTCTAGTTTTTCTTTATAGTCATACAGTAGTTTCATAACATAACATGGTAGAAATGCATCTCATTTTCTACCATATATAACAAGAGTCGAGAGTATTTCCCTGGTCTATTAAATTTGTTAAACATAGCTGCATAAGATCAAGTGGCCTCAACCATCACTCTCCATAGAATTCACTTTACTGAAACTTGAAAGTAACCCTTGGTACTAGTACTACTAGGACTCTTAATATCAGATTTTTTCAAAAGGGAGTCCTTAGCAACTTCTAGTTGGCGAACAACTTCTCTAATGCCGATGCGTTCATCTGGATTGTCTGCGGTGCAGGATAGGCTAACTTCCATAATTGCATCCACACAACGGTGTTGTAGATTGGGGTCATTAGTAGGGTCATTTTGGAAAATGAGGGATAGCAGCTGAGGGTCAATGACTTGAACAGTATTGTTTTTATATGCTGATTGCACCCATTTTGTTATGCTTAGGCCTCCTGTGAAACACTCATCTGTTGGACTTTTCCCAGAGAAGAGCTCTAGTAACACTACCCCAAAACTATATACATCTCCAGCTGCAGATGGTTTCTCTCCCCATCCATACTCTGTATTGAAATTTCAATAAGTACTTCATTGTTAAACAAAGTGTGAGAGAATTAGGAATTTTAAGTACTCAATATTGTTTCAATAAGTGTAAAAAGATTGTATACTAAAATCATTGAAAGAGGAAGTTTTCAAGGTACTAACCCGGAGGTATGTAACCAATTGAACCCCTAAGGACATGAGTGGAGCTAATGGAAACTTGATTAGTTGATGTTTGAATCAGCAACCTAGCCAATCCAAAATCTCCAACCTTTGCTATCATATCTTCATCCAGGAGAATGTTGCTAGGCTTCAGATCACAATGTACAATAGGAATTTCATTATCATTGTGCAGGTAATCCAATGCATTAGCAACATCTATAGATATATTCAGTCTCTCCATAAGGTTCAAACCATTTCCATTTGCATGCTTTCTCTTCCCCTTAATCCAATCTTCCAAGCTCCCATTGCACAAGTACTCATAGACTAGAGCCAGAAAATCATTGTTTCTAAAGTCAACACTAGAGCATGATGTGATCAGCTTCACCAGATTTCTATGCCTTGAGTTCTTCATTGCCTCACACTCGGCGAAGAAACTCTTTAAAGAACCTGTTCTTAGAGTGTCAAGCACTTTAACTGCAATAGTATTTCCCTGACTTAGTTGACCTTTATATACTGAACCAAAACTCCCAATTCCTATTAGGTTTTCATGGCTGAACTCCTCGGTCGCCATGCGAAGCTCATCGTAAGAGACCATTGGAGTCTGAGGCTTAAGCAATTCAGATGATGTTGTTGCTGTTACCTTCACCTTTCTGTGCTTTATGTATAGTACCAAGCCAATTGTGAGGCATAGTACCAATGTTAACACAATGGCTATGATTATATAAAGCTTCACATGTCTTCTTCCATGGTCGCGAGGCACACATGCAAAATGAATGCAGAGTTTTCTATTACCTTCTAAGTGGACATCAGAGAGATTTTGGAAAACTCCACCACTAGGAATGGTTCCTTCTAAGTCATTGTAAGAGAGGTTCAAAAGTTGAAGGACATGTAGATTTTGAAGTTCAATAGGAATAGATCCAGAGAGTAGGTTGGAGGAAAGGTCCAAAGTTTCCAAGCCTCTCACATCTCCAAGAGCTTTAGGAATGGGACCCGAAAGCAGATTCTGAGCCAAAAACAATTTCTCCAAGCTCAAACAATTGCTGAATGAGCTGGGAATGCTTCCATACAGCTGGTTTTTGGAAAAGTCAATGGTTTCAATGCTAGTCAATTTGCCAACCTGAGGTATAGGTCCACTCAGCAAGTTCATAGACAAGTTTAAAATATTGCTCAAAGTTGGGAGATTGAGGATTTCCACAGGTATGCTACCATTGAGTTTGTTGCTAGATAAGTCCATATAGAGCAGGTTTTGAAAATTTCCAAAACTGATTGGTATTCTACCTACAAGTTCATTTTTTGACAAATCAATCTTGTTTAACTTTAGGAGCTTACCAATGGAGTTTGGAATACCTCCTGATATCTGATTTCCAGCCAGATATAGCTCTTGTAGTTCCTCTAACTGATCTAATTCCTGTGGAATCTCTCCAGTGATTGAATTGTAGCTCAAGCTTAACAACTTCAAGCCACTAAGACTACCAATGGAAGAAGGTATAGTTCCATTAAAACGATTCCCTCCCATGTATAATTTAGAGAGATCCTTAGAGAGATTGCCTATGGTTTCAGGAATCACACCTTCCAGCATATTGCCATCAATTGCTAGAAAGTTAAGGTGGGTGCTGTTTGCCAATGAAGTAATGAAATCCAAACCATTGACTCCTGAGCTAACTATCCTGTTATAACCAATATTATACATGTGAAGAAATGGGAGATTTCCTAAACCAGGTGGCACTGTTCCTTCCAAATGGTTTGAGGCCATCCTAATGACTCTAATGTTAGTAAGGTTATGCAAAGACCCTGGAATTCTACCTGTGAATTTATTGAAACAGAAATTGAACACTAGTAGTTTTGGAAGTTTATAACCAACATCATAAGGAATCTCACCCCAAAAAGAGTTTGCAGCTAAGGCCAAGTTTACAAGGGAAGACAAATTGTATATAACTGGTGGAACAGTCCCAGTGAGATTGTTAATAGTGAGATCAAGTTCAATCAAATTATGAAGCCTACCCAATTCACTAGGAATCCATCCACTAAGAGAATTTGTGCCAAAACTAATGTTTTTAAGAGAAGAAATATTTCCTAGACCTGCTGGTATTTCACCAAAGAGACTATTCCTTCCCATTTTCAAAACCTGCAGCTTTTTCAAACTGCTGATATGTTCAGGAATTCTGCTAACAATATTATTTGAAGATAAATCAAGTATCTGAAGCTCATTTAAGTAGGTCAAGTTTGAAGGAAGCATTCCTTCTAATTTGTTAGAGCTCATATTTAGAACTCTTAAATTGAATAGATTGCCAATTTGATCAGGAATCAGTCCTGTGAGCTGGTTATCTTGCAATTGAAGGAACTTAAGAAAGGAAAGATTACCAATATAAGGACTTAACTGACCTGAGAGTCCAAAACCTGAAAGATTCAAGCTAGTTACTCTATGACCATGCTTGTCACATACACACCAGTCCAATTGCAAGGAGAGGAATTCTGAATCCAAGATGATAATGATTGAGAACTGTCATTACTCAAGTGAGATTTCAGTGAAAGTAAGGCTTCTTTGTCTGTGGTGAGTCTTAGAGTGTTTGTGGTTGATGATACACCAATTATAAGGATAATTAGTAAGGCAAAATGAAGAAGTAATTGAGAAAACAAAGGCATAGTTGATATATTTCTATGGTTTGATTTGCATGCAGGTTTTATGATATTCATGATGTTTTGCTAACATGTGTATTTATAGCATTCAGTGGCAACTGTATTAGTAGATGGGATGTGTATTTCTTTGTCTCATCACAGGTGTCATTTTCATGCATGTATATATCTCAGTTTGACTGATTCAAGTTTCACTGACAATAACGTCGTCATCTAGTCTTACATTTCAACTCCAAAAAATAGGTTCAAAGTCTTGGTTTATTTAATTTTACATGGGAAAAAGAAAACTTTAGGAACAGTTTTTGTTTTAAATATTTATTTTATTTTTCTTATTATCCGAAAAGAGTCCCAATAGCATAGTCTACTGGTAAAACACACATATGTGCTATGTAGATGTTGCGAGCATAGTTCAAACTTGGTACACTCTACTTCTCCGAGCGGCGGACCTTTTCCCATGTGAGGGTGTGAGGGTGTGCACTTGCATATATACCCTCAAAAACAAAATTCTTCACCAATTTTGTATGAAATTGTATTTTTTTTTTGATCAACAATGAAATTTTATTTTGACCTCTTCTCCATGCTCATTTTCCAACCCCAACAGTTGGTACTAAGGCCCAAAAAATTCTAAAAAGAAAATGGGATCAAAAAAATATATATGCAGGTAATTTTCACATAGCAAAGAAATTTTTATGTTGGTACTTAATTTAACATCAAATACCTTGTCACAAGAGTAATTTAATAGAGATTGGGCCGGGCCACATACATATCTAGGTCTAAACCACATTTTAAGATTAGGTTTTTTGGAGAAAGAAAAATATGTTAGCTAAAAAAAGAGATATTTTTCAGTTAATCAAAATGATTGACTTAAAATTGTTATAATTTCTTCGAAGTGGGTGTATGTGTTATTAAAAAGTTTGTCTATGGTGAGACTAAGCCTGAAAAAATTGTATCAACTATCAAGTGAATAAGATCGAACTAAGACAGATAAAAAAAACAGAAAACAAGGTAATTCAACTGCTTATAGGTTAGAGTAGACCGATGTTGTAAATTAGAACACATAAAATAGCTTTATGTTAATTTGATGTTAAATAAAGTGACTATTGAGCCAGTAAGGTTGAAATGTAGGAGTGACCAAAAAAAAAATTACTTCCTACTCAGACCAAAAAACTGAGTTTATATTAGTTCACCCAAAAAAAAAAAGAGTGGACATCGTAGTACTAACTATTCAGACCAACGTACCAGACCCGTTGCTCAAGACTTTGATGTTAGTAAGTGCTTGTTGCTAATTCAGACCAAAAAACTGAGTTCATATTGGTTCACCAAAAAAAATGAGTGGACTGTTGCTCAAGACTTTTTTTTCACCAACGTACCAGACCCGTTGTTGACCCAAAAAAATGTAACAGACCCGGTCAACATTTCAATAAGGCTATTGCTTTCCCACACTCCCTCCTACTCAAACACACCCCACAAGGGTGTAAAAAGACTAAAAGGTCAGCCAAAACCTCTTTTTTTCACGAAATTTCACCTGTTCGAACACGGGCCTTCGAACAGGTTCGAATGACATCGTTCGAGTGTGTTAAATTTTGACTTCACACTCTCTTTGGGTGTTTTTCACCTGTTCGCATGCGAACAGGTTCGCATGACCTTGTTCGAACGACATCGTTCCAGTGTGTTAAATATTAACTTCACACCCTTTTGTACGTAATTTCACCTATTCGAACGAGGTCATTCGAACGTGTTCGAACAAGGTCGTTCGAACAGTCTTTAAACACGTTCTCACAGCGTTTCACGCGAGGTTATTTTTGGAATAAAATTTGTTAAGGGGTGTGAAACAGTAGGAGGGGATGTGGGAAAAGTAAACGCCTTCAATAAAAATCCAAAATAAAGAAGAATTGTAAAAAAAAAAACAAATAAGTCCATAATTTTACACAAAAAACTATATTTGATTTTACATGTAAAATATAATTATTATTTTTCAATGGCTAAGTCATAGTAAATTAATTACGTAGCAAAATATAAGGAAAAAAGTTGATGTATTAATTAGTTCAAATTTGCAGTACTTTTTGTTTCTTTCTTTTGACTAATTGCTTATACTAGTATGTATGACCCGTGTGTTGCACGGGTATACATGTTCTTGTTAATTATATGCGTAATTTTAAATTATTTTATCTTCGCATGGAATATTTCATCTAAATGTGTTTTGCAGGTTACTCTTACTATGGTGTTTTATATTTTTTTAAATGCATTTGTAGCTGAGCTATTGAAATCCAAATTGAAACCTTTATTTGAGTAGTTAGATTATTACAAAATTTCTATAATGTTATGTATTGAATTTTTTTAATCAGAGAAAAGTGTTTATTTTCAAAGTTATCTTTATTATATTTAAATGAGAGTTTTTCAAAAAAGCCACGTCACCTCGCTATAAAGCCACACAGGCACTAAAAAAAGCCATGTTGTCCTGCAAAAAAGCCACGCCATCCAAGCTGAAAATACGTGGCTTATCCGACGCGCATACTGACTTGCGGATATATGCCACACACGTCCATCCAACGGTCCACATCAATACGACTTGCGGTGTATGTACAAAACTTCACTAACCACAATTTCGCCAATAATCATGATCTGCAATTAATTAATCTATTTTATTCCAAAAACATAACAGTCAACATATTATAACCACGGACTAAAATTTTGGATCCAAATTTAATCCCATTAAATGCTATTGATTCCTTTGAATTAAATTTAGAAACCTGAAAAAGCATTACTGATTCCAAGAGAGAAGAGAACGGGGAGAGCAAGAGAGATTTGATCCGAGTGTGAACCACCAACAAAGGCCTAATGACCCTCAATGAAGATAAAAATGTTGATTTTTTTGACGCAAGATGTAATCATTTTTATTTTTGTCAAAGATGTAATGATGTTTATCCATCATATAATTGAAATACTAATATGTTTCGCTTTCAATTCTTGAAGATTACTTGCTCTCAGGCTTTCCGACCTCTTCACTCGAAGTCCCTATTCAAAAAGTGTATATAGATCATTCATGCTCACTCATTGCGTGGCGTTTTTTTGTAATTTTCTTCCTCCAAAAAGTGTTACCTTTACATTATCATATTTTCCTTTTTGATAACTTTTATTTTGTCTCTCAAGAATAGGATCGATATTCACAACACTTTGTCCATTATTAATCAAGCAGTTGGGTTCTCTATGGAAGGCGAAAGGAATAGGTTATAGGTTATGTCACACAAATGACAATAATATTCTTAAAGTTTGTAAGTGCTATCTGTACAATGAATCTCTAATTTGTGGTAGTGTTAATTTTTTAAATCACTTGTGAATGGCTGCTGGAGGTTTCTACTACTATGAAGGACTTGTGCCATGATGTTTTTGGGGTTGCTAAGGAAAAGAAAGATGCTAAGGAAGTTAAGACAAATCGAGGTATTCTTTAGCATTCGGTTGCATGTATTGCTTAAAGTTTAATTTTCTATTTATATTTTTCTAATGCCTGTTTTTACATTAAGCGTTTCTTTTATGCTTCTTTCTCTGTATGTTCAGATCTGCTTGATGTGTTACCAAACCTTCAGAATCAGATAAAAACTTATGGCATAATTTGGGTTTAAACCTTAAGCATGTGTGCACCAGAAAGTGCAGTTGAAGTCTTCCTGGTATGGTCCAAAAAATAAACTCAGCATTTAGTTTAAACCTTAAGTATGTGCATCAGGTATTTAGTTTAATTTTAAACTTTAAAATAAAATGTGACGAACTGACGATAGGGAGTCATGGTTACAACACAAGACCACGATGTTGTGCCTTTTGATTCCTCTATTCACCCTCACCATTAAGTTACGCTGATGATATATATTTTTGTATTTTATCTGAACATTTGCTGTTCCATTTTATATGAATAATGAAGTCTTCACTTTCATGTTGTGGAATTTTGTGTGCGTAGTTCAACTAATATTTGTTGTATATCCAGCTTTCAAGCTATAAAAAGCGGAAACAAATGGAGAAACGTGATTACGATAAGTGGAAATCTTCAGTCCTTGCTTCCATTAAACAAGACAAAACAGAAGGTATTGAGACATTTCTTGCATTCTTCTTAGTATTCCACAACTGAACCAATGAGATAACCTTTTTTATAACTATTTACAATACCAGAAATTTATTGCGACAGTTTCTCCCCCGAGGTACTGAGATCATTGCGACAGTTTCGCCCCCGAGGTACTGAGATCCACTTAAAGGATTGACCTCTCCCACGTGTATTTTTCCATACGCACCTGGTCGAGGATCGAACCCTGACCAAATGGTTAAGGAGCCCAAGTAATATCTACCAGTTGTGCTTTACCATGTTGGTTCATAATGTCTCTTTTTATGCCTTCAATTTCAATATGTTAATATGTTTTGAAAAATAATTAGTGTAATTAAAATTTTCAAATCTCACACACCACTTTCTATCTCATTCTCAAATTAAATCTCTCAATTTTTCAACGTCACCCACACTTACACCTGCAATTTCTTAAGAAACTCTGACAGCTTCTCTCTACTTCTGTCGCGGAAATTAAAAATGGTCACCTCGGAAGACCTTTACTTCGTCTATTAGGCTTTTTATCTCCTCTGTGGCCACCATCATTGTGTCTCATGTCAACCAGCCATGGTGAATGGTCCAGTGGTGCAACCACATAAAGACCATGCAACTAGACACTTACCAGTTACCGTTGATAGCAGTGGTGTAGCCACATAAAGCTGCACAACTTTCTTTGTCTCTCTCATTTTTGTGGTAATTTTTCTTCATCTTTAAGTTACTTCATATATTAGTTTCTGTTTAGTATGCTAGCTTTTGGCCTAAGAATGAATTTCACAACACCAGTAGTTTCTCTTTGAATTACACTTACCATATTTTTTTTGCTTTTGTAAGTTTTCAGGAAAACAACCAAAAATATATAGGAGTTAGACTTTTAAGGCCAAATAAGCACCACCTATAAGGATACAATTTAATTAATTAGTATATACCGACAATGTATAAATATTTTACACCGTCGATGTTTACCAATTATGTTTTTTTCCCGAAGTACAGTGTTAATATTAAAAATATTAACACCGACAATGTATAAATATTTAAATAAATTTTATTGGATTTTAATTTATACTTTTGATTAATTTTAATGATTTCTTAATTAGTGGACTACGGGGATTCATGGCGGCGAAGCGGGGGCGTGGACACGACGGGGAACAGGGAGTACTCCATGCCACCGCACTGCCACATTACCTTTCATTAATGATATTGACCAAAACATAATTTAAATGTCTATCATTGATATTTTGCAAATTGAATTTGTATTTCAAAATTTTTATTCACTGCAAAAATATTCGAATTACGCAAATAATTCAATTCAATTTTGGAATATTGTAGAATTCCCACTAATATTTGCACATCCAATTCCCACTGAAAACGATTTAGTCAGCTTCTATATAAGGCATACGAAATATGGATGTTTTCATATCTTTGTTTTTCTTTGTGCACATCATAAGCCCAGTGGAAATTTTAGCACTGACTGTTATTTACCTAAATACATATAAATGATATGTGTGTGCACAAAATAGTATTCAAATACCAAAATTCAAAACATTCCAAAAATATGCATATTAATGGTACGTGTTTTGTATCAATCATTCATTTGACAATAACAATTACACTTTGGTCTGACATGGAAGATTATAACAAACAATAGTATCCATATCGTTTGTGTATTACTACTACATGACATAAAAATATGCTTCAACTTCAAAACAAAAATATTCTATTCTCAGTGTCGACAAAATGAATTTGATGCAATATTTATCCATAAAAAAACTATATTTAATCTTTAAATAACTTAAATAAACCAAATTGAGGATAAAATTTAATTAATTAGTATACATCGACAATGTATAAATATTTTACATTGTTGATGTTTACCAATTATGTTTTTTTTTGCCAAAGTATTAAGGGTGTTAATATTTTAACATTAACACCGACAAATGTATACAAATTTAAATAAATTTTATTGGATTTTAATTTATACTTTTGATTAATTTTAATGATTTCTTAGTGGACTACGGGGATTCGTGGCGACGAGAACATGGTTGCCACGAATCCCTGTTCAGTTAGACCCCATACGTGGTTCCTTAGACCCCATTCAGTTTCACTACACCATTGGAATGCTTCGAACCTTGATTTAACTCCGACTATTTAGTAGGTAATGTGATATTTGTATTGAATATCTGTAATCTTTATGTTCAGTTCGATATTTAATTGTTCATATCATCTCTAAATTATGTTGTGTCTTGGCATATATCGTTGGCATACTGAATGGAAATTGGTGCTCCGTGTGATTATTAGAAAAATAACACTAAATCTACGTTGCTATCGATCGACTTATATATCAGGGGGTGTGAATGCAATGCATATACGTTTTATACAAATTTAACAATTGTATTTGATTAAAATTCCACCATAATCAAATAAGACTTATCTTTTTAGTAATCATAAACATCGACGATACATATATATAATATTTTAACAAAATTATAATTACAATTTAAATTAAAAAAAGAGGATGTATACCCGTGCTGGCACGGGTGATACATACTAGTAATCTTGATTTAAAAGTAAAATAAAGTAAATAGAAACCATATAATTTTAGCAATTAGATGAATTTGATTATAATATAGCAATAATCAGTAAATATTTGTGATTGTGATTTATAATAATAATAATAATTGCTATAAAGTTATCTTTCAAAAGAAATAATTGTTATGAAATTTTCTTTTAAAAATCATTATTATCTTTCAAATTTATATATACATGTTTGTTACATCATATTTTTAATAGGTGGCGTCCTTCTAATAAGTTGAAAAATAAAGGAAGAAATATCACAATTAATTAAAACTGAAATATTTGAAAGGGTTGTAAATATGAATCATGAAACTTAAAACTCTAACATTACTTCAAATCTATAGTGCTTGATTGCATCATCACTTACCGAAGTACCCATTAATTCCAATTAGTAGATAAACTACAAAAGATTAACCAATAAATGCTTTAGGATCTCACAATGATGCTATTAGTAGTAAATATTTGTTAATGTTCTTAACTATTTCGGGAAGTAGAAATGATCAAGAACATAATGAACAATCTCGCGTAGATAGTAAAATTGCTCAACCCCTTCATTAGCCTCCCTGGGCGAAATATATAGTATCACAGTCATTTATGGCTAATAATTAGCGTCTGTTACATAATTAAGGTATCCGTTACATAATAAAGGTGGGGGTTACAAAGAAATGCCTCAGTTAAGCAGGTAAGCCGAGTACCCGAAATGGGGACCGACTACGGAAGACTAGGCCGAGCATGAGCAGCTCTCTCAAGCCTCAGTCCCTCATGTCCTGCCTTCGATACCGCGGCTCTGTGGCAATGCGATGCAGTCGTGAACATAGTCCCTCGAGCGATGAATGTGAAATATGAAGTCGCTCAAAGATACGCCGCCGCGTCGTTCTCGGCTCCTCTTGTGTTTGAGTAGAAACCGAACTTATTTGTAGTTGGCGTTACACGCCGACTTTGGTATCGTTATGCCTTGACTCCCTTGGGAATTACATTTGACTGCTGCGAGCGTTTCTGTGCGCTTCATTAATGCTCCTGTTTGTAACTTGCTCCCTTTCCTTATCTATAAAAGGAAAACATAGTGCCCTGTGTTTGTTACTCGCTTCTTTTCTTTTGGACTGTTGTTTCCTTTCTTTAAGCTGCTGATGTTTATGAACCGTTTGTTTTGTCAGGTCGCCGCTCCCCCTTTGAGCTCTGCACACAATCTTAAAGTCCCTCTGTGTTTTAAGATTGTTGGATGGCTCAAAGAAGGAGTTGCAGACTTTCGGCATTTGTGGATGTTCGTCGTTGCGTTTGATCCAGTGGCCTTTGTTTGAGATTGTGTGGAGAGCTCACAGGTGGCTTTGTCTGCGGGTTGGGGTTGCCGCGGATTAATGGTTAATTTCTCCTTCTCCATGTAGAGGAATTTTCCATGAGGCCCGACGTTGGGGAATTTATCCATGGACCACTCCCGTTAGACCGCTGCCGATTTCCCTGTCTTCCCCCGCCGTGCTATACCGGCGCTCTGTTGCCGCGCGCTTTACCACCGGATCTCTTTCTTGGAGATCGTCCTCTTCTTCTGGTGGATCTACAGAAACTCTGCCGGGCATAGATCCCCTTCCGTCGGAGGTCCTCCCTTCTTCTGGTGGATCTACAGAAACTCTGGTGGGCATAGATCCATTCATTGGCCGAATTCACTTGTTGAGTGCTTGGACTTTCTTGGTGAGGTTTCCCTGGGCTTGGAGACCGCGGACTATCGCTCTGGAGAGGAACCTGCAATTGTAGTTTTAGCTTTCGTGGGACTCGGTCTTATACCGACCACTTATGTCAGTAAATCATGTATTTATGAATGATAGTGAGTATGTGTTTATGAATGAGAATATGTATGTGTTCATATTCATGCATGTATATATCTCAGTTTGACTGATTCAAGTTTCACTGACAATAACGTCGTCATCTAGTCTTACATTTCAACTCCAAAAAATAAGTTCAAAGTCTTGGTTTATTTAATTTTACACGGGAAAAATAAAACTTTAGGAACAGTTTTTGTTTTAAATATTTATTTTATTTTTCTTATTATCCGAAAAGAGTCCCAATAGCATAGTCTACTGGTAAAACACACATATGTGCTATGTAGATGTTGCGAGCATAGTTCAAACTTGGTACACTCTACTTCTCCGAGCGGCGGACCTTTTCCCATGTGAGGGTGTGAGGGTGTGCACTTGCATATATACCCTCAAAAATAAAATTCTTCACCAATTTTGTATGAAATTGTATTTTTTTTATCAACAATGAATTTTATTTTGACCTCTTCTCCATGCTCATTTTCCAACCCCAACTGTTGGTACTAAGGCCCAAAAAATTCTAAAAAAAAATGGGATCAGAAAAATATATATGCAGGTAATTTTCACATAGCAAAGAAATTTTTAGGGTCCTTTTTTTTGGACCCCCACCCCATCCCATAAACCCCCACCCAATAACAAAAACCCTAAAATGCCCATTGAAACTTAATTTTTTTAAAAAAAAATAAATAAATCGTATATACCCCTTTGAGTACGTATATACGATGGCTAATTTTTGTCCAATCGTATATATGTACTCAAAGGGTATATATCGATGATGCACTTTATTTTTTTAATAATTTGTTTTAATTTTTATTACTAAAAGGCTACTAAAAATTCTTTAAATAGTCAAAACTACTCCAAAAAATTATAAAAACACCACTAAAAATCTAACAAAACCAAAATAAGGCTATACAAATTTTTTTAGATTTTTTGGAGACTATGAAAAATTTAAAAAAATCGTAAAAATAGTAAACTTGATGAAATTTGGGATTTTGAAATTTGTAGTCCCGTAAGAAGTCCCTTCTAGGGGAGTCTTGATTCTTGATTTTTTTGGATTTAATGGCTGTGGTTTCATTACGATTGGAGTATGTTTCCCGAAAACCGATTTTTTAGCCTAAATTCGTTCGTTATTCGTTCGTTTTAACGAACTACACACAAAACCTATTTTCAGGACTTATATCATTTTTATTTGACTTAAAAAATTTTTAAAAAAATACAATGGGGGTCGTATATACACACAGAGGGTATATATATACGACCCTATTTTTTGTCCATCGTATATACACCTCCCAAGGCGTATATACGATTAAGGTGGGGGTTTTCCAATCGTATATACGCCTTGGGGGTGTATATATGATGGCCAAATGTAAGGGTCGTATATATACCCCCCAGGTGTATATACGATTGGCCAAATTTTTTTAAAAAAAAATACGTTTTCAGAAGGGCATTTTGGGGTTTTCAGTGTAAGTGGGGGTTTATGGAGATGGGGTGGGGGTCCAAAAAAAAACCCAAATTTTTATGTTGGTACTCAATTTAACATCAAATACCTTGTCACAAGAGTAATTTAACAGAGATTGGGCCGGGCCACATACATATCTAGGTCTAAACCACATTTTAAGATTAAGTTTTTTGGAGAAAGAAAAATATGTTAGCTAAAAAAAGAGATATTTTTCAGTTAATCAAAATGATTGACTTAAAATTGTTATAATTTCTTCGAGGTGGGTGTATGTGTTATTAAAAAGTTTGTCTATGGTGAGACTAAGCCTGAAAAAATTGTATCAACTATCAAGTGAATAAGATCGAACTAAGACATAGATTTTTTTTTTGACCAACGAACTAAGACATAGATAAAAAAAAACAGAAAACAAGGTAATTCAACTGCTTATAGGTTAGAGTAGACCGATGTTGTAAATTAGAACACATAAAATAGCTTTATGTTAATTTGATGCTAAATAAAGTGACTATTGAGCCAGTAAGGTTGAAATGTAGGAGTGACCAAAAAAAAATTACTTCCTATTCAGACCAAAAAACTGAGTTTATATTAGTTCACCCAAAAAAAAAAGAGTGGACATCGTAGTTAGGGGTGGGAATAGGCTGGGCCGAGCTAGGCTTTGCTTGGCTACAGGCTACGACCTACATTGAAAATGTTAGGCTAAGCGCGGCTGTGGCTTGTCGTGAGCCGAGTTACTTACTTGGCGCTGGCTGGCGCTTTCGAAAAAGCGACAAGGTGGCGAAAGCATGTTTAAAAGCCTATTTGACTATTTTCTTAAGAAGGTCAACAACATTTCAATGACATAAGTCATTTAAATAGACTAACAAACTAATAGGTCAATGAGATTAAGTTCTAATTGAAATCTAACAAAACCTTTTAAGAAAATACCTTATATGACATCCTATTTAAATTTTATTTTATAATAATAACTTCAACAATGTCAAAAATTGATCTAGGTTAATATGTTTAAACTAACAAAAAATGTTAGTGAAGTTATGGCTTAACACAAAGTACCAATTCAATACAAAATAATATTAGTAATTAAAAAATTAGTTAGATTTATTTAAATAGGTTTACTGATAGGCCCAAAGGCTTTTCGATGGCCTATTTAGCTAAATAGGCTTTTGAAAAAGCCTTGGCCTTATCTATTTTCAAAAAGTGCGGCTTTGGCTTACTGTCGTAGGTTGGGCGTAGGCCTGTTAAGCGGCTTTGGCCTATTCCCACCCCTAATCGTAGTACTAACTATTCGGACCAAGCGTACGGACCCGTTGCTCAAGACTTTGATGTTAGTAAGTGCTTGTTGCTAATTCAGACCAAAAAAGCGAGTTCATATTGGTTCACCAAAAAAATGAGTGGACATTAGTAAGTGCTTCTTGCTCAAGACTTTTTTTCACCAACGTACTGCAGACCCGTCGTTGACCCAAAAATGTAACAGACCGGTCAACATTGAAATAAGGCTATTGCTTTTCCCACGCCTCCTACTCAAAACACACCACAAGGGTGTAAAAAGACTAAAAGGCGGTAAAACCTCTTTTTCACGAAATTTCACTGTTCGAACACGGGCCTTGAGCGAGTTCGAATGACATCGTTCGAGTGTGTTAAATTTTGACTTCACACTCTCTTTGGGCGTTTTTCACTGTTCGCATGCAAAGCGAGTTCAAGATGACCTTGTTCGAACGACATCGTTCGAGTGTGTTAAATATTAACTTCACACCCTTTTTTATGCGTAATTTCACTGTTCGAGCGAGGTCATTTGAGCGTGTTGAACAAGGTCGTTCGAACGATCTTTAAACACGTTCTCACAGCGTTTCACGCGAGGTTATTTTTGGAATAAAATTTGTTAAGGGGTGTGAAAGAGTAGGAGGGGATGTGGGAAAAGTAAACGCCTTCAATAAAAATCCAAAATAAAGAAGAATTGTAAAAAAAAAAAAACAAATAAGTCCATAATTTTACACAAAAAACTATATTTGATTTTACATGTAAAATATAATTATTATTTTTCAATGGCTAAGTCATAGTAAATTAATTACGTAGCAAAATATAAGGAAAAAAGTTGATGTATTAATTAGTTCAAATTTGTAGTACTTTTTGTTTCTTTCTTTTGACTAATTGCTTATACAAGTATATGTATGACCGTCGTGCATTTGCGACTTGTATACATGTTCTTGTTAATTATATGCGTAATTTTAAATTATTTTATCTTCGCATGGAATTTCATATAAATGTGTTTTGCAGGTTACTCTTACTATGGTGTTCTATATTTTTTTTAAATGCATTTGTAGCTGACCTATTGAAATCCAAATTGAAACCTTTATTTGAGTAGTTAGATTATTACAAAATTTCTATAATGTTATGTATTGAATTTTTTTAATCAGAGAAAAGTGTTTATTTTCAAAGTTATAATCTTGATTTAAAAGTAAAATAAAGTAAATAGAAACCATATAATTTTAGCAATTAGATGTGATCGTACCTTGACCAATGAAGAGTTGAAGTGTTGATTGATTCGTCAAATGGGCCGGTCGTTGAATGGGTGAAAGGACCGGTCCTGGCTTCACGCGTTGAATACCTCGGGTGGTACCTGCAAAGACACTCCGACGATCTAGTGAGAGGTCGCTCGGGCAGATAGCACAAAGTTAGAGAACCTACCTGATGCCATATGCGAATGGCGTATATATACCGCGCGAGGTCCGACCGTTTTGCGAAGATTTTTCGCCGGCGAGTGCGCTCAAGCGGCGTGTTGGCCGATCGAGATGGGGTGGGCGCGAGTCCAATTCTTTGTTGGCGATCCTCGTATTTGCTAATACACCGGAACAAGATGAATGATTATAATATAGCAATAATCAGTAAATATTTGTGATTGTGATTTATAATAATAATAATAATAATAATTGCTATAAAGTTATCTTTCAAAAGAAATAATTGTTATAAAATTTTCTTTTAAAAATCATTATTATCTTTCAAATTTATATATACATGTTTGTTACATCATATTTTTAATAGGTGGCGTCCTTCTAATAAGTTGAAAAATAAAGGAAGAAATATCACAATTAATTAAAACTGAAATATTTGAAAGGGTTGTAAATATGAATCATGAAACTTAAAACTATAACATTACTTCAAATCTATTGTGCTTGATTGCATCATCACTTACCGAAGTACCCATTCCAATTAGTAGATAAACTACAAAAGATTAACCAATAAATGCTTTAGGATCTCACAATGATGCTATTAGTAGTAAATATTTGTTAAGGTTCCTAACTATTTCTGGAAGTAGAAATGATCAAGAACAAAATGAACAATCTCGCGTAGATAGTAAAATTGCTCAACCCCTTCATTAGCCTCCTTGGGCGAAATATATAGTATCACAGTCATTTATGGCTAATAATTAGCGTCTGTTACATAATTAAGGTATCCGTTACATAATAAAGGTGGCGGTTACAAGGAAATGCCTCGGTTAAGCAGGTAAGCCGAGTACCCGAAATGGGGACCGACTACGGAAGACTAGGCCGAGCATGAGCAGCTCTCTCAAGCCTCAGTCCCTCATGTCCTGCCTTCGATACCGCGGCTCTGTGGCAATGCCCGGTCTGGTCGTGAACATAGTCCCTCGAGCGATGAATGTGAAATATGAAGTCGCTCAAAGATACGCCTGCTCGTCGGTTCTCGGCTCCTCTTGTGTTTGAGTAGAAACCGAACGATGTAGTTGACGTTACCCGCCGACTTTGACTGTCAGTTATGCCTTGACTCCCTTGGGAATTACATTTGACTGCTGCGAGCGTTTCTGTGCGCTTCATTAATGCTCCTGTTTGTAACTTGCTCCTGTTTGTAACTTGCTCCCTTTCCTTATCTATAAAAGGAAAACATAATGCCCTGTGTTTGTTACTCGCTTCTTTTCTTTTGGACTGTTGTTTCCTTTCTTTAAGCTGCTGATGTTTATGAACCGTTTGTTTTGTCAGGTCGCCGCTCCCCTTTGAGCTCTGCACACAATCTTAAAGTCCCTCTGTGTTTTAAGATTGTTGGAGGGCTCAAAGAAGGAGTTGCAGACTTTCGGCATTTGTGGATGTTCGTCGCTGCGTTTGATCTAGTGGCCTTTGTTTGAGATTGTGTGGAGAGCTCACAGGTGGCTTTGTCTGCGGGTTGGGGTTGCCGCGGATTAATGGTTAATTTCTCCTTCTCCATGTAGAGAAATTTTCCATGAGGCCCGACGTTGGGGAATTTATCCATGGACCACTCCCGTTAGACCGCTGCCGATTTCCCTGTCTTCCCCCGGCGTGCTATACCGGCGCTCTGTTGTCGCGCGCTTTACCACCGGATCTCTTTCTTGGAGATCGTCCTCTTCTTCTGGTGGATCTACAGAAACTCTGCCGGGCATAGATCCCCTTCCTTCGGAGGTCCTCCTTCTTCTGGTGGATCTACAGAAACTCTGCTGGGCATAGATCCATTCATTTGGCCGAATTCACTTGTTGAGTGCTTGGACTTTCTTGGTGAGGTTTCCCTGGGCTTGGAGACCGCGGACTATCGCTCTGGAAGATCAAATTTTATATATATATATATATATATATATATATATATATATATATATATATATATATATATGTTTGTTACATCATATTTTTAATAGGTGGCGTCCTTCTAATAAGTTGAAAAATAAAGGAAGAAATATCACAATTAATTAAAACTGAAATATTTGAAAGGGTTGTAAATATGAATCATGAAACTTAAAACTATAACATTACTTCAAATCTATAGTGCTTGATTGCATCATCACTTACCGAAGTACCCATTAATTCCAATTAGTAGATAAACTACAAAAGATTAACCAATAAATGCTTTAGGATCTCACAATGATGCTATTAGTAGTAAATATTTGTTAATAAAACAATTATTATAAGGGTTTGCTACACCGCTTGTCATCAATGAAAAGCACTAAGAAAGTGCAAATGCTAATGTTATTGACCGTCATAAGAATAAAAATATACTCATGTAGACAAATTTAATTAATCTGAACCTTACCCCGTGACCATTACTATCGTGTTGTTTCTATCAGCATGTAATCACTCTTTTTCTCAGTTTCTCATACTCTCCCCTATATGACAATAAAGTCGATACCACACCTTCAACCACACAATGGAAGTAACCAACATCAAAGCAAGAAATTTCACCTACATATAATACGAATATGGATATATAAATTCTGGAATTTTAAGGAGCAAATGTCTTTTGCAACATTGAAAGGAACCAATCAATTACATGAATTCACCATATTATCAGTAGCGAGAGGGTTCGACGTGTGCAACATGGTAGTTAATGCCACTATCAATGATGAGATATTCAATATCAAGGTTCTGGAGGAATGGTGTGGGCCAATGCATTGGGAGGGCCTGGCGCCGGCCTACGAAGTGGAGAAAACGGAAGCATCCGTTGTTAGTGACTCTGAGAGTGAAGTGGAAGAGGTTCCTTTGTTTTATAATGATCCTCCTAATAATGAGGAGTTGGAAGTTGATGATGAGATTTTGGTGGAAAGGTTGTTGGAGCTAGAGAAATTTAATAGTGGTCATATGGAGGAGGTAAATGCAGAGAATTTCGAAGGGGAATTTGTTGAGGAGGAAAATAAGCAGGAAGCTATTGAGGAGGAAAAAACGGAGGAGAATTTCAACATTGAGAGAGATATCAGGGAGCCTATATTAATGAGGAGGTGCCTAAGGAGCATGTAGATCAACAGAATGTTACCCACAGTGTGGAGGGGTCAGAAGATGATGCGCAAGCAAACTTCAATCTATCCTCAATTAAAAAAATTAACCCAACTCAAGCAAGTGAAAGGAGGTGGAGGATTGTAATTGCAGGGTGCATGTAGCGGTGAAAGGCGATCGGAGAAAAGGCTGTGAGATGGTATGATGGTTGGGACTACTCTAAGTAATTCTTTTGGGCCACTATTGAGGAATACAAAGAAAAAACCCAAGAAGCAAGGGCGATCAAGCTGCTGTAATAATGATAGTGAGATTGAAGTGAATCAAGGGGTCTTAATTGGAGTTGTAAATGAGGATGTAAGGAAACTCATTCCGTCAGTTAGTCTCTCAACTGGGTCGAAGGGTGAGTCAGTTATGCATGTGGTGGCTCGAAACCCACCTGGAGCAAATTTTTCAATGTCTTGCAGCAACAATGAGAAGGGTGCTTCTATTGGAGAAGTGTCAGTGGGCGACTCAGGTATTCAAATTTGTAACAATAGGTTTTTATTAGATCATGAGATATCTCTTGCTAACAAGATGTGGAGTTTTGCAAAAGAGAATGGGTGTATTCTGAGGAAAAGCGATAATGAAGACTATGCAGGTAGAATTAAAAATCTAGAAGAGAGGATCAGATGGCAAAGGGTAGGAAGGCGAAAAAAGATGGTTCTCAATGAAGGTTGCAACCTTGAATATGAGAGGGTGGGGAGGCGCTAGCCAAGAGGAAGCGTCTGAAGAAGCGATTACCAATGAGAAAATAGAGATATGTATGATCCAGAAACCAAATGCCCTAGTTTGACAAAAGCGGATGGTTGGCGACATTTGGGGAGATAATGAGTTTGATTGGGTACACAAGAATGCTAACGGGATGTCGGGTGGCTTATTAAGTATATGGAAATCGGGTAGTGCTGGAGGTAATGTTCTCTTTCTCCGGTGAACACTTCATGTGAGTGCGTGCGAAAATGCAGGGTAGCCTGTGCTATTTGGTAAATGTTTACTCCGCATGTAATATGGCTGGGAAAAGGAGGTTATGGGAAAACCTGAGAGTACTAAAGGATGATTTGAACGGGAGATTGGTGCATTGCAGTGATTTTAATGCGGTTACATCGAGAAAGAGAGAGAAGTTCTTTGCTCCACTAGCTTTAATAATGTGGAGGCAAGAGAATTTGTGTCCTTTATGGAAGATATGGAGCTAATTGACGTGCCAGTGCTGGGGAAAATTTTTTCATGGTTCGGTTCTGATGGTAGGGCAAGTAGATTGGATAGGTTGGTACTGCTGACTGAGGGATTGACTACAAAATGGAACATTAGTGCACAATGGATAGGTGTCAGAGAAATCTCTGATCATTGCCCTGTCTCATTTGGTGAGCTCGACTTTGAATTGGGGACCAAGCCCCTTGAGTTCAATAATTGTTGGGTCGAACATGAGGATTTTTGGATTTTGTGAAAGGATGTTGGGAATCCTTTCGGGTGGAAGGAAGGGCCTCTTTCGTGATAAAGGAAAAGATGAAGCTCATCAAGGAAAAGTGAAGATTTGGAATCGTGAGGTGTTTGGATACAAGAGACGAAAATTGAAAACATAGTAAGGGATATGAATGAGGTTGATAAGTTAGCTTGCAGGGGGAGGTATTGATGATGTGCGAAGGACCGGACTAAGCGAGGAATTTCGAAAGAGCTTCACGCAAGAGAGAGAGTTCTTGCGCGCAAAAGCACAGGTAAGATGGATTGCGAGAAGGAGATTCAAATAGTAAGTTTTTTCATGCATGTGTAAGAGGAAATCGTAGAAGAACTCGGCTATTAAAGCTCAAAGTGGGAGGGATTTGGATAGATGACGTGGGGGTGTGAAATTAGCGGTTAAGAATCACTTTGAAGGGAAATTTAGGGAGGAAGATACAAATAGACCAACACTTGATGGAGTGAATTTTAATCAAATCTCGGGACGAGAAAATGAATTGTTGATTGAACCGTTTGCTTTGAAAGAAATCAAAGAAGTGGTATGGGAATGCGTGAAGAATAAGAGCCCGGGACCAGGACAGATTCAATTTTAAGTTTGTAGAGTGTTGGGACATCATAGGTCTTTGAAGTTTTTGAGTTCTTTGAGGAGTTTCATAAGAGTTCGCACTGCCTAAGGCGATTAGTGCATCCTTTATTGCGCTTAATACCTAAGAATAATAATCCACAAGGGCTAGGAGAGTATAGGCCTATATCACTTATTGGATGTTTGTATAAGATGCTTGCAAAGGTCTTAGCGGGAAGGCTGAAAAAGGTTATGAAGGGTGTGATCTCGGAATGTCAGAGTGCCTTTCTCGCAGGAAGAAATATTCTTGATGGAGTGGTTGTGGTGAATGAGCTCATGGATATGGCTAAGAGAAGAAAACAAAAGTGTGTGGTCATGAAAGCTGATTTCGAGAAAGCATATGATTGATGAAGTGGTGGTTTTACGGATTATATCTTTGAAGCGCGCACTAGGTTTTGGGGAAAGGTGGAGGAAGTGGATGCACGCTTGCGTCTCATCAAATTCTATTTCAGTTCTTGTTAATGGCAGTCCTTGGAAGAGTTTGTGGCTCAAAAAGGACTAAAGCAAAGGGATCCGTGCACCGTTCTTATTCTTGATAGTATTTGGCGGCTAGGTAGTGCAGTGAGAAAGGCGTAGAAAGCGAACAATCTTCATGGGTATAGCTTCAACAATGCTATTTCGGTTGAGTTGTTGCATTCGCCGACGACACAATTTTGGTTTGTGATGGGGAGATAGGAGCATCCGGTGTTGGAAAGCGTCTTGAGAAGTTTCGAGATGGCTTGGGTTTAAAGGTGAACTTTGCAAGAGTAGTGTCCTCGGTTTGAATTTGGAGGACAATGTGATGGAAGGTATCTCACGAGTTTTTGGCTTGCAAATTGGGGGGCGTCTCCATTCAAATTCTTGGGAATTCGATTGGAGCAAACCCAGAGAAGAATGTCTACATGGCAACCGATTATTGACTCTATGAAAGCGAGTGAGTACTTGGAAGAGCGGACAATTGTCAATAGGGGTCGAGTTACACTTATCAATTCGGTAGATTGCCTCTCTCCCCTATATTTTTCTCCTTTTCAAAGCACCAAAAAAGCCATAGCGGAGATTACAAAAATTCAAAGAAGGTTCTATGGGGGTGACGAAGACAATAAGAAAGTAGCTTGGGTGAAGTGGGAGACAATCACCTTTACCAAAAGAAAAGGGGGCTTAGGCATAAAGAACTTGGAGATGTTTAATGTGGCATTATTATCAAAATGGAGGTGGAGAATTTTGGTTGAAGAAAACAATGCTATTTGGAAAGGGTTACGGTAGAAAAGTATGATTTAAAGGATCGATGGCCCGATATGGCGGAGAATAGAAGAGGATGGGAGAAGAAATCATTGTGGTGGAGGATTTGTGTCTTCTTGGAGAGGGGTTAAATTTGCAAGAAGATTGGTTTAAAAACTAGTAAAAATTAAAGTGGGAAATGGTAAGAAGACACGATTACGGAGAGGACGTGCGGATTGGTATGGATCAATTTGGATAATTTATTTCGAATTATATAATTGCTGCGAGTTCAAGGAGGCAGTGTGGGCGCATTTGGGCAATGGGCGGAAGCGGGATGGGCGTGGAAAGCATTTGCAAACCGATGGCTTTCTTTGCATAATTATGCGATCCATTCGGTTTCTGCTTCTCTTCTTGCTTGAGATCTCGTGGTCGTTTGTTGCGACTATTGCTTGGCTGATGCAAGCGAGATAGGTGGTCTTTGAGTGCGGGACGCGTTAGGTGGTTTTTCGGTTAAAAATTCTATGATTCTTTTTGTTTTTTTTACTGCAGGTGGCGCACACATTCAATGATCGGAATTGTTTTTGCATGCAATAAAATATGGAAATGTGACGTTAGTCCAAAATACAAATTTTTGCGTGGCGGGTGTTACTTCAATGAGTTGCCACTAGAGTTGCTCTACATAGAAGAGGATAATTCAATCACAAAATGATTTAAAATTTGTGTGTTGTGTTTAGAGAGGAGGAGACGGAGGATCATTTATTTATGACTTGTGGAATCGCAAAGAAAATATGGAGGGCGTTTACGAATGGATGGGAGTTCAATTGGTGACAACGATGACCTAGTAAATCATTATGTGGAGTTTGGAAATTGGTTAAAGGAAAGCGGTAAAGAGGTGTCAAACATCTCATTTGGATGGCGACAATATGGACCATTTGGATGGCGAAAGCAGGGGTAATATTTAAAGGTGAGGTAGCTTTGGTTCAAAGAATGCAGCGAGCATTAAAGATTTGGCGTGGTGTTGGTTCAAGGCGAGGAAGGGAAGAAATGTTAGCGTAACATGGTGGATTGGTTTCATTGTCCATTGGGATGCTTCTCTATGTTGTAATTTATATTTGGCTTGTAAACACTTATGTGGGCGTAGTAGGGGAGAAAGCAGTGAATTAGGGTCTATTCTTCATTGTTGCACATCTTTGTCTTGGGGTACTCTTTTTCCTTCCATTGTCTTTTTAAGGGGTTTTGGCTTTGGAAGGTTTTGAGAGACCCTCCCTCCCCTTTCTTTTTTCTCTCATTGTAAGTAGTAGGCCCTCAGCATGCTCCTTTTCAATGAGATCTTGATTATCTAAAAAAAATCTACAAGTTGGAAGCAAGCTACTAAGGGAGAACTTTTTCATTATTGCAATACTCTCTCTCATTAGTCATTTGCTTAACACTTTGTAAAAACAATCCTCCTTTGCCTTATGACAAATTGATTTACCCTTATCAATTGTGTAAGTGTCCTAGAGAAAAATATATATTCAATTGACATGTATTAATTAATTAGTTTCAGGTTGATGTACATTAAGCATCTTAAGGTTTAATCTTTCTAACACTAAATACCCATAATGAAATTGTTGTAATTAAAATTATCAATATAAAGAAAGTCCAAGTATATGGACTAATTTTGCATATGAGAATAGCATAATGATTCTATGACACTGAATGATTATATAAACTGATATCTAATAATTGTTGGATTACTTGGTAGTCTAATAATAACAAAAAAAACACGGTAAAATCAGTGACATCTTATTTTTTCCCCAAAATGTGAATAGTTTTGATAGGATCAGTACTTTTCTAAAAGATAAAGTCCTACCTTAATCTGTATTCATCAGGTTGAGGTAGTTCTAAGTTGAAAAACGCTTTAGTCCCAAAAAGCAGTTTGATATGCCCATGGAACCTATTTTATGGAGAAAAAAACAAATCATAACATAAAAGATAATAAATCAAAAAAGTACACAATAAATAGATAAGTGAGAAAGGGGGAATGAACTGATTTTCTGAGTGGATGCATAGCAACCAGATTAACCAACCTAAATACTTTCTCAATCTACAATGTTGAGACCAGCATAAACCATAAAAAAATGTATTCATGATTCAAAATATGAAAATGAAGGACACCTAGCTTCTATTAATGTCATTCCTCAATATATCGTTCTGTAATCCAAGCCAAAATATGAAAATTATTTGGTCTTCTACCCCACATTCCCAAGTTGTTGTCCATGCATGTCCTTTCACATTTTAATGAAATGATGAAAATAATTAAGAAAAATGGCGAAGTTCACCTCTTTATCCCAAGCAGTACGTATCATTAGACAAAATACTTGAACAATATTGAGTGCACATATATATAATCCCCAACCACAGGCAGGTCTACACAATTATGCCTTAAATCTACAATCACTGAACACGTTAATCCACACACATAATACATACACATATATAGGATTGATGATGAAATTAGATGTCCGAAGATTCATAATCCATACACATCACATGGTAGAAACATATATAATTGGTCTTTAATTGTAAAATTGATTTGTATTTATAACTTGTGTTTTCTAGTCAAAAGAGCATGATTTCCATTGAAAAATTGTTTTGTATTTATAACTTGTGTTTTCTTGTTCTTTTTTATCACTTAAAATTTAAGTACAACAAACCGTGATTTCCATTGAGAACTTAATTCCATTATAATGAGGAACTTCAACTTTGCCAACATAGCATACTACTCAATTTCAGGCTTCCTCAAAGGTGGACAATTGTTAGCAATGATAATCAATTTGCCTGCAAATAAATGAAGAACATTTACAACAATTTCCATCTGACTAACAAACTACTTATATACTCAATACATAAGCAAAATCCACAACATTTACAAAAAAGAAATCTAAAATCATCAGAAATCTAATCACAGTCATCGGGTCACTTACGGAATGAAATCCTCACGATATTCCCCCATCAATCATACAGAAACACTTAATTCTCACTATAGCACAACGAAGCATTTGAAAAATACATTTTACTTAAATGTTTTTTAAAAATAAATAGTTAAATTAACAGCATAGATTCAATCGAGCTGATAGTAGTCAAGTTGAATATACAGATTTTTTGTATAAAAATCAAAACAAAATAGTTTTTTTTACCTTTGTAGCTCCTGAGGGATTTAAGAACAGTATTATAACCCAAAGTATACTTCTCATTCTTCATCCCAAGAGCGTCGTTGCTGCTCTCATGAGTCTTCTTCTGCAGAATAACAAAAAACGAAACAAAAAAATTAAAATTTGTTAAAAAAAAACGAAAACAATTAACATGAAGATGAGTAACGAAATGAGAATGGAAAATGAGAACCGAAACGTCATGAAAAAGATTGTGAGCACAGAAATCCAGTTCAGGTGGTGGTGAAGTGAAAGGGAGAGCATTAGATTTAATATAAGGCACATATCCTAGGAAAAAAAAATAAAACATGATAAATAGCATTAAATAGGAATTGATTTGCAATAATTTACAATGTTTTCTTGTCTTTGACGAATTTAAATGAGGGCGCCGAAATCTACAAAAACAGGAACCGTTGATTTTCCTTGATGTGTGTTGTGCGTTGATTGAATTGATGGGTGCAACATCTAACGGTTTGGATTACTACTCATGGGAGAGCGTGGTAACGTTGCATAAACCATCAAATATCTGATTGATTTACATCTGTTGATTCTATCTTCCATTGCTTCTCATTAAATCTTGACCGTTAACAATGTCATGTATTATTTCAGAAGCTGACGTGGAAATGACGTAATGCATTGCGTCATTTTTTTTGTCTGCTGACGTGTCCTGCACACGTCAGCTATTCATGGTTATATATTATTAAGATTAAGATTTTGTTACCAAGAGTGTATTTAACTCTAATTTTGATTGCGATTGCGTGTGGTAATGCACTCTATCTTAATGAACAAATTCAACTAATACCAAGTTCAACCCCCGACGATAGAATAAATTCGAGTCAAACTTTACTTACCTTTTGACCGAACTCCGAATTAGTCAGGTCCTCTTTTTTATGGACATCGGAGTGGTGTCAAAGACCTCTAGGGGTACGGCAACCAAGTCTGTGGTTGAGCGGTTGGGGCTCATCCTCTCTTAACCAAGTGTCGAGGGTTTGATCCTCGCCTTGGGTATGGAGCAGCTTTAAATCCCTGAGCTAACTGTCCCACCCTTCGAGGTGCCTCCAATACAGCGAGAGGATTAATCACTGCGTTCGGTGGTGGGTACCCTAGTCTCGACCAAAATACCCTATGGGTACGATAGATTACATTAACATTTTTTTATAGAATAATCCAAGATTTTGACTAGAGCTGGTAATGGCTATTTAACCAAACCCAATGGGTACAGTAAAAACCACTCATAATGGGTAGGGTAATTAAATACAGGCGTTTGTTTTTCCCACACCCCCTCCTACTCAAAACACACCCCATAAGGGTGTGAAAAGACCAAAAGGCCAGCCAAAACCTCTTTTTTTTCACGAAATTTCATATGTTCGAACACGAGTCTTCGAACAGGTTCGAATGACATCGTTCGTGTGTGTTAAATCTTGACTTCACACCCTCTTGTGTGTAATTTCACCTGTTCGCATGGGGTCATGCGAATAGGTTCGCATGAGGGTGTCCGTACACCCTATTTTATTACAAAGAATGGACTCTCACACCACATTCACCTTTTTATTGCGTTCACATGATGTTGTTCGAACGTGTTCGAACAAGGTTGTTTGAACAGTCATAAAACACGTCCTCACAGCGTTTCACGCAAGGTTATTTATGGAATAAAATTTGTTAAGGGGTGTGAAAGAGTAGGAGGGGGTGTGGGAAAAGCAAACTCCTAAATGCATAACGAGTACCGGCTAGCGTCAAATCTACTTGAACCGGATTAGACTCAACTTGTCTCATTTTTAGCCCTATACACATAAGGTCCATGCTTTTCCTACTTCCCCTACTCATCACACCCCCAACTCTGTGAAATGTTCAAAATACCCTTTTCAAATAAAAATCTTCCAAGTGTGCCCATTTTTTCCGGGATTTCACGGGTTCGGCAGCCTTGTACCGAACTTTATGACACACCCCCAACTACATAATTTTTTTACAGATCCGACAATATGTCACCGAACTAGTACGGTTCCATGCTGCATACCCAGCTAAAACGCAACGTGGGGGTTTGGAACATCTTCCATGTGAGGGTATATTTGGAATTTTTAGGGGTTGGGAGGATGCAATTAGTAGAAGGGAGAGTGGGATAAGTATGGGTCTACACATAATATAAAACGTAAAGGAAAATATAACGTCACTATTTGCATGTCGTTAGCTACACAATTCGTATAATTGCGCGCGATAAATCATAAAAAAGTTCTTGCACTAAATACTAGTAAAATACATACATGATATTGAAGGACCAGTTACAGGACCACAAATTATATTGAAAAAGAAAGATACAGGACCACAATATTAGCTTCTGAAGTGATAATGGGAGACGTACAAATCAATAAAAATGATATATATATATATATATATATATATATATATATATATATATATATAATTTTGTGTTGAAAAAAATGCATATCATATTTATTGTTTTGTACGTATGGTGCAACTTTAATAATGCTGAGTGAACCAAGAATATAATTGGTTAACAACTATAATCCTCAGATGTTAAGATTAATTTCACAGCAGGTGTTTGATGTAAATCCCCATAGAGCTCTCGGTTGCGTAAGCACTCGATTTGTGGATATTGTTGCGAAAGACATGGTGATTGTTAAAACCAGTGGCGTATCTCAGACTGCGAGTTAGAGTGTCTGAAAATTTTTTATACACACATTCTTATATAAATATAATAAAGGAGGAAGAAGAAGAAAGAAGAACACGCTCGAGAGTGAGAAAACGTAGGGAGAGAAAAAAATATTTTCAAGGTGTGCAAAATATTTTTTTAGTAGGATATTGGTGCTAATATTATTTTTTAATAGGAGTATTGATACCAATAATATTTTTTCAGGAGATGTGCGATTGACCACCCTAGGCATTACCTAGATTCGCCCCTAACTAAAACCTTTGGAGATGACACTTTTTGGATGACCACACCGGGTTTCAGTCGCTTGGTCTTTGTCTCATGATAAGTGGGTTAATCTTGAGACTATTTTTAGTCGATTTGAGTGTACACAAGTCAAAGATATCATCCGTAACTGGATAGGGAGAAAGACTGCAGAGTCTGTCACTGATTACCACCTCTACTTGGGAGTTAAAGTTTTTGTTACTCTGGTTGTTTCGTTGTTGTGTTTGGGTTGCTTATGTCCTTATGGACCTTAAACATTCTAAATGTAGTGGCTTGAATGCCCATAGTTCATGTGTAGTAGTTTCCTTTGTAGTTGTTGTTCCTAGTCTTTGGTTTGGAAATGTCTAACCTCACCTACTTCATGTAATCTTATTGATCCTCTTGTTATCATTTGAATGAATGAAGTATGTTGCTTTCAAAAAAAAAAAAGATTAATTTCAATTGGTATAAGCAAGACCAATTTAAAAATGGAAATATATGATATATGATAGTGTATATTGTGCACCAAGCATCTTCCTATCTCTTCATAGATGCATTGGCCAAAATCAAATCTATGTCCGAACCTTTGTATTACAAAAATGTTATTTGGAGATAACATTTTTGACAAAAATAGACGGAAAAAATAATCAAAGACAGAAAGTAACCCCTCAACCAATAGAACTGTAAACAAATTTTATGATGTCATCATTAGAGAGAGAGAGAGAGAGAGAGAGAGAGAGAGAGAGAGAGAGAGAGAGAGAGAGAGAGAGAGAGAGAGAGAGAGAGAGAGAGAGAGAGAGAGAGAGAGAGAGAGAGAGAGAGAGAGAGAGAGAGAGAGAGAGAGAGAGAGAGAGAGAGAGAGAGAGAGAGAGAGAGAGAGAGAGAGAGAGAGAGAGAGAGAGAGAGAGAGAGAGAGAGATGGAAATTGGTGGCATACTAATCTATATAAAAAGCAGTTCCACCACAGTTTAAAAATGAATACTTTCTTACAATCCTTGCTACTAATTTTGATCACCTTAATTGCATCTATCTATGTTTTCCACAAAAGAAAACAATCTGTCACTAAAGCTTGCCACCTGGTAGTTTAGGATGGCCTATAGTGGGTGAAACCTATCAAATATTCTTCAACAAAATTGAAAATCTCCTTCAAGAGAAGGTCAAAAAATACTCCTCAGAGATCTTCAAAACAAGGCTACTTGGAGAACCAACAGTGATTCTTTGTGGTCCTACTGCAAACAAATTCATTTCCATCAATGAACCAAAACTTGTCAAAGTTTGGTACTTGAAAACTCAGCACAAGCTCTTCAATCTTCAACAAGAAGCTTTGCCAAAACAACAAGCTGTAACAGCTGCTCCAGTGAAAATCTCGGGGTTTCTAAAACCTGAGGGACTAATCAAATACATGGGAGGGACCAAAATAGAATCTATCATAAAACAACATTTCATGAATCACTGGGAGGGAAAAAACAGAACTAAAAGTGTACCCTTTGGTGAAGGTATTTTCACTTACACTAGCATGTAAATTCTTTTTAGGCATTAATGAACCACATCAAGTGGAAAAATTTGTGAGCAAGTTTGATGACTTGTATTATGGGATATACTCAGTTCCTGTGTATTTCTATGGCTCTACATATTATAGAGCATTGAAAGCTGCATCTTCTATTAGGAAAGAGATTCAGCTTTTGATTAATGAGAAGGTTGATGATTTGTCTAAGGGAAAGTAATGGATGATTTGTTACTAGCACATATAGTTGGTGCTGAGAAGAGTGGAAAGTATGTGCCAAAAATTGAAATAAGTAACATCATCATGGGTTTGATGAATACTAGTTACTTACCAATTGCTATCACTTTGGCTTTCATGATCAAACACATTGGAATGAGTCCTAATATCTACCAAAGAATTGTACAAGGTATGTAAAATAGCACTTATATCCCGTCTGGTCCTATTTATAAGAAAAAAATTGCAGTTTTAAGTTCATTGAATAACTGATGTATATTATGATTCGTTTTATTTGCTTTAGAGCATGGTGATATTACAAGATCAAAGGGAAATGGTGCAGCACTAGATTGGGAGAGCATACAGAAGATGAAATACACATGGGCTGTTGCAAAAGAGACTATGAGACTCTACCCAACTGCACCAGGAGCATTCAGAGAGGCTATAGCAGATATCACCTATGAAGGCTTTACTATTCCAAAGGGATGGAAGGTAACTTATATCCTCGGAAGCACATACACCTCTTATGAATGTCGTGTCGTGTCAGAGTCGGACATCGAGTCTGACTCTCGTTGGATATCGACACGACATGCGTCAGACACTACTTTGCAGTGTCATCCTTAAAAAGATATCTTTTTTGACTTGGAAACTTCTCTCACACTTTTTGGAGACCTCTAGTGTCTGAGTTTGTAATTCATAGCTAATATCATGATATACAATGTTTTGATATTGATGCATGTAAATTTGTTACTTTTTTTTTCAGATCTTTTGGGCATTTATTGGAACAAACAAGAATCCAAATTACTTTCATGAACCTGAAAGATTTGATCCATCTAGGTTTGAAGAAAACGTTCCTGCACCATATACTTATATACCCTTTGGAGCTGGACCAAGATTCTGCTCTGGAAAAGATTACACCAAGTTTGTGATTCTTACTTTCATTCACAATCTTGTAACTAAGTTCAAGTGGGAAGTTATAGTTGCTGATGAGAAAGTATCTGGTGCTTTGATACCTCTTCCTGCAGAGGGAGTTCCTATCCGTCTTCAACACTTATAAAAGTTTTTCATGAGTGCATATATTGTGAAAATTAAGTGTTAAAAAATCTATGGTGTGTAGTTTGTTTGTGAGAGTATAGGTTATATTTACGATCATATGACCAATGTCAAAATATGAAAATAAACATGACAGAAGTAAAAAGAAAATATGAAAGTGATCATATGATGACATGTAATATTAAGGTAATGGAATGAAAATATTCTCTTATACATAAATGTATTATTGACATTTTCTAGTGGGAAAAATTTAATGTTAAGGGTGTGGGTGTGATTGATACTATTGAATAAACATTTGAGTCACAAAATGGATATTTTTGTCTTTTAGACAATGATGTTTTGGTAAAAAAAAAAAAGGTATATATGATAGAAGCAAAATCTTTACTTATAATCCTAAGCAGTTTGGTGCTGGATTTGGCGCCAAACTTGCAAGGGTATTTTTGTAATTTTAAATGCAATTTTTGGTTAGTGTGTGGGCAGTTTTTCTGTGGATCCCATTGGCTTGCCTCTTATTTGTCCAATCACTACACCCACTCTCTCTCTCTCTGAACAAGTGAAACTTGTTTCATTCATTCTCTCTCCTTTTCTTTCCCTTTCTTCTCTCGTCTCTCACTTCTCACTCACCCATTCTCTCATCCACTCACCGTCTAACTTTCCTCCTCTCTTCCCCAACTCTCTTTTCTCTCACCCTCCTCATTGCACGCCACCTCCTTTCCTCTCTCCACCTCCTCACCCGCCACCTCAAACCTCTTCCACCGCCTATATCCCACGACCATGAGGGAACGAGAACTCGACGCGGTGTTGCTCCTTCTCCTGTTCTGCGAAACACATAAACACAACCCGTAAGCTCTCAAGCACCGTTTTCAAGTTGGAGGGTGAATTTGAGCAAGCTTTTTAGCGATACATTGTTCACGTTTTCTTGTTCTTCTGCACCACCGATTGGGGTTTGTGTTAGGTCTATATTGATTCCGTTTGTTGAGACGGTGAGTCGGTGTTGGAAACTAGTGGGTGTTTTGGGCTGTGTAGGTGGTGATGGGGAAAAGGACGTAGGTGAGGTTGCGGCGTCGGCGGCGACGGTGGTTTCTTTGCCGGCGGTGGAAGTGAAGATGGGTGACATTTCATTATACACAGAGGCAAATAATGGGATTGAAATCCCTATTAGCTGCAAGGGAGTGAAAGAAGAAACAATGGCAAAAATAAAGAGAAGAAGAAAGAAAGAGAGAGGGAGAAATGGAGGTTGCGAGAGATGAGGGAAATGGTGGCGATCAGGTGGAGCACGACGGCGACGTCAATGTGTGTTGGAGATGTTCGATTTGCCGCCGGTAGCGGAGATGAGTTCTGATGGTTAGTTCTCAGTCATCCTCCCCTCTCCTCCTATCTACGTTGCTTCTTCTTTCACTAGGTGTCATTTTGATTTTTTTTATCAAGAACCAAGTTTTACTTCTTCTGAAAACAATCTCTCAGTTTTATTGTCTTGCTTCTCAAAATAGCTTTTCTATTTTCTAACTTTTCTTTCTATTTTTTTCTTCTATTTTTTTCTTCTGTTTTCAGTAATGATAATGAAAGAACCAAGAGGAAGGTCGCGATTCAAGGTGCAGCGACGAAATCACCGTGATGAACAGGACACCAACGATTTGGCTTTCTCAGTGTTGAACGAACACGAAGAACATAATCAAAAAGAACGCAACAAGGCAGAAAAAGCATGAAACCAGAAGGTAGTTTCAGTTATTTTCTATTGATTTTGCCTCCCTGCTTTGTTTTTTTTCTTTGTATTGCTTTCAGATTTTTCTCTCTCAGAACCTCTCAATCAAATCATGAGAGAAAGAGAAAAGAGGAGACAAGGGGAACAATGGTATTTTGGTAGATATGCAGAATTTTTTCAGTTGAAGAAGCACCATTACAATGTTGTCCAAAGAAAATAACTCAAGCTTACTCTCTCATTTGTTTCTTCAGGTCATTTGTTGTATATAAATTTGTTTTCTCCTCTTTATTAAGTTGAAAGAATAGTAGTTGCATATGAAATGAAGGTAGTGCTCACTTCCACCTCCATAATGGGTTTAACTAATTTGTGATCCATTATTAAATCCTCCAACTAAAAATGGATAAGAAGTTATAAAAAGATTTGTGTTTTTGTAGAGGATTTTGGATCGGTGATCTTTGGGCTGGTATTTTAAGAGATTCATGAGCTAATTCAAAGCTTTATATTATTGGTCATAAAAGATTTGGGTTGTCACTGCTGTTCATTACTTCTGATTCTCCTCCTGTCAAAGGTGGATTTCTAAAATGTTTTGAAAGGTTTCCCTGCTATAGTTCTATTTCACAGGTTACCTTATGTATCGAGCTGAATTAGGGGTTCTATTTAGATTTTTGTGAATAGGCTACTTAAGTCAATTTGCCAAATATTTATAATGATCATCTTGCACACATTCCTTTTTTGTTTGCCTACTTCTTGCAGCTATAATGTAGCTTATAAATTTCATCTACTACAAATAATGGATTAAGAAGATCTCATTAAATGTCTATTCATAGCTATTGCCCAACTTCTTTAACATGAAACAACAAGAAAAGAAACAATCAAGGGCATGTGTAGCTTCTGCATAGAAGATCAAGTTTTTGTCTAATGTGTTTGTATATATGTCTGGATTAGGCAATGGCTGGTATCAAATTTTTTAGGCAATACAAATTGAACATCTATTAATATTAAGCATATTTGAGTTTTTAATTGATTTATTGAATAGCTCAAATTTTGCCGTCCTAAACAAATGGAAGCTACCACAACTAAAGTAATCCAAGGCTAGGTATGGGAAAAGGATGAAGGAAATGTCCTCCTACTTGAAGGAGGTACATTTTTGTTGTCTCTTACTTTTGCTTTCTTCTATTACATTTGCTTTATCACATAACAACACATTACACGGGGATTGTATAATTTATGTCAGAAAGAAATTGTAAACATGTAATTGAGTTTCAAATTGAGGTCTTTGATTGTGGAGTTTTTGGCTGCTTTACATCATATATCTATGAATTGAAGAACCTTGAAGATGCTGAAAAAAAGGGTTTTCAACTTGACCATGTTATGTTTTACCCAATGCCATTAATCTAATCTTCTTTGTTTCCTCTTTGAACAGGTCCAAATGGGCTCAAGTACAAAATCTTTGTTTTGAAAGGTTTTACAAAATGGAGAATGTATCACTTTATTTTCCCCTTATTGTTGAACACCTAGCATAGGCTACTGTGAATTAGGATTTTGCAAAATATGTAATGTTTTCCTCTTCATTCCTATTTGTTTATGGATGCAGATGTATATGATGGTAAGAGGCAAAAATTAGTTGGTTGGGTAATAGCATTCATTTGCTTAGGGGTGTATCATAGAATTTGTAGACAAGCACTTTTGACATCTTCACCTACAACAATACTAAATGTTCATGGAGAGCATGACAATTCTATTGTTATTATCCTTGATTTTTTTGTTTACTTTTGATTTGCTCAAGGTAATACTAATGGATTTGATGATGGGTTGAACATACTAATTTTAGTTTTAACACTACACAAACCTCTTTAGATTGGGAACTCTTTTTTTTTTTCCAGAGATTGTAATTCTAACTTCATTTTTCCTTTTGCTGTTCTTAATTATGCTACTTCATTACTAACTTCATAATTATGCTACTTTATTACTAACTTGACTTGTAATTCTAACTTCATTTTTCCTTTTGTTGTTCTTATTGTCTCCTACCTTAACTCTAACTTGATCTAACTATATATTGACTTCTGATTTTACCTCTTGCATAATCTAACTATATATTGACTTGTGTTTTTAACTCTTGCATCATCTACCTATTTACTTCATTACTAACTTGACTTCTAATTCTAACTTCATTTATTCTTTTGTTGTTCTTAATTAATTTCTCTTACCTTAGCTCTAACATAATCTAACTATCTATTGACTTGTGATTTATCTCTTGCATAATCTAACTATTTACCTCATTACTAGTTTGCCTTTTAATTTTAATTTCATTTTTTCCTTTTTGTTATTTTTACTGTCTTGATTTGTTTTTTTCTCTTTTCACTCCTAACTCTTCCTTAACCTAACTTACTGATCACGCATGCATGTATATTTATATATATTTACATACATATGTTAGCTCCTATAGTTTCTTATATATATAGATGTTGAACTAGGATATGGAAATTACTAATATTTAGTAGTATCAATAACTTTGGTTTTGTAATTCTATTGAACAATCTAAAAGTGTTAATTGTGTTGGTTGTTTCGTTATTACTATCTAAAGGTGTTAATTTCATTGTTAGTTTCATTAATACTAGCGCCTCCGTGCATCGCACGGGCGTGAGGCTAGTTGCAGTTAATAGTCAACAGCTGAATTTAATTAATACAAAAATGTGGACATTGGACAAGGAAGATACTGGACCACAATTTAACAAACCAAGCGACAGCGCACAACACGTAACATCATATATCCCAAAAGTCCCTAATCACGACATGCATACATAATTAGAATTTATAAGGATAATGAGAATGCACATCCAGACAAGCAACGTACTAAAAGAAACATAATTAAACAGAGAAGCTAGTATCCCTTTTTTAACCAAAATAAATAAAACAACAAGGTGTACATATCTTGTGTGTGTGTGAGAGAGAGACAACAGAACACAATAAAAGACAATAGTTACATGGAGACCAATACATCCTCCACAACGATCGCGGAAACTAATCCTTCTAGGTATCAGAGATCCAATTAAGAGGTTGACTTCTCCTAACAAATGTTTTTGGGTTTTTTTTTGTACCCCCACCCAATCCCCATATACCCCCACCAAATAGTGAATTCCCAAAATGTCCTTTAAAAAACTTTTTTTTTGACAAAATTACACGAATTGTATATATCTCTTTTTGGACATATATACGATGTGCAATCTTTCGGCATCGTATATATGTTCATTGTGCGTATATACGATTGATGTGTTTTAAGTCAATCGTATATACGCACAACAAACATATATACGATGCGTTTAAAAATGCACATCGTATATATGTCCCACCAAGGGTATATACGATGGGCTTTGTATTTGTTAACGGTTGTGATTTTATAACGGTTTTAATTTGAAGCCTCGTGATTTGATTAACATCAACGGTGTAGATATCTTGGATAAAATAAACGCGTATAATTACAAAAACGTGATATAGTAATAGATACACGTGTAATACAAAAAATGTGTGAATCTATAAGTCGTCAATAGAATCATCGGCTAAATCGACACATCTAGGCGCATCACCGGGAGTGGGACGATGCACTGAATGACACATAGACTGCCATAGGGTAAAACGACCAGCATACGGATCCAACCATGATGCTGACTCTGATGAGTAGTGTTGGTACCACTGTGGGGCAATAGGAGGCAACAGACAGGTGGGAGAGATCAAAAGAGGCAACGAACAGGTGGGAGAGATCGACGAAAAAAATTATGTCCACGTGTCAAAAAAATTCAAGCAACAAATAGAAATATTAAACAACTGTCAAAGAAAAATACTTGTTGGTCGTCACATTCCCCAAGTGTGGGAATGGTTAGTCCATGCTGAGATAAATCGCTCCCTGTCTTTGTGGTCAACCATGTGTCATGCACATATTTAATAAGAGCGGGTTTATCGAGCAAGCAACCTCAAAAACTTCAGATTAGATACGCACTTCACTCATCAACGAATCAATAATACTGAGAGAGAGAGAGGACCTCCTCCCTTTATCCTTGTGCACCAACTCTTTAATCTTCGCTTTGACATTTTTTGTCACATGCCAATGACACAATAAATTTGTAGCGAAGGAAAGACATCAAGAATACTGCATATACATCTGGTGAGATCTCTGCATCAAGAAAACTCGAGGATGAATAGAATGCAATTCACAAATATCTTTCGATTCTTCGCAATACCCAATAAAATGAATAGCAAACTCTTGTCCAATATAGGCAAATGCAACATGGAAACTCAACTCAGTGTTAGTCACTCCCACAATCTGCAAAAGAGGCAAATTGTATCTGTTGGTCTTGTAGGTTGAGTCAAGAATGAGAACTTTCGGAAACAACCTGAGTAACTTTATAGAAGTGGGATGAGCCCACATGATATCACTGACTACATCGCAGACCGGAATCTTTCTACTCCAACATAGATAATTATGTGATGCAATCAATCTCAAGACTCTCACGAATGTCCGTTCTAGGACCCTCTTTGTAGATCGGTGTTTGTGGCGCTATAAACTTGACGAAGAGTAGTCACATTCTCCGGATCTAGCTTCTTCAAAGCAGTAATAGTAGCTTTCGGTCCAACATCAAGATCCGCATGCTCGTTAACCAGATCCTTTTGCACCTTAGACAGACGCCCAAATGCATTTGTACCAATGAAAGTTTTAAGCAACTCGTGCGTGTGTCTACCACATTTAACTGTCACACACCAACCCCCACGGCGAACAGTGCAAGTAGCCTTCAATCTAAAAAGGACAGCCTCTCCTTTTAGAACCGAAAACCCTTGAATCATTAGTAAACCTGTCTTGCTTCTCACAGCCAAAATCAATCTTATCTCGTCTCCCCCTCTTTCCAGCCGCTTTTTCTGATCTCACTATAATAACGACTACACCGATACTTCTACCAACAGCTTTGGCTCACTCCTCCACAACCTCGCGTGTAGAAAATATCTACAAAATATATAATTTATTAAGTACTTAAGTAATTCAATACTATTTACCAAACTTGATTTATTAGAGTAAAAAATATATCGTATCGGTGGTAAATGCCGCTGTAGTATCGATATCAACGAGAGAGCCCGAGAGTCCAGATCTGCAGCAGCGAAGGTCAATATCTGTTCCAACAAAACAAATATCTGTTTCATTAAAAAACACAAAAAAAAACCCAATCGTATATACCTCGTCAACCATGTATATACGATGAGTAATTTTTTAACATCGTATATACATGGCCCAGATGTATATACGATTAGATCTTCATAGCCTACTCGTATATAACCTATATACGATGGGTAGTCAACGAAACATTTAATAAAGCAATCGTATATACATCTCGAAGAACATATATACGATGCACACTTTTTTAGGTCAACGTTCATTATTTAATGCAATCGTATATACCTTCCATTGAGGTATATACGATAGAAGATTAAGTGAGTCCCAGTCAGAGTGAATTCAATGCAAGTCAAAATAGTGATTTATGGCAGAGGTATTCTGGGAATAACGTAAAATGGTGGGGGTGGGAATAAAGAAAAGTGGAATGGCGCTTCGAGAGGCCAAATCTCTCCCAAGATGGATTTCTCCACACAATTCTCATGCTGCCTGCTAACCGAACCAGTCCCACTATTTGATACGAATATTCACAACACACACACGAATTGCCACCTCAGCAATCCCTACGCCCACTACCTGATAATCATGAGTTAGTAGCTAGGGTTTGGATCCCCTACAACATGATCCACCATAACTCATGTGTGCCCCTTTTTCTTCTTTCTAACATACACCAGCCCTTTCTTGTACTTAATATTGCATCACTCTAGAAAGACCATCGGCTGCACTATTATCCTTCCCTGGTTTATACTTAATGTCAAAATCATATCCCAAAAGCTTGGACACCCATTTCTGCTGGTCCTCACTAATGATTCTCTGCTCAGTGAGAAACTTCAAACTTTTTTGGTCGGTGTGCACCTCAAAATGCCTCCTAAGTAAATATGGTCTCCATTTTTGAATTGCTAACACAATAGCCATGAGCTCTCTCTCATAATCTGACTTCCTTTGAGCTCTCTCAGATAAAGTATGACTCATGTAAGCCACCGGTCTCCCCTCTTGTATCAACACCGCACCTAACCCTTTTCCCGAGGCATCGGTTTCCACTACAAACTCCTTGTCAAAATTTGGTACAACTAACACAGGCACAGTTGTCATAGTCTTCTTAAGCAACTCAAATGCTTGTTGTGCTTCCTCATTCCAACAAAAAAATGTCCTTCTTCAATAATTGAATCAACGGCCATGCAATTTTTCCATAGTTTCTTACAAACTTTCTATAATACCCCGTCAAACCCAAGAAACCTCTCAACCCCTTCAACTCCTTGGGAGGAGGCCATTTGAGCATTGCTTCAATCTTTTTTGGGTCAGCTGCTACTCCATTTCCTGATATTAAATGCCCCAGATACTCAATCTCTTGCTGTCCAAAGCTGCATTTTTTCTTGTTAGTATACAATCTGTGCTCTCTCAACAACTTAAGCATCACCATCAGATGTTGTTTGTGTAACTCATTGGATTGGCTGTAAATCAGAATGTCATCGAAGAATACTAAAGCAAACTTCCTCAATATCGGCCTCAACACCTCATTCATCAAGGCTTGGAAGGTGGGTGCATTAGTGAGTCCAAAAGGCATTACTAGGTACTCATAATGCCCTCATGTGTCCTAAAAGGATCTTAGGAATGTCTTCTTCCTTCATTCTAATTTGATGATACCTGCATTTTAAATCTAACAGAATAGGAAATTTGTTAGGAGTAGTTACCTTGTTGAGGCTCTATAGTCGGTGCAAAACCTCCATCCTCCATCTTTCTTCTTCACCAAAATCACAGGACTTGAGAAAGGACTTGTACTCGGCCTAACAATACCTGCTTGCAACATTTCTTTCACTATCTTCTCTATCTCATTCTTTTGATAGTAAGGATATCTATATGGTCTAATATTAGGGATTGCAGCTCCTACTTTAAGCTCTATTGCATGATCATACTCCCTCTTGGGAGGCAAACCAGTAGGCATCTCAAAAATGTCATCAAACTCATTCAACAACTCACTCCATTCCCCTGCACATTCTGGAGTGGTTTCTGCCTCCTTCAACCCAGCCTGACATTGCACCACAAATCCCTCACCTTGATCATTAAGAGTCTTCACCATAGACTTCCAAGAAGCTTGTACATTGCACAAAAGAAGGTTCCCCTTGGATAGTAAATTTTTGTCCCCTGTTCCTCCATTTCAAACTTAAGTTTCTGAAATTAGCCTCTACATCCCCCAGACTAGCCAACCAGTCCATACCAAGTACCATCTTCGTACCTCCTAACTCCATTAGAAAGAAATTTTGTTGAAATTCCATACCCTGCACCTTGAACTTCAAGTTCTTACACACTCCTCTATTCTTCACCTGCTCACCAGTCCTTATCTCTACCAAATACACAGGGGTGTCTTCTACTTCAATATTCAATTCTTCTACTACCTTAGGAGATATAAAGTTGCTAGAAGCACCAGAATCAGTCAAAGTAATTACTAACCTCCCTTCAATTTCTCCCCAGACTTTGAATGATTTGTTAGAGGTGAGTCTCTCCTTACTGTGCAAAGACAACTGCAACTTCTTCATTTCTGCTGGCTTCTCTATCTCTGCTTCCTCTGTTGCTAGAGACTCTGTTTCCTCCTCTGATTCACCTTCAACTGCACATAACATGAGCTGCATATGCTTGTACTTGCAAATGTGTCCTTTGCACCATTTGTCTCCAGACTTAAAACACAAACCCAACCTCATTCTCATCCAGTCTCACTGAACTCAACCTCCTAGGCTGCAACTGTCCCTCTGTTTTCACCCCCTTCTTTTCACCTTCGTTCACTAATGACTTATCATCCTCCTTCTTGAACCTAGCTCTGTCCCAAGTAGAACGAAACTTGGAGCCAGTACTCTTCCAATCATTAGTTGACCTCTGTTTCTTGCTAAGAGCATTATTTTTCTCTTCAAGTAACAGAGCTCTGTCCATCAAACTCGAGAGATCATCATACCCGTATAACTTCATTTCAGCCTTTATCTCCTCCTTTAAACCATTCAGGAAGATATCCTCCAATAAACAACGATCTTCAAGTGCCAACGGAGCGACATAGAGCTCAAATCTCCCTGTACTCAGTAACAGAGCCTTCTTGTCTCAAGCTTAGTAACGGGACAAGTGGGTTATGCAGAGTTTCTGGGCAAAAACGCCTGATCACTACGTTTTTGAACTCACCACACGTACGTAACGCAGCTTGACTCTCCCACCATTGGAACCAATTCAAAGCTTCCTCCTCAAGCGCAATGACCACCGCGTCGAGTTTTTCTGCTTCCAACACACGGTTGACCCAGAAATACCGCTCTACCCGAACTAACCATCAAAACGCGTCGTCACCTTTGAAAATTGGAATGTCCAATTTACGTCGTCCACCCTTGAAACCACAGTCGTAACCATCGGAATGCTTAAATGGTCGTGAACAGTGCTTAGTTTCGCCTTCATCGTCACTGAGGTTCGATACCTTCTTCGATTGCTCACGGGAGTCTCTGGTTCGGATCGTTGCAACCTTTCTCTTTCTTTTCGCCTGTCGAGCTCCTCCACCATTTTCATCATACGAGCTAACACATTCTCCACTCCTACCATCTTCTCGCTCCATCGTATCCATACGTGTATCCATTTCGCTTTGCTTGGTAACCATGAAACACCACCTCAAGACCGACTCACGAATACCAATTGATAGGTTCGGACCAATAGAATTAAGTAAATCAAAGAAGCGAAACAAAGAAACAGAGCTCAAAGATGAATATATATTGATAATATCCGAGTATGATTTTACAATAGAATCGGTGTAATCCTATCAAATCGATGGAACAAAGGCGAGAAATGAAATGCAGAGAATAAAGAAAAGTGGAATGACGCTTCGAGAGGCCAAATCTCTCCCAAGATGGATTTCTCCACACAATTCTCATGCTGCCTGCTAACCGAACCGGTCCCACTATTTGATACGAATCTTCACACCACACACACGCATTGCCACCTCAGCAATGCCTACGCCCACTACCTGATGATCATGAGTTAGTTGGTAGGGTTTGGATCCCCTACAACATGATCCACCATAACTCCTGTGCGCCCCTTTTTCTTCTTTCTAACATACACCAGCCCTTTCTTGTACTTATCAGTATGACAGTGAAAAATAGAAAAGAGAAGATGTACCTCATTCATAACCGGCTCACTAGTAATAGCTATACTACCAGGGCCTCGGCATATATATATTATTGAACCATATCATACTATGTGGTCAATACATATAACGAATGGACTACTAACTAACTCCCTAAGGAACAAAATTACCCAACACCAATCACTATACTAAAGAGTGAAATAAGAAAAAAAATTCAGCCCATCTTCTATTATAGCAAATAAAAGTGAAGCTAACGTGGATGCTGCTGCTAGCGATGCTTCTAGTCTTCTGCTATGTTAGAACTCTGAATAATTCAATATATTACATTTGGAATCCCATAACCGTCGCGATGAGACTTTTGCCATTTCCATGCTATCCGCAAACTCTCTAGAAGACCGGCGTGTTGTGCAGTCCAATTCAATTCAAGTCTGATCTTTGTTGGGTCGCTATACACCTCAGCATAATCACCAGGACGACGAGGGAGGTATTCTACCTTGATGTTCACCCCTGTAGCCTTTTTGCAAGCTTCTACAAACTCCTTCACTGAGCTACCTGAAAAATAGTTTGAACCCCATGGCAAGCTTGAGACAACTAAGTGTCTAAGAAATATGATGAGCTAAGAAAATTAAAGCATTGGCATGGCATTAATAAGTGCTTAACATACCCTTTCCAGTGCCAACATTGTAGATCCCAACTTTACCAGATTCTGCCTTCTCAAGAGCTTTCACATGAGCATCAACCAGGTCAACTACATTAATATAATCTCGTATGCAAGTTCCATCACTTGTCTTATAGTCTGTTCCTCTAACCTGCAAAGTGACAACACTTTCAGGTACTTCATGCATTTAATATTATTGAATATGGGTACTTATACCTATATATAAAGATAATTTGATCCACACAATTAACTATTTGGGTTCCAACTTTCCTGCCATTTTTACCCTTATTTTATAACTACAAATTTAAATTTAGTAATCGGGTTATGAATGTGAGAAAAAAGGGAGGGAGATTGCACAAGGAAATTTTAGCTGAAACTTCAAATTTGAATTATCTACCAAGATTTAGAGCACACAAATACGCAATTATAGCAAGCTATAAGATATAAACAACCATAAGCACACAAAAACAAACTAGGCAGGAAAGTTATGACTAAGCCAATAAGATACACTATAGCAGCCACAAATTCATACACAACAGCTCCTAAGGTTTTCACTAACAAGAAAAAATTGTTCATTGCTCCTGATATTAAAAATTTCAATTAACAACTAATATTCTAGATCAAATGCATGAAGTGTTTGATAACTCTTGAAAACATAACAGCATAAGTTGGTTTCCACTTTATTGGTTCTCCTAGTAGCAAAGCATTAAATACACCTAGCCAATCTCCTTAACAAGACCCATTCTTGTACCCTCTGAATTCTGTAAATAATCCTCTTTTAGCCAAAACAAAAAAGAAAATATCAGCATACCTTTAAGCCGGGTATAATACCACGAGCAGCATCAAAGCAGGCACCAGATATTCGACCTTTGCTCGTAATTCAGGTCTCGGAGCCTCACCCAATCTTCCTTCAAGGTCAGATCCAATCACATTGAAGTATCTGGTGATTTCACAAAAAACAAAAATATCAATAATTACCAGTATAGTCAATTCAAAAATATTATCAAGTTCTAATGGTTGGCTGTATTTCAGCCATGACGAAACCCCAAAATGTATATAAATTGTAAACAGCATAAAGTGTGCAGTTTTGTTATGCCAATAAATCCAAAAATATAAATCTTAATTTTCCTTTTCATAAATGTCAATATTCTTTTACTCACACAAAGGAGTCTCTTCACCTGACAGCAATATTAAGAACGAGGAAAAAACTGAAAGAGATACAAATCAAAAGAGAAATATGCACTGATTGAATGGAATCATCACAGTCATGGCACCCCTTTTGCAAGATTTCCTTACACTTCAGATAGGCTAAGAATCACTAATAGCTTAAGCAATAAAGGGAAGATGGAATAGGAAGTGGATAAACAATTTGATGCGCAGCTAAAATGTAAATGTAAATGTAAAATATAAACCTGAGAATCATTACTGCCATGTCTGAATTTTTGAAAAATCAAGGATGATATCTTCTGCCATCTTCTTGGCTTTCCCGTATGGATTAATCGGGCCTGATATATAGAACATCAATGTTAACGCTAAGTCTCCACAAGCATTAAACTGATCCAGGATGCAATGAGAGAACATTTTTTCACAACCAAGCCCCATAGTTCAACTACAGTTAGATTTCCCACCTGTGGTGTCTCTTCTGTAATGGGCATCTTTTCAGGTTCCCCATATGTTGCACATGTACTAGAATATATCAATGTCTTCACATCATATTTAGCCATAGCCTCTAATACCAACAAGGTATTTGCTGTGATATTGTGATAATACCTGAAGTAGATGAAACCAACCATTACAGACCACTCTCATAAGTCATTAACCACAATTTGATCCAACTCTCAAGAAAATAATAACTGATTACAAACAATATCGATAGCATAATGCATTTCTTAGAGTATCACATATAAACCCCTAAAATAAGAACCTGAATTTGGTTTGCAACAGTACTGTCATGCCAATGTTGTTGAACTCTAAATAAAAAATAATATACCAATAATATATTATCAATTTATCAGAAACATGTTCATAACTAATAATCAAAGTTCGTTGTTACTAATATTGAAACACAACTAATATTGAAACACTGAAAACAAACAAGTGGTTGTGAGTTGAGACTGGTTAATGTTATAGCTGTGGCAGAACAGTGAAAAAGGAGCACAAGTGGCAGCAGGGATAGAGGAACAGGCAGAATAGTGAACAGAGTAAAAGAACAGTGAAAAACAACAAACTGAGAAGAGGAGCAGAGGCCTAGGGTGCTACCTCAGTTGGACTAGAAATGACCAAAAAGCCCAAAAACAAGAAGAGGGGATGGTTAAAAAGTGAGGGTAAAACCACAGCACAAAGCTACATCACAGTAGCGGCCGCTACGAGTGCTATTTGACAGCTATTTACAATGCTACAGCCACTACTCAAAAAACCACAACACGATGTTACACCACTATAGCGGCCGTTATTGACTTCAGAGATCAGAAATACACATATCTTCAATCAAAGTTCCTACGGCCCAACATGTCACTTTATTGATAAAGCCAAGAACATATTGGAAATCTCTGTACAAGAATTCAAATAATCTAAATAATGTCAAATTGTAGCTAGGAAGACAATATAGAGAAAATTAGAAACTGAAGAAAGTGCAACTTTCCACAACATATTTAACTGAGATTAATGTGCCGGAACAAAATCTAAAAGCACTTACTTAAGAGGATCCACAGTGCTTTCTCCTACGTATGCAACAGCAGCAAAGTGCATCACAGCATCAAATTTGTTCTCCAAAAGATTTTATTAACCTGATAACCAGTTAAGTAAACAATCTCTCTTGGGCTTCTCCCACATATGCACAACAAAAAGTAAAAAGAACACAAAAATATTTCTGGTATCAAAAGTGTAAGGATACAGATTTTGCATCTCCCAAGTCTGCATATATAAACTGAAGCCTTCCAGGTTCTGGAAATAATTCTTGAAGAACCCTGACAGCACCCAAATTTCCTCGTGACAGATTGTCCTACAATACAAAAAAATTGTCATGTTTGAAGAAATAGTCTGATCAGTGTATTTGGCTTTATTAGATAACCTTTCCACTTAATGAAGAGACATACTACTATGGTGACACGATAGTTATCCTTCAGAAGTCGTAGAGTAGCATGTGAGCCAATAAAGCCGGCACCTCCTGTTACTAAAACATGAGTGACCCCAGGTTCGTGGGTAGCAAACTGAAAAGTAAAAGGAAAGATGCAGAAATAGAAAAGAATTAGCTGAATACCAAGAGCAAAGTACAACATATTCAAACACATAAATGAAAGTTGAGGCAGGAAAATTATAACTGAAAAAAATATCTTCCTTTCCTCTAATTTATGTATTTATTTATCTTTTCAATGATCATATCTCTCTAACAACACCAGTGAACATCAACTAAACATACCCACCCAAGCTTCATTCTTTAGCTGGATAAACGGGAGTAAAGTAGTCCATCTGTATTACTATCTTTCAATAGCTAATGATAGAAATACCAAAGAAACTAAAACAGGACTTGGATACCTGTAGTAGGGTGTAGACCCAAAAAAAATGACAATTGAATATATAAAACTGCCAATGAGACAGTTCATTTAATGATTACCCAAAAACTAAAAAACACAATTTTCATACATTTCAATATTAATGATACATAACCTAGAAAGGTGCAAACTTAAATCCTTTAATGAATTCAATTCAGTTAACTCAACAAGAATACAATGGTGTGGCACCCCTTTTCCCCATAAACTGGACCATAACAGTATCCATACAGAAATCACATTTAACAACAACAAGCCTTATCCCACAGGGCCTCACTCTCCAGTCCACATCTCTCATATCTCAAAGGCCTAATAAATATCTCTTCTACAATCCTACACAATCAAATAAAATTTGACAGACTGTTGCTGTCAAGAAAATTTGTTTTTACATGTGTAACAGGATTTATTCCAATTCTGATTTTTAGTACAGATATATTATAACACTAAGTAAACAATACAATCTACAGATACACACACATATAGAGGTTGACGATCGCATGGACATTTTAAGGGTCTCAATAAGTATGGGGATTACCGGACTGCGGGAATTCAAAGATGGAGTTCTCTTGATCATGATAATGCATAGAGTTGTTAATGCAGCAGCAAGAAAAACTTTTCCAACAAAATTGCCCTTCCTTTTGGATCCGCATAGTCCATGGCTGAAAAGAAAGAAAACCATAAGAAGCTACATTTTTAAAGCAGCAACATTATACAACAAAAAACTAGAAGTTTGCAATTAATCCTGCACCGAGTGTATCCAATAGTCAAGTGTTTATCAAAGAAGGTAAGGTAGAGCTTTCCAATACCATTTTCAAATTGATAGATGCTTTATATAGCCAAAGTTTACCAAAATTTAGAGTCTAAATATGGAGGACAGAATCTTACTCCCCATAGCCGTAGGTCTGGTTGTCCTTGCCTGAGTTCTAGACCTGGCAAAATTTAGCATCTGCAAATCCCTCTTATTTAGTGTAAAGAATTAGATCTTATTGCTTGATATCAATGATCAAATCAAGCTCCACTCCAAGACAGGTCTTGAGAGACATACTGCAGTAGAAGTCAAACTATATAAGATGTTTTCTTGTCTAGAACTAGAATGAATAACAATCCAAACAAGTCAAAATAATGAAAGAAGAAAAGAATACAGCAAGCATCCAAATAAACAAAAACAATCAATTGGTTGACCCTAAAATACACAAAAAGGGGGAAAAGTTGACGTTTAAGCAAAAGATCAAAAATGTGGAGGACAAATTGAACGAAGGAAACCACATGGAATTGAAATGACCATAAAACTTGTGCAAAATAACGTAGTCCTAGCATTCACCAACAAATTCTAAACTTACAAAGTTGGTGGATGAAAGAAAGGGCATAAAGAATTTCAAGATCCACAAAAAATAACTATTGAGTGATTGAAAAAGGCCACAGACTGATAAAAGACATGCAAATCAATTATGAGTGAGAGAGCATTAAAGACAAAGCAAATAATAGAAGAAAAACAAAAGGAACCGAACAAGTGGACCCTATTCCAAATTAAGGTACAGCAACCGATTAGAAAATTCTACGGCATTTATACAAACACCTCAATAGCGAGAACAGAACAAACGAAGACGAGTCCACATTTTCAAGATCCAACACATGACAAAAGCAAATAAAAACAAAAACACCATTAACTATACTGTAACTAATTAAAATTAAAAAAAAAAAAAAAAAAAATAATCGAGGAAACAAGAAAAACGAAAAATCAATTAGAAGCTGAAAATAGAAAATCGTTACTCTGAAGGAAAATGGTGATCAACTAACGACGAGATCTTAAGTGATTAAAGGGGAAAATGTTGGAATTGAAATGTATGTGAAGAAGTAAAAGGAAGGAAAAAGAGTACGAACCAGAAGTGAAGAAGATGGTGGAGGAAAAAGCGGGAGAGAAAATGGGAAGAAGAAAAGGGGAATACAAAAATAGAAGGTGAAAGTAAAGAGGGAGGGGTCCAGCCAGAGAGAAAGAAGTGGAGAGAGAGAAACGGAGAGTCAGTCCTGTCCTGTGCGTGGAGACTCCATGTTGTTAAAGAAAGAAAGAAAGAAAGCGAGGGAAAGAAAACGCTTCAATGACAGCAACAACAAACAATCGACAACGACAACGTACTAGGATAGGATGATTCATTTCTTTAATTAATTAATTAATAAAATGAATTACTATTAAATTTGTTGGGGGTAGCTTTTTGAGTGTCCAATCATGTGCTCCCATTTGTTGTGTACTATGCACGATGATAGCGGCACTTGGTCTCTCTCAGTAATTATACGATCTGCATGATATCATGCCACGGCCCACGGGCACTGTACCACTTTCGGACCTACAACACTACATGTCTTCTTCTCATCACAACTTCAAAACTTCCAAAAATATCCTCACAAAATAAAATAATTTTAAGTTTCCCACATTTATAGGTAAAGTTGGGAAGAAAAAAAAGATTTTCAAATTTATCTACGTACAGGTAAATTCGGTTCACAAAATACGAACTGAATACCTATATGTGAGGTAAATCCTGAAATCCTTTTTTTTCTTCCCAACTTTACATATAAATTCGGAATTTTTTTTTAAAAAAAAGATTCTCGGATTTACCTCACGTATAAATAAATTTGGTTCACAAAATACGAACCGAATTCACCTATGCGTGAGGTAAATTCAGGAATCTTTTTTTTCTTCCCAACTTTACCTAAAAATCTGGGAATTTAAAAAAAAAAAAAATTAAAATGAGGGGTATTTCTGGAATAAAATGGTTTATGGGGTGGGAGGAAGGAAGGATGTGGGGGGTACCAAAAAAAATCTTGAGTGTTTGGATCCTGGAGAGTCAATTAAAAATGCCCCATACTTCTTACACCCCGCCTCCTACTCGGTAAACACTCCAACATTCTAATATATTCAAAAGGCTTAAATATCATTTACCCCCTACAAATATCACCATAATTCATTTACCTCCCTGAAAAAATAAAAGTTTTAAAATACCCCTTGCAAATATAAACTGTTTACGGTTACCCCCTCTAATGTTAGATTATGTTGACAGCGTTAAGTGTATAATAGGTATAAACCATTTACGGTTACCCACATGCAAAATATAAATCGTTTACGGTTACCTCCTAAACTAGAAACACTTATTATTTGCAAGAGGCATTTTAAAACTTTTATTTTTACAGTGGGTAAATGAATTATGGTGATATTTGCGGGGGTAAATGATATTTAAGCCTATTCAAAATGTCATTTTTTTCTGAAACTCTAAATGGTTCGGACTCAAAGTTTCGAATCAATTCTAAGGGAAACTTCCGAACTTAGTAAGTTCAATATTAGGGGAGTGTCTGTAAAGATACAACACTCGGTGGTAAACTTCCGAACGATCGTAATCTCCATAAAAAAAATGAAACACACACGTTTTATTAAGGACATTTTTGTCTTTTCACTTGTCTAAAGAGTGTTACTGTGTAGCGGGTGGATCTAAGAAGTGTGGGCCTTAGAAATTGGCCTTCAATTTGAGACAAAAAAATAGGGCAGTGCTTATCCCACACCCCCTCCTACTTATTCACACCCCATAAAATTTTTAAACCCCAAAATACCCCTAATTAAAAACAAATCTCTTCCCTCACAAACCCCTCACACCCTATCGTTTTTCAAAGCATCACCGAAACCTCACCGAAACCCTCACCCTCTTCAAATCTCTCTCCCAAATCGACTTCAATCTTCGATTTCAACATCCAAAATCGTTTTTGGAACATAAGGTACACGATTACTAACCTCTTTTACTTGCATTTCGATTGTTTTGGTGTATTATAGCGTATTCAGGATCTCGCAAATCGCGCTTCATTCGGTTGAGCACAACCGAATGCTCTCGGGAACGAAGGCCAATATTAGGCCATTCGGTTGAAAGCACAACCGAATCCATTCGAATTAGGCTAAGCGAATGTGCATTCGGTTGGTGGGTCAACCGAATAAATTTGTCAAATTTGAAACTGTCTTGTTTATATCTTTGTCTTGTGCTTATTTTTAAATTTGTTTATAATGTCTTGTGCTTATTTTTTTGATTATGGCAAAGACTAGAGGTGGTAGTTCTCGAGACACGACCTGAGGTCGGGCGGCGGAGCCACCCATGACGGTTTCAAACCGTAAGCGGAAGGAGGACGCGCGTCTTTGCTGGCGATGGGCCTAGTAGAGAGCGAGGGGGTAGGGGTAGGCGTGCTCAGATTTGCAGCCCCCAGTTCCCAGGTTGTGCGGGAGGATGACATTGGGCAAGACATTGAGAGAGATGCTTACCATCCTGCGGTGACTTGGCGGGGTCTGCTTGAGGACTTTAGTGCGGTGATCATGTTGAGGAGGCGGTGGTCCTTCTACTTCTATCGATCTTTGGTCCTTCTACTTCTATCGATGTTGGTCCTTCTCGTGCCACATTTCCTTTTCTGGTGGCCGGAGGATAGATCGGTGTTACCAACTTACGGGGCTCACATTGCTAGAGCCATATGGGATGGCAATGTAAGTAACTTACTTTTTCTATAAATAATTTAATCATTAAATTGTTTGTAATCACATTTACTTAATATAGCATTCGATATTGCAGGATCGTGGCCCGCTGAGGCTTATTACACATGGAGTCCCACGGATAGGGGACCTCATCCAAACATTCTACCATTCCTACAGACTTCTAAATTGCTACTACATTGAAGGACATTGGATTCCCAACAATCATTGGCGGGTGGTCAATGCATTTGTTGAGAGGTGGCATTCAGACACATCATCATTTCACCTACCTATAGGTGAGATGACCATCACTCTAGATGATGTCTCTGCATTGCTCCACATCCCCGTGACGGGATCTTTTTATGATTTTTAGGACTACACCAAGTATCGGAGAGCGAGATGTTGGTTGAGTTATTGCGTGCGAGACCTCGGGGACGCACATGACCGGACTTCAGCCCGGGGTTATCTGTGACCCTCAAGTGGGTGAGGAGACGGTGTACCCTAGGGCTATACAGAGGAGCGGCGGGAGGATCTTCGCTAGGCATATCCGCTTCTACTTGTTGGGTTCAGTCCATTCTCCGATAAGTCAGAAACAAGGTAAAGTTGGGGTGGTTGGGAGCTCTGGTTGACTTGGAGGTTCTTTGGAGATTACACATGGGGAGGGATGGCGCTAGCCCATATATACGACCAACTTGGGGGAATCGGTGAAGCCCAAAACAAGCGGATGGGTGGCTATCCGGCTCTAATTCGTATCTATTCAATTTAAATTTTTAAGTTAATTTTGTTGTTTCGCATTGCTCTACTAAATGATTTCATTTATTCGATTCTGAGGCATGGATCTTTGAACACTTTCGAGGATCCCCTTTGGCTTGAAGGCGGTGGACCCACTTTATGATGAAAGTCACCACGTGCGAAGAAGTGGGTTGCTAATACCACCACCCTCTTACTAGGGATCTTTGTTCGAGTATCTCCGGATAGCCGCACACGATGAGGTAACCTGGCAGCCATACACTGCCCATAGAGACACTTGGCCGTTTGAGCTCATCAGCCTATTTAGAGGCCACTTGCGGAGTGCTGGCTGTATGGTACCGTACATGCCAGATCGTGTCATGAGACAGTTTGGCAATGTCCAGGGGATACCAGAGGACCCAAAACCCCCAACTAGAGCCGTAGTTACAAGAGAATTGGCTGACGAGAGGTGGGCCAATTTTGACCAGTGGTTGGTGGAGAGGGGGGCCTATATTACCCAGGGTGCACCAGACACCATACCAGGGTACGCCTATTGGTTTGGGAGGGTCTCACACCCTTTTATTGACAAGGCTAACTATGTGCAGCTGGAGGACGAGCCGGATTGTAGACAGGTACGTGTCTTTTAAACATTCCTTTTAAATTTGTTACTTTATTAAAATTTGTAACTTAATTCAAATTGGTTATTTCACAGGTCATGCCAGATGTGGTTCAGATGGTAAATGATATGGAGCGAGCGATGGAGGGCACCGTTCCAAAAGACACACAGCCATGGCGAGTACTCGAGGGCTTAAAACTCCTAGTGAGGCCATTCCGTAGGCTTAGGAAGTATGGTTGTGTGTATAGTAGGAGGAGGAACCGCACCACTCAGTAGTTACTATATGACATTTATGGACTTAATTATTTATTTGGTGAATGTATTGTACGAATTTTATTTTGTGGACTTATGTATGACATTTATGTTTACTTAGTTATCTATATATTTTGGTTTTCCAGCTTTAATTTTTTAAGTTAATAACGCAGGTTTAGTTTGTTTAGTATTTATCATTCTGCTCTAACAAAATTACACCTATTCGGTTGCCCTGACCCGAATCCATTCGAATGTGGTCAACCGAATAGGTGTAAAATGGAAAATGGGGTGTGTTTCAAAAAATTGCCCTTCGGTTGTGCTTAACCGAATAGTTTCGGTTGACCTTAACCGAATCGGTGAAAAATGGTGTTTCATTCATGGCCTTTTGGTCTTTTCCCACCCTCAAGGGGTGTGTTTGGAGTAGGAGGGGGTGTGGGAAAAGCAACAGCCAAAAAATATGACTTTTTTTTCCTACACAAAAGACAAAAATACACCCATTTTTAATGTTATTTCAATTTTAACCTTTTTAAAATTGAAATAAATAAATTTTAATTCAGAATACTGTTGTTATTTTTTTCCTACACAAAAGACAAAAATACACCCATTTTTAATGTTATTTCAATTTTAACCTTTTTAAAATTGAAATAAATAAATTTTAATTCAGAATACTGTTGTTATTTTTTACGGATTTACCTATTGAAGACATAAATCAAAATGGATTTTTTAAAAATTTTCTGGTTTATGTTTTTTTAAAAGTAATATTTTTTTCTGGATTTATGTTTTAAGTTACACATAAATCTGGAATATATTTTTCCAATTCTAGATTTATATTTTTAAGACATAAATCAAGAATAAAAAAAACGCATTCTTGATTTATATTTTAAACATAAATTTGAAATTGAAATAAACATTTAGATTTATCTCTTAAAAAACATAATTTCGCAATGATTTTTTTTAATAATTTGAGTTTATAATTTTTTTTGAAGCAATTTGAGTTTATTGTTAAACTTAATTTCTAATGTAATAATACTAATTTTTGATCAACGGCCAAGATCTCACCAATAGTTTTGACAGCTTCGATCTTACCGACATTTTTAATAAACGACCTACATTTGATTGAAGTATTTTAATTTACGTATTGATAAGTGTGCATCAACGGTCCAGATTTGTTATGCACAATATTATTGATGAACAACGCACACACAATTAGAATGTTATAAATACTCACACTTACCATTATTTCTTTCGCACCAACATTGTCTCTGCTTTAGTAAACACTTTCTTATTTTGATTCCACCGCCCTCCAGAATGAACACCCTTTCAAACTTAGTTCTCAACAAAGAGCACACTGACCGTCATTCATCATTAATGTGGACAAATCACTAGAAATAAAAATGGTGTCTAGTTTTAATGTCCAAATCTTATTTTATGTAGGTTCAAGAGAACATCACCTTCTCGCGGTATAAAGGATAAAGTAGAGGGGAAGGTTCAACAATGTGCATTCCACCGAGATGTTAGTATACTGTTATTTATCGCAAACTCGCTCGTGGAGATGATGGTCGTATTCATTGGCCAGAGATGAATGTTAGGAGCAATGATGACGTAAGAGAAATGTTGGGCATGACGGATATAGAATTTTTGGTCCTTTAGAGATATACGTCGAGGCTATCTGAGGTGTTAATGAGATTATTTTCATTTTATCATAGGAACCCTCACAGTAGACAAATATGTCTCTACTGGATTGTTTTTTATTTCCTCATTTGTTGTTGTTATGTTTGTTTGTGTTTCGTTTCTATTAGGCATGGAAATGGGGTGGGCGGGGCGGATTTTGCGTCCCCATCCCCGTCCATATCTCTATCAGGATCGGCTTTTGTATCCCCCATCCTCGTCGCAAGCGGCTGTTGCACCCCGAAAAATCCTTGGAGGGACTTTTCTTCGCACAACGTGATTTTAGAGTCGCCACCAATATTTTTTAAAGGTAAAACATTGAAAAAACCTTTTTCGGAAAACAATGGTCTTGGAACCATTAGATTTGGGTTCGGGGGTCTAATTACGTATGGGGAAGGTATTAGCACCCCACAACGTCCCTTTGAAGAAGGGTTACCTTAATTAAATATGTGATTTGCGGAGTTGATTTAAAAAAAATGCTTTGTTTTTACCTTTTTTTGTTTATGAGTGACTTAATGAAAAATCTTTGATTTTTGCGATTGATGGAGGATCCACTCCTACGTATCTCCAGTGCGATGGAGAATTCAAAGCTACGTAGTTCTTGTTTCGGGAAAGGTTTTTGTTTTTATCTTGTTTAATTGTGAAAATCGAGCTTTCATGAGGATCAATTGAGCAACGGCTCCAAGTGACCAACATTAGCACTCCATTGTTAATAATCATGCAAGCAAAGGCTTCGCAAGACTACTAACAAAGTTTTTAATTTTAGTGAAAATCTTTAGGAAAATTAGGCATTCACGGTGATCAATTGAGCAAAGGCTCCAAGTGACCACCACTAATACCTCATTGTTAATAATCGCGCAAGCAAAGGCTTCACGAGACTACTAACAAAGTTTTTAATTTTAGTGAAAATCTTTAGGAAAATTAGGCATTCACGGTGATCAATTGAGCAAAGGCTCCAAGTGACCACCACTAGTACCTCATTGTTAATAATCACGCAAGCAAAGGCTTCACGAGGCTATTAACAAAGTTTGATTTTGAAGAAATAGGTTGGCAAGTATTCATATTGTAATAACTAAGTACAAAATGCATCTTTAAGGAGAAGGGTGAGATTAGCGAAATTTGGGGGTACTAACAATAAATTTTTACATAAAAACTGGTGGGGTGCAGCCAAAACGTGGGGGTGTTATTAGTAATCTGATGTTTAACAACGTAACAACAAAAAAAATAAAAAAAATAAAAAGGCCCATGAAGGCATATACTTAAGTCAAAATGTCAAAAAACAGCAAACCTAATACTCCATCCTTCCTCTACGCCGCTTCCCCCCCCCAAAACAGAAATAAGGTTCTTCAAGAGAGAGAGAGAGAGAGAGAGAGAGAGAGAGCGACGGTGAGAGAGGGAGAGAGAGAGAGAGTCCGAACCAGAGAGAGTGGGAGGTTGCGACGATGGTGGTGCGACGGAGAGTGAGACGGGACGGTGGTTTTAGCGCGGCGGTGATTTCGGCGTAGCGGTGGTTTCCGCGCGATGGTGGTTTCGGCGTGGTGGAGTTTTCGTTGGAGAAGATGACCAGGAGGTCCTCCCGTGGCGTCTCACGGCGGCGTGGTGGTGGTTTTGGCGCGGTGGTTGTTGGTGCGGTTGCTGTCCTACTAAACTGGAGGAGAATAAGGTGAAGATGTTCAAAGTTCTCCCCTTTTGCTCTGTGTGCGTGTTATGTTTTGTGTTTTTCGTTCCCCTGCTTCAGTGTTTGTGTTGCTGTTCTCTGTGCTTGTTCTCTGTTTTTTCTTGCTCTGAGTGTGTGTTTTTATGTTGAGTTTGTTGTGTGTATTTTTTCTCATGTTGTGTTTTGTTCAGTCTTTGCCTCCTCCTCTCGTGTGTTGAAGCTGAATTTATAGTCCCAATTGCCTAGATAAATGGATGGTGTGGTCAATTTAGAGATGCTATCTGATTTGTATTCTTTCAAAATGTTTCTGTTTTGGTGCTCTAAAAATTTCTGAGCAATTTTCCTTCCTTTCCAGCCTCTGATGCTTTCACAAATCAGTGTGTTTGACTCTTATAAACCTTGTTTATGTATGTGCACAGGTATGTGTAACCAAAGACTCAGCCAAGACCCGCTTTATTTGAAGCTTTGGGGCTAGACAATGCCTATGTCTGCTCTTTGAGACCTATTAACGCCACATCTTGGCTTCTTTCTCTTGTCCATTGTTCTTTGCCTCCTCTATGCTATCTACTGTGACTTTGTTCTTGTTTTTGTATTTGTAATAAGAACAAGTGGGTTACTATAGTGTGTTTATTTTCAGCATTAAGTCTTCACGTTCATGTGTGAGGCTAGGTGCTATGTGTTGTTATTTTTATTTCAATTGCCATCTTGTATTGTTTTGGTATCAACAGCCCTCTTTTTTATTTTACTTGACTTAGATCAAGTTTATCTTCCTTTATAAATCTTTGATTTTTGTTTTGTTAAATATGACACGCGTCTACCACGAAAATAACATAGTGTCAAATCGTTAAAATTAACGCGCGCGTCACGAGAATAGGAAAAAATGCACGCGCGCAATTAATAATAACGCGCGTGTACCCGGTTAAAATAACACGCGTGTGCCTCGGCATATATTTTTGAATCTCTTTTCAACTACGAGAAAAATATTGTTAGAACCTCGCGTCCGCGAAAAGACAATTTTTATTTTGAATTAGTCGGACAAAATTGGGGTATGACAGCGGGGACGGGTTTACCGCAGGTACCCGTTTCCACCACAAACTTGTAGGAAAAAAAAATTGTAATAATTAATAGAATAAAATCATAATTATTATACGATGACCAAATAAAGTTAAAAGTATAAAATTAGACTTTTCTATTGAAAATATATCTAAATTAAAAAAAAATTATGAAAAAAAATTAATGAGTGTATATGCATAAAATAAAATAATTAATTAATATTTTATCAAACGGGTTTGAGGCGGATACTGACATCCCCGAACCCCCCCTCCATCCCCAGTCAAAGTTGGTTTTCTCCATCAAACTCGGGAGAGGTCGGGTGGGTATCCACGGGTTCGGCTGCACATCCCTATGGTCCTTCCACAGTCTCCTTATGACGTCAGAGGGGACCAAGGCATCCAACTTCCTCCTGAAATCTAGAAGTTTAATAGTATCATTTTTTTTTATACACCACCTCACAGCACGTGGCCTCACAGTAGGACCCTTGTCGACGCAATTGCCTATAGTTAGAAAATACTTGTAAATTCAATACCTAAATAAAAATATCAAACTCGTAAAATTTACGGTATAAATTCAAGTAGATTAAAATAGTAGTATACCAAAAAAATTATATTAAAATAGCAAATAATGTATTTTACCTAGAGCAACATTGTGTATTCCAACACAGGCAGGTGTCCGGAATAGATCTAAAATTAAGATGGTCATATAAAAATGCTAACGCAACTAGACCCCACACCCATTGGACACAATCATCATAGTTCTAAAAAAACAAGAACCACTTGGCCTCCACATAGTGAGCGCTCTTGCTTATGAATATGTGTAGCCCACCACAAGCAGTAGGTGCGCACTGGCAACATGACTCAAATTACCTGCTGCAAGATGTTTTTTGTAGATCTCCTCTAACCACCTGAATCTGAAATATGCTCCCTTGGTGGTTGTCGTCACTAACATTGATATGCACCATATATCCCCAACAATTCCATTGCGACCTGAATGGTCGTGTTTGTGTCAATAGTTATGAGGGGGTAGAAAACGAGCCTGTGATCGATAGATGATGCAGGTTGGACACGTCGTCCAAAGTGATCGTCACTTCACCAAAGGGTAGGTGAAATGAGCTGGTTTTAGGATGTCATCTCTCCACAAATGTTGAAATGACGATCCTGAGAGGTGAATATTGTAGGTTGTGGACAAGACTTAAGTATCCAACAATAAACAGTACTTAATTGTTTGGATCTCTCATTTCCTTTCTTTTTTTATTCATTAAGGATTCGTTTGATATTTGCAAATAGTTAAAAACTGAATTAGACAATAAACATAATAGTATTAGACAACTTACATAGAGAGAGAGTACATGTCTAGTTCAATCCCTTAACCCTACTTTTGTCGATTACCACATGATCTGTTTCTAAATCAAACATAGTACAACTAGAGTTGTCATGTCAAGTCCCTTGATCTTTAGTTTTTTTAAGGTAAATTAAAAATATTTAGTTTTTTTTATTTCTTTTTTCTGATTTAGAAAGTTATATTTATATATTTTTAACATTTGATGACATGATTTAGTTTTTGTTTAAAAAATGCCACATTATTTAATGATATCCAAGTCAGATCAGCCACTTAGGATGCCAGTCAGTCGTTACTAACCATTGTAGCATTCGTTAAAGTCAGCGGACAGAAAAGTCAAAAAAGTCCAAACTGACATAGATAATAAAGTTAAAGGACCAAAGTGTGAAAAAAGATAAAGGACTGAATCAATTGAAACAAAGGCCAAAGATAAATGATCAAAAATACAATATAGCCAAAGAAAATATTAAAAGAATGGAAAGAGGATGTTGAATGTGGGGATTGAATGCTTGACACTATCAAGCGAAAACTCCAATCCATTCCCGTCATTTTACATATATCATTTAGTTCAAATGTTAATTTTACCCGACACTTCAAAATCAATTTGTAAGCTTATTCGATATCGACTATCCATTATATACAAGCTCATCATATTTGCTATCAAGTATCCAAACATAGTCTTAAACATTTCGTAAGCCATTTTTTTTTTTGGGTACAATTCGTAAGCCAAAATTAATGGCTGCGTTTAAAACTTTTAATAAATGTTATCGCTACTTTTCCTAGACTTCTTAAATATCAAATTGTATAGTTCATTAATTAACTTTATCACCATTAAATGAACTTCAATTCACCGCACTAAAACGACAAACAACGATGCTCGTATCTATTTGATCTTAATCCACTATCTACTTTTCGAGTTCAACTCCTCTCAAATATTTGTTGTGTCAAGTAAGAGAGAATAACACATATAAAAAGATAATGACATTTATTATTCTATTGTATATGCCGCTCTCTCCTACTTACACAATAAATACTTGAGAAGATCACTCCTACTTTTCTCCCTTTTGTATTTATGATTTTCTATTTTGAATCCGGTAATTAATAAAGTTCATGTGAATTTTCAAAGGTAACAGCCATATCTTTTGTACATATATGTATGTCTATGGGCTATTTATTACCAAACTTTGGTAAAGGAATTGAGCAAACTTTGCAAGTGAAACTTGAGAATGTCAAGACAGAGAGACCTGTAAGCTCAAAGGAAAAACATACACAAAGGTAAGAAAATTTTGGAATGTTATGCATCTTTGCATTCTTTCAATTTGTTGAATTCTGAAAATTAATATATGAGTTTGATTTCAAGGCCTGGAAGCCCTTTTTTTGAAATAAAAGAGGGCAATCGCTCTTGAAGACGATTTTCTAATCACTAAATTTTCCAATTGTCAGTCGACGAAAGGAAAACTAAGGATATGAAGAGAATTGGTCCGTGCCGGCACTGTGGAATAAATTGTAAGTCTCTCTTCATATTTTTCTTTTTAACGACAAATTATATAGTACATAACACTTACGTTTGTTTTACCACCAGACCATGTTTGAAGATTTTGTTTGATATTAATTCTTCATTGATCCCTTGAGTAATCCTTCGAGATATCAGAAATCTATTTAAGGGGTCGACCAAGATACAAATCTTTACGGTTCTAATTAATTCCATTAAAAATAATATGGCATTTATGACATGAATTAACTTCTTGATGAAATTTTGAAATGAACCATGAACTAAAAAAACAAATGCAATCGATCGGCTCTTTAATTAATATTGAAAAGAAAACTAATAATTATTCCGGTCAAAAGTAGATTATTTTAAGGAGATTAATAAAAACAATTCAATAAAGTTAGAGGGCATTTAATTTACAATTCAATTTTTTTTGTTTTTTTAAAAAAAAAATCTAATCAAGTTTCTCTATTTCTAAAATTATTCAAATATGATCCTCCATATCATCAATTATTTTCTTACAAAAACCTTAAATTATATTTTTTTTTATCAAAATAGTTGGAGATCTAACAAAAAATTAAAAAGTTTTGAAGAATTTTGCAGGATCCGGTATTAGGTTTTGAAGAAGGAAACATTTGACTTTTTTGTTTTGAATGAAAGATGCTATTCTATTGGGGAAAAGTTTAAATGTAGAGTTGAAATTCGCCTAAAATGCAATCTGGGGATTGGTCTAGTGGAGCATGTTAGAATACTTTTCACTCACTACTAAAACAAAGACAAACAGTTAATTGGTCGAAGCCCATTTTTCTCTAGACACTTGGCTCAAAGACTACTAGATAAACAAGTAATTCAACATGTGCAAATTTTGAAGTTTTAGTAGAATTCTACTTGAAAAAATTTCAACGATAATCTAGCCTCATTGATAAAATTATTTTTTTTGTTGGTAAATACTCATTAATAAAATTCTATCTATGGAAAAAACTGAAAATTTTGAATATATAATGAGAATCTGAAAATTTTAAAGAAATGAATACAGTCAAGAACTTCAGAGTACCTTTTCTTCTTCTAGATATGTCTATTTAATTTTCCAAAGCCCTCTTCAATTTTTTTCCAATTATTTTCATTCGCGTGGAATTCATTAGTATGGCCATTTTGATGGTTTGATAGAATTGTTTTTGCAATCAAAAAGTGTAATTTTATTGCTATAAAAAGTTATATATTGTCAAAAAAAAATTATATATATAATATGTGTGTGTATAAAAGAGACTCATTTCTAAAAAGAATTAATTATTACACCTTCTACTGTTCGTTATTACTTGTCGCTTTTAGACTTTTTATACATACCAATGAGACCAATAAATTTTGTTACGTTTGATACAATAATTTATATTTTACATATAATACCTTTAATAATTTACTATCTCATTTCATCTATTTCTCTTTCTGCAGTAAATACTTAAGAGCGTTATTGACAAAACAATAATAAATATTGCATTGAACTTTGAAAATGACAAATAAATAGAAATAATTTTTTTCTTAAAAAGAGACAATTAATAAGGAACGAAATGAATATAACCAGAATCACAAGTTAACTATATTGGTAAAGAGGCTAAAGATAAAATTAAAGGACATATTCATTGATTCGATAGGTATAATACATCCATAACAACAAAACTTCGAAATTGCTAAAAAAAAGGATGAATCGGTGAACAAACTCACAACATTCAAGTTAATAGCGTAAAACAATAAATGCCTACAAATGTGATAATATCAAAGTCATCAAAATACTCATGCCTCTGGATCTGTAATGTTGGCGTTCAAATCATTGATTGAAGCTAGTCTATCAATCAAAATTAGGGGTGGAAATAGAACAGACTGGCTGGCAAATGCCTACGGCCCAGCTTCCGTCAGACTCAGGCTAGACCAGACTTTTTTTAAAATAGATAAGGTTAAGGCTTTTTTAAAAGTCTACTTAGCTACAAAGGCCAGACTACATACCATCAAAACAACCTTTTAGGATTATCAGGGCAACCTATTTAAGTAAATATAAATTATATATTTTTTTTACTACTATCAATATTATGTTAAATTTTGTACTTTTTGTTAAATCATTAATTTGCTAATATTTTAAGTTAATTTGAACATATTGACATTCACCAATTTTAAAGATATTTAAAGTTATTGTTATAAAATAAAATTTAAATTGGATGTCATATAAAATAGAACATAATATAAAGGACCTATATTTAGCTTTTTAGTATATTTACAAAAGCATACATCACTCAAAGGTTATGCCTTACATAAAAATAATAGTGAAATAGGCTTTTAAACAGACTTAATTTCGGCCTTGTCAAACTTTCAAAAAGGTCAGATCAGACTTAAAAATGGGCACACAACAGGACACATGCTAAGCTCAGGCCTAGCTAAAACCCAGTTCGATCTAGCCTATTTCAACTCCTAATAAGAATCAAACGAACACTGCAACAAGAGGTAAAACCAAGTGGCGTCGCACCAAGACGACAAACAAAATAATGTTGCACTTAGACAACGATATTAAGAAAAAACATAAAAGAAAAATTAGATCTTTATGGAAATCATTTATTCATATAAAAAGAGAGGGTAAAAAACTGTACAATAAGGTGATTTCAAGTAATAAAAAATGACCTAAAATCACCTCTCTCTCTCTCCTTGTAGATGAATAAGAAAGAAGTGAAGAGTAGAAAGAAGGTTTAGTGAGAGACTGATAAGATTGAGAGGAGAGAATTAGGATTACCTCATTAATTGATAGATACTCTTTAACTTGTTACTGGTTATAAACTTCATAACAAAAAACTTACAAGTTAAAGCGGTGATGTGCAGTCTACTATTTAAATAACCATATTTAGAGTTCATTATGCATGGCTAGGCATATATCATTAAAAAGCATATATAAATAGGCACAATCCATGAAAAGTTATGTAGGTTAAACTAAAATTATACAAAGTGTCTTTGTATAAGATGAATTAAGTTTGTATATAATGCTCTATATATATACAGAGCTTATGATATATAGGATCCGTAAGACCTAATTCAACTAGCAAATGCCAAAATTGTTAGGTTGAATATTATGTCTAAGGTTCGAACCCAAAAAAAACATTCACAAACATATAACAAGAATCATTATTGCTTTTGTGAATTAATTTATCCAATATATACATCTTCTAATTGGTGACTAACTAACATGGTTTTATCAGCTACTCCAATGTGGCGTCAGGGACCAGTAGATAAGGTAGTATTATGCAATGCATGTGGGACAAGATTTAAAAACCGAGGACACCTTAACAACTATCTTCCCAAGCATTGTAAACCTAATTATAATTACCTCAGTAAACTCCCATATCGGAATCTCAAAGTTAGGGGCAAACCCTTAACCAATCTTGCAAATTCTTATAAAGGTAATTCATTCTAACTCTTTTCTTTAGAACATATATATAATATACTTAACTTAATTGGTTTGAAGGATTTTTTCTAATATATATAGTTTTGTTAATTAGGTGGTAGAAAAAGTGCAAGAATATGGAAGAAGTCTAGGATCCCTTCAAGAAAACGTTCACCAAGGGTGTATAAGAGGATGACACCTATACAGAAGTTTCAAAAACAACTTCTTGATGAGTGGGTGAAGCTTCAAGGGGAACCCAATGATTCATCCTCAGAAGAGGTTTTACTGTTTAACAACGTGAACAATTTCATACCCACTAATGAAATTGGTGTTGGAGTCATTCTTATTAATCCAGACGGTACTTCTAAATAGATCAGTGACTAGCTGACATACATATTACAAATCTGTTGTGTAAGTGATCATGTTGTCTACCTTGATTTTTGCTTTTCAAATCTGTTGGACTTTTAAATATTTCAAACCTTTGTATGATCAGTAGAACTGTTTATGTTCAGTCTAGTTGGATTGAGTGTTTTTTTAAGAAATATATGTATGAATATTGATCCATGCATGTATGAAGTGACAAATATTGATTTCTTCATATAATTAGTTGTCTTATATTTAGTTTGAATTGAAGGATGTAAAGGTGACAAATAGTAGTTTCATTTGGAATGATAATTGACTTATATCTTAGAGGAAGACTTAATGGGTGGGGTCATAGGTATATCTGAGTTTTGGGTGGTGTATTGTCCTGATAAATTCGGTGTTAAATAGTATTCTAATCTTCTATTTGTGGGTGAGGTGGTCAGAAGTTTGTAAGCCGAAAAATGATGGGGGTCTGGTGGTCAGGGACCTTCGATTATTTAATTCCTCCCTCCTTGGCAATTGGAGGTGGAGGCTGCTGCTCGGTAATAACACACTCTCGATTAAGGTCCTCCAGGAAAAGTATGGGAATATGCAGCTACAAAGAATATTGAGCTAAACCCCTTACTACTCCTCACTTTGGTGGAAGGATATATATAGGGTGGGAGCGGCCTAGACTTTGGTCTAGATTGGTTCTCGGATGATGTTCTTAAGATATTGGGCAATGGGGCTAGAGTTGGTTTTTTGCATGATGTTTAATTAGGTGGGTGAGGATCCCCTTAAGATAGTCTTCCCAGGAGTTGTTGTTATCTCTACCCAAAAGGATTGTAGTGTTCAAGAAGTGAGGTCAGGTGGTGGTTCTGATTGGGGTTTCCGTTGGAGAATATCCTTCTTTGTCCGAGAAGAAGGCTTGCTCGTGGGCCTCTTGGGTTTGATATCCCCAATGTTGTTTTCCCCATCCATGGATAAGTGGGTATGGAGCTGACGAGTGGTGGTGTTTACTCGATAAATCGGCTTATGAAGTGTTGCTCCATAGTAAAATCCAGTATTATGGTTGAGAGAGTCTATTCTATTTGCTTTTGAGTAATGAAGATTGGAAAAGTTTAACGCCTCTAAATGTTGTTGCTTTTGCGTGGTGTATCATTCTAAAGAGACTCCCAACTTGGGATAACCTTCTTCGAATGAACGTTATTTGTTATTTGGCATTATGTTCAATGTGGTGGGCCAATGGAGTCGGCATCACACTTATTTCTTAGGTGTGCTTTCACCGAAAGGGTATGACACTCAGTGTTCAAATAGTTGGGTTTGGAAGTGGTGCTCCCGCCTGATCTCCCAACTTTATTCTCGCTCCTATAATCTCAAAAGTTAGTATTAGAAAGAGAGAGGGCTTATTATGATTTGGTATTCAGTCCTTTGGACAATTTGGGAAAGTAGGAATGATGTTGTTTTCTCAAATAAATCTATTGACCTCTTTGAAACCTTCTTTCAGATAAAGTTCTTCTCGTGAAATTGGCTATTGGCTAAGGTTAAGTCAAATCATAATCTGTTCTATTAGTCATGTGTGTGGAGCCTTTGTAATGTATTTTCAAGAAGTGGACTAATATGTGTGTGGCTTTATTTGATTCACATTTTGGGTTGGCTCATTGCACCATTAATTAGGGTGTGTTGATCCTTCTCGTAATTGAGAAAGAAGATTTCGTATATAGTTTGTGTTCCTTGAATACAGTTTACTCATAATATATAATATATTTTGCTTCTAAAAAAACTTATATCTTTTGGATCGATAAGATAATTGACTTATATCTAGTTTGAAATAAAAGGATGTTTGAAGAACATTAACTATGAAGCAATTACAAATATCTAGGAAAAATAAATTTGGTCATTGTACTGATCCAACATAGAAGTGTTATACAACTAATTATCAATGTCAAAGATACCAAAACTTTGTTGGTTTTGAAATGCAAATCGAACTAGGAATTAACATACAACATTGTATCCAATTATTTTTATCACATGTCAAGAAAACAAATTATTAATATAAGTACCGGCCAAAATAATATGAGTCTTCATTGGCCTATACAAATATTTGAATTCAAATATATAAATAAATAAATCAAAGCAAATCTGGAGCCAAAATGAATGAATCATGAAGAACTACCATCTGGTTTGAGAAGAAGAAGACCACCAAGTCCAATTTCATTACTTGGTATGAAGTTGTTGACATTATCAAACAGTAAAACCTCTTCTGGAGTATTCGACTCATTAGGTTTCCCTTGAAGCACCCACTCATCAAGAAGTTCTTTATGAAACTTCTCCATTGGTGTCAACCTCTTTGACCTTCTTGAACGTTTCTTTGTTGGAACCCTACATTTCCATAAATTTGGACTTTTCTCCCCACCTAACAAAAATATACACATATATTAGAAAGCAAACCCTAAGCCAAAAAAAATTCTAAAGAAAACAGTGACATGAATATACACCATTACCATTATCAGAATCTGGAACATCCTTAAGGTTTCCACGTGCAATTTCATTTGATGATGAAACCATGTTAGTAACGTTCGACTCAATTTTTTTGGAGATTGAAGACATTTTGGACAAAATAATTCACGAAAGTAACAATGATTCAGTTGATTATATATATATATATATACAAAAATATACAGATATAGTTTGTGTCTGTTTGATTAACGTACATAACTTTTCATAGAGAGACGCGATGATTTAGGGCTTTGTGTTTGTAATGTATGTTTTTTAACGATCGTAACGAAGTTTAAATTGGTTATCTAAATAGCAGATTGCGTATCAATGTCATAAGGATTTTTCTTTTCAAATTAACAAGTATAGAAATTAAAGAGTAGCGTGCCATCAATTATTGTATTGACAATTTGAAATACATTTAAAGAAGTTTTTTTATTATTCAAAGAAGTTATCTTGGATTTCTTTTGACTCAATTTTATTACATTTACTATAGTTATAACGTTCGATTTTAGTCTCCTAATAATACTAAGATATTTAGTGAATTAAATTAATCTCTTAATTTTTTAGTCTCATAATTTTTGTTGTAAAAAAAAAACACCTACAAGTACCCAAACCCATATAAAAAAAATAACATAACACATATCAACAAAAATAAATGTATGTTTGGATATAGTACTTTTAGGAGGTAATGTAATTTTTTGGGGGAATTCAAATATTTTAGTTCAAAATTTTTGACTAAAATATTTGAATTCCCCCCAAAAGTTAGTTCAAAATTTTGAACTAAAATATTTGAATTCCCCCAAAAAATTACATTACCTCCTAAAAATAATTCATCCAAACATAGGGTAAACGAAATGTGCACTGCCATACTTCAAGCTCTGAATTTGGGTCGGCCATTTGCGCCAAAGACAACTTTGAGTAGGGCGATTGTGTTAAAAAAAAAAATTTGATTCATCAATTTCGTTTCGGTAAATTTTCTTGAAAAACAACACCATTCAGAGTCAACTGATCTCTCTTGGCAATCCTTTGCATTTGATCTCTCTTGGCAAAGGATACTTTGAGTTTTCTTTCGCTTCCATAGAAGATTGGATGAAGGCTTGGTCTCACGGGTCTTGGGCTTTGAAGTCGGGTATATTTCATCTTTCCCAATGGACTCTAGATTTCAACCCTTACAAGAATCAACAAGTATAAGCGCTCTTTTGGCCACTTCCGTAGGAATATTGGCGTCCAAAGATTTTTCTTTCTATTGCTAGAGGAATTGGAGTTCCTATCTCCGACCCTTGATGAATCTACAAGTAAGCGCTCTTTTGGCAACTTTGCTCAAGTTCTTGTGGAGATAGATTTGTCTCAACAATTACGCGAACAAATCCTGCACTACAAGAAAAACATGTTTTTTTGGCGGATTTTCCGCCAAAAAACACCCAATTCCACCGCAAATACGCGTATTTTCGGCGGATTTTTCCGCCGGTAAAAGGCTGGTCGCAACGTATTTTCGGCGGAATTTCCGGCAGATTTAAGGTCATTTGCGGCGGATTTTTGTGGGGGAATTTTTGGCCGAATTTTGCGGCGGATTTCCTGTCCTTTTTGGCGGATTTTTCTGCCGCTAATTTTTTTTTTAAGCACGATCAAATCCGCAATAAACGACACCAATTCCGCCGCAAATTTTTTTTATTTTTAAGCCGCGATCCAAAACGCGCAAACGACACCAATTCCGCCGCAATTTTTTTTAAGCACAGTCAAATCCACCGCAAACGACACCAATTCCGCCGGAAATGTTTTTTTTAAAAAAAAAAAAGAAATTCCGCCAAAAATGTGCGCGTATTTTTCAAAAAAATTAAATTTCCACAAACGCGTTTTTTGAGTGAGAGGAGTTGAGAATGAGTTGAGAAGTTAAGAGAAGAGTTGAGAAATTTGAGTGAAGAAATTTGAGAGAAGTTAAGAGAAGAGTTGAAATGAGTGAATAAATTTGAGAGAAGTTAAGAGAAGAGTTTAGAAATTTGAGTGAAGAAATTTGAGAGAAGTTAAGAGAAGAGTTGAGAATGAGTGAAGAAATTTGAGAGAAGTTAAGAGAAGAGTTGAGAATGAGTGAATAAATTTGAGAGAAGTTAAGAAAAGAGTTGAGAATGAGTGAAGAAATTTGAGAGAAGTTAAGAGAAGAGTTGAGAATGAGTGAAGAAATTTGAGAGTGTTGAGAATGAGTGAATATTTGTAGAAAGAATGGAAGAAATCGGATAAAAAGGTTGTGTTCGTTGCGGCGTCTTATAATGTGGTTTAGGCCTAACTCAACCCCACAAAACCGGCTTGTAAGATGAGGGTTGCCTCTTCATTATAAACCCTCTAGAGACCTTATCACTAGTCAATGTGGGACTTGGGATTTTCCCTAATACACCCCCTCACGCGCAGCACCTTTTTATTTTTATTTTTGGGCTTGTAGCGTGTTTTTTTTTAATGGTAGGTGGCCCAACAGATCTAGGATAGGCTCTGATACCATCTTATAATGTGGTTTAGGCCTAACTCAACCCCACAAAACCGGCTTGTAAGATGAGGGTTGCCTCTTCATTATAAACCCTCTAGAGACCTTATCACTAGTCAATGTGGGACTTGGGATTTTCCCTAATACTGGCGTGGATTTCATGTCCGTTTACTGATTTCAAAATTTAAAGTTCCCACCCATTTTCATCGTGTGTCGTTTGCGGCGATTTTCTGTCCTTTGTGGCGGATTTTTTTGTCCGACACTTTACAATCCGCCGGAAATGTCAAAATTCTCCCACAAATGTCAAAAATCCGCCAAAACGTTTCTGGCGGATTAAATCCCCACAAATGTCAAAAATCCGCCGGAAAGTTTCCGGGGATTAAAATCCGCCAGAAAGTTTTGCCTTGGATTTTCAGTTTTTCTTGTAGTGTTGGTGGAAAGACAAGGGTATGCTTTTCTTGTTGACATAGATTATGAAAAGTTGTCTTCTTTTTAATTTTTGCCAATGTATTGGTCACACTCTATATGAGTGCAATGTTTCTTTAAAGGAATCAATTACACAAAGAACTAGTTCGGTCAAGAATGTGTCAATTGTTTGTAAACACATCTATGTTCCAAAGTCTAAAACTAGCACTTCTCCAGCCATTCAAGTACCAACTAGTGATTCTAAAGAGACTGATGGAACAGGTGGTGTTATTCAAGAAGTCTTTGGCAGTTCATCGAGATCAACCGACATAACTCGGGGTTAGCGGATGACGATGAAACTACTAATCGACCTATGGGAATTGATACAACAAAGGTTTTCAAAATAGATAACGTAGAACTTAGGCTATTGAGAGGATGGCTCGATAGTGGATATATATATATATATATATATATATATATATATATATATATATATATATATATATATATAGTGATGGAAACTCCTCGTGCAGAAGAGATGGGTGAAAGTCAGAGAAAGAATCAAATTCTCTTGGTTGAAACTGATGCCTGATCACAAAGCTGTTGTGAATTCTTTGGATGAAATCCATCAAGAGAATGACATTAGGAATTCTGTCAGTAATATGCCAAAATGAGTTGAAAACTGTAGCTCTTTCATACATAGTGAACTCTGACTTAATGATTTTAAAACATCATTGAGCTGATGATTAAGCTGAAGGAAAGAATAACCTTGAGAGTGTTAATTCTCTTAAGGATGACTCTGAGTTCACAAGGCTCAATTCTAAAGTTCAGAAGTACAACACAAGAGCTCTTAGAAAATGAAACTTTAGATATGTCTGATCCAGCTTTATTTACTTTAAGTTTTTTTTTTAGTGATATTTTTATTTTTCTGCATGGGTTTTAGTTATTGTTCACCGTGATTATGTTTTCCTTTTTTTTTTGCCTTAATGAAATATTTGATTATCGAGAAAAAAAAAAGTCAACTGATCTTGTTTAAAGAAAATGAATGGCTTTGTAAGAGACTATATGGTACTAAGAAAACCAACCCATGACGAGATATAACATCGCAACAAAGCTCTAAAGAGATCATTTGGTTCTAAGAAAAAAATCCCGGTTCTATAAGAGATAGGCTAAGACTAAGAAGTAAAGATATAAAAGTAAAGATATAAATATTTAAATTATAATTATTATTACAATATCATATACACACACAAAATTATAAAGGAATTATTTTTTTTAATGAATGTTTTGTCACTCTTCATTTTTTTCTTCACATAGAGCATCAAACAATCTAATTTAATTAAAAAAGAAGCTAGTCCTACCAGGCAAAACATTTTTTTATTTCCAATGGCCAAAAGCCCTCAAAAATGCAAAAAAAAATGTAAAAAATATTGCATTACCAATGGCCAATAAAGGGCCACATGGCCCTCGAATTAACATTGCCGTGTTAGAAACTATTTCTGCCAAACATTTTGAAAAGCCTTCAAAAACTTACTTGCAATTTACGATCAGTAGAAACTCACCAGCCTTTTCTGAGGGCCATGACGACTAGTAAGCACATAGAATGTTAGCGGCCCGCAGCCATATGCTTCATATATTACATTTTTATAAATAAAAAGTATTTAAATACATATTGTCAATCAATTAGTAACAATTCATATTTTAATTTAATTTTTTAATTACTTTGCATGAATTTATAATTATTATTACAATATCATCTACACACAAAATTATAAAGGAATTATTTTTTTTAATGAATGTTTTGTCATTCTTTAATTTTATCTTCACATAAAGCACCAAAAATTCTAATTTAACTAAAAAAGATGCTAGTCTAATGAAAATGACCCAAATATCAAGTAGAACATTTGATTATTATTATTTCCAATGGTCAGAAGCCCTGGAAAATGCAAAAAATATAACAAATATTGCATTACCAATGGCGCCACATGGCCCTCAAATTAACATTGGTGTGTTGAAAACTATTTCTACCACGCATTTTGAAAAGCCTTCAGAAATTTATTTACAATTAATTAATAACTAATAGAAATTCACCAATAATTTTTTAGGGCCATGGACCGCCGGTAAGCATAGGATGTTAGTGGCCCGCAACCATGTGCCTCATAAATTAAAATTTTAAAAATAAAAATTATTTAAATACATATTCTTTTTTTTATAGGCTTAAATACATATTCTTAATCAATTATTAACAATTCATATTTTTATTTAAATTTTTAATTACTTTGCATGAATTCATAATTTAATAACTTAATTAGTTGTATTTAATTACCTTGACATATTACTTACTCTAATTGAAATTGAAAGGTAAATACAAATAAACATAAATAAAGTCTTATTTAATATGCATCATATACCCTGAAAATCATGTGCCATATCAACTACTACGAGTCTGACTTAGAGTACTAAGGAAGACCTTAGTAATTGTTACTCTTTTTTTGACCAAAAATAGTAATTGTTACTAAATACGTAGTTTTTCCATCAATGAAAAAATTCGATAACACAAAGACACTAAATTGTGGTTAGTATGTATTAACCACACAAAAACTAAATTGTGGTTACTCACCACACAAACACTAAATTGGGGTTAGTATGTACTAATCATTGGATAGTTGTTTAATGATTACCAAAAGATTTAGTAATTGTTACTAAGAAATTTCTTAGTATCATAAATCCTTGTCATTTCGGGGCCGCCACTTGAAGAAACTGCACAAATCTCGTCAATCGAAAAATTAACAAAGAGAACCACACTACTTCGTCGTGACTAGTTCAAATCTAATAACTAGGCTTGAATATATTTTGGAAGGCCAAATCGACACCCATGATATACAACAAATTCCAACTTTCTGTCGGGGTTTCAAACGCATGCTTCGATAGAATAAGCAGAGAGTCGACAAATGTAATTAAGATACAAAAGAAATGGAATATACAGCACAATCAAAGGTTGAACATATATATAATACTACTCTCCTGGTCTTATTCATAAGTAAAAAATGCATTTCTTAAATTTATTAAATAACTAATGTATTTGATCTATCAATTATCTAATGAATTTAAAAAACACATTTTTTTTATTATAAATGACACTAGAGGGAATGAGTTGACAAAGTAATTAGAGATTGAGTGGGAGACACTTTTGCATATCCTTTTGTAGCAAGTCAAAAATTACAGTATGGTTGAGTTTGGTGTGGAAGAAAAGTAGGAGAAAAGAAAGGCACGCACATAACAAATCGAGAAACAAGCATGGTCAAAGAGGAGAGAGAGAGAGAGACAATATATCTAGAACCATCCATGTGATGTGCATGTTAATCCGGTTGCACACAACTCCAAAGGACACCAGAGTCATTATTTCAAAAGAGAAGTGTATTCCTGTCATAAGCAGATATATACATATACACGAATACTTACGGTACTTCCATCCCATGCACACAAAAAGCCAGTCTTATTCTTATATATATTTCATAACCCACCATTATATAGAAAAACTCAACCCGTGAACCTTTTCATTCTTCAAAATTCAACTACCTAGCTAGCTAGAATTTCCATTTCCTTGTTATACTTATAGTCTCTGGGGTTTCTCAGAAGCCTGATTCCACAGCCATTTTGGCATTCTGTCCACCTCCATTATAATAACGACAATGGGAGGTGGCTAGTAGGCCAAACGAGCTCTGCAAATCTGTCTCCGAGAAACCCCTGAAGGGGCTCAGGCTCTATCTACTCTCTTTCATATTTCTTCTAATTAATATTTATTTGTCTTAATTACGTTATTACATATACTCATTCCGGTCCTTATTATGAGAAAACTTTTATATTTTTTAGGTTCATTAATAATCGATGTATCGACTTATATATGTCTCGATACATCGATTATTCAAATAATCTAGAATCCAGATATTTTTCTTATAATAGGGATAGATAGTATGCAGCTTCTTATAAATCAGAATCTGATAATCTTCATATGCATTGTTTTGCAGGTTATGCTAATCAGAAACACAATGCTTATATCCCCTTTCTAGCTTTGATGAAAATAATGAATCGATTGAAGGAAGCACATGAATATTTGATGAAAAATAATATATACACTTGAGGATTTACCTCCGAGGTACTTAGTGTTATTGTTGTTGTTGTTGTTGTTTTTTCCAGTAATATTAAAGAGCGATCTTGACTTTGACTTTGATGCGTAGCTTATTGTTAAGCAGCACCATTCTGTTAGTTTTCTATGTTTGTAATCTAATTTTCTGTTTTATTGTTACCAACTAGTTAGCCTTCTTAATTTCAATCTGTTACAACTAATTGCATTTTTTTCTCTCCTTTCTGTTAGACACAGTTAGGCTTAGGCATATATATAGATCAGCTCAAAAAAATATATAGATCAGCTCATTATATTTTATATATAGCTCCTCACTTGTACATTCTGGAATGATTTTTTCAATTCTCAATCAATAAAGAACTAAGTTTTGTTTCTTGAACTTGATCATATTTTATATTCATATTTTATTATCTTTGATTTTTTAGTATTAAGTCAACTTGATCATAAGTTTTACTCTTATATAATATTATGTTTGCTTTTAAAAAAAAAATACTATGGGATCGCCTAACTAGAATTTGAAGTTAAGTATATATTTATTCAGAGTGTTGTCTAAGAACACTTTAACAAAAAAAATTAATACACTTTTTAAATATTATTTTAACTATTTAAAATTTAAAGTTTTGATAATTTTATTTTTTAATTTCATAAAAAAAAATTCAATGAATATTTTTCAGTTTTACTTTCTTAATCACTTCATTATTTTTACGATGATAAACAATTTAGGGTGAGAAATGACATATTCTAGTTCTAGTCTAAACTAAAAGAGATAACTTTCAAGTTTGTAACATCTCAAAAGAAGTAGTGGAGACCTGAACTTGTAATATGATATAAGATGTGTTACGTTCCATTAGGTCAACCAAGTTTTCTTAATTACCATGGAAAATAATACACTACCAGTTGTGTAGCTTTGAAGTGGATGAAAATGGTGAACCAAACATACACTTATTTAATTTAACTTTTTCCACTTTTGATAGTGTCATTAAATTTTGTCTTGCCTTTGATAGTGAAGTTCCACCTTTCTATACTGATATATAGTATAAATTAACTTTTAAGACGTTGTGGTTATAATTGCATTGCATGTGCCTCCACTTCTTTAAAGTTCCATTCCATTGGTACAAGAAGTATTTTGTGACCTAGAACTGCAGTTTCAACATTGGATTCCTAGAAGCATTAGAGATGTAAAATAATTTAGATTTAGAAAGAACTACCTAGTGTTTCAAATTTACACCCAGTTTCCTACCCCAACTTATCCATGCCCACTAATGCAAGCACCACCGACCAACAACAACAAAGTTATAAATTTTTGTATTTGGGTTGAACTTAACTCAATTTTACAAAACTGACTTATAAAACGATGAATGTCTTTTCCTTATATACACTCCTAGTATTGTTGAACTTGGTGCATAGATAATAACACTTTTTTTTTTTTTTGAACTTAGATAATAACACTTGATAAGCTTTGATATCATTTTAGATTTGGACGCCTAACTCAACTCTATAAAATCGACTTATATAAAGTGGAGATACCTTTTTATTATATACTTTATCGGAGACTTTATCACTAATCGATGTGCATGGGCCAATTTCTGTCGGAAATCAATTATTTGTAAATGGGAGAGGAATCTATGAGTGCCCTTTGGAGCTGACACATAGACAGTCAATATATCATTATCATCATTCTGATGTAAAATAAGTCTTCAGGCTTTCAAAGCAGAAACAAACAGTTTGAATTTTTCATGAGTGTAGCTTTAATGAAATTCAACTAACATAATGATTACAATTTTACAAACCCTGCCTAGGTCTTTGTTCCTATGACTTTATATATCATACTTTTTATTTGGCGGGACCAATTCAGCTTCAGCTTTCATTTTGTTACACACTGGGGTCAGGCCTGAAATTTTGTGACAGGAAGTTCTTTATGTTAAAGTTTGGTATGATTATACTTGATTATGTGGTAAATGTCAATTTGATTTAAAAGTATTCTAAATTTACTCAAGAGCATTTGATAAGATAATATGATTCGGGTTTCTTTCAGCTTAACTAAGGTTTTAAATTTGAATCCATTATTGAGAATGCACCAGCGTTAGAGAGAGCTTTGCTTTACTTTGTGGTCCTATTCAAAAACTGAAAATCCAAGGCAAAACTTTTCTCATGATTTTAATCCCTCGAAAACTTTCCGCACGGATTTTTGACATTTGTGTGGGATTTAATCCCCGTAAACTTCTCGCGGAATTTGTGACATTTTTGGCGGAATTATAGCATTTCTGGCGGATCGTAAAAGAGTAATTAATTTTGGTCCAAAAAAATAGAATCCACCGAAAAGGTCGATTAAATCCACGAAATGACGCTCGATCCACGCGAACCAATTCCGCGAAAAGGTCATCAATCCCGGAAATGACGCTCGATCCACGCGTGAATTCCGCCGAAAATCTCAGTAATTCCGCCGGAAATGACAACGGCTGACAACGGCTATTTTTTCCCCCTTACTTATTCCGATTGTCACTCTTCATTCATTCATTCTCCACTCTTTCGAAAATTTCATTCTCCACTCTCTCTTAAACTTCTCTTCAATTTTAATTTGGGGGTTGGATTTCGATCTTCGATTTTTCTTCTTCTTTGTTGTTCTGTTTTTCTCAGATCTGTTTTAGGATTGGAATTTTGATGATGATAAAGATGGAGAAGAATGCAGATATTCCAGAATTAATTTTGTTCCAATTAATTTCATTTCAAATCTGTTCTTTCAGAATTTTTCGTTCTAGATCTGTTCCTCACTGTGAATATTTCATTGAATGTTCATATTGTTAATGATTGAGTGATGGGACAGTGTTAAAATTACAAGTGTGTTGAACAAATATTTAGAGGACGGACAGATCTTTCTGAGTTTGTATTACTGGGTGCTTGAGTTTGAGGATGATGTTCAACATTTTTTAATTTTCAAAGAATAAAAAAAAAATTAATTATTTTCGGCGGAATTTTTTTTTAAAAAAAAAAAACATGTCATTTGCGGCGGATTTTTCCCCCAGAAATGACAAAATTCCCCCGGAAAGTACCGAGGGAAAATCCGCCGCAAATTCCGCGTCAAATTTCCGCCGAAAATGACAAAAAATCCGCCGGAAATTACCGGCGGAAATTCCGCCGAAAACACGTTGCCACCAGCATTTTACCGGCGGAAAAATCCGCCGAAAATGCACGTTTTTTCGGCGGAATTTGGTGTTTTTTGGCGAAAAAATCCGCCGAAAATGCACGTTTTTCTTGTTGTGAAAGCATAACTGGTTAAAAAAAGGTGTTCAAAATTTCTTACATACTCCCTCCATTTTCGAACATAAGAAAGTCAAAGTTTTTTTTCGTTAATATACCATATTTTTCTTTATTTATGACTCTACTTTTACTCTTAACGAAACAAATTTTCTAATATTCTAGTAGACAACAACACAAATAATGGCAATATTGAAAGTTTATCTTAACTTTTTACCTTTTTTTAAAATTCGTGTCCAACAGCTTTTTAAAAAAGGTATCTAAATCAGATGGATCCCAACAATTGACTGCTCGACTGTACAAGCAATCCGACTGCATTAAATCCATTTCCAAATTTTATATGTTGAAGCAAATGACCAAATGCCTTTTAGGTTCTATTTGGCAAAAAATAGCAGATAATGGATAAACTAGCGGATAGCGGATAAGCTTATAGCGGATAGCGAATAAGCTAGCTGATAGTAAATGAAGTGTTTGGTAAAATTAACATTTAAACTTGTTGATAATTTAAAATGACATAAAAGGGCATGTTTAATTAATGGTTAGGTTTTTTTTATCAATATAAAATATGACCAAATATATATAAACTATATTTTATTTTTTACAAATTATATAAATTATTAATGTTAAAATTCATGATGATTAAACAAACTACTAAGATATTACCAACAAGGGTTGGTCCAAGTGGTAACTGGACTTGGATCCCACCCCAAGGTCTCAAGTTCGAATCTTGGGTATGGCAAAAACTCTGTTAGGAGGGGAACCACACGGGGTCGACAAAGTCAGTACTCGTGGCCAGCCGGGTTCGACAAAAAAAACTATTAACATATTTATAAATTAGCTTATAAAAAATATATTCATAAATTAAATTTTAAAAATTTATGTTTTGGTGGTCTAATTTATATGTTTACTTGAAATTCCAATTTACTTCTTTAGTTAAAATCGATGATAGTTTTATTTATTTATTTAGTTGATAATTGAACTATTTTTTTTATTATCAACTAAACAGTTATTTTAATAGAGTAATTTATCTACAGAAAGCAAACAAAAATAATCCCAGATTCCTAATTTCATTAGATAAGATGGCATTTAGATAAAGAAAAAAAACTGAAACCAAATAAAAATAAAAAGGAAAGGGTCATTGTAAAAAAAATAAGAAGGAAAGGGAATAAAAGTTATAACCAAGAATCAAAGCTAACGTACAAAACAACATAGAAGAGACGTAATGGGACTAAAACGATGACACGCTATAAACTATAAGTTCAAACGCTACTTGAAATAGTGTTTTAAAATATGATATAAAGTACCACAGAAGTACTAACCTACTGCTTGTCAAAAATGTCTAATTTTTCCCATCTGTTATCTACTAGTTAAATCTGCTATAAGCTAGTAGATCAGATTTGTCAAACAGAACTTTAATTTTTTTTAAGGTCAATCAGAAATTTAGTTTTACCTTTGTTTGGATGCAACAGTAACAAAAATGTATCATCTTCTCAGGGCTCAAAGCTATAGGGGTGGGAATAGGCTAGACTGAGCTACATTTTGCATGGTTTGGGTCTGACCTGTATCGAAAATGTTAGGTCTGCGCCTAGCCTATGACCTGTCATAGGCCAATTTTTTATGCATGGAGTGGCCTTTTGGAAAGTCTAATATAAGACCTGAAAGTTTGTTTAAAAACCTATTTCAATTTTTTATTTTTCTTTATACGAAAACCTACAACCTTTTAATGGTGTAAAGTTTTGTAAATAACCTAACAAAGCTAATATGTCAATAACATTAAGTTCTAATTTAAGATCTGACGAAGTTTTTTAGGGAAATGTCTTTATATGACATTATGTTTAAATTCTATTTTATAATAATAACGTTAAATATGTCAAAAATTAGTGAGGTCAATATATTCAAATTAACTAAAAATACTAGCAAATTAATTATTTAACACAAACTAAATTTTTTTATATAATAATAGTAGTTGTAATTAAAAATATTGTTTATGTTTACTTAAAAATAAAGTGAACAGTAGTCTAAAAGGCTTTTCAATGGCCTTAGGCCTAACCTTTTTAGCTAAATAGCTAGGTTTCTAAAAAAGCATTGACTTTGCCTATTAAAAAAATTTGATCTGACCCGAGCCTATCGTAGACTAGGGGACGTAGGCCCCTATTAAGCGGCTTGCCTTGTTCCCACCCTTCTCGAAGCGAAGAAATATGTGATCAGAGGCCGCTTCAGTCAAACTCAAGTTTGAGTGATGCAAAAGTAGCCTATACAAGCTAAAACAAACATACGCCTAGTGTATAATGATTATAGGACATGTTTGGGAGTTGGAAGGAAAACAGGAGGTTTGAAAATGGAGGAGAAAAATGAAGGGAAGAGTTTTCACCCAATAAAAAGTAGAAGGGGAAGTGATGATAGTTCATCATTTTGTGTGAGTTTTGGTGTTTATTTTTGTCTACTGGGCTACAACTCTTTTGGGACAATTTCAAAAAGTCAACTAAAAGCCTTCAAAGTTCTCTTTTAGTTAATTTTTTTTTTTGTACAAAATCCATGGTTAAAACCCCCTTTCGGGACAAATTGTTTTTGTTAAAACAATAAATAATTTGAAACGGAGAGAGTAATAAGTTATTAGTGATAAGTGTCTCCGTTTCTCTTTCTTTTCCATCCAAAATCCCAAGCAAACACGAGTCATGGATTTTTTTTTTAATTAATGTGATTTCCTCATATAATCTTACCTAATATTGAAAAATTGTTGGTTATTCATATAAGGAGTATTCCAACTCAATACATTGAAAGAAGAAATGGGAGAACATGACCCTTCACAATCATCTCCAGCACAACATCATTGAGAGGGTATCTCCTTGCAATGCATTAATTCCAGCAAATCAACACACAACTCATATAAGATATCTTGCTTTTCTTGTATTACGAAGTTCCATATATGTAGCCAAATTGGCACTCAATTGATAATCAATACACATTACATTTTTACGAGTTTCTCTTTATGGTATCAGAGCAGAGAAATCTGCTCTGCGTGGCAATCGATCCTCTCCCCACATTCAACCATGACGGAACAAATCGTTGATCCAAACGACTCCGGCGAAACACGCAAGAACGATGACCAGTCCAAAGACCCTGCGTCCATCGTCACGAGCCCCTATTACCTTCATCCCGCCGAGAACCCAGGGGCAGTTCTTGTCACTCCGGCGATGAATGGGAACAATTACGATACATGGAGCAAGAAGATGAAGAGAGCGCTAATTGACGAAGAACAAGATCAAGTTTATCAATGGAAAGATTAAGGCTCCTATGGAGGACGATTCTGCTGACGGCGTGGGAGCGATGTAATGGAGCCGGTGGTTGCATGGATCGCCGGTTCTCTTGCACCGGAGATCGCTCAGAGTATAGAGAACGTTGAGAATGCTTGCGAATTATGGAACGAGTTAAAGAATCGTTTCTCGAAGGGAGATGCATTTCGCATGTCAGATTTGATGCAGGAAATCCACTCAATTAAGCAAGGGGAAAGATCCATCAATTCGTACTACACAGATTTGAAGGTAATTTGGGAAGATTTGGAAACCCTAAGGCCAATCAATGCCTGTGAGTGTGGAAAGATTGATGTCAACGTCAAGAAGCAACGTGAAGCCGAATACGTGATCTGCTTCCTGAAAGGCCTCAATGATCAATTCAATACTGTCAAGACCCAAATCATGATGATGGATCCTCTCCCGGACATTAACAAGGTTTTCTCCTTAACTCTTCAACAAGAACGTCAATTAAATGGTGGAATTGTGGCAGAAAGCTCCAAGATGGCACTCGTTGCCAACACAAGTTTCAGTCAAAATCTTCAAGGCCGAGGAAATGGGAACTCGCGTGGAAGAGGGCGTGGAAGATTCCCAGGAAGAGGCACCAACAACAATTCCAACAAGGTTTGCAGTTTCTGTGGAAAACAAGGGCACATCATTGATGTGCGCTATTTCAAGCATGGTTTCCCACGGGCTTCAAATTGCGACAAGGAAAGTTACGCAAACAACAAAGACAACACGAAGCGCTAACACACAAAGATGAAGGTACAACATTGCAAGGAGCAGAATCCCTCACAAGTATTACTCGAGAGATGTATCGAAGCTCATTACCCTCGTTGAACAAGGTCTGGCGATGGTGGAAGCACTCAAGCTCATCATGTGATAGCCACCAATGTTACTCAAGACTCATCGGGTAACATCACATATACTCTCTCGGATAGTAGATCACAGTGCCACAGATCATATATGCAATAGCTTATTCTTTGTTTACTCATATCATGAAATAAAGCCGGTTAGTATTAGAATGCCAAATGGAACAAGAACTTATGCTAGAATTGCTGGAACTCGTGATGTTTAATTTCGATTTAATCTTGCATAATGTTTTATATGTGCTCGAATTTGGCTTCAATCTTATCTCTCTGCGTTACAAATTGTCTCATTACTTGAAGTGTAAGATTATTATTGATGATGATGATTGCACCATACAGAAAAACCTACATTGAGGACGATTGGGCGCATGTAGAGCGTTCCATTCCCTCTATGTACTTGACCAAGAATCAAAATGTTTTATGCTTTCAATGTAAATGACACTTGTAGTTCTTTTTTGTTCAAATTAGTTACGTTAGTGTGCATTGTAATAACTTCGTTGGATCGAGAAATTTACATTGTGGCATCATAGGCTAGGACATCCATCAAGTAATGTAATGAAACATATTTGTAATCATTCATCATATGTACAAGATATTCCAAATAAAGTGTGTGATTCTTGTCATCTTGCTAAACAACAAAAGTTATCTTTTCCTGTTAGTAGTATTAAGAGTAAAAATGCTTTTGATCTAATACACATGGACATATGGGGTCCTTTCTCTACTCCATCTGTCCATGGACATCTATATTTTCTCACTGTTGTAGATGATCTTACAAGACATACATGGCTCTTCCTAATGAAAAACAAGTCTGAGACAAGAGGATTAATCAAGAATTTCATTATAATGGTCCAAACTCAGTTTGGTGTGACTGTCAAGAGTATAAGATCTGATAATGGATTGGAGTTCATCATGCCAGATTACTACAATGAAAAGGGCATCCTTCACCAAAGAACCTGCGTGGAAACACCTCAGCAGAATGCTGTTGCTGAAAGGAAGCACAGACATATCTTAAATGTGACTCGGGCATTAATGTTCCAATCTCACCTTCCCAAAGTTTTCTGGTCTTATGCAGCTGTTCACTCTGTTCATTTGATAAACAGGCTGCCTTCGGTTGTCATGCAGTATAAATCACCATATGAAGCTCTATATGGCCATATTCCTGACCTCCAGCACCTCAGGGTTTTTGGGTGTCTCTGTTTTGCTTCTACATTGATGCAGGGCAGTAACAAGCTTGATCCAAGGGCAAGGAAGTGTGTTTTCCTTGGATACAAACCAGGGGTTAAAGGTTACATTGAGATGGATCTTCTGAGCAGGAAATATTTGTCTCAAGGAATGTTATTTTCTATGAAGATTCATTCCCCTTACATAGTCCTTAAACAATACAAACTCCGATTCTATTCCTACTCCTACCACATATGACTTAACCACTTTTGATCCAAATAAATTCAAATTCTAACAACTCATTACAAATACCTCAAATCAGTCCTTCCACAGATCCCTCTAATGAGCCCACATCTCCTACACATCCTACCAGCCCATCAGAATGTGATGCCTCACAAGGTTCACCAGAAACTCATGTCACTGACTCACCACCAACCTTAGAAAACACAAACACCAATGTAAATGATAGACCAACCAGAAATATTAGGCCACCAATTCGTTTCAAAGACTACATATGCAACACTAGCCTCACTAAACCCAATTGCCTTTATCCCATTCATTCTTTCATTGGGTATGACAAATTGATGCCCAGTTACAAGAGTTTTATCATGACAAGAACTTCGTGCAGGTCGAACCGACAAACTACAATCAAGCATCCAAGTTGGATTCTTTGGAACCAAGCTACGCAGAGTCGAGTTGGATGCCTTAGATCACAACCATACATGGGAATTGACTTCTCTTCCTCCTGGAAAGCAAACAATCGGGTGTAGATGGGTATATAAGATCAAGTATGAAAGTGATGGCTCAATAGAAAGATACAAGGCAAGATTGGTTGCAAAGGGCTACACAAACCGAGGGAATTGATTACATGGAGACCTTTCTCCCGTTGCCAAAATGACCACCGTGAGGCTCCTTTTGGCCATTCACGCAAGTCAATCTTGGCACTTGCAACAACCGGATGTCAACAATGCCTTTTTGCATGGAGACACTTGATGAAGAAGTGTACATGGACATACCTCGAGGCTATGCTTCTCCTTCTACTGCGGTAATCAAGTCCGCAAGTCGTTGAAGTCTCTCTATGGGCTTAAGCAAGCAAGCGGGCAATGGTTTGCCAAGCTATCTACCTTCCTCATGACCTCGATTACAAGCAATCTCAATCGATCACTCCTCTTCACCAAAACACGTAATGGTGAGACAACCGCCCTTCTCATTTATGTTGATGATTTAATTTTTATTTGGACCTAATTTAGAAGAAATTGAGTCCACAAGAAACAATTGGATGCGATTTTAAAATTAAAGATCTAGCGGTTTAAGATACTTTCTTGGCATCGAAGTTGCCAGGAATTCCACTGGGATTACGATTTGCCAAAGGAAATATGCATTAGACTTGCTTGGTGAAACTGGTTTACTTGGATGTAAACCTGTTTCTACTCCCATGACTAAGTCACCTCACTTAGACAGTGCTGAAGACTCTGCTGATGTTGATGGCAGCAGCTACAGACGCCTCATTGGCAAGCTCCTATACCTTAACAACACCAGACCTGATCTTAGTTTCGCAGTACAGCAATTAAGCCAATACATGGCTAGACCGAGAGAAAAACACATGCAAGCTGCTCATCGCATTCTCAGGTATATCAAGAATGCTCCTGGCCAAGGCTTATTTTTCCCTGCATCTTCTAATTTACAATTAAAAGGATTTGATGATTCAGATTGGGCAACTTGTATTACAACTAGAAAGTCTATTACAGTTTCACAGTATATTTAGGTGATTCTTTAATTTCATGGAAATCAAAGAAACAAACTACGCTTTCACGCTTCAACCGAGGCGAGAATCACGGTGCTTTGGCTTCCACCGTGTGTGAGCTTGAGTGGCTTACCTATTTACTGCATGATTTACAATTACCTACTATTACTCCTGCATTGCTATATTGTGACAGTCAGTCTGCACGACACATTGCTGCTAATTCCAGTTTCCACGAGCGCACAAAACACATTGATATTGATTGCCATGTCGTCCGAGAAAAAGCGCAAGCCAAGTTATTTCACTTACATCGTTGTGGTTCTCATCATCTCATTGGCCGATCTTCTAACAAAAGCTCTTGATCATCAACCATTCACAAGTCCGATTTCCAAGCTTGGAGTGATTAATATACACCCTCCGGCTGAGGGGGGTATTGAAATATATTGTATCATCTTGTCCGCTTAACTATGGTTAACGTAATTAGTTAAGATGCAATTATAGCGATCATGATTAGTTAGCTTACTGATTAGGTTAGTTAATTACTTTCTTGCTTTTCTCACTACAATGCATCTAAGTAGATGGCGTGCGTTTTTTTTCATCCATGGCAATTTTGAGTTTGGCTGAGCGTGGCGTGTATTGGTATTCACTTCCAACAACGGGCGCGACTAAAAACGCCACCCATTGCAAAACACGCCCCTCCCAAATCACGCAAGCCGCTTTTTAAAAAGCGAATATTTCAAAGCGTCCTCCCGAGATACGCAGCGCTTTTTAAAAAGCTGAATATATCCCCATTGCCTTCCTGGACGCAATGGCGTTTGTAAAAAAAGCATTTGAATATTTCTATACGCAGCGCTTCACTAAAAGTTGAATATTGCTTATTTTGTGTTCATTAAATACCAGTGACTTCATTAAAAAGCAATGAATATTGTCTAATTTTTTTTTAATTTTTTGGTTTGTGTATTTTCTATTTTATATTTGCAACAAAAAAATTAAATCATACATCCAAAAATTAAATCATACATCCAAAATTAAATCATACATCCAAAATTATAAAAAAATAAAATAAAATAAAAATAATAATAATAATAATAATAATATAGGTATTATGTGTAAAAATCACTAATTTAATGAGACAAAAAAGTCAGCTATTGCATAAGCCAACAAAATATCTGAACATTCGTGATCCATCTCAATTACATTCTTGAACAAATAAAAATAAGTTAAAATACAAGGAAATTAATAAAAATCTCAATTAATTATCCAAAACAACAATTACATATCAAGTCATTGCTTGTCAGCCACTCTCCATCGAGACAAATTTAACAACCAATTGTTGTGCTTAGTCTTTACATTCCTTCTCAACTTTCTGCTGCACACAAAAACAACAATGACCACTTACAATGCCATTAAAAAAGGGTGATCACATTATTTACTTCACTTGGTAAAATAAAAGTCAAGTAAAAAACGATCACATTATTTTCTAGCACCACTACTCCACTTCAATATTGTGAACATGGTGAAACTTACTATGGTCCAACTTATCAGTAAACAATCACCAACAGATTATTAATTTATATTTCTCAATACATCAGTAATTTAAGATTTGTGCTATCCTTACGAAATGTGCATCCCCAATAAAGGACTTCCCTGGAAATAAACTCAAAGCCAACATTCAGCTTTTTATTTCTCTCACACACAATTAATAACTACATCAACTCTAAAATCAACAAAAAAAGGGTTTTTACCAAATAACAAAACCATGACAGAATGAGATACTGAGGAAGAAAGATCACCTTCTCAATCAAGGCTTGCTCTGAAATATGTTTATGTAATAATCAAAATAAGCAACTACTGGATAAAATATGAAATTAATTTAAATAAATGAACTTAACAAAGTCTAATTAGAGAACTATGAAACATATGTTTTGACAAGATTCTATAACCGAAAAGGGTAGGACCAATTTTCATTTAGAGCTACCTATGTAAGCATCATCATTCCAACATTCAAATCGTTTGGAAGCAGTCCTGTGTGTGTGTGGACTCTCTTGACCAACAGTTTCCTCAGACCAAGGTTTGGGGAAAAGAGTACAAGAGACAAGCATTTGAATTAGGACTTAATAGTTTGCTCTTTTCAATAACCTTACCAAGACAATGTAAAGAAGGCCACAAGCAAGAAGCATATAGCATGCTACATTCTGAAGAACAACAAGTTCTTGTCGCTCCCTATTGTAGTTGGAAAAAGCCCGAGTCATCACTGCAACACTGCAGAAAAGAAAAACCACGCCTTAAATAGACCTAACAACAACTGATGTTTATACATTATTGGATAATCAATGATCCAAAGAATTAGAAATAAGATCAAGGTAGGCACCCTACCAACATACATTGATTGATCCAAAGAATTAGAAATAAGATCATCATCTTGCAACAAACCAGGATCCTCACCAAGCCTAATGATAACATGCATTAAAAAGTAACTGACAGAACAATACCTCATTTTCAGCCCACACATAACCATTCAGAATTGTGTGCCTGGTTACCATTCAGAATAGTCATGGTGTTAGATTTAATGACTACAACAAATTCAAGAACAACAAATGGAATGGAACTATGGAAGTCACAAATACAACACAAACTTCAGAAAATTACCTTTGCTTTCTTCCCAAACAATATGCTATGAAGCGCCTGCAGGTTGTCATCAGGTTTTCTCTTTGACAACTTGAAAGCCACTGAAACAATTTATACATAACTAACTTGATCGGGCAACACAAAATTAAATAATAGTAAATGGCCAATTTTGAAATCTGCATAGATAATAGTCTATGGCCACTAGTACCAGACTTATAATACACACTAGAAGAGATAAATGAAACCAACAGACTAAATTCAAGAACAACATTACTTTAGGCCAATCATCACTTCAGACACAAAGTTGACAAGCTACAGAACCTAGAGCAACCAAAATCAACAACCAAAAAAAAACTGGGAAAGTTAGACATAATCAGAAAACGCAAAAAACAATAAAAAACAGTGTCTTACTCCACTGATGGTCAACACAGCTAAAATTGTACAGACAAAATAAATTGTTGTATAGTTCAAAAGTACAATCCTTCATCACTCTTATAAATATTTCATTTACATTTCTTTTACACAACGGAATGGTTGTCATAAAAATACCCACCAGCCAGAATAAGAATTGACAAAATTCCACTGCTGAATTCATCAAGAAATGAAATACTAACACTGTAATCACACAAACACAGTAGTCCTACTAGACTAGTAGGCAACACAAATAATAGATGAAGCCTGCATTAAACAAGAGGGACCACGAAGGACAATGCCTTCCTAACTACCTCATTAACTCTACAATTCTCATAGCTGTACCCAGCACATATCTCTGAATCATACCACTACGAAATGTAAAATTTCACAGTGAAATATTCCAGAAAATTAAAATTGTATAGGCATCTGAGCATGATTTAGCTACAGATTCCCCCAACCTAGGAACCTTTTCTAGTAGGTGATTGAAATGAAATTTTCTGAAACTAGTAGAGCACTAATACTATAGTGATCATTTTTCAATTGAAAATTTTGATGCAAGCTAGCCACTGATTATTTTACAAGTTACAACTTCAAAATCACCTGACCCTTACCAGAGAAGGGTCACATCTTTTCAAGAGTGAGAATATCATATATATAAATTTTGAACAGAAGAGGCATTAATGCAAACAACAACTTAAATTAAGTAGGAAAGCGCCTTGATGCCACCAACCCCCTAAAAAATTTAATTCCCCCCTTTTCTTTAGCCAACTTCTGTAGTAAAAAGCAAACCATGAGTGGAAAACATGGAAGGAAGTTGGCTTTGCAATAACTAATACTAATAAAAAAGAAAAAACTTAGCTAAAACTACCAAACTTTTCTACTTAATCAAAATCAATTTAAGAAATTGAATCAAGCAACGACACTTCCATGATCTGACTCATCATCATAGTAATAAGGCGATAACTTCCCATCTTTCTTGGCACCCATAGTTTGATGGTTCTGTGTGCCTACCTCTTGTAACATCTTCACCACCCTTCTCATTGCAGGCCGGTTGATTGGAAGAGGACTAGTGCACATTAGACCAATGTTGAGGACCTTGCAAATTTCTTCTTTGTGACAAGAATCAAGCCGCGAATCAAGCACATGGTCGACGCCTTTTTGATCGAGCGTGTTGCACGCCCACATGACCAAGTCTTTTTCTCCAAATTCAGGGTCAATAGGCCTCCTTCCAGTAACCAACTCAAGTATGACAACACCAAAACTATATATGTCACTCTTCTCATTCACCCTAAGCGTGTATGCATATTCTGTAAAAGAAAATAATCATGTCATTTTGGCCACAAAATATGAGTTATCAAAATAAGATTAAACATAGAGATAAACTATAAGTAAATAACATGAAATTTCAACTAACCTGGTGCAATATAACCACAAGATCCAGCTATGACAGACATTGATTTAGTTTCTTTCCTGTGAATTCGACTACCTTGGCTACTCTGAAATCTGCAACCCTTGCGCTGAACTCTCCATCCAACAAAATGTTGTTAGATTTCACATCTCTATGAACAATGGGAGGAACACAATCGTGATGCAGATAAGAGAGTCCTTCTGCAGCATCAAGAGATATCTTATATCTAGTCGGCTTCTGCCTCACACACACACACACACCTCGGTTAGGGTTTCTCAAATTGGGGGTGGAGAAAAAGTGGGGAAGAGAGGGGGAAGACGAAGAGTGGGGAAGAGAGGGAGAGGAGGAAGACGAAGAGGGGGAAGACGAAGAGTGAGGAAGAGAGGGAGAGGAGGAAGACGGAGTAAGAGGGAGAGGAGGAAGACATAAAATGTCTCTTTCAGCCCAAACTAGGTATCATTTCAATACATAGCTTTAACATGAAAAAATATACTAATTTTGAAGCTCCCAGATCCCCGCAACTAGAGAAGCATTCCCTATATTTTAATTAGTTAGAAATTAAAATAATTGGTTTGTCGTTAATTAATTGAAGTGCTTGTGTCAAGACATTTAGGGCTCGTTTGATAGTCAGAATAAGGAAGCGGTATATGATAAGTCTATCATATTCTGTGTTAGTATAGTGTTTGTTGGGACAACATGATATGATAATTTAATCTTGTGATTTATCGTATCCTATCTCTTTACTGGAAAAAAAATTCTCAAGTTTGAGCTGGGTTAGAAACTAGTAGAATAGCATAAAAAAATTATTCATTTACCCTGTTAAAATATATTTTAAAATACAAAAATCTGAAATCTATTAAAAATACAAAAATATTAAAAAAAACATAAAAAAATGATGTTAGATAACAAATTAAAAATTAAAATTATCAGTGCTTAATTTAGAAAATAATGTAGTATGACTTTATGATAAGGACAATTGTCTTTCCGTATAATCAAAAGTTAATAAATCAATTGAAATTTAAAAAATTAAAACAAGTGATAAAAAAATTATTATTTAAATACTATAAATATAGAAATTAATATAATTTAAAAAATATATATATATATATATATATTATTTATTAGTTTATGTAAAATATATATTTGAATAACATATGTTATTGTTGTAGGTAAAAGGAGAATATAATATATATTAAATTATATCTTACTTGGCGTTGCACATCAAACATATGATATGATTGTATTATCTTGTCACTAATATATTTTGTCTCTATCATACTCAAGGCCAGCCATTGGGTTGTTGCCTGTTTGGGTTGTGCTACTACATAGGCCCCGGCCCAATGCCAATTTTTTAGGCCTATAAAATTACTATTCCCTCCAAAAAAAATATTACTTCCTAATCTTTGATATTTTTTGGCCTTCTATTCCCCCACCCCTCTATCAATTGACAACTAATATTGCCTATAAAAAAATAGTTCTTTTAAAAATTAAATGTGCAGTTTACCAAACTTTTTCAAATATACCCTTACGTGGATTTTAATTTATCTTAAAAAATGGAGTAATCTATGAGGCTGCATTCGATAAAAGTAGAGCCCAGTTAGAGGCTCGATTTTTAAGATTTACACGGGACATCTAAATTGTTTGGGACGACCTTCATCATACTTCACATCATATTTTGTCTCTATTCATCCTGACCACCAAACATACCCCTATTGTTCTAATTTGAGACTTTTTTGGTGTAGAAATTGGACTTGACACTTTGATTCACATTATGGTGATTTATCACATGGATTACAATTTTTATTTGGATCTTAAACTTCAGGGACAGGACAGCATGAAGTTTAAATTCATAGTTAGAATTATTTTTGCTATATATGCTGAATGCATTTTTCATGAAACTCCACAACAAAATTACAGAGTTGAGAATAAACATATATCCATGGTGTTGAAAATCATTTCGGCCATTATGATGCAATCCAGTTTGGCTAATTATTAAGGTTCTTTGGAGCTATGGAGTGCTGCATTCTATTTTTGTCTATAAACCTTCTAGAATGTTGAGGGATATCTCTCCTTTAGAAATATTGTTTAGCTCTCTTTGCTATGTTTTACAATCAAGTGGTCCAAATTTCATACTGGGGTATATAGAAATCTAAGTTTTTGGGATTTAAATGGGGTGTGGAAAGCTTTGTGTGGCTTTAGATATTCATACAATGTCATACTAGGTTATCTCTGATGACTTTTATGCTATGTTGCATGAGTACGGGTCTGGTACCGGGGTCGGGTGCTGGTACGGGATACATGATTTATCAAAAAACCAAGATACGCGTACGTGACATAAATTTGAGATAAACATGACTAAAAGATAGAAAACACAATGAAATATATGAAAGAGTTATTTATAAAGCAGAAAATAGAGAAAAGATCTACCATCTAATAGGAAAAGATTTAGTATTACAAAAAATATATTATGAAAATATTGAGTTTTTACAATATTTAATAAATATATATATATATATATATATATATATATATATATATATTTATATATATATTTATATTGAACCACAAATGTAGGTAGAAGAGTATCCATAAGTACCCAATGAGTACCGGTGCTAGATACGTACCGGGTACGGCTCTGATTTTGAAGATGCTTCAGAGCTTTTATGTATATCAATATATATTTTTGTATAGTAAAAAGTGCGGAACGACTCACACAATTGATAATATTTACTTTGATAAAACCAACCCAATCTTATAAGTTATTTTTTTATAGAACAACATTACTAACATTTCATTTATAATTGTGCCAATATTATAAATTGATACATCACTGAAAATGCGAGTTCCAACATATGATGCTGCCACAACTTAGAGCATGAACAAGAACATCAACATTCCTCTTAATGAAACATGAAAGACAAATCCAGTAATTAAATCAGAGAGCAACAATGGCTATTTTGGTGCCAGATTCGCAGTGACCAACATAATTGCAGATGAAATAATTGCGTCCCTTGGTAAGCTTGATCTGATCACTTCCTGTACTATATGTTTTGGCACCTTTTGGTGTATTGCATGCGTCGTAACCAGCTTTATTTACAACCACCACATTGTGAGCCCCAGGGCTGTAGTTGAAAACTGCACCACTACATATATGTTAGTATGCAGCATGCGGTGGTTAACACACCTCATCTAAAAGGATAGACTAGTTTAGTACTCGTTAATAAATTTTCATTAGACATTGTTAATTAGTTACTACAACGATGACGACGACGGTGCATACTTATTAAACTCAAAAATAAATGAAGGATCAATGCAAAGATACGAACCAAGTGTATCACCGGCCCTGAAGCGCTTTCCCTTAGGCCAACCGGCAGTGTTAAAGGTCCAACCATTTGCATCCCCAACTGTGTATGTGGCTGCATGAGCCATCTCAGAATGAAGCAATAAGCATAAAGATAGCATCAGAGCCACCATTGCACTACCTCTTCCCATGGCCAAATTTTTAGATGCACAAGTAAAGATTGAGAATGGGAAAAGAGAGTTGTTGTAAGAAGAATAAGTTATGAGGATGATTTTATAGCCAAAAATGATGGCAATTTGTAATGGGGTGGTTGAAGAGTGTGTTGGAGCCCATTTACCTAAAAATATGATGACTTAAAGGCACGGGTCATAATAATGTTCTCAATTTAAAGAGGAGAAAAGAAAAATTAGTCCCGCCCTAATTATTATAAATTATCAAAGGCTACACAATGGTGAAAGTATTCAAGAGCGGATTCTCTCAGTTTTTTGACTTTGATGTTCTCTTTGTCACATTATTGCTACTATTAAATCTCCAATCTCATTTTATATCATTGTAAACTGTCTTTCTCTCTTTTTTATTATTATAATAATAATAATATATATATAGAGCCAACTGCAGAAAGTATTCAACCCATATACAATAGGGATGGCAAAACGGGCAGGCCCCACCAGCCCACTTTGCTTTGCCTTTCGGCCCTGCTAAAAAAGCATGGGCGAGGCGAGTTGGCCCGCCAAAAAGCAGCGAGTTCAAAAGATCGCCCGCCCGCTAAGTGATGGGTTGGCGGGTTGGCGGTCCTACTACTGATTTTTTTTTTTTTTTTCAAAGTTTTTGAACAAAAAACTTATATATTTTTAACCTTTCAATTTCGATAAGATTTTTCACTTGCTTTTTAAAATAGATTTTTTATAAAGCATTTTTAACAAATTTTTACTTTAAAAACTCTTGATATATTCAAAATAAAAGTATAAAACAATAATAGCATTGGAATTACTAGGATTAACTATATAGCAACTAAAAGTATAAAACAATAATAGCATTGGAATTACTAGGATTAACCATTAAGAAATGTCACCTAGAAGGTTAGAACCATCAACCAAAAGGTCCAAATCCATAATTCGATCTTAAACTTAAAGCAACCAAAATAAGTATTTTGATTGCTTGATAACTAGGGATTAACCATCAAGCAACCAAAATAAATATTTTTAAGAACCAAAAAACCATAATAAATACAACCTCAAAGTCTAGAGATTCAAATTACATAATACTGGCTAACAAAACATAACATCGTCTAACAAAACAAGAGTGAAACATCTAAATTTTAATCTTCAATGTCAATAACATTAGATGCACACTTAGAACCACTTGGACCCTCTTTTTCATCTTCATTGTCACCATCATTTCCATCTACATCATAAAACAATGAAATAAATATGGTTTAGAAAATATATATATAATATATATATATATATATATATATATATATATATATATATATATATATATATATATATATATATATATATATATATAAAATAATAGTTAACCATATTCACGTTAAATAAATTACCATCATCAAAGGCATGAATCCAATTGCGAGAACATATCAATGCTTCCACATTTTCAGACAATAGGCGATTTCTATACTTGTTAATTAAGCACTCTAGAAAGAATGCTAAAAGAAGATTCTGATGCAACAGTGGTAATAGGAATGCTTAATAAGTCTCGAGCCATTATTGAAAGTTCCGGAAATCTTTGTCTAGTGTTCTTCCACCATTGTAGTACATCCAAATGTTCCGAGTAATCAAGACTTAACACCGGCTCTTCCAAATACATGTCAAGCTGACTTTGTCCAGCTTTAGGAGCAGTACCAGATTGTTCTCTAGCCATCTAAATTCTAATCTTCTTGATTGTAGTAGGTTCCACTGACTCACACTTTCTCCAAGATCTAAGTCCAAATTTTCATCATCACTCTCGTCAATTGGAGCCAAGAAATCCATATCAAATCAAAGTCCTAAAACACAATAAAATAGAGATGAAAATGAGAGCAGCAAAAATAGAGATTAGTACAGAGAAGAGAGGGAGAATCGAGATGAGGGAAGGCGTGCTGGTCACTGGTGGTGAGAAATGAGTGTGAAACTGTGAAACCCTAAAGGAATTTGTTTTTTGGTCAAATAAATGAACCTTTTTGGGAGTGGGTGGAATGGATAGTGGTCGGTGGACTCACGGGAGTGGGCCGCTGGAAATGGAATGAATTTTGTTGAATTTTTTTAAATAAAAATGATTGATCTGAATGATCAATGAAGGAAGTTTTTTTAAAAAAAGCGGCGGTGTGGTCGATCGACCCATCCGCTGTTTTAGCTCGGTTTTTTTTTGGCGGGGCGGGCTCAGCGGTCCCAATATCCCAGTCTGCCCCGCCTTTTTTGGGCGGGTCAGTGAGCCGGCCCGACGGGCCAAACACGTTTTGCCATCCCTAATATACAACCGAAATATAGTAGTCACCACAAAAAGAAATCCACCTAGAAAACAACTATTCCTAAAAATATAGTCATAGAATTAATGTATCATTCAAAAATAAAAATAAGAAAGAGTTGCTCTTAGCATGTAACCATCACCAACATAGAGATAAATCGAAAGGTCTTTCGAAATTAGGTAGTTCTAGAAAAAATACAGATGTTCCTCAAGTCTCAAGTAATTCAGAGAACATTATGTCAAATGAGTATCAAACAATATATATCTATTACTAGCTAGCTAGTTCGACCACCCACGTGTATGAACTGAAGAGACAAGAAGGAAAGCCAACTCACAATAGCATATCAAATCGAAGAAGCAAAACCTACATAAGAGATGCAGGGAGGAGTCATGGTTATTCTAGCACGAGATACAAGCAGTGGCGGCATTATCCATAATCACCTCTCTATTGAACAAGTAATACTGAGTAGGTACTTTATCCAAGAGGAGTTGCTAAGAGAAGACGACAACCTTATATGAAGCAAAATTGTTCAAAACCTTGTTTAGTATCCAAAGCACCTTGGTCAGACAACCTTAGAACATGAAACGATGGTGGGAGAGAAGAAGATAAGTTAAAAACCCCAAGAACAATTAAAAACAATGTAGGAACCAAACCTATCTTGCACCGTTGATAATGAAACAAATTCTTATGACACTAGTAGCTCCCCAAGAATAACAACATCTGTCGCCTTCAAAGGGTAGCGCAAACCCCACTAGAGTAGTTGCAATAGGAACTAACTAAAAGGAACTAACTAAAGTCTTAAGAGTCGTCAGCCACTAAAAAGAGCCTACAAAACCAACAAATATCTTTTTTCTTTTTTCATGTCACTTTAGGAGAATCCATTCACCTAAAGTCTTCAAATTTAGTCTCAGTTTGGACCGAACAAAAGATTTAAAAAAACCATCCTTAACTTATTTAATCGGACCATGACTCTCTTCTTTTTTTTTAGGCTCTTGCTTTTCCCACACCCCCTCCTACTCTAAACACGCCCCATAAGGGTGTTAAAAGACCAAAAGACCTATTTTTTTTTTCAGAAATTTTCACCTGTTCGAACACGGGGCTTGAGCGAGTTCGAACGGCACCGATTCGAGTGTGTTAAATATGGACAGACACCCCTGGTGTTTTTTGATTGTTCGAATAGGTCATACGAGCGAGTTCGATGGTGGTCATGCGAACATGGTCGAATTATGTTGTTCGAACAAGTCTTTGCTGCGAATTAACTGCCGCAAAGATAGCGGTATTGGACGCCCCGATTCCACCGACGTTTTAATCAAGCGGTTTACAATCGATCAATGTGTGTCGGATAAATGAGTGGATGTAAATCCTTTGGAAATTGTGCTCGAAGCGGATAGAATTAAGCGGCTCTTTGTGATCTAAAAATGAAATCAACGGTGACATTTCACCACGCCTATTATCTTCACATCCTCGAGCTTCTTCACCAAACCCTAATCGCTTCTTCCCAACCCAACCGCTTCTTCACCAAAACCTTCTCTCCTTCTTCCCAACCCAAATTTGAAATGGAATGGCAATTGTGCTCAACCCAAGACTAAACGACAAATTCCTAATGATTTCTTCACCACAACTGGATTTGTCACCACCGAGCGAACATGGTGTCGTGTTTCGTTGTCCTAACCATGTCTTCTGCGGGATGAGTAAGGACATCACCTTCGCCCAACTAAAGGAAAAGCCGGAGAGGAAGATTCGCCCGCAGGAGCGTGGCGTAAAGACGTGGAGCGTATACGTTTCAAAAAGTTCAATTGTAGATGATGATGGATCGCCCAAAGATTGATCATGGAGATCCGAAATGACGACGACGTCCGCGCAATGATGGAACATCTAGCTAACGTTAGATGGGGCGACAGATCTTAGAGTTGTGCGTGGACACAATCGAATGCGCGAGAAGAGGTCATGCATCTTCTTCAACCACCACCACCCGCACCACAACAACCCATACTTACGCACACCGTAAAGTTGACTATGAGATGACAATGCCGCGCCACTCCTATCTGGTGCGTTGGTTCATGGTCGTGAAACTAAAAATTTCGAGCTTAAGAACAACATCACATTCGCGAGAATTGAAAGAAAAAGCGATAAAAAATGTGAAACTAGATGGTGTTCAGCAAGAAATTAAAAAAATCGAATGTGAATCCCCCTACGTCAGCAGCTGGAACCCACGTAATCGTATTCAGAAGTGCCTTAAGCCTATCAAGAATGACGAAGACGTTCGTCAAATGTTTGAGAAACATGAAGAATTCCAAGGTTTCATTGAACCTTATCTCGAATTGTTCGTCGAAACACGAGAATCATCGAAGAAATCCGTAGTAGAATTAGAGGTAGTAGTAGTAGTTCTAAGTAGAACTAGATTGTATTTTGTTTTCCTGTCGTTTCGTTTTAAATTTCCTATCCTTGTATTTTTGCAATTTGTGTTTTTAATTTCTGTTCTTATCCAATATTAAATCTTGTTCAACTTTTTTATTTTACCGTAATTGTTACCGTAATGACAATAAATTTGCGCCAACGTAAAAGGAATTTCAAATTAAAAAACCAAATGAAACAAAGTAGTTAAATTATACAAAAAAGTAAACAAATATCCTCCTAAGACATATCCTCCCCTCTTTGGGTGTTGCGCCCCTCCTCTCTCATACACATTCCCAAACCTCCTCCTAAACCCACGGAAGGGGTTGAGCGACCTCTTGATTATTTGAAACATGCTCCCGATCGGCTCGGGACATGATCATCGATGGCCCCATCAATGTCATCAACCAAATCAATCACTCTGGTAGCATCTCACAACCAAATAACATAACATTATTACTTAAATAAATAGAATATTAAGAAACATTATCATGCAATTAACATAAAAGACACGTACCACGCCGACATCGTGCTCATCCGCAAAGGCTGCGATAATGCTCGGGGAAGAGAAAGGGATGTGAGACCCCAGAGTACCATGGAAAGTAGCCCGACACCGTGTTTGAGGAGTACGGCGCACAGGGAGGCCCCGCGCCACCAAGTGGTCCTCAAAGTGTGTCCACCTCTCATCACACTCTCGGCGAGGTGCAGACGGCCCTGGTAGGAGGTGCGGGATCCTCCGAATGTCTTTGGACTCGCCCAAACCTGCTCGAGCACTCGATCCGCAAGTGACGCATCATCGCGCCCACCACTCCGAATGAACCCTCCGAACACCGCGCTCCCAAAGTGGTCTCACCACCGCCATGGGGCCGTGTAGGGTCCCAGTCACCTCCTCACGGTGTAGCGGCCTAGGCATAATCGATGGTATGTGACTTGATGCCCCAGGGACATCATCGCGACAACCATTTCTTCGCCCCGTGGGCTACTCTCATCATACTGCGGGTGCTCCACCCAAGAGGAAAAGTTCGCACTGGAAGTGTTCAAAGATCCAAGCCTGTAATGAACATATCATTGGTTGATTATTAATCTGAAAGTAACACTAAAGCAAACTTAAAAGTAAAGAATATGTTTCATACCTGAAGTAAAGGAAGATGACCAACAATCTTCTTGGTCTTCTTCCTTGTAGCATCCTTCGGTGATCATAGAGATGGGGCTGGGGCCATGGCCCCCCAGCAATAGTCTCCAACTGCCTCCAAATCCATCAGCATACCAAGGTAGCCAAGCTTAACCTTGTTGCCTGACTTGTCGGCAAACAAGGTGCAACCTAAAAGATACAACATGTAGGCCCTAGCAGCATGGTCCCACCGCCCTCGCCTATGGTGGGTGGTAGACCATCCTCACCCATACAAGCCCAACAGATGACCACGGCCAAGTCAGGCGGTTGCATCTTCGGGTGGCCCCAATAAATCAATCGCGTTGCTCTCCCGCCACGAAGTCAATCGGCATGTCATAGAATCGGCCAAGAATGGGGATGTGCGGCGGTGGGATACATCATCAAGGGTGATGCTCATCTCACCCACGGGAAGGTGGAATGATGATGTATCCGGCCGCCAACGCCTATGAATGCGTTTAGCGACCCCTTGTGGAGAATGGGGAAGCAAGCCCAACCAAGGAACCAACCACTGAAGTTCGTCGAGTGTCCCTAATCGCACATGAAACACGTCGTAACAGTCCATGTGGGATTGGTCAGAATCCGCCGCACTGCATTCGAAAAAAGACACAATAAGCCAAAACATTCAACAACTTAATAAACAAATTTACAACACTCAACTATAAAATAATAACTTACCGCCAAAATAAAAATCGGTGAGGATATGTGCCGTATGTGGGCAAAGCAGAACCATCTTCCGTCCACCAGAAATGGGAATGTCGCCTAACAGCAGCAGACCTCCCGAGGCTCAAGAACCTCCTCTCTCACGAGGCTCGTGAGCTCTCCTCCTCATGATGCCTGAAGATGAAGGCCTAGCGGCAGATGAAGGCCTAGCGGACGAAGGCCTAGCGGATGAAGGGCGGCTTAACTCATAGGCGGAAATTGAGCATCACGCTAAATATCCCGCCCAATATCCTCCGGAAGTGGGGAGGAGGAACATCAACCCTACCCCTACCCCCGGCACGACCACCCAGCTCGGGAGGGTTCACGGCTTCTTCTTCCTCCTTTTGCGGTTTGAAACCGTAGGAGGTGGCCGACCGGCTTCGCTCAGATGGTTGTTTTGCATGACCACCTCTACTCCTCACCATATACGAAACAACAATCAGCAGAACCAATTCAATCAAATTAACATAACCAAACAGAATCAGCCGAGAAAGTTCATCGCACAAACGATCGCTCGAACGGCTACATGCGAACTGTTTCGCACAACCACCCTCGAACAAGTCGGTTTGGTTTACAAAATACAGCGGTTCGAATGAGGTTGCTCGAGCGGTGTTCGACAACCTCATTCGAACACCTTCGTTTTCACGTGTTCGATGGGACTCACTCGAACATTCTGCGTTTGAAAAAAAAAAACCGAGAATGGAGCGTAGGGGAGAGGCATACCTTGAAGAAAATGGAACGAATAGAGAGAGTGAGAGGAGGCGAAAAATAACCCAGGTGCTCTTGAGAGTGTTGGTGGAGAAGATTGAGTGAGAGATTGAGTGAGTTGGGAGAATGTGAGTGAGAGGGAAAGAGAGGTTTAGGGTTCGTAGGAGGGGAGGGGAGAATGAGAGACGGGGAGAGTGAGAAGGGGAGGGGTGTGGGTTTTTTTGTTTTTTTGAAGGGGGTAATTTTGGAAATAAAATTTTGATGGGGTGTGAATAAGTAGGGGGGGTGTGGGGAAAGCACAAGCCTTTTTTTATCAACATCGGACCATGATTCTTGAATCACATGACCCGTGGATACATGTAGATTGTAGACGGTAGTAGTGGGGTAGTGGATAATATTTTTTGGAATTGTTAATTACACCCTCATTTTTCGCATCACACACCTTTTATTTTTGTCACCGTAACAAATTAATTTTTTTAGTTAGCTATACCACGTGGACGCAACAACCAACAAGTGCACGCAGGCGTTGCTGATATAGACCTCTGTTTGCCATATATATATATATATATATATATATATATATATATGAAATTAAGTGAGGATCGAAGAACTAAATAAAAATGTATAGTATAATTTAAGATCATATCATACAGTATATATTACCGACATTTATTGTGAAAATAGATCCATGAGTGACATTAAATAGTATATAGGAGCATACATTACATTACATTATTATAAGAGTACACTTTTTTTCTTCACACCCACAGTGACCCACCTATCCATCTACTTATTGAAAGGAGAAATCTTCTCTACTAACCACCACCACGATACAGAAAGTGTAAATAAATAAAAACAACACAATAGTATGAGTAGCAAAGCACACACGTACACACAGTAAATTAAGCATATATATATATATATATATATATATATATATATATATATATATAATTATATCATTATATAACTATATATAATAAAAAAGAGTCTAGGCAGCATTGACAGCAATTTTCATGGCAGATTCGCAGTGACCCACATAATTGCAGATGAAGTAGTTCATTCCCCTGGCAAGTCTGATCTGATCCTTTCCAGAACGGTACACTCTCGCTCCTCTTGGTGTTTTGCAGCTATCATACCCTGCTTTGTTCACTCCCACCACATTGTGTGTCCCTGGACTATAGTTGAACACTGCATATACACATACAAAAATATCAATTATATATATATTATATGCTCAAGAATGAAATTAAAGAAAAGCTGATACTTGATAAAAAAAATTGATTCGTTACAGCGACAGAAATAGTGTTTATGGACACTCAGTTGTCCAGTTCGATCCCACGGGTGTTGTCGAGCATTGATTTTCTCATTTGTGTGACACTTGTCAGTCCGACCATATCGGACTAAAAGAAAAATACTTGATAGGAAGATATATATAATACATACCAAGTGTGTCACCAGCTCTAAAGCGTTTTCCATTGGGCCAGCTAACAGAATTAAAGGTCCAACCTGCAGAACCTCCAACAGCGTAGGTGGCAGCATGAGCTATCTCAGAATGAAGCACAAAAAAGCAGACTAGTAACACCAATGCACTGCCTCTTCCCAGAGCCATATCTTGTTGTTAATTACTTCACAAGAGCTAGCTGTGAAAGAAAGAAGGAGAGATTTGGTGGTAAGGTAAGTGATGAATTTGTAATGGTGGTGTAAGCTAGGTTTTATATATAATAATAATTGAGGGAGGAGTGAGGAGAAGAGTAGGCCTGCTTGCTTGCAAGTACTGCAGAGTCTGTCTTATAATGGGTGGTTGGTTAGATAGTAATTACAATACCATAACGGGACACCACTCATCTCATGACCAAAACACGTGGGACCTCACTCACTATGATAAATCGTGTATCCACTGTATTCAATTCAATTACAAAGACTAATTCATCGACTCGAGTAGAATCATAATTAATGGACGACAAAAACCTTCTTCAAGAATTTTAATGTTGCTGTATTTCTAAAACTAGATTTAATGAGTGAAGACCGACATGTCTGTAAGTCAAAAGTAGAAATACAAATTATTTCATCTAAGAGCTCTTGAGTACGTACAGACATGTCGGCCTTCACTCATTATGTTTCTTTATTTAGTTAAATAAACTCTTAGAATGTGGTTTAAGGCCTAACTCAACCTCACAAAACCGGCTTGTAAGGTGAGGGATGCCACCCACTTATAAACTATTTTTCAGGCCATATCCCATCCGATGTGTGACTCTTAACACACCCCTCACGCCCCAGGGAATTTGGACAACCGGAGGCGTGACCAGTGAAGTACTGATAGCGGGTGGTACCAACGGATCTTGGGTTGACTACGATACCATCTTAGAATGTGCTGGCTGGCTAACTCAACCTCACAAAACCGGCCATCTGGATGATGACGCCACCCACTTATAAACTATTTAGCGCCATATCCCATATGCGACTCTTAACATAAACAAAAATAAAAGCCTAAATTCATGCACTTAAAGGGCCAGAAAGACTGGAAGCTAGTAGTCGTAATGACTGACTATAGAGATTTACAAAGTTGTTAATGGCTCTTCTTTTTGTATAATTCCTGTTACTATCTCGGTGGAAGCTAATTCTTTGTGCTAGGTAAAACATACAGTGACGGTTAAAACATTGTAAGTAAAGTTATTAGTGCGGTAGGTAAAACTTTTTAAGCCACAAACAAATGTGTCTTGTTGTTGACCAATTAATTGTTTATATTCTGTAACAGAAAGAGTATCATGTCGGTGGTTGAAGTTAAAGTTAAACCTGACTTGAAGTGCTAGTTGAAATTTGTGAATCAGTGAATTAACTTTAGCTTTATTTTCTCCTTTATTAATTTTGGCAGCATGGCATATACTATTATGTGATCTGCCTAACCCAATTCCTAACATATGGAACACGAAATCAAATGGATTAATTAAGTAACAAAATGTGCCAACCTCCCACCGAGACACCTATTCTTCATTGGAAAAGTCCTACAAAGAAGAAGCTAGGTACATTAATAATTAATGATAGTTGACTTGGACATATACTGCCAGTATCTTAAGTCCACAATTTGGGCTAGGCTAGTTAGTGTCTTATGGTATTTACTGAATAATAGTAAGTGCCTCAAGAAAAAAGAGAGTAAACTGTCTCAAACGTTACGGGAAGGGGGGAATGTATATATATTAATATTATGTAGTCCAATTGGTACGGTGCCACTTATTATCACAACCAACTTGCTGATTTCAACCCTGCAAATATTTATTTCGGATACTTGCAGTCCACCTATAATTTAATGTTTTCCCATTTCTTTTTAGCCAAACCGTACGTGGATTTTTTTAATTACAAGTCAAATACTACTATTTCCATTTCACGCGTGTCGGTTTTAAAAATTTTTTTTCTTTCATTTTACTTGATGGTTTTAAAGTCCAATGCAACATTGATTTTTGTTTTGTCAATAATATGTCCTTAACTATTTATTGAAGAAAGAGAAATGTGTAACATGAAATAATAAATAGTTAATTGTGTTTTATGAAAAAAAATTATACTTACATAAAAACTAACAAAATTTATTAACCGTCTTTATAGGTATAAATCACTTTAAAACATGTATTATGAAACGAAAAGAGTAATAGTTAATTCTCCCTCATCCCCAAGGAAAAACTCCTTATCTGCATGGCCCTCAATAGGGCAGTCCTGCAAGGATCTCCACTTACGGATATAAATTGTCACCCTTAGTGGCAAATACCACATAAACTCACACACGCAAAGTGGAGATCTCGGATTCGAACTCGAGTAACCACGAAAAATATCTAGTCTAACAGCATTATTTTTTCAATTGTGCTACGTCTTACACACTCAATAATTATATACTATGTATTAGTATTAATCAATAATTAAAATATAATAACTATGAAATAATAACTTCTTTATAATAATAATAATAATAATGTACAATGTCAATTAATGAAGAATTTTATTACTATTAGTGGTTGTGATTAGGGACGGATCCACCTTAAAGCAATTGGGAGTATTTGACCCCACTTGAAAAATTATTTTGCTTAGAATTATATGTAATAAATTTATGCATTCCCCCATTAAAAAATAATGGTTGCCCCCATAAGATAGTTTTTTAAATTAAATGGAGAAATTCTCAAGAGATAAATAAAAAAGAGAACAAGTTAGTACTAATTTTACCTTGTTAGTTATGTAATTGGTAGAAATTTAAGTATTTTCAATCCAAAAAAAAATTAAGTATTTTAAGATTTTTATCCAATAAAATTGTGTATTTTATAAAAAATTTACACTATATTTTTAAGGAAATATTATAGCCTACTCTTTGCCCTTAATGGTAAAAATTTCTGGATCCATCATTATTGGAGCTCCTTATCCTGGGCCATATGAGTAAACAAAAGTGAATTCTTATTAATCAGTTTATACCCCACAGAGCAACTCGCTCAGTTTGTGAGAACTGCTCCTCTCACATATCTCTTCTCATTTTTCTGTTTCAAGTCTAGTTGTTGGGCAACTTCTCTTTCAATATTATTACTGGAAAACAGCTTAATCTAACCACTTGGAATATGCTACATAAACATTAAATCATCATTAATTGTAGTCATTTGTTCTTGCTATGCTACTCAATGTTCCTAGGCCATAAGCAAACAAAATTGAGGAAATACCAAAACTAAGAAGACAGAAATTCATGAAGCAAAAAAAGTTTTACAAAAAATTGATCAATAGTTGAGTGTAACATTGAGAAAACCTTCAACATGAATAATAATTTGTTAAGACATGATCCTTAAATTTAACAAGTATGCCAATGGTAGCATCAGGACCCACCTCCACTGTGGTATGGCTTTATAAGCTTTTGATCTATTATTATTACATTCAAGCTGCTTGTCATGATAGGAGCAGACTGTTTGATTCCTGCATTCAACAATAACATTAGAAACAAATATGAAAAAAATACCAGTGACACTTCAATTACTTGTATTTTTCAAATTAAAACTGGAGTTTGTGTATCCATGTCGTGTCTATGTCAGTGATTCATGTGGAATGTCTTTTTAATTTCTATGGTAATGGAAAAAGATAATTGTTTGTCACGAACAAACCTACCTTGAACCACAAAACATAACAACAAAGTCAGCTCCAGAACATGTTAACAAAAACCAGTAGCATCATCATGAGCAAAACTATAAGCAGAAGGACAAACTTGTTTTAAAATTCTAGAATAATTTGAAGGCAAACATGTAGCAGGATTAACATAACTCCCTCTACAACAATACTCATCAGGATCGAAAGCATCACACGCGCTTCGACACGCAATAACTTCGCCATTTTCCTTCACAGCTAATTCTGATGGACAATTCTGTCTCAAATCTCCATCACAACCAGCAGTACTGCAATTTCCAGTACCATTCATAGCTCTTATTATTATAGGCAAGTTGAATCCATCAACAAGACTAACATCATAAAAATCAAGTTCACCACCAAGTGTAAAATCAGCAATTGTTGCTGGTGGATTTCCAGGACTTGTACAATTTATGTTGGTTCCACAATCACCTGTTTGGCACTTTCCATTACCATTGTTGTCAAAATTGCAGCCTGTTCTACCCCATATTCTGCCACTCCAGTTAGAAGGAGGTGTATATATTGTTGATTCACCTGGTTTTAATGTGAATCCATTGCCACTGTTGTTATGACTTCTTGTTATTCCTGGCCATATTCTCTCCTTGCAATAATTTACTAAGGTGAATGACTTGTTGCTTTCACATAGGTCAGGTGCTGCCAAGTTCCAACCAAACTTATCAAATTGCGGATATGATACTAAGGAATTCCTTAGTAACAATTGTTAAAATTTTTGGTAATCATTATACAATAATTCGATGGTTAGTACATACTAACCACAATTTAGTGTTTTTGTGGTTACCGAATTTTTTCATTGATGGGAAAATGACTATTATGCTCATTTAGTAACAATTACTAAGGTTTAATGTTAGAGTACAAAAAGATGTCTACAGTCCGCACTGCTGGTTGCTTTGGCAATTCTAGCGACCTTGAGACGCAGACTCCTAAGTTCGAACATGTGTGTAATCGTTTAAGTTGAGAAAAAAAAAGTAGAAAAAGAAATCATAATTGAGTGAAATAATCAGAAAACTTTAAGAATGAATTACCTGAGGCAATATAATGAAGAAGAAGCTAAGTAATGTAATGTGAGGATTAGCCATCCACTGAAGTGAAGCTCACTAGCTCAGAGACTGTCTAGTTAAATATGTGGCATTTGATTTGATGTGAAGGGTTGTCTTATACTATATGAGTAAGCTTAATGTTAAAGAGAAGTGTGGAAGAATACGTGTAGAAGAGAGTTTGTGAACACTAATAGCCCAAAAAGGCTTCCTTGCTTAATCATGTTAAAATCAAATGATGCCTTCTTCCTCGCCTGCCTATGTCATTCTCATATCCTAAGATTCATTTGTTCCTCACCTTTACATTCTTTTCACTAGGTCTTATAAACATTTCCTTTTTTTCTCTTTTTGTTGCATCAATTTAAAGATTTTTTATACCTTTATTGAAACAACAATGCTATTGAGTACGAAGCCTACCTGAAAGAAATGTCAGAATGACCGGATATTAGAGAGTGCTATTAATTTGCACCTTTGTAACCCAACATGGGAGGGTAAGAGATTAAAAGTGACCAGATATTGCAAGTATTCGTTGGTTTCTTACAGTAATCTTCTATACTTTTCAGCATTTTCCTTATTGAAATTGACAGATCATAAAAATGTTTATATTTTATTGTAATCATCTTCAAAGTCACACATGCCATAATTTTAGATTAATTGGTGTAAAAATATATTTACACAAACTGTGCATACTAATTAAACTCATAATTTTTTTAGATTTTCGTGACAAAAGCAGTACCACATATCCTTGTGTGCTACTAGTATATTGTGAAATATATAAAAGTTATATTATTCTAGTTATACAATTTGTTGTCATCGCTCCAAAGTTGGATGCGAGTTGTTAAAGCACTTTACCTAAAGGGATATGTTCAACTAGTATCCAAGTTCGATCCTGAGTGATGGAACAAGTCTAATTCTGAATTAGTTTGAACTCTTTTCTATTAAACACTGAAGTCGGGTCGAAGAACTTTAAAGCAGACAAACAAATAATTCATTGTCTACTTCTCAAAATCATTATTACATACAATAACTATGATACGTTCTTTTAGGCTAAATCAAATCCAAAGTCCTTTAAGTTATTTTAAAAATTTACATTCATCCTTTAATTTTTTGTTTTGGATTAGGTTATGTTTCAAATTTAGAAAACAAAAACCCTTTTTTCTATCCATCACCGTTAACGGAGGATGATGGGGTCGTTAACTACTTAGGTGACACAGTTAACTGACTTGTATGTTTGACAAGTATTAATATTTCAGTTTATATTAGGTCTTTTATATATATCTTTTAGTTTCAATTAGATCCTTTTTACTTTCTCAACATCTCCAAAATTAAACCCAAGTTTTGCATCATCTTCCCCACCCTCAATCCATAAAACCATTTTTCTATCCCAAATTACATTCTTTACTAAATTGAAATCTCTTACAGAATTCTTTTTTTGCATTCGGTTATCCACCTCTGCCACATAATCAATAAGCAAATCCTATTGAAACTATGCAAATGAAAAAAGATATATCCAAATAGAAAGGAAGATTAAAAAAATCAAGAAAGGGGGTGAGCATTTTTCTATGCATGCAATGGATCTATTCAATAGACTATCAATATGTCTAGCAGCTATAAAATGTCTATACTGGTACTTAGCGGTGCTTATAATGAATAAGATCTTAATTAAAAAAATGAATAAGTTCTTACAGATCAATTATGAACTCTTTTATTGTGTGAAGGTTTTGGACCCTTAGTTCATAGCATAAAATATGGTTTTAACCCATCAATCACATAAGTTGCTTATTCTCTAATTTCAATTTCATAGGCTACTTCTACTGCCTTATTCCACATTTCCAGCTCACTGTCTTCAAAATAAGTAGTAAAATTAGTAGTATCTTTGAAGGACATGGAAGAGCTACTTCTAAGTCTAAAACCAAAACATTACTTTTGCTTCGACCACATTACTAATCCACAATACATTAATCCACTTTACTTATAGTTAAAGACCGCAGTTGCTAAGATAACCATCAGACTTATAGAAGCTGCCTAATATTTATGAAGGTAATCCACTTAGATAGGCTACTTCTGATGCTAAACAAATCACTTCATCAAAGAATCCAAATTTTTCAAATATTTTCTTTGTATTACAAAGATTACAAAAACAAATAGCTCCAAGTTCAACTCCAACTAAAATGCTAAGGAGAACATCTACTATCAATATCAGTTTCACTGGACTTGGATGGACAAAATATGATGCATACAAGGTATCAAATTCTATAATATGTACCACTTCTCATCCTTGATATTTCTTTTTTCTTCTTTTACTTGTGTATGAGTATCAGCTTCTGCTCCTCAAATATAAGAAGAAATTCCCTGTTACAATTTCAAGGTTCACCACATATTCTTTGTATGCATCCATATGATTGAGACCACATGTTCCAGTGAGGACTTCCAGGAGTTCATCTTGTGTGTTACCCTTTATCAAAAATTCCATTTCCACCACCAAAATACTATACTATATTGTACAGAATGGTGTTGCTTCCATAATGCATGTAATATTTTTATGTAATATTTTCATTTTGCTGAAAATGTAAAATAAGAAGAAAAAAATGGTATTAAGCAATTCAATCTAAATTAAATGACAATATCTTGGAAGTTTGAAGGGCTCATTTACACATTTACTGAATAACTATACTAAGCTACAATCCAATCACATATTGAAATAGATATAAAGAGATAATAAAATCACCATTTTAAACTGTTGAAAAAAAAAACATATTTTGAAGAGATGATATAAAGATAAACCATCCAGTGGAAAGTTATTAAAACAGAGAATTATAAGCACATTATCATTCCTCTCAACAACACCTGTTACACTTGGTGTACTTCCTTCAATAATATACCCGAACAATACCTTGACTCTATTTTTCCAGAAGAGGAAGAACATAGAAATGTTGAATTTTCAACCAAATAAAAGAAAAAACTCAAATTAACATATGTATGATACCCAGAGAAAAATCTCATTCTCAACCCCTCAGAAGTGGAAATAGAGGAGGAAATCCATTAAAAACATTATACCAAATATTCTTCACCAGGTCATATATCAAATGCCATATATACAAAAATCAAGTTATTGACCCTGTGTGGAACTAGCTTCCATGATTCCAACAAGAAAGCATTAGTTCCAAACCTACACCAAAGTCATTTCATCAACTAATGGAGGCTCAATTAGTACAGATGTATTACGATATTCAATCAAACTCCCTGGAGAGAATCAAGTCTTGGGTTGTATGCCATGTGTGGAACTAGCTTCCATGATTTCAACAAGAAAGCATTAGTTCCAAACCTACACCAAAATCATTTCATCAACTAATGGAGGCTCAATTAGTACAGATGAACTACGAGATTCAATCAAACTCCCAGGAGAGAATCAAGTCTTGGGTTGTATGCCTCATCTGTAGGGGTCAGGAAAAAATAAATTGAATTGATGGTTAGCAGTATTGTAGGTCTCTTTGTTCAACATCAAGAGTGGCTATGGAGGCAAACTATTGTTCCTTTTTCCTCCAAATTCCGGTAGGAACACCATAGCACACTGGAGATGCCCCTGTCAAGAAAGGAAGGACGCAAACCTCACGAGCCTTACTCATGAAAGCCCCGATCTTTGGTCTGTGACTACAGTTGTTCATAGAAGAAGAACTCTCAGTCAACTCTTGCAATTTCTTCCTTGAAACTTTCCTCTTTCCTCTACCCTTGCCGCCCTTCAAATTCATGGCCTCAAATTCTTCTGATAACGAGTTGCATTGCAAACATTCCGTTGGTTGACCTGATCTTTCTTTCAACCACGCATCAAGCATAGCCTTACCAAATCGATCTATATCCTTGTCAGTCACTTCCCACAGGTTGGCAACGATTGCTGGAGAACCAGCCAACAGATATGACAGGGGAATACCTTGGGGTGCATAGCTCCCACGCAATGTTAAAGAACCACTGCAGCACCCCATCAGAAGCGTAGCAGCACATTTCTCTAGTTTCTGAATCTCATGCCCGGCAATGTACTGTGCTCCTGTCAACAGATTCAGTACCGTTATAAGTAGAGGAATCATGTACCATATATATATATATATATATATATATATATATAGACACCCAAATAAAATATATCATATATGTTGTTTTAGCTATTTTCTAAAGCTGCTTTTACCACTTCCATGCCCAAAATAAATAAAGAGGTCGTGACTTTTCAATGCGCAAGCCAGTTCTTGGGCAGTAGGCCTGGAACCTGCCTTTCCCTATAATGTAACACGACGAGAAAATAAGACAAATGTTAGCTAGACTTGCAAATGAACAATTAACATGAATTCAAATATTTGTAACATATCTTCACTTGTATTCTTATCAAACCCAAACAAAAGATACCTCGAGGTTTTGATCTCTAAAATAATTCTCAAACTCAACTTGAGTGCGAACAAGATCTCCATCTGGATTTAATAAATAAAAAGCGTCCAAAGGATCTATTGAAGGAAAGGGCACAAAATTCCCTCCCACTTGCTCCTTATGGTTGCTGCCATTATCAAGAACAGCAGAGATGCTGCTAACTGAAGGCATGCGATAAACTTCCTGGTTCCTTAGTATGGGTAAATTTTCCCAAGGGAGCATCTGCAGCAGCAGTAGAGCTACTATGTTATTGAAGTCGTATAAAAGGTTAAAAACAAACTATACTATGGATTAAAGCAAATTACAAAAACACAATTCAATTACATCTGTTAAAAATATTGCTGCTTCTGATTGCAATTGTAGAACACAGGCAAAACCAATTGATGAAATGTGAAAGAAATAAAAGCCAAGACTCATTTTTACAAAAAAAAAATGAAATGAATTTAAAAAAGCAGAAACATTTATTAATTTACCATACCATATGACTAAAAGACGTATTCCCAGTCATTTAAACAGAAGAAACAAAAGACTAACTCATTAAAACTAAGGAAAAATATTTAAAGCAGTTAATTTTAAATTTTATTCCAAAAATACCCATAATATATAAATCATTGAAAGGTGGCTTATATAACTAACCACCCTCACATGCATAGGAAATTGATACAAAATAAGGATTTGTAAGGAATTTAACAAATCATACACTTAAAAAAGGGTCCGTGCTTTTTTTTTGACAACTTAGATGAAATGGCAAATAAAAAACACACACTATGAAAAACTGAAGGTAGTTTCATAATAAATAAACAAGCCAGAAACAAATCATTTACCTGAACCTCATAATCCAACACAAGAATTACGGGCTCTCTATTCACTGAATCATCAACTTCCAAGACAGTTAACGCCTCATTTAATAGTTCAAAAGCAACTTCGGAGGGCAATTCATTGACTGCATTAAAAAATATCCCACTCCTTGCTTCATCACAATAGCCCACCTTAGCGATGAAGCTGTCTTTCTTTGAGCTAAGCTGTGAAACCAATGTTTTTCCTTCACAAACATATTTGGAGGCTCCAAGAATAATCTTAAGAACGGCCTCATTTACATCCAATTTGCATTTAGATCTTAGATCATTCACAAGATTTGCATGTATTGTGTCAAAAGTTTTGCAATTCAACCATTCTCCAAGAAGCAGACATTTCCATGAACCAAACAACGAATCTTCAAGGTTCCTGGAAAGGTATGACAATAGAAAAAGGAGATATAAAAATCAGTTGCTTAAAATATAATCCTAATTTAAGTTCGTTAAAAATAATGAACTAGATAAAGCGAGTGTTGCGTAAAAGATGCAGGATGGAATCTTAAATCAAAGTTTGTGCAAGTCAGACTTATTATACAGTAAAGGTTGTACACCTTAGTAATTTTTCAAGGCGATGGTCAAGGTTCTTTCTCCGCTCCCAATATAACATCCTATTATGTGTTGTATCCAAAAGAGGAGCTGCTGTTGACAAATAATTCTCTTCCAAAATTGTTTTAAAGGCTGGAGCAATGTCATCAACCACAGTAAAACCCCACGGGCAATGCCAGTCTTCACTAGGTTTCTCACTCATGGGAGAAGCGTCTGAAACAGTACTCATATCACCATCATCTGAAGCAGATGATGAAAAGTTATAAAGAACCTTATTAAACTTCACGAGGTTGATACTTAAATAATATATGTATGTAGCTATATACCTTGTAAAATAGAATCCAATGGCAACAACATTACAACAGGTTCAATCTTAAAATTCAGTCGTGAAACTAACATCCATGCCTCAACATGCGTAGGATAAGGCAACAGTTCTTGTAGCAAACTACTATATTCATGCTGAAGGAAACTTATGCTGATTATTGTTGTGGATGGAAGACCAGCCATAAACTTATTCACATATTTTGGAAGATCTGTGGTGGCTTCAGGAACAAGCCTGTGACAGGAAGCAACACGAGCAATTAGATCATTGCATCAGGCTATAATTAAATTGATTATTTGCTTTATTATGCATTAAGCACAATTGTCACCTGAGTGAGTTGAATGTGTCTTCTCCGATGCAAGAAGATCCCGTAACATATTGACCCTGAAATTGAACTTATTAACATTTAATGGGATGTGCTTGTCATACACAACAAAAGCAGAATACAACAGTGAAAAGAAACAAGAAATCATATGATGCATTTGATTTGCAAAAAGTTTATTGAAGGACTTGACAGCATAAATATACACTTCTTTGTTTGATTTTTAAAGTGACTGTTGGACAGAATAAAACAAAAAAAAAAAAAAGCATATGACAAATGTCTTGATATTTGTTACTGAAAATACCAATGGTCGACTACTTATCCTATGCACACCAACATACAAAAGTAAAAAATACCAAATCAGTTTGGCCAAACCCCATCAGCACCAACAGAGAATAGTTAGCAATCCAAATCAGGCTCCTACCCTTGTATTTTCCATCAACTAAAATGAAAGATACAAGGGTCCTACCCTTGAATTTTCCAGGCCCAAGGGATAACCTGATTGTATCATCCAGCAATCCCTTGGGCCTTAAAGTGCATCAAGTGCAACCTTAGACATCATTCCATTCATACTAATTACTAAACAACATTCATAGACGATACGTGTATACAGGTCAAGATCCTATGAGACCTACTGCACTTTGTAGGTCAAGTGCTTGTTTTCAAACTAAGTATCATTCATGGAATCATGGGTGTGTATTGTGTAAGGGTATTGTGTAAGGGTTCTTACAGAGAGTTCGTGGAAAGCTGTATAGAACACAGGGGTTTAAGTTGTTGACACTCGAGAAAGCAAAAGTATACTAAGGGGACGCAACAGCCATAAGAACACAAGGTAGGGATACAACAAATTTCCCAATAACTATAAATTTGCATCAAGTGTTGACTGATTGACCTTATATTTTTATCCTGATCCAAGACATGCTCTCTCAACACATCCAAGATGATTCTAAGGTGCGTGCTATCTATGGATGATAAAATATTAGATGGGAAGTTGAGAACAAGCGGAAAGTTAGAGACATGGAGACCATTCTTGGAAGCACATGGTTTTCGCTTAAGTTGAAATAAAACAGAGCATGAGGAATGCAAGTTAAACAAGAGGCACATAGAACCTACCTTAGAGAAGAAAATTAGAGAACATATGATATCGCACCGTAAGTTTCGCTAATTAAGTACTTTGGGTTCACCATACAAATGACAAGGAAATATAGGGACATGTAAATCACAGGACCCAAGCAAGGTGGACGAAATGGAGGAATACTTTGGGGTCTTCTAATAAAAATTGTCACTCAATCTTAAAGGAAAGTATTCCATCACAGCTATAAGACATGCAATGTTGTATAGAACTGAATGTTAGATGGTAACAAGCCAACAAGAGAGTAAGCTCAATGTTATAGAAATGAAAATGTGATGATGGATCAATTCAGTGGTTACAAAAAATCACTTGAAACCGGTGAATTTTCATCTATTGTTATTTTATGATACTATACAACTGTGTGCGCGTGAACACAAGTTGTACATAAAAGAGAATTCACAAAACAGAGGGATTGAGAAATGTCACGACTAATGCAATCCTAATGCCTGTGAGAAAATTATGCAATGCCGCATCCTAAAACATGAAGGTTAAAGGATACTCCCTCTGGACTTTTAAGCAAAAAAGTATCAATTTTTAGTCCGGAGGAGTAATACTTAGACAGTGAAATACACTCAAAAAGGTACTGATTTACTGAAAATATACAAAATATCAAGTGCACAAAGTACAAGAGAAACTTCCTAAATGCCACATCAACAATTAGTGTTTATTAGAGTCAATGTTTAGGAAAGAAGCCATAGATAACATTCCATAGTACTCATTATCCTACAACATCAATGATGAAGGATACTTAGAAGACGAAAAAAGTACCAAAAAGGTACTGACGTACCCAAAAATATGCAAAATGGATAAGCATATTCGAGTCAAAGTTTATGATAAAAACCATAGTCAATAGAATTCCACAATATTAATAAGCATGAAGATATCCTCAGCCTCAGCAAGGGATTGTACCTTGGATCGCTCAGTTAAATGTGAAAGAAACTGGTAAGTAAGATGAGTTCCAATTGAAGCTTGGTGGAAATATGAAGACCAGTAATCTTCCCCCAATACTTTACTAAAAGATGACAGCGAAAACTGCTCGCTCGAGGCAGAAACCACAAACATCAAAGCAAGTAACGTGGACACCTGTTGCATTATCATCAGCATACAAAGGTCATAAACTGCTCAAACGATAAACGAATGGTAACCAAGGAAGAGTTTAAAAAGCTGAGAGTCACGGTTACTAAGCAACTCAACACGCATTTACACTTCATAAAACAACGCAAGACAGTAAGTCCACTATAGAAAATAACTTAAGTAGATCACAACCTGTTATAAAAATTCAATTTGTCTTTACATTTTTCTTTTTTTCTTTCTAAATCCTATAAACTAGATACTCTTTACAACCCATGTGGTTTGCTATGTTGGCAACTTCTACTTAAGTTTCAATCATCAACATGAAACATGATAGATAATAGAGTCTTGCATATATGAAATGTGGAGTTCAGCTACCAGATCTAGAACTCCAAAAGATGTATATTCTTCAGAGTCAAATTTTTTTAATGATTCCAAAGCATGAACAACTAAGGTGTTCATGATTGTGAAACTGTACCCAATCAAAAAACTAAATGAATTGAGAGAAAATTGTCATAAAATAATATTATGACGAAAGAGAATATGACCTTTTGAAGAACTATAGGAACCTCCCGAGCGAGTACAAAAGCTACCATCAGCCAAGAAGCTAGGTCTTCGAACTTGATGCAAGATAGATTACAGAAAATGTTCCTGTTATAAAAACCAAAGTGTCCAAAGTCTATGAAAATTAGTTATAAAATGTTATGCTTCAAAAGCAGTAAACATAGCTAAAATGTCATTAATCTAATCCAGAGCTAAAATTTCATTAAAATAACCCAGAGGGAAATACGATTGTAGGAGTACAAGAAAGCAAATATTTACAATCCAACAAAGATTTCCAGAAGAGCCTAAACGATCTGGCTAATCAGAATATTATGTGGATTCAAAATCAACATTTTTTCTAAAATGTTAAGGTGCTTTTCTTTTATCAAAAAATATGATTCCTGGTTGTCTGTGTCAACAACTGCCAGCTTTGCACTCTCTTTGATCTGCAACTTGTACTAACAAGATCTTTTTCCAAGTCACAACACGTGGAAAGAAGATGTCAGAGACAACCAACAGTGAACAAGCAGGAAAAGTGATGCAAAAGAAAATAAAGAGCATTCCCTCGAAGGAGTTGTAAGAAGGAGGTTCAGGGTTCAAACCCTGGAAACTAACATTCTCCCACCCACACTAACATTTGCCTATCAAAAAATAAATAAATAAAGAGCATTCCTTAAAAATCTCAAACAACAATTTCATAGGAAAGAAGCTTATGACTAAGATTTATTTATTACAATCTAGAGGACATCAATCTTGATAACAAACATACAACCCAAATACCATATTTGAAACCCAAACAGTTTCATAAACCATGTTAAAGTACTGTCATCTACACGGCCAGTTAGTAAATCACAACTATATTACCAATTAACTGAGGTGGTGAGCTAACAACAAAACACACTGTGTTTTCTCAGAGAAAAAAAGAAAGGTCACAGGCGGGCCTCAATATATTAAACATATTTGTTAGTTGATAGCACAAGTACCTTGTAAACTTTGAATGATAGAACTTCAAAGAATACCAACATATGTCATGAATTATCTCCGCGCGCTCAATAGCAAATACATCCCCTGGGATCTCCTTTGCAACCAAATGGTGAAACAAATCTAGATGAATAGATGAAAACATGTGGCCGAAGGGGTTTCTGCCAACCAGAAGTGATATGCTTTGCAGAAGTATTTTGCGCCCTTCATCAATTTGACCAGGATTCGCCAAACATTTCACTGTGGATGAATAGTCATATTAGAAAAAGAAAGAAGCAAAAATTTTATGCCATAAATATAGCACATGACTTAGACCTCAAAAAGTAAGTTATATCTATCTATAATATAAAGCAAGTTACATGCAAACATGAGTGCACTTTCACATTCCTGATGGTCTCTGCAAATGCATGATGACATGTATTGCTGATTTTAGTGGCAAGCTAGTTACTGAAGCAACTTTTGATCTAGAGAACTTATGGTTAATGCTTGGAAATTGCTAATATTTTTTATCACACTGTTCACCAGGAGTAGATGACTATAGAACAATGCTAGAATTTACACAAGACAGAAAAATGTGGAATGGAACTCATACCTACTCGAGTGAGTAGCTTCATTGAAAGTTTTCTTCGAATAAACTCCCATTTGAGATTTATAAAATCATTTATTAACCCAGATTTCACAACTTCAGATGGAAGACAGTGCCAACACCTCATTTTAGAGAAACACCTTGAAGAAATGCTGCAACCTATCTGGTTCAAAACTGACTCCTTTTGGTTAAGCATACCAAATGAATGAGAAACTTGGCTCTCTTCTACACTTTCATTGGCTTCTGACTTCCCGGAAATGCCTGTATGTTGATTCTGTAAAGATTGATATCTGGAACGAGTTACCCTTGAATTTTTATTAGCTACTATGTTCGGTTCCTTTGGTATAACCTTAACAGCATTTTTAGTCTTTCTGTTTTTTGTTCCAATCTTGGTCTCTGGCACTGTTTTCACGTCTTTCATTATATCTTCACCTGCTTCATTCATTATGGAGCAAGAACAAGTCTTCCAAGCAGCACATTTTCCATATGTTGCAGTTGCATCACTGCCTTCTTCAGGACAGCTAAGAGGGTTTCTCCATTCAGAAAGAACTAGTTTCTCCAGAGCTGATGTATACCAATTTTTCGCAGTCTCTTCTGAATCACCCCCTTCACAAGTTTTAGGTTTACTTTTACACAAATCTCCAAGAGACTCATACAGAGTAACTTCAAGTAATAATTTACACTTGGAGCAACAAAATGTTGTGCTGCTGTTTAAAATCTGTTCAGCACATTGAAGCTCTTTTCTGCTAAATCCCAGTGTCTTTTCTTAACAAACACTCTTCCTAGTGATCCACACCAAAAACAATGGCAAATCAATTTTATACCAATAAGAGAATGAAAATTCATCAATCCAGCAAGGTAAAAAGGCTACAGGTAATGTGCATACCTAAGAGGGAAGAAAAAGCAAATGTAAACAAAGGCAGTTGAAGTGAACATGATATTGCCTGCCCCCATCGGATATAGGTTTCAGCCGAACTTCCATCTCCCATCATTTCATAGATGAGTCCAACCTGTACGCATATATAAAATTGAAATGTTGTGCATAAAAGGCCCCCTCAAAAATATATATAATTCCATAAATAAACGGATGATAAGATGGAGGTTAAACCTGAAGAGTGCTCTCAAGATAGCACTGCATAACTTTCCACGGACTCAGATAACTGTCTTTTAAGTCCCGTGATATTGAATCAAATAGCATAACCTCCCTAGCAACTGATATGTTCACTTCAATCTTATCAACACCATCCCTAAGATTCTTTGAGAAATCAACATTTTGCTCTTCATTCTGCTTTTGAACATGTGTAAATTTCACTTGGAAAAGTTTGGCATGTAATTTATGCGCTTCTTTTGCAAATGAAAGAGCCTAAATAAGTAAAAAAAAGATGCTATAAGTAACTAAGGCAAAAGAGATAAAGGCCTAGTGATCAGTATTGTAAAAACTTAAATCAAAAAAGTTGCTACTGACCTCTATCAACTGCCCATTTGCAATGAGTCTTTGGCTTAACTCACGGTAAAGATATCCAGCAAGAAAAGTAGAATGACTTTCAAATGGAACCTAGAAGAAGATTAACAGATAACAGAGTGAAGAACTTAAAAAAAGAGAGAGAGTAAGCAAAACTCTGCCTCAGAAGGACCTTACATTTGAAATCAGCTTGAGTGCAGTTTTTTGAACTTCCTCAACTGTGATGTTTGTTTGAAAAGAGCTACCATGATCGCAGGAATTCAGATGAGAGTTTGCAAACAAAAAGGAGAAATTATGTTGAAAACCTAGTAATGACGATTGGTTTCCCTGAAGATTACGTATCCAGAAATTAATAGTTGAAAGTTCACTAAACTCTTCCAGTGAATTCAGGATGAATGCCTCATTCACAGGCGAAACACAAAGGGCATGACTAAGCCTTCTAGACTCCCAAAGTAAGGTCAACCACTTCTCCACAGAGACATTCTTCAATTTGAACATTCTAATCAACAGCCGATATGCATCATTAGAGAGTTCCATGAAACCCTGAAGAGATTACGTTGAAACCAAAATAATGTCACTAGAAATTTATGCAGAAACTGCAGAAACCGTGATAATTTATGATAAAAACAGACCTTCAACTGTAATAAATCAATTATATTATATAGGAGAACCATTATAGTGTCAGACAATGCATAACATTCTCCCTCTTCATAGCAATCCACATAAGAAATGCTCAACCATAGTTCCAAAGCAGCCTTGACATCCTCAAAGATTTGCTAAATAATGTACAAACCATATCAGCTTTTTTTATGAAGTAAAGGATAAGATAAAGAGAAGATGGTTACAAAGAAAACATAAGGAAAAAAGAACATAGAATACATCAATGAAGTAAAGTTGCCCAATTCATCAACATATATGTACAGAAACCTAGTTCTCAACCTCAAGGAAACTGTCGATTTCAATAACATAATAAAAAAGAGGAAATCGGAAGTAGTTAAATGACAAAGTAGATCTTATCAGCATGTTTTAGTACCTCTGAATAAGGTTCGGCCTCCTGGTTACACAACGCACGTAGACAATATGTCACTCCTAACTGATGATAAATGGGATCCACTTTGCTACACATCTCACCAGAAATCTCCTTCTATAGAAATTGATTGATTTCATATAAATGGTATAAAGAGCTTTACATATAATAGAGGTTACCAAGAAGAACCAAACTGCTTACCATAATAATTATTGCTTCTGAGAGACACTGGATGCAGTCCCTGAGACCATCAACGCCACAACCCCTTAATGCCTTTCCCTTTCTGACTAGAGTTTGTGCCTTTTGAAAGCAACTGTCTTGAGTGATATATATATCTTGAAGGAGGATATTCGTGATTTTCATTTGCATTTTCTGACACAATTCTGGGTATTTAAGACTCATTTCCTCATATGCAGTAAGTTCCTAAATAGGGAGTGAGGCAAAATAAATATACACATTGACAAAAACTCCAATGCACATTAAATGTAAACCAGCAAAAATGTGATAAAATTTCTATGCAAAGGAAGTGTATAAGGCTGAACCTGCTCTAAGATTATGCCAATGTTCCTCTTTGATAATTTCGTAGAAGATGACAGCAGACAGTACAAGGTAGGAGAATCAACTCTCCCATCCACATCCTGAACACGTCTACATTCTCTCTGCATGGATACCATACAATATAACAAGCAGTAGGAAGAAGTATACTTAAACTACCGCATACTGCATAGTAAATACTAAAAAGTAAATGCTTTGTAATGCTACCTTCACCCACTGCTTCACTACCGGCGTAGGAGCTGGAAGCTTCTCAAATAGATCGTTAGCAGTGGACCAGTTTTCAAGGGTATCAATCAATCTCTTTCTTATCTTGAGATCGTTGATGTCGTAGAGAATATCTAAAAGTAGACCACTTCTTGTGAGTGCATTCATTACAAACTCTTTCAAAGCACCTTCAGACAGACTACCACAATGACATTTAATACATAGCCACGATGCTTTGCAACACAAGTTTAGAACCTTTGCAGCCTGCATTTAAACATCATACAAGAACAAACATCGTGAACTTGGCAAAAAATAGGACATTCTTATTATTTAATTTAAGACACAACTTCACATTCTCATTGTTCATCCATAATCTAAAAATTAGCACTTGTTTAATTTTGCAAAGTCATAACCAATAGAAAGAACGTAGCAGATTTACATGATTGGAGGTGCTTTTACTCATATTTTAAGCATGTTTACTTGTATATGCAATATTCTTCACCTTTTTTAACCCATGTTATTAAGTCTGCATTTAATTTGTTATCCACTAGTTGTTTGGTTTGTTCTCTTGATTGAGTTGTTTCCTTCATTAAGATTTGTTTTCTTGTAGGACCAAAGTTTGGTCAGATTCTCATGTCGGTTCGGTGGTGGAATTGCCTCATCTCATCCATGCTCAATTGGGTCATCCTAACCTTGACAAGCTACACTAAGTGTTGTTGAGCATTCGAAATTGTCCACCTAGTCTCACGAATCATGTCCATTTGGAAAAACATGCTGATAATTCTTTGGCATTAATGCATTTTTGTTGGTCTCCCTATTTTACCTGAAACGATCTTAGTCCCCCCCCCAAATTTTCAAAATCCAAGTTTTTGGTCCCCAAGTTTCACACATTGTTGCAGCGTTGGTCCTAACCCAGTTTTTTGACTCAAAACCGGTGATTTTTAGGCCCAAAAGTGGTGGTTTTTTGCCCCAATTTCGAATCTGAAGAGAAATGTAAAAGACTATCCCTTTTGAGGCCAAATATCACCACTTTTAGGGTCCAAAAACCAGGATTTTGCTTTCTGTTACTTGATGTATGGGATCAATGTCGGATTGTGTCCTCTCTAGGATCTAGGTATTCTACCACATTTGTTGATGATTAATTTTGAAGTACTTAGTTATTCTTATTGGAAAATCAATGAGTTATTATCTATCTTCAAGTCCATTTCTGAAGAAATTAAAAATAAAAAATAAAAAAAAAATATTTGGAGTTCTAATACACACTTTCCAAAGTGATAATTTCTGTGAGTATTTATCTAACCTAATGAATTTCAAAAGCTAGCTCAAGAGGTGGGAATTATCTAGACCTTATAAGGAATGATTTGGTCATATTTATAGTCAATTGGGGTCTCAATACACACTCTCATATCCAATACTGGAAACCAGAGCGTGAACAAATGTGGAGGGCAGATCTCAACACACCCTCTCATGTCTCAAACTAGACACCTAAAGCATGGATAACTGCGGGTGCCTCAATCGCATATCTAAGATAAACTTTGATATCATCTTCAAATTTGAGCTAGGCATAACTAAACGACAAAAGCTAGATCAAGGGATTGCCTAAGTCTTATAAGGAATTAAGTTGGGCATATCTCTAGTACAATGCAAGAGGGTGGTTGAATATATAACTGTGAGAGGATTAACTTACTTACTCTCTGCTAATAAAATTGCCTTTGTTTTCCTATACACATGTAAGATAGTTCACTCCTTTCAATCATATGATAGTTAGTCGATAACAATAGGCCATTCAATATTCACTGAATAACCAACTCACAGGCTCAGTCAGTAATAACAGAACACTCAACTATAGATAGGAGTATTTTCATCATTTTAGCTAGTAGTGTGCCCATTACTACATTAGCTAGTGGTTTTTGACACATTTCAAAGTGATAAAACACGCCCAAAGAAGATTTAGGCCAAATGCTAGATCAATCAAGTCATGGACCAAAGATAAGGAGAGTTTGCTGTTTACTATAGATGAAAAACGAGGACATGTGGAAATCAGATAGAGGAGGTTTTTATGCTGAGTGGAGGATGATGGTGTCAGAAACAGTTTTATAGAGAGGTTGTTGAGGTAAGTAGCCTTTTTTAGAATCTTGTTCGGCCAAAGTATTGGGCTCACAGCTTCTGGGGCTGAGGGATATTTTCATTTTGTTTCTTTTCCTAATATTCTGAATATAGTAGTCTTTCTTTTGAGTATTGAAACCCTCGTTTTCAGATTACTAAATACCTGAAACATTCAGGCAAACTGGTTATTTAACAAGAGTCATCAAATAATGGTTCTATCTATACTGCAGGTGCATGGCATACTTCATCTTTGACAAGTGTCATTCTCTTATTGACAGCTAATGGCTTCTATCTGGAGCTCATGAACTTCTTGTGGAAATATTTTACAAAGCAAGTATATGACATTTACATGAGATATTACATTGCATGGCAGATTTCAATATAAAAGGGAATGGGATACCTCTGCTAGTTGCTTGTTTCTGTACAAAAATACAGCAATATTATAGAGACAAACAATGATGTACTTTAATCCTTCTGTTTCAATCCCTTTACCAGCAATAACATGCTTGATTAATTGTGTGCTTTCCTGAAATGGGGGAAAACAATAGTTTTTTTAACCGAAGATCTAATATCATTCTGCTGACATTTCAAAAATTGGATAAGATATTTTTATGGGAAAACACTATAGTATAAATGATAACACTTGAAGCGTGTTTGGAGAACCTGAAGTTTATGATTGGTTCTGATGGAAAGGGTGAAAGCTGCCAAAGTTACATTGAGCACTGTTCCACTCTTTCCGTCAAATCCTTTACCATCCTTTTCAAATGTAAAGCTGCAGCGATGAAGAAGTGGAATTTAAAAATCTATTATCACAATTAGCACAATATGAAATAAACAGAAGGTCTAATCTCTCTCTCTCTCTCTTCCTCTCTCTCCCCCTCTCTCTCAACAATATAAAAAATATGCTCTTACAAACTACTCGTGACAGTTAGTGTGACAAGTGAAAATTACAATTCATATTGTAAAAGAGAGCAGCCCCACATATTGACAACTGATAAAAGGAATAGAAACTCTTTTCTTCCAAAAGTGAATATAATAGCAGATATATAATCAAATCAAATAATAAGACATATAGGCGAAGGATGAACTATACCTTGGACTAGAAAGAATCAGTTGACAAAGGACATGAAATGCGTCTTCGACAGTGGAAAGCATAGTCATAGCAGAGGCATCACTCTTTTCAGTTACCAACTGTTTCCTTTCTAAATTAACTGATTTAGCAAGCGGTTGGCATAGAAGTTCCAATGCCTCTATGTAAAATGATAGATAAGTTATAGAAGCCTCACAATCAGAGGTTGACTGTGTGCATGTAGTTCCGCCAAAATGTTGGCCTTCAAAGCTGGATGGCATACAACTACTTTTGCTGCAAATATGCCAGGAGCCAAGCAAAGGTGGTGAACTTCGTAGTATTTTCTCATTTTCAAGCAACGTTCCCAGTAAACATTCAAATTTTGCACTGCCAGAGGATACATGATCTCCAGCTCTGGACTTCAGATTACAACTAACAAGGAGCAAACCAGCAGCATAGAGCCTCAGGATTAAATTAATGGGTGTCATAACCTGCCAAACTAATTCAATCAGAGTGGAATACAAAATATTGCAATAGCTTCATAAATAAAACTGCAAAAAAAGAAAACCTTGGCAGAAAAATACCTGTTTATAGTTTTCTGCTATTTTGTTAACATATGCTGCAAACGTACAACAAAAACTTGCATTTGCAGCCTGACATTTATTGACACAATAATATAAAAGTTCAAGAAACTCTGTTCCAGTATTTCTCTCTTCAACCTGAAAGGATAAATATAATTGACAAATATAAAATCAATTACTCCAGCAAGAAAATACCAGTCTCTAATTCTTCTGAATATGAATATAATAGTCTACAGACCATAAAACTTTTAACTCCCTGGGCGTTAGCTTAAACGATGACAGGCCGCATAGGCCAAATAGCTTTGTATGGTTACTTCTTGTAATGTTCTTACAATTTAATGACAATCAATCAAATCAAGGATTTGGGGTATTGCAACATAAATACAAACAGTATCATGTTAGTTGCAACTAATGATCCGGAATTCCCTAAACAATCTTACCTTGCACTCACGTACAACACAGTCCAGTATATTCATGATAAGCAACAATTTATTCTCCTGTGGTGTGAAAAGTGAGGCGCACATCCTGCGCACAATCTGCATATAAAATTTTATTAGCATGGCTATGAAATATTTATTGATCCCACATATTGAAAAAGCCAACAACTAGTTCACCTTGTAAACTTGATCTTTAATTGGAGACTTCATATACTCGGACAAAGTTGTACAACAGAGAGTGGTGACCAAATCTGTATCAGAAAATGTTGCCTTCCCCACTAAATTCAAAGCACATTTACCCAATTGAGTAACTAACATCGTGTACAGCTTCTCGTTGGAATTGGAATCTAATACCCTGAAACAGTACATTGTATAAGCGGACAATTATTATTCCATAAAAAGGCAGCCGTTGCAAAAGCAAGATAAACACCTAAATGAAGGCTCTGACAGAGTAACAACTAAACAACATATAAACGAACAGAAAATGCGGCAGTGGCAATAACAATAAACTTGAATTACCTGAGCCATGGCCTTGCTTCCTCTACCAACTGAAGGACCCTTCTGAAGTGACCATCCTCTTTATCCGAGCCCATTGCTGTACACCTCACTAAACTCACAGCAATCTCTACAACCAACACAGACAAATCTTTATCATCTCCACTACGTTTATCTATCTCGGGAAGAATCTTACCCTTCCTCCTCTTCACCGATTGAAGTTTCTCTAAAAACTGTAAGCACTCAGCTTCAGCGTCGTGGAACCGTCCGCATGCTTCATAACAACGTATTAATCGAAGCCTCTGATTATAGGGTTTGGTTGCCAATTGAGAAGACACTGTGTCTAAACAATCTAAACACAGTCTATAAACTTGGAACAACTCGAGGAGCAATTCCTCGTTGGACTTGGAAACTTCGGGAAGACGTTTGTGGAGAATTGAAAAGGAGGTGTTGAGGAAGGAAAGAAAACGCTTAGCGAGAGAACGAATTAGGGTTTGGTCTTGTTTGGAAGACGATGGTGTGAGACTGGACAAGGGACGGAGGTAATCGGAGACTAGGGCATGGATTCCGGTGGAATCGGAGGATTGGAGCTTCGAGATAAGAGACGATTCGGTGGGGGAAGCCATAGAGAGAGAGTGAGAGAGAGTGCGATTTGGAATGAGAGAGAAGAAGTGTGTGAGTGAGCAAGAGATTTTCGAAGGCGCGGGAACCGAAATGAAAATACAACGGCCTTTTTTAGATTTTGTTACAAAATTCATTATATTTTCCGGAGTCCTGAATTTGTGGGGCTACATGGTCATTTCCACTAACTCCCTTCATCCCAAAATATAAATAGTCTCTTTTAATTATTTCAGAAGAATTAAGATAATTCATTTATTTAGTTAACCTCGTTAATTATGTCTATTATATATAACTAGGACACACGCCCGTGCTATGCACAGGGAGGTGATTAACAGGCCTACAGATGTAGTTTCGAAAAAACATCAACATTTTATGAGGGGGGCATAAAAATACGCAACACATATATATATGACGAAGTGGCAACAATAGACCTTGGTGGGATAAAGTCTAGGCGTGTCCAAAAGCTCATTATATAGAGGACTCATTCTACACTGCGTGCGATGCACAGGACGTGGTTATAAGTTGTGAAAAAAAAATTAAAAAATTATGTATTACAAACTTAGTGGTTGATACGAATTGATAATTTACAACTAAACATAGAATAGAATTTTTATGTTAACAGGGTTGTATTTATATATGATATATATGATATATTTCATAAGATCTGAACCAATGCATGGTGGTGATTTAGAATGTGAGAAATGTAATAAAAACACTCTTTAACAATAATGAGGGCAAAATAGTTCAAAAATAATGGATGTCAACTATTGGTTAAAAAAATGGCATTGAAATTTCGTTGTAGATATATATTAACTAACCAATAGTTATGTTATATTTACCATTTTTCACTTACATATGATTTGATCAGAAATAATTTTAGAGCTTGTCGTATTTACCTTCCAGGAGATAGATACGAATTCCAGCAAATTTCGCATCGTATTTATCTAGATACGATTCCCTCCCAGAAGCTTCAAAAACAGTAGGTCGTATTTACCTTCATCAAACATAAATCCAATTTTCCTTAAAAAATTACATCGTATTTACCTTATTCTGAGATAAATAGGATTCATTTTTTTAATTTTTTTTTGTTTTTTGTCAGGGAAATCGTATATATAGGTAAATACGACTTGAAAAAACATAAATCGTATTTACCTATTACAAACATAAATCTGATTGGTTCAATTTCTGTCAGGAGTATGTCCGTCCAAAAATATAGAGTGGGGGTATATTGGTAAACAGTGGGAGTACAAAAAAAAACAAAATAATATGTATTTAACAATGAGGGATACATTTTGATAATAAAAAACAATGAGTGCTGGAAAAAAAAACAAAGAGTGGGACATTAATTTTTGTTAGATTAATAATGGACATAAAGTTTGTATTATTTACAACTAATGTTATCAAAAAATGCCTCCCCAAATTGATTAATAAAGTAGTCAGTGTAAAGTGTATCATACTATAACACATACATGACTAAGTAACATACATAAAGGGACTTATTAAAAAAAATTAAAATAGTCAGTGTAACGTGTATCATACTATAACACATACATGACTAAGTAATACACATAAAAGGACTTATAAAAGGAAAAAAATTGGTCAAAAAAAAAGAAAGAAAAAAGGAAAAAAAAATTGGCGCCTAAAACCATAAATAGTAGTTGTTGTCTTAATATATAGGGGATGTTTTTTCATTATACCCTTTATATTAAAGTCCTCTCTCCTCTAATTAATTAAATTGTTTTGATAATATTTTAAAGAGTGATTTTAAGGTGAGGAAGCAAATTAAATTCATCACGGGTGGATTACTAAAATTGACCGTAGAATATTGTGTAAAATTCTATGAGTGGTTACGATTTAACCAAACAGTATTAAATCTCAATTGTTGATGAATTTGTATATTACAACTTACGGTCATATTTAATGGTTCGTCGTTGAAGGATTTGATTTGCTTTATCGCCTAAAAATCACATTATTTTAAAAGTCACTCACCTCCTACATTCAATACTCCTACCAAGAGAAAAATATGAAGCTGACCTAATTATCCTCGTACATTCAATACTCCTAGCAAGAGAATAATGTGAAGTTAACTTAATTATTGGAGAGGTGGGTCCCATCAATGATATTAGGTGCGATTAGGGGGGTATTTTTTTTCCAACCCCTTCCTTATACCACATGCCCCCATATTACGTTTTAACCTAAAATTGCCCCTTTTTTAAAAAAAAAAAAAAAAAATAAAGATTTCTGGATTTATTCCTAAATTTGGAAGGAAAAATTTTGGATTTCCAGAAATACCTCCAAAAAAATGGTATTTTCGGATTTCCCCAAAAAAATTGGACTTTTACCCAAGGTTTTTCTGCCTGTAGGTAAAAATTTAAAACGGACCTTTACCCACGGTTCTGTCCATAGGTTAAAGTTATAAATCTAAGTCCCTTGGACAATATCCAAGGTATACCCTAGTAGCTTCTCCTCGAAACTGGACTCACACTTGGGCAAGAGGTAAGGATTAAACCCTAATTCCTCCCAATGTTCCAAACAAGCAACGACTCTATTATGACCGAAGATCTCGCCATGATCTCAATAACGGCTCTTGCAGTAACTTCCACCTAGAGAAGCATAGATCTTCAGTGGTTTGGGTTCGCCTCTTGAGGGCCCCAACAACCCTGGACGGTACGTCTATAGATAGGGATTCTCACCCTACAGGCCGGACAAACTTTTCAGTTGACTCAAACTTTGATTATTGCTCTTCTCTTATCTTAAGCCGTAATACTGACATATGCATCAGTGTGTTTTGTAGGGGCACCTCCCAGCGCGGAGACGTGAAGCCATTAACCACAACACGCGGAGAAGAACCACTGTTGTGTAGATTTTATCTCAAAGGGTTATTTTATATTTAAATCTTTTTACTCATTCTTTCTCAATCTTCTACTTCTATTTCAATCTTTTTACTTATATTCTAGCATCAACATCACGTTCATACCTCTACTTCTTCTCAATCTTTATTCTTATTTTATATTCCAACATGTATTGAATTTTGTTAATAAAATTAATTAGATGTTTCATGTAAAAAACATTAAAAAAGAAAACAAAAACTTATATTTCAATATTATTTAGGCTTAATTACAATTTTGATTCCCTATTATAACCCCTTTACGATTTTAGTCCCCAAAATTTTTTCTCACAATTTTAGTTCCCCCATTTTCTCAATGTCTAAAATCATCACCCTTATCAGGGGCTCACTTGACTGATTGCCAAGCCAAAATGGAACCCACAAGACTTTTTTTTTAAAAACTATATTTTTTTAATTAAAGCAATTAATTTGTTTTTTTATGAAAAAAAAATTAGTTTGTTAAATAATCAAAAATGAAAAACACCTTTGGAAAAAAAAAGAAATCTAAGGTTTCCACATACCGAAAGCAAAAATCCTAAAATAAATTTCCAGAATCTCAGTCAAATTTAGAGAATCCACACACAATCAAAAAAAGTAGTGAATTTTTTTCCAAACATTTGAACATTGGGTGTTTTTTATCAATAAAGAATCCCTTCTCTATCCCCCCAAAACTTCAATAGTGTTCAATGTAAAACTAGTTTCCATTCCTCCCTACTGCGAGAAACATCGAGAGAGAGAGAGAGAGAGAGAGAGTAGAGTGTGATTAGAAGGATGGGGTTAAAGGAAGATCACAAGAGAGAAGAGGGGGAGATATGAGGCCAAAGAGAGAGAGAGAGAGAGTAATGAAGCAGAGAATGAAGCAGAGAAATGATCTCCTTCTAGTATCTACTTCTGTGAGTAGGGTTCTAGAAATTAGGATTAGGATCTCTTTTTGGGATTTAGTTATGTGATATTAATCTGCAATACAAATCTAACTTTTACGAAGGAGAGAGAGAGGAGCACAGGGTGATGAGTCATGAGAGGGATGGGGTGAAGAGAGAGAATGAGAGAGATGAGGGGGATCTGGAGTTAGGGCTATGGAAATAATGTTTAGGATCTCCTTATTCATTTGCATTTTTTGTTTGTGCGAAGAATGAAGCCGATAATTTAAAAAAGATAATAACTATTTCAAAAAATAATTTCTTAATTATTTAACAATAATGATATTTTATTTTAAAATCCCACCAGGCAATCTAGCGTGGCATTCGACGTAGGATAAATGAATACCATGTCAGTTAGATATTTGACCAAACTTGTTAGAGATAATGATTTTAGAAATTGAAAAATAGAAAGACCAAAATCATGAGAAAAGATCGAAAGAGTAAAATCTTGAGTATGTAATAATAGGATTACCAAAAGTGTAACTAAGTCAAAACAAAAGTCCAAGTACATGTTTGTCGGGTGAGTTTTATTGGTGAGCGAAACCAGAGGAGGGATTTGGATTTGAGAGAGGGTTTTGTTTAAACTTTTGAAAAAAATCAGAATTCAAGGCAGACTGATTTTAAATTTTATATGATTCACGGGCCACATCTTATCGAATTTTTTAAGGACAAAAACTCCAAGGCATTTTTCAATAAGAGTATACTCGAGTTTCATTTACCAAAAAGAAAGAGCATACTCTATTTTCTATTTGTTTTATTTTGCAAAGAAAAGTATGTCATTAAAACCTTCAATGAAATATACTCTATTCAAACTTAATTATCATAAGTAAAAATCAACAGATAGTTAAACATCCTTTCATTTCCACTTAAAAAAGCTACATTTACTTTATACATTAAAACTAAGAGCATATATTAATTTTATTTTGAGCAATACTTATGTACAGTACCATAAATACTGGTTATACTAGTCTACACATAAAACGTTTTTAAATAAAAAAATACATTAATAACCCAACAACTCTCTGTGGTTATTGACAATTTTCCTACATTTTTATGAAATACAACATCACTAGTATCTAAGGTACTGTACCTAAGTATTTTCCTTTTATTTTTACAAGTCACTTAGGGTAAATGATTTTTTTTGGACAAATAAAAGTAATATTTTTATTTAAGGGATTTTATTCTAAATTTATATTAATTATTAATTTATTTAATTCACCGCATTTATGTCAAAACCTGAAATAGACACAAGTTAATTTTGAGAGGGAATTGTATTGTTGTTTTTTGACATGAGAGGGAATTTGTTTGAGAGGAGCGGGATGGAAATTGACATAACATTTCATTTGTCGCGAAGCATAAATACTACTGCATTGCTTTTCAAATTTCGAAATGCTGAAATCCAAACACACTCACACTCTCTAACTCTAACTCAAAGCTCTCTCTCTCTCTCCCCTAATCCTAGATCTCCGCCTATTCCAATCTAACGGGTCAGTGTCTTTTTTCTACATGCACTAATAATCTCTATATCTCTATCATCATTTCTTCTTCTACATTCTACTACACTCTACTCTACTCTACTACTTAGAAATTACGATGCACATAAACATTTTTAGTCACCGTTCATAATCACTACTTATGTGTGTTTTGAATTTTACCAAGCATTTTTATTTTTATTTTTATTTTTTGAATAATTTCAGCTTCTCTCTGTCAATAAACTTTGCTTTAATATGTGCTTCCAGCTATTTGTTTGGCTGTTAGAAATTTGATTGAGAATTGAGAATCTTCCAATAACTAGTGCTTCACAATCGATAATACTAATTTTCTGTTCCTTAAAGTTTTGATTTTCAAATATTATGTTAAATTCGAAATGCATTCTCTCATGTGTGAAATTTCATGACTTGTGTAAAACATTAACATGAGAAATCCATTTTCATGGTGGATATTATGAATCTGTATGTTAACAATATTTGATTTGATTATGGTTTTCAGCTATGGAGTCACTTCCCGATGCTATTCTCCAATACATTTTATCACATATCAACAATGCTCGTGAGGTGGCAGCTTGCAATTGTGTTTCCAAGAGATGGAAGGATTCAACTCCATACATTAGAAGTCTTTTCTTTCCTCGCAGTTCATTTGACAACACTTCTTCTGGTGATGAAACTCCTGACAACATTATCAAAAGAATGGTATCAAGGGTAGAGTGTTTGGAAGAGCTAATTGTGTATAGCCCTTTCACTCCTTCTGGTCTTGAATCATGGCTCTCGGATGTCGGGTTGTCCCTTCGTCAGCTCGAGCTTCGAATGGACAACCTTGCTGATATTAATCAGGCATTGAATGAAAACCCTTCAAAGTTGCAATGTGTTGGTGTTGCAAGGAATTTGGAGTCTTTGAAATTGTGGGGTGTGTTGATGATACAATCTCCAAACTGGAGTGTTTTTCCAAATCTCAAGAACCTTGAAATAATTGGTGCTAGATTGGAGGATGATGTTTTAGGTTTGGTGCTTCAGTCCTGTCCCTTTCTCACAAGGTTGATATTGCTTGGATGTGAAGGGGTTAGGTCTGTCTCAATTGAGTTGCCATATTTAGAACAGTGTAAGCTGGATTTTTATGGTTTGGGGAATTGTTCACTCACTCTAAACTCCCCTAAAATTGAATCCCTTGAGGTTCAAGGTTGTAGCTGGATTAGGGTCCCTGAGACCAAGCATTTGAGGAAACTTTCAATATTCAATGGTGCAGGTAATTGACCATATTTTTCTTATTCTCTTGTTTCCGAGTAGCTATAATGCATGGATACTTGAGTTTTGTTGCCGTATCCGTATTTAACACTTCATGATACTTCCCCGATCCTATGTTTTTTAAGGAAGTTCGTATCACAATATCATATTCATATCCTTATCGTATATGTGCATCATAGCCGAGTAGTCTCTAGACTTTGGTTTTTTGTATATTTTTTCAGCTTAATTGACTTTCCTTTCACATTAACTGCTTGCAGGGAGAGTATATATGGTTGATTTTGGAAATCTTGCAGCTCTGGAGTTTCTTTCTTTGAGGGGGATCCAGTGGTGCTGGGATGCAATATGCAAAATGCTCAAATTGGCCAGCGAGGTGAAACATCTCGATATGAAGGTTGAATTCACTGGGGACTTTGAGGCTCTTCAGCCCTTTCCAGAGATTGATTTTGTTGATTTCTTCAACACCCATCAAAAACTGCGAAGGTTTGATATTCACGGAGCCATGTTTGCAGCATTATGCCAGAAGAACAGTCTGAAACATGTAAATTCATAATAACCATGATACTATGCTTCTGATTGAGGGGTATTCTCTAATCAATATCTTATTTAATGAAGATACTTTGCTCATTTTGCAGGTGGATTCAGGATTTGTGATTCCATTTTTGGAGGAGGTTGTGATCACAGTGAGGTCACCGTTAAACGCTGAACAGAAAATGAACACTCTTGAATCCTTGTTAAAGTATGGGAAATGTCTTAGGACCATGGTTATAAAGATTCTTGAGATGAAGAGCAGCCATAACAGTACAGATGATTTTTTTGACGAGATTTGCCGGTTCAGATACGTCAACCACAATATAGTTCGAATAGAGTAAATCTTATGAAAAGGCTACCAATTCTCGATGTATTCTTCTTCATTTAAGACAGTTAATGTTATTCAAGTTAATTTAATTCATGAAAGTTCACGATGTATTCTTGATGGTTAGTTATTTAAGACAGTAAATCTTATTTCATGTTTATTCATGAAAAGAGTAGCTACCTGTTTCAGCTGAAACAGAATATGTGATGAGCCAGTGATAGTTAGTTATATGACAATTGGCAGTTCATTGTTTTTCCAACTACATCAGCTACACTATATGCAATAGTGATGTAATGCTTTTGCAATCAATGGAATCATTTTGATCATTTTCTGTTTTCTCTAAACTTTTTCTTTGCCCCCTGTATATATTGATAGAAACTAACCTGGACTGAGTTGTTGAAATGACCATCTGGTCCCCTTACTTCCTCTTATCTTCATTTCTCTGCTATGTAATTTCTAGCAAAGGAAGACATATTAGGAAATCACACTTGATACTTCTTTATGTGTGTAGTTCACATGAACTGTACCTGTTATACTTAGTGTTGAATTTGATGATATAGTTCACAATTTCAATGTGAAGGTGAGGTCTGAGGTGTTTAAAAAGAACAGTACCATAAGTGGCTATTCATGGACATTTGACGTTAATTGTTTATAGCCGAACAGATCATGTCACTGAGACTAATGAATCCTTAGCAGCTCACCATACCACAAGTGACTATACAGACTATACATGTTTTTTTTTTGTATATCATAAATAAAACAAAGCATTCCTCTATTATTGTATTGGAAAGATTATTTTCTCTGTTCTCAAAAATTTGGATTGATCATACTAAATCTTATTCTAATTATGTTTCCCTTTTTTTGATTGAGACTAATGTGGATGAAAAACGAGTTATGCAAATAAATAAAGCTTCTATGTACTATTATTTATAAACTTGTCAAGGTAGTTTATTAAAAAACAACTTATGGAGATATAACTTAAAATGTTAAAAAATTAAAATCATATATTTATATACGATTTGTAAAAACTTATGAATTACTATAAATACTTATTTATCTCCATAACAAGAATATTATAACAAAATAAACTAATCCAAATCTTTCATTTTATAATAAGTTTGACTATCTTTTTAGGGATTAATATTGGCAAATGTATACTTATCACTTTGATCATACTAAATCTTATTCTAATGTAGCAATGTTTCCCTTTCTCAGCTGGAAATTGCAATTGCAAGACTAATGTGGACTCTGGTTGGTCTCCCCATCGCCTTCTTGGTGAAGTTTTCTTCCTCTTCTTCAGGATGCCAACCACAGTTGCACCAATATTTTTAATGAGCCTAATATATTCAATAACTAAATGACCTCATAACCACCAATGTTAAAGATTTTTATATCTTCAAAAACTTCTTACCTGAGTAGCTACTAATGTGATTATATTTGGTTGTTTCCTTTCAATATCAAAAAAAATTATGTCCCGATGATCATGATCTAATTTATTCTTTTGGTCTCAAGTTTTTTCAGCAAGTCAAGTTGCTTTTCGAAGCAGTATCTGTTTTGAAAGAGCCCCGCTATCCAATACAAATAGCTTCGTATGAAACACAAGAATTATTTAGCGAGTGTTAAATTTCTTTTCGAAGTAGTATACGAAATATAAGAACTACACTGGAAATTGAATAGGAGCGCACCGCACCGTATAAAACCTCATGGCAGGTGTGTTCTCTTCTGATTTCTCATTATGTCGAGAGAAAGGTTTACAAGTTCAAACAATGTCTTAAGAAACGGCTTATCTACTTTTTTGTGTTACCCTTATTCAGGGTCTTTATAAATAGTAAACTGTGTCTGGGGTCTTCTAAGTTTGCACATATTCTTGACTTATCTCATCAACTTGTCTTGATGAAGCAAGTCCAAGCCACCTAACGTGATTTGACACAAATTTTAGTCAAGAGTAAACCTCTAATCTAGTCCCTTAATTTATATTCTCTCTTATTTGGTCCCTAAAATATATTAAACAACAAAATAAGTAGTCTCTCTGAAGTTTATAAAATTCATCACATGGTTTGTTTTCATAAGTAGTATTCAACAAGTTACTTTCCCCGTTATCCACTGGTTTTCATATCCCAATCATAGAGGACAAAGCATTGTAATAAACATTTGTGGATAGGAAAAGTTAAATACTCTGTAAGTGGTAACAAAAAACATCTGGCAACTACTTGTAAGTATAACTCATCTTATGGTTTGTTTTTACTAATAATAAAATTAAATTAACGGTAACATAATCTATATAAGCTTCTTCTTCTGGAAGAATCGCTTCAGATGCCACAATTGCAAAGCAGAAACTCCAATGCAAATACCTAATGACATAATACTAAACCATGCCACCCTGGCATTTGTTTTTTCACTCACGATCCTCATCTCTGCTTCCCTGAGAAAATAGCACGAAATATATACAAACACATCAGAAAATTAAAAAAAAAAAATCTTTTTAGGAGGATGAGGTGTTGATATGATGGGAATTACCTGCCCTTCAAATAGAGCAAATTCTCATGGATGGCCTCCACTGCTCCTTCTAGCTTTCTTAGCTCAAGCTCAACTCCCTAGGTATCAATCACATGCAGAGAAGATAATCAGAAGAAAAAAAAAGACATTTGAAATTGAAAGCAAACAGAAGTGGTAAAGAATAAAGATTTCAGTTCAGATTTGGATCCTCTTCCTCTTACTGTCATTTACAACAGAGAACGACATAAAAGCAATTGTAGTCTTGATGAATCCCTCAGCACAATCAAATATTTTTTTTTATTATCAATAATTTATCAATTATATGGCAGCTATACAAAATAGGATTGCACAGAATAGATTACATTCTCCCTAAATAGAGATACTTCCCAACATATGGTAAGACCCATCATCATCTATGTAGGGTCCATCAAACTTGCTTTGGGTTTTCTCTCTCAACGACGAGGAACGTGAAAGAAGGAACAAGAGAGCATCCAAATTCTTTCAATTTACTTGCAATTACTGAATATTTCCATCTTACAATGCAAAAATACTTCCAGGAAACTACAAATCTATGAAGTTTTTTAAAACCATTTTAAAACAGCGTCTAAACTCATTTTGTATTATACATTGAGTGATTATCAGTAATTGAGAAGTAAAACTAACAAGTTCTATCTACATGATATTTATGGTATTGGTAGTTACGAAATTATACATATCAGTTATATGTTTACCTCAATCTTCTCTTTCTTAGCAACTGAATCCCAATCCTTGGCTGCAACTCCAATTTTCCAATCAAGGTTCACACTAACCTCACCAGCTCCTTGGCTGTGACTATCCACCCAGAAGCATGCCAGATAGTTCCCAGTCTCATGAGTTGTGAATGCAAAATTTCCATGTGTAGTGTTCTCCCTGTGATGAAGATTGTTTCCATATGGTGATGTCACCTAAAGAAAACATTACAAGTAATATATCAGAACATTGTCATGCAACTCCAACCAAGTTATATCTTGATAACACAAGTAATTCTCAACAAGAAAATATAATATCTCCAAGAAGTGCAAGCTTTTCAGACTATAGATATTTTTATTTAAGTTAACGCGCAATTGATTCATAACTCAGGCAACTAAGATCTACCATGTTTTGTTGTGTCTAGCTCAGCCATCTTTTTATGATGGTAACACCTCAGCACAGAAAGGATACTGCTCTCAAAACCATGTTGTATGACATTTCCTGATTTCTACCCACCAAACCAAATTCATGTGCATGTCATTGTCAAACATATTCAGTGATTTTCCACCATAAAAACATCTCCAGAAATAAATTATTCAACACTCAACAGGCCCAACAACAGAAAATGATAATTCATGGATATGATTAAAAACTAACTGATAAAGCCTAAGATGCTCAGGCTCCAGAAATAAGCTTACAAGTTACAACATCACAGACAGGACAAGCATGCATGCATTCTTGTAGAATATCAAAACAAAAAACAAAATCGTTGATCAACAAAAGATACAAGGACAATAGAATCCAAATCTATCTTCAAAAATTAACATGCAAAAACCAAGGTTTCCTGATCTTGGTCCACAATATGAGCTTCCAACTAACCAATTATGCAAGCAAAGTGTCGAATACTAAAATAAATGGAAACCACCATGTCACCAAATCCTCTATTTACTTTTAATGTTCAATTCATCAACCAATTTTGCAAGATCAATGCTAAATCTAACAACTACAGGTAATTTTTGTTTTATAATTGAAATTACCGAAGGCAGCAACATACACCATCATCACATGCAAATCTACCCAACAATTAATCTAGTTCTAGATACGAAATCAAAGGAATCGCAACGAGTCAATGGAAGAAAAAAACAAAGATTATGACAAAAAGGGATTGACAATTGAAGAAGGACCCACGATAGAAACAAGAAAAGGGAAAAAGGTAACCTTGACGGCGATGGTAGGGTTAAGGGTGTGATCTTCGGGTACGACGACATAATCGGCCAAAACGACGACGTTGCTCTGGATTTCTTCGGAGACACACTTTGTGCCGGAGTTGGGTAATGTGAGCCAAATAGCGAGAGCGGAAGGTACGAGGTTGGCGGAGAAGAAGCCGAGGAAGACAAGTAACAACGTTGACAATGCTCTGTTCCCCATACGTTACGTCTTTCTCTCTCTAACTTTCTCTCTCTAAAACGGCGATGAATATGAAAGAATTGAAAATACAAACACCACTTTGGATCTTCTTCCGGGCACCGTGTGGTGGGTGCCGCCTATGTCGTCCTTACTTTTTTTTATTATTTCTTTCTCTCCCTCCTTTCGCTTACTTTTCTTTTTTTCTTATTTTTTATTTGATTTGATGAGCCTGCTTACTTTTCAAGTTTTTTTTTATTCATTAAAAATCTAATTTAGTAGTACTAGTTAACTTGTAATTTTTTTTGGTAAGAATTAACTTGTAATTTATTTAACTTTTGTTAAAAAAAACTTGTACTTTAACTGTGTACACCTATTTTTTCTTGTAATTTCATTATGATTTTTTTGGTGCTAATTTCTGAATAATATTAATTAATGGTGTTGCTTCAATATTTTATGCAGATCCAAGTAAAAACCTATTTTTATCTAATCACTTAATATAAATCCTCAGCCCCATTAATAAATGTAACTTCAACATAAATTACGTAATTATTATTGTATAACTTATGCAAAGATTCATTAGTTATAGGCTAAACTACTCTTTTGGTCCTTTATTTTTGCTTTGGTTTCACTTTGGTCCTTTATCTTTTTTTTTCTCGTTGTGGTCCCCCAATTTTCATTTCTGTGTCATTTTGGTCCTTTTTTGGTATTTTCCATCCATTAACTTAACAGACGCCACGCTGGCAGTTAACTGCTGACGTGACGTCTTAAGTGTCAGAGCTGACATGGAACTCATTGAGTGATGTGGCACATGAGGGACTAAATTGAAACTTAAAAGAAACATAGGGGACCAAATTGACACAAAAACAAAAAACACTAAAACTTCACCTTCTTCCTCCAAACATCATCTCCATCAACTCCGACGAGCCACCACCGGCACCACCTCCGGCGAGCCACCACCACCACCACAGATCAATCACTTATCAACTATTAATCTTTAACCTCTCTCCTCAAATCCAAAACCCCCAATTTCTCAAGCTTAATCCCTAGCCTCTCATCCACCATCACCACCCCCAATTTCTCAAACATACCCATTTACCGTTTCCAGCAAAACAAACATAAAAAAGACCCAAAACACTATCTTGCACTGTGGGCAGGCGCAAATCAAAGAAAATCCTTCAAACCCATTTTTTTTCGTAGCAAAAAAAAAACTTAGGATCTAATCTAACCTTGTTAAAGCAGTGAATGGAGTAGACCGAAAAACAAATCTAAGAGCACCAAACACAGTGAATGAAACAAATCAAAAACATTTAGAAATCACTGTGATTTTTATTTTAATTTATGGAAGATGCATAAGGGGGGATAATGGAAGATGCATAAGGGGATGAGAGGTGGTGCCAGGAAAAAAGCCAGAGTAACGTAAAATAAAAAGTGTTCTTGGGGTGGTGATGGTGGATGAGAGGCTAGGGATTAAGCTTGAGAAATTGGGGGTTTTGGATTTGAGGAGAGAGGTTAAAGATTAAGTGTTGATGAGTGATTGATCTGTGGTGGTGGTGGCTCACGGAGGTGGTGCTTGGTGGTGGCTCACGGAGTTGATGGAGATGATGTTTAGAGGAAGAAGGTGAAGTTTTAGTGTTTTTTGTTTTTGTGTCAATTTGGTCCCCTATGTTTCTTTTAAGTTTCAATTTGGTCCCTCATGTGTCACATCACTTAATGAGTTCCATGTCAGCTCTGACACTTAAGACGCCACGTCAACAGTTAACTGCTAGCGTGGCGTCTGTTAAGTCAATGGATGAAAAATACCAAAAAAGGACCAAAATGACACAGAAATGAAAGATGGGGGACCAAAACGAGAAAAAAAAAAGATAAATGACCAAAGTGAAACCAAAGCCAAAGATAAAGGACCAAAAGAGTAGTTTAGCCTTAGTTATATTAGTATCTACTAATAACGTACGTCTTCAAGTAATTATTCAAAGGAAAATGATGGTTCTAGCGATAAACTTCCCACGAATACCAATGTGAACCCCCCCTGATTGGTGGATCAATCACTAGTTTCACTCAACCACATAATATTTGCTCTCGCTAACTGTCTTCTTTGGTCCTAAAAAGTTGACACGCACATTCACTACTTCACGACAGAAATGTTTCGCTATATATAGCACTGCTCTTATTAGAAATAAAACTATGACTAAATTGTGATGAACATTAATGCAGCCTATTATAGCCATAACTTAGAATCAATTAAACTATGACTAAACTTCGACAGAAAAAGTTTTGTTTGATTTTGGCCATTTGAAAGCAAAATTTACTACTGAACATAATTGGAGATTAGTCTTTTATTAAAAATATTAAAACATTTTGTGAGTAGCCGGCAATACTTAGAATCAATTAAAATATTAATAAGTAACGGTGTTGATTCTTGATTATGATCACTTGAAGGAAGAAAGGGGTAGCAAAATTAAAAAAGGGAGTAGTGATAATCCTTCCATGGCACCCTTTGACAAGAAATAGAACCACATGGGCCTAATCTATACCAACCCAATCAAAAGTCAAAACAAATTGACCTTTAAGAACAGTTTGAATCGTTGGTATCTAACAATATCCAAGCTGGTGTAGGTGGTGTCGTTCGTAATACTAATGGTGGCGACACTCTCCTAGCTGAGTTGAGAGCTATGGAGTTGGGTTTGATGTTGTGTTTCCAGTGGGGTATCCGTCGTTTCATCTGTGAAACGACGAAGAACATCAACTGCCTTCATATCTATGCCAACATGATTCTACGGGTTACTAACCTCATGATTAAGTGCGAGGTCACCTCTTGGCTACATGTTGCGAGAGAGACAAAGAGGTGTCCTGATTCTAGCTAAAGAAGGAGCCCACTCTTCTTACTTTACCCATTGGGACTCCCCCCACTTGGGTTGGAATCTCTTATCCGGCCAGATAGGTTCGCTTTTTACTTTCTTATCTTTTTGTGTTCTTTTTGCTTGTTACGTTGTAACACCGGGAAAAAAGAATCTAACAGTATCCAAGTAATAAATAGTCTCATATCGCCAAATAATAGATAAAATAAAGAGTATATAAAAACACAATAAAAATATATATAAAAACTCATCATGAATTGCTTGCAGACCTCCTCTGCTAACGAATCAGAAAAATTAAATCCAAAGAATTATGTGGAATGAAACAAAACTGAGCTGAGAAAATACAACATTCATCCTTTAGTACAATTAATTACAAAGACCAAAAAAGAAAGGTAAAAAAAAATATGTACGCAACTCAACTCAACTCAACTCAGAGGGAGTCTCCGGGAAAACTTTTTGATCCAAGAAATTGATGAAACGTTGAGCATAAATCTCTGGATTTGTTACTGATACAGTCAAGGGGTCAAACTTGAGCGATTTGTAGACATGCTCAATTTTCTTTTTGACAGTGTATTCTTGCAGTATATCAATTATTCCCATGTAGAGTACCACATCATAAACCTCAAATAGCTCTACTTCTGAGTCATCCACCCTATCTTCCTGAACCTTGCTAGTGGCTTGAGCTGGCATGTTTACTCCTAATTGCACTCTCAGCCTGATTGTGTAACATTCAATTACATATATCATATAACTATTAGTCTATTATTACAATCCAACATATGGCCAAATAAGAAGATACTTGTGTAGCGTGCAAGAGGAGAAGGTAATGTTATAGAAGATACCTTGCAGTACCAGGAAGGAAAATATCGACTTCCTTGTCACCAATGGAGTATGCCCTCAAAGTATTCCCTCTAATGTGGGGTCCAGGGGTGATCTTTACAAAGTTGGGCTCATGGGCTACTAATAACAAGCCTTTAGGAAGTATCAACTGCTCCCCTTGTTTCAGTGCATCTAATGCAAGCAAATTAAGTAGAAAAATACTCAATATTAATTATGAAAGAAACTAATGCTCAAATATAACTGGCATCAGAAGAGGTATTTACCTTCTCCTAAATGTAAGCTATCCTGAAGCTGCAATGCTTCAGGAGGTTCCACTAAGGCTTTTAGATTCTGTGGAGCTCTAAAATGTAATCCCAACAGAAGGCTGTAATCAATTATCTGCTGAGACTCCAAGAACTTGCAGTCTAGATGAATTTGCCTGAACAACAAAAACAATCAAGCTAATAATACTTGTTGAGGAGAATTCAAACAAATGTCTTGATAAATATTCTAGTAGTGCATATACAATCAAGCTAGAGGTTTCAGGGGACAGTGATATATCCTATCAGTAATGATCAATACTAGAAATTTATCTGCAAATACATTACATACCAATCACTTCTACAGAAGTTAGTTTTATAAAGTAAGAACTTACTGGAATAACGATTCTCGCAATTTCTTATCCATACGAAACTCGTATTTTAGATCAAGATCTTTCAATGTTGTATCACAGTTAATTTTCTTCTTGTCTGTAAATCTTCCTTGAGAAGAACCCTTCAGATCATAACGACGGTGGATCGGAAGTTCTGTGCAAAACATATTTCCCATGACCACGAAACGCATCTATCGAAGAAAACAAAAGGCAATATTTATAGTTAAACAACCCATTTACAAGGAGAAAGAAACTAAATGAAGATATAAGGTAATACCTTTTTCCCACCTCTCAGTGTTATTCTATGAATCCCAAAGAATTTTGTAATAAGAGTGTTCTCATAACACTCTACATGATGATAGTATTTAGGAAGCATATTTAGCAGAACCTTTAGTTCATATTTTTTCAGTGTCTTTATCACAAATTTATCATCTTGTGAGAGATAGAAGAGGCTGCCACTTTTTCCAGGTGAAGTTATGTCCCTTAGACCACGGTCACCACAAATAGAGATCATGTACTCTGAGGCATCTAATTTGAACATCTCTCTCAAATTCCTAGAAATATATGTTTGTGTAGTTAGTCAACCATATGAAATCTTCAATATCATTAAATATTCCTATGCAAGTTGCTTATCTAATGTGACAAATTTTGAACTATTAAGACATGGCAAGCAAATGAAAACAGTTAATAAATACCTGAAGACCACAGGGCAATAATCTTTCCAGTAGAAATCTACAGAAGAGTGTGGAGGAGTCAACTGTGAACCCTCCTTAGGGAAATACATCCTTATCCTAGCTCGATCTCCGAAATCAGATGATCGAACTTCGCGTGCATGCACTGGTGTAAGTTTTCCAACAGTATACCTAAGAAATTAGCCAGATTTGTTCAAATCAAGATCAAGACTTCATTTGACACATAACACCAAATGAACAATCCAATCCACATTATTAATTAATAATATACCTGATGCCAAGCTGCAAATTAAGCTTCACATAATAGCTTCTCTTGTCACCTAAAAGGTCCATCCAAGAACTCTTCTTTACTTGCTTCACACTAAACTTATTTTTCCTTCTACTCATATTATGCAACATTTCTGAATACTCTACAGTTCTCTCCTTCTTTAAAACTCCTTGCATATATTCCCTTTCAAAAACCATATTTTTACTCATACCAGATTCCTCAGGTTGGCCTTCATTAAATCTCCGAACTAATGTGGATGAAGAATCATAACATATGCAATCACCAGAAGCATTTTCAACGCTCAGATTCGATCTGCCACTGACCGAAGCTCTTGCCGAAAGACTGCGATTAAGTCTTGATTTCGGCGCCATATGTTCCTTCCTATTGATTATCCAACTATGTTTATTATCATCACTACTACTACTACTACTAAGAATGCTACACCATTTTTTTAGAGATGGTTGTTTACTACCAGAAGGATAGAATGTTCCTGTTCCATCTTTTAAACCTTTATTCCATGTTCCAACATAAAGTCCACCATCTGCAAATCTATAAACTCCATAACCTTGTCTAAGTCCATTTGACCAAGAACCATCAAAGATATCACCATTAGTCCATTTCATAACCCCTCTTCCATCTATTTGCCCTTTTCGCCAATTTCCGATATAGATATTTCCATTTCTCCAACTATACTTTCCACTACCTTCAGGAATTCCTTCTTTCCATAAACCTTCATAAATATCTGAATTCCAATACACTTTCTTTCCAATCCCATGATGAGTATTCATTCTCCACCCACCTGTGTAAACACAGCCACTAGATTGTGTAAAGGTGCCTTGACCATGAAGGTAACCACCAGAGAATTCACCCTCATATTTTGCTCCAGATGGCCATATAAGTACTCCATTTCCTGTCATTTTTCCATCTACCCAATCACCTTCATATATTGCTCCATCTAACCAGGTGTATTTTCCATTCCCATGGGGTAGTATGCTCTTGAATTCTCCATTGTAGGCATCCCCGTTTGAAAGGGACTTCTCTTCAACCCTACACGTTGTAAGAAATAATTAAATCAAACAATATATTCGCGAGCTAAGAGAAATGAAGGAGATTGAAAAAGGAGATCCAGGGTTTAAATCCTTGAAATTAACTAACTACTAACATTTGTTTATAAAAAAATGCGTATAGAACGGAATTGACAGATTCAAAACAAAATAAAATACAGAACACAAAGAGGATGGAGGAGTTGAGTTTCTATGAATGTTACCTTCTACTGTCCTCCATCACTGATTTAGTAGAACTGCTCCAACAAGTGTGGCATTTCCTTTAAAAGGTTAAACATGTCACTTCACAGATATGATAAGGGAATTCACACCAGCTTTATGAACTATTGTTCCCTGAGGTGAAATCTGAAACACATGCAAACCATCATAATGAGTCTCAAAACGCAGCAGATGGAAAAATAACAATAAATTCTCTAGCAGGTTTCCACACTGAAGAATGCTTTCTGGAAATGGCAAATCTGTTGAGGCTCAATCACATGAGATTCAGAAAGTAGCTCATAAAATTATATATATATATATATATCTAAAGGCATGACCTTAGATAAATAATTTTAGGTAGCTGTTATAATTGATGAATTACGCTCTACTTAGAAGGATTTTAAAAATTCTCTAAGACACAAAACCAGAGAGTTTTCTCTAGAAACCCTGATAACCGGACTCCGTATTGAGGAAGAATCTCGAAAACAAAATAAAAAAAGATGAAGTTTTGTTTGTTTCAAACAACAACAAAAAACTGCCCCATTGAAATATCTTGAATCAATATAAGAAACAAACTATACATTCATGTTGGACATAAAAGCATCTGTTTTGTGGTTTGGGTTGGAGCTAAAAAAGAATGGTTCGAACCATTTTGAGTTCAAAGTTCACTCCAATTCAGTAATTGAACATAACCAAAAAGAATAAGAACAGAAAGATATTATAAGAACACAAGTATCGAATCTCAAAAACAAAAAAACTTCTACCTTTTCCTAATAGAAAACCGAAATTGAAAAATTCAGCTGCCACATTGAAGCTCAGAAATATAACAACAAGAACAAGAACAAGAACAACAAATTTGAGATGAGAATCACTGAATTGACCTTGATTGAAGGCGAAAAATTAATATCTTGTGATGGAAAGCAAAGCAAATCAAAACATAGAAGAAAGCGAACACAAGAAAAGATTGAAACAATTATTAAGGGCTTTTTGAGGTAGTAAGAAATAAAGAATTCTAGTGTAACTGTCTTTATAGCCGACAAACTACATTAAAAATTAACTGCAGGTTATTATATCCTCTCGTTACTAAATAAACTATGCATGAACTATATCTTAATGGCACTATTATGCTCAAATAAAAAAACATTACTCTCTCTCTCTCTATGTAAAGATGAAAACAACTTGTGTCTTGTCTGTAATGTATGACTTTTCTTTGTTTGACAGATGATTATTAAATGTTAACTACTAATAGCGCCCGAAATGAACCATGCAAAGGAAAGGTACAGGGTTCTTTTTTTCACCCACCTCTCACCTGAAAAAGTGACGGCGTCGTTTCAAGTTTGGAATCAGGCACACGTGTCAGCCGTATTTCAGTACAAATTGCTAGCGATTCAAATGCGAGTGGTTAGTCACATATCGACAATGTAGTATCCAAATTTCTATATACTTAATGTCTTAAGATTTTGAATAGATATGCGGTATCCCGATTTCTTGTTAATATTAGCTCGTTGTTATTCTCGAGAATAACGATCATCGATCCAGCACCACATTAGTTGGTCTTTGATGCCAAAGCGCAACAACATCTGACACGAAAAGGATAAATCATATAAAGGCAAACTCCTAAGCCCCACTCCATTATTTTTCATTTAATATGTTTTTAACAATATAATATAATTTTTGATATTTTATTTTGATAGAAAATATTATTTTAGATATTTTTTTTGACAAGAATATTGTTTTAGATATTAATAAATAAAAGGTAAGTTTTAAAAAAGTATAATTTGATATGAGAAATGTGGCAATATGTTTCTATCTTAAATTTAAAATACAAGGAACAAACTCTTACATTACACAGACTAATAAATGACATTAAAATCAATTATTCTTATTTAATTAGATTAAAAATTTAACTTATTTTCAATTATTTTTTTTAAATGATAGTTTATACTCCTAATTAATGATACAATATTTAATTATATTACTTAAATAAGAGTAACATTGAGATTGACCATTTAATAGATTTTAAAAATAGTGATTTTTATTATATTTTGGACCATAAAAATAATATTTTTTGTTTATTATATTTTAGACTCGAGATAGTGTTATTTATGTTTTGAGTGAAAGTCAAATTCCAAAATTGCTATAGTTATTCAGTCACTCATAAAACAAAACACGTTTTTGAAACTTGAATTAGTTGCTTAAAAACAAATTTGAAAGAATCAATTGATTCTTTATGAAATTTTGAGTTGACCCAGCCGACGTAACAATTGTTTTGGCTTGTATTGATTTTAAAGGTTATTTTGTTCTAAATGATATAAAATTGTAAAAGCAAAAAAAAAAAAAAAAGACAATTATACTTACGTATAAATTATAAAGCATATACTAATACTCCCACCAAACTTAAATAATAAGCGAAAATGTACGTACATTTAGACTAAATTGACTTTAATACAAGCAAAAATATACATATATTTAGTCTAAATTGTCTTATTTTTAAGAAAAAAATGATTTTAATAAGAAAGAGAAAAAAGAAGAAGAAAAAAGAGATGCTGATGCTAAGGGAGATTATATCAAAACTCATTGCAATAAAAAAAAAAAACAGAAGTCAAAGCAGAAATAGAGGTTCCTAAGCAAAAGACTCCTTAATTAGGAAATAAGGAAAGAGAATTTTAATTCAAACCATAATTAGGATGCTACTGTAATTATTAAAAATTGAGAACCAATAAATGAAAAGTAGAAAATAAAAAATGAGTTGTAAAATAGTGTTACATAGAAATTTGTAAGTAAAACATGATATTATGGTGTTGTAACCAACTTTTTAAAGAGGGTACATAATAATTTACCAACTATCAACTGTTTCCAATTGGTTCGAATTTAACTAATCCATGTGTTTTTGGATAGGGTATCTTTTGTGGGTAATATAATTTTTAGAGGAAGTTATTTCAGTTTAAAATTTAAAGGCCAAATATTTTAATTCCCTACAAAATTACATTCCCGTAAAAAATATATACTTCATCTATATAGAGTAAAGATGTTTTTTATTTTTTTAAGTAAATATATTAGTATTTGTTTCAAAAAAAAAAGTAAAAATATTATTAAGAAAATAATTCATCTTTTCAAGAAAGATGGAAAAAGATACACCTGAAGAGAGAATTCACAAACTCCATAACAAGGCCGAAATGCTGCAAACGCCGTGCACACCCGCCACCCACTAAAATCACGCGTCACTACTGCCTGCACCACCTCACATAAGCCAGAGAGAGCCGCAACCCTTCACACTGCAGAAGCTAGAGAGTAAAAATTTTGAATCATTTCGTAAATGAAAAAAATTAAAAAAATTATGAATAGCTATAAAAATTTATCTAGTTATTTTTATTGTAGCTATATAGTAGTATTGTGTCACTGTCACATAATTAAAGCCATTAGTTTTCTTTCTCTTCAATCAATCAATATTCTATTTTAAAAGTTAGTATACTTCTAGGGAGTCCGTATTTTGTGTAGAAAATTGTGTCTCACTTGAATTGAGAAAATACAAAATTTGCGTTTCCAATCCTTTCCCCTTAATCAGCAAACATGTGACGTTCTATTATTATTGGCGCGCACACACACACCTGGCGTCCAAAACTAGTGTACCTTTCTCACTGATCACGGAATCAACCAACCTAAACTAATGGATTTTAGCGTTTAATTGCTGCTTTGCTATGCCAGAGAGACTTGTCGACGAAGGAAATAGAAAGAAACGGTGATATTTATTGTACTGGTTCACACCAGAAAGAAACGGTGAACGAAAGTAAAACAATACTCCTACTACATACTAAGGTCATCACTCATCACTTTACTTTCTGTGCCAGGAATATTTGATGGAAGCACTAGCGGTGTTTGAACTCAATATAATGAAGCAACATCAAAAATTGTTGATGCAAATAAAGACATTATTCCACTAAGAAAGAGCAGAATAACTATAATGTCTACCCACCCCATAATTAAATCAAGACCAAGACTAACATTTTGCATGAGCCAAAATCATAAGTATATACAATCAAGAGATTGTCCACCTCAAAATATGTGGCATTCCACATAGACGCCTCATTCAAATCTGCGCTCGCAAGGTCCTTACATAAAAAATGTTGGAGTCGGGGATCGAACCACTCCACTTAAGACAAGCTACTCACTTTAACAATCTGAGCTGTGAACGCAGGCTGTAATGTTTGCGACATCTATTGTACTTAGACCTTTTTAATTTTTTATTTCAAACAAAACCCCTGTTAACTACTAATATATTAATATATTCATTTATTATATAACATAAATGACTTACAATATTAAGACTTATTTTAATATTCAATTAATTCATATTAAAAAGTATGACTTACAATATTAAATAATTTTCTAATTGTCATATTTTAATATTCTAATTGTCAATTGATTCGATCTTTAATATTCAGAGGGAGTACATCGTTATTAACTAATAAAGTTTGACTATTGCTTTTGATACATAATACATGATACATGTTAACTACCTTATACATGGTTTTGGATTAAGATCGACTTGGAAATAAATTTGTTAAGGTTAGTCAACGAAACTTCTTAATAATTTGATTAGACATTTATTTATTTGCAAATTTAATTTCATTTGCAGCTTTAACAGACTATTTAGATATTCATTCATTTGTTTATTTTGACTAATTTCACGGAAAATGTCCATTCAAACCATCATGCATTCATCAGGGCTACTAAACAATCCAGAAATTCTGGAATCAACCGCTCTCATTCCATAGTTGTTAACTGTTCCTAAATTTAAAGACTTACATAACTTCAGTTACTTTTTGGTATAAACTAACATCTGAAATATATTTTCTTTGCACCAGTATGGTCCAAGCTACAAATTAACCAAACACAGTGATCAGCTAGCTCCAGGATAACAGGTCCATATCTAATGACCAATAGTTTTTAAGTAACCCTGAAGAGAGAACAATATGCCAGGTTATGGAACATGACGAGGTTTATTGACTAGATTTTTCTAAGACCAAATTTTTAAGTGAGCTTGAAGAGAGTACAATATGGCAATGAATATGGTCGTTGGAGTTATCCGACAAAGAAATATTGAATAATACCCTTTTATTTTCTCACAAATTCACAGTTGGAGCAGTTCAGTTGGCCGTCAAGAGAGAGAGCGTGGCAATTTTACTGGCGATGCGACGGATAGCGAATGACGACGATTTGGTCAATCAATTGTCATTTGAAATAACTTAAACATGTTTGTGTTCTCATTTACGTATTGTGTCTATTTCATAACATTCTCTTAAATTTGTATTAATTTTTATGGGGTAATGTTCGAACTAATTTTTGGTATAAACCAGGTATTTATTTGATCATGTTCGAAAAAGAAATTTGCTTGACAAAAATTGAGTTAACTGCATTTGCATTTGAAATGAATAACTCAATTCATAGATTTTGTTAATTAAGTGTGTTGCTTCTCTAAAACAATTGGAATGGATGGTAATTAATGTGTAATAAGTCACAATTTTTAAAATTTGATAGACTTTTTTTTGTAACAAAATTCCGGAATCATCTATATTAGACAAAAAAGTTCATATTTATATAATATAAATATAATAGTCAAAATTATAGCAATAACAGATACAATTTGGATAACAATGTCTATTTTAATAGTTATTTAAAAATTTACACTTTTGCATATTTAAATGCCACGAGATAGTAGTATATACATGCATCTGAGTTAGTAAAATTACGAACTTATACATAAAAAAAATTAGTGTTAGTTAAGTTGTTCGGGATAAGGAGAGTCACTTTCTGAGACGGCAATTCATACATGTGTGGGGATCTTGACGGGGACTGCCCCACAGTGGCCCGTGAGTGAAGAGTTTTTCACCGTGGAGACGGGGACGAGAGAGATAATTCTCCCACTATCAACTTGGGGATGGAGATGGGAACAGGGAGCATTCTGCTGTCCGAGTACATTATATGTGTTTTTTAATTAAAAATATTAATAAAAAATAAAAAATGTGCTAACTGTTATGTTTTATTCTTAATTTTTTTTAATATCAATAAATAAAAGGACTAAATTTATATTAAAATATTAACCTATGATTTTTGAGTTTAGCAATTGTATTTTTTCCAATTTATTAGATTTTAATTTACATCTATAGTAAATTCCTGATGATTTTACGAGGTCCCCACAAGGACTATGGGGACGAAGACAGTGAGAAAAACTCTATGTGGAGGAGATTGGGGGAGTACTCCACCGACCCCGCCCACATCATTGTCGTCCCTAATCACCTTCACAAATTTACGCATGTTTGTTCTAATGTTATATGTCCAGCTCGACAAAAGTACAAGTTGAACTTCGCATTAGCGGCAAAAATTCGGTCAGCATCACCATACCTTATCGGATTCAGTTTCACTACACCATCAGAATTCTTCGAACCATGATTTGACTCTGACTATTTAGTAGGTAATGTGATATTTGTATTGCATATCTGTAATCTTTATGTTCAATTCGATATTTAATTGTTCATATTATCTCTAAATTATGTTGTGTCTTGGCAGATATGCTTGACATACTGAATGGAGTTGATGCTTCGTGTGATTATTAGAAAAATAACACCAAATCTATGTTGCAATCGATCGACTTATATATCAGGGTGTGTGAATGCAATGCATGCGTTTTATACAAATTTAACAGTTATATTTAATTAAATTTCCACCATAATCAAATAAGACTCATATTTTTACTAATCATAAACATCGATGATACATATACATAATATTTTAACAAAATAATAATTACAAATTAAATTAAATTAAAAAAAGAGGATGTATATGTACCCGTACCCCGTACTGACACGGATGATACATACTAGTATAGAAACTAAATTGACGTCCTCCGATCCCCTCGAAAAACGTATGTATTTCAAGCTAACCAAATACGCAAATAAGATGACAACCATAACAAGTGTTCAGTGCCATTACATAAGTCTCCAAAAGCAAAAAAATGTTGCACTATGTCATTTGAAAGAAGAACATGAATATCTAACCATATGCTAATCTCTGACCTCACCCTTAAAAGCCAAGTTGAGGTCGCTGTCATCACCATGAACCAAAACGTGCTTTAACAAATGTTTAATGATTGCACCGTAATTTTTTTTTACTAGATTCTAATATCCAAAGGCAAAAATCGTCGCTCTCAGCCTTCAACACGACATTTTGCAAAATAAAGCTAATGACGTTCGCCTCCTCAACCAAAGGTGGATCATCGAGATAACTCCAAGGAAAATTCCAATGCCAAACATGATCATCCAACCTGCCCAAATTAGCGACCCTCACTCGATTGTTGCTGCAACCAACAAATAATATTACAATGATGCTTCCAAATATAGTGATCTTTGTCTAATCCAATGATGCTTCCAAAAATCCACGCCTCGACCATCTCTCAAACTCCTTCTAACACACGCCTCAAACCAACCTTCATAGACACGATCATTACCTAAACAAACAAGATAACTTCACCACAAAGAATCAAGTCTATTACCCGTTGAAATATGACCACACAACAGGCTTGGTAAAGGAGCGCCATATCTATACATAATGCTATCTCTCCAACGAGCAATCCTCGTTAGTCAATAAATTCCATTTGGTAAACAAAGCAATATTGAACAATTCAAGATTTTTGATTCCAAACCCACCGGCATTCTTGGGTTTGCACACCTTATCCCATGACACCCAATACATGCCCATGGTCTCCTCTTTAATACCCCACAAAAAATTCCTTTGAATTTTGATCATTGAATTAATAACCACCTTTGGAGCCTTGTAAAACGTAAAGAAATATAAAGGAATGATAACCGAATTGATAAGAGTTACACGACCGCCAATAGATAATGATCGTCCCTTCCAATAAACAAGCCTTTTGCGGAGCATGTTTAACACCAGCTTCCCGTAGCTTCACGCCTTGGATTGACACCCACTGGAATCCCCAAAAACTTGAACGGTAGAGCTTCCCTACGACAATGAAGAAATGTTGAAGTGACCAAAAAATCCTCCGCCACGTTTATACCAATGAGCTTACTCGTATAGAAATTGAATTTTAATCCTGATACAAGTTCGAAACTTCTAAGAATGGTTTTAATGCTCCAAAGATTTTCCCACGACGCTTTCCCCATCAAAATCATATCGTTGGCAAATTGCAAAATCGAAAACCAAATATTTGTGTCCACCTTATGCTCTTCAAACGACTTGCCTTCTACAACAACCAAAAATAAAAAAGGGGATAGGGGATCCACTTGCCTGAGACCCCCCCTCACCTCAAAGTCGTTTTTGGGACTACCATTCACTAAAACTAGATTTATTCTATGCGCAAATATAGAAACTAATTCACCGAGTCGGGTAGGACCATATTAATAGAAGACATAATTAACTCACTCTCAAGAGCTGAACGTATTTGACCGTACCGTTTTAAGCAATAATGTTGATTTATTGAGTTTTTATATACGTTTTCTTCTTGAACAGACTTGTCGTTTATCTGCAAGGCTTAGCATAACAGACAAATCAGATGTTATTAGGTTGCCTATTTTTTGTGGTCATCCAGGTTCGAGTTCGAGATCTTCATTTTGCATATATGAGTTTGTGAGTAATATCTGTCACTATGTTTGGCAGAACAAAAAATCACGCATTTGAATAGTAATGCGTGATATTTTTATTTCATTTAATATTTAGTTTATTTTTTGAAAATTAAAAATATTTTGATAATTTAATTAATTCATTTGATCATATTACAGATTACCAATTCAATTAAACTAAAACTAATAGTTTAATTAATTAATCTAGTTTGAATAATTCAATTACTTAACTTAAACTAATTGATATACAATAAAACAAAAGTGATATTTTGTATAAATGACATTTGTGCGAATAGTCAGAACTGATGTAATTGTAATTCAAATAAGTAAAGTTAGTTTTAGCTTTGTACATAAAAGGCATGAGGAGGTGTATAGAAATTGTGTAAGGGTGGCACAAAATAGCTAGTGTTTAGGCGCCCAGTGGCAACTTGGTAATATATACCAAGTTTGTAATCAAAAAATATCTGATGAATAATGAGAATAACTGATTTTCCCTTCTCTCGTTTACTTTCGAACTCATCTCTCTCTAGCAACTTTCGACGGTGATCGAAAGAACCACCACCACGAATTCAACAAGATTCCAACAATTGGCCTCAGAGCAAGCGGTTCAGGGCAGAGGTTATGGCGCCACGCAGCAGGAAACACGAACAACGGGCAATTTCCGCTGGCTACTGCGGTGTTCGGCGGAAGCAACTACGAGCGATGGGCGGCTCGGATGAAGGTAGTCTTTAGGTATCAAGGTGTGCTTGAAGTAATCAGAGATGGCGTGACACCATTGGGGTGGCTCCCACGGAAGCACAACGAACAACCTTTTCGTGAACAATCCAAGAAAGATGACAAAGCAATTTTCTTGATTCATCAATGTGTTGATGCGAATGTTTTGGAGAAGATAATTGAATACTTAAACCGCGAAAAGAGGCGTGGGGCGTATTAGCAACTACTTACTCGGTGATAAGCAAGCGAAGAAGATGAAGTTGATGTCACTGCGTTGTCAATTGGGTTTGTTGAAGATGGAAGCAAATGAAACCATAGCACAATTTGTAAGCGAGGTTAGTATCACTAACAAATCAAATGCGTATTGTGGTGAGAAATTTGTAAGTGATGCAATGAAGGTAGAGAAAATTACGATTTGGTGTTACTCCTAGCTTTGATAATGTAGTCTCGTGCAATTGAGCAATCTAAGGATCTAGATAGTTTAAAATTGGAGCAATTGATAGGATCCTTAGAAGCACATGAAATTAAACTAAAAAGTAGAGAAATTGCCAAGAAAGAAGATAAAGAAGGTGATGAGCACAGCATGCGCTCAATCACGAGAAGAAAGGAAATAATGGAGGTGAATCTTGGAAGAACAAGAAGGGTAAAGGAAATGGAATAATAACAAGAATGAGGAGAGACTCAAAGAATGGAAATCGGAAGAAAGGAATTGATAATTACTGGTAAGAAGAAGAAGAAATCCAAGGATGAAATCCGGTGTTATAAGCCATCGAGAAATGGGGCCACTATGCGGATGAGTGTGAGAATCCTAAGGTACCTAGGAAGAAGAATGAAGAAGCACTGGCTAGCACGTGACTACGATGAAGAAACAAAGTGATGCTTATGGCCATCATTGTGATGATAACGGTGATGAAGTGTTAGTAATGGCGATAAAAAATAAAGAAAGCAGGTGAAGAGGAGTGGTGGTATCTAGATACAGCATTTCCAATCATATGGTAGTCACAAAGACCGGTTTTGTGAACTTGATGAAAGCTGTGAAGAGAAGGATAAGGTTTGGTGATGGTAGAGCCGTGATGGCGGAAGGAATTGCAAAGTAGCTATAAGGAGAGAAGATGGTAAGAAGATTTGGTGAGTGATGTCTTTGTATGTACCTCAAATGAAGAGTAATTTGCTTAGCTTGGGGCAATTACTTGAGAAAGGCTACTCAATGAACATGAGTGATGGATTCATGGTAGTAGTGCAGACAGGAAGAAGGAACACTCTTGAAGGCTCCTCGCTTCAAAGAACAGGACCTTCAAAGTAGGTGCCAATATGTTTGAGCAGAAATGTCATGCGCGCAGGACTAGTGAAGAGGCTTGGAAATGGCATAGAAGAATGGGGCATCCGAACTTCAATAGCTTGAAGAATTTGGAGAGAAAGAAGATGGTTAAAGGACTACCTCTAATTGAAATGCCAAGTCGATATGTAGCAGGTGTTGTGAAGGCGGCCAGAAATCATACAATTGAGAAATCTCAACAAGAGCTAAGGCAAAACTTGAAGTAATTCACTCGGATGTGTGTGGACCCTTTGAAGTCAAATCTCATGGAGGTAACTTGTATTTTGTTTCCTTTATTGATGATCTTACTAAAAGATGTGGATTTACTTGTTGCAAAGAAAAAGTGATGTGTTTGCAACATTTAAAGAATTCAAACTGTTGGTCGAAAAGCAAGGTGGTGTGCCTATCAAACAATTGAGAAGCGATGGGGAGGTGAATATACTTCACTTGAATTTGAGAAGTTTTGCAAAGATGAAGGGATTGTACATGAGGTGATAGCTCCATACACACCTCAAAGATAATGAAGCTGCGAGAAAGAAGGAGCAGAACCATACTAAACATGGTAAGATGCATGTTGAGAGAGAAGCACTTACCAAATGAATTTCAGGGAGAAAGTGTTGCTACTGCGGCTCACATTTTGAATAGAAGTCCTACAAAGACACTAGAAGACACTACACCGGAGGAAGCATGGTGTGAGTCAAGCCAAGTGTGAAACATTTCAAGGTATTTGGATCACTAGCTTATAGACATGTGCACAGACAGAATAGAAGAAAGCTTGATGCTAGGTCTCAAGCTATGATATTTGTTGGCTATCATAGCACACAGTGCCTACAAGCTTTATGATCCTTTAAACAAGAAGATAGTGATCAGCAATGATGTGATAATAGATGAGACAAAGGAATGGGGTGGAGTAATGCAAGAGAGAAAGAGACTGAGACTGTGACAGTTGAATTAAATGCAGAGAATGATGCTCCAAACAATGTAGAACCTGCAGAATTGAATGATGACAATGTTGGTGAACCATCTAGAAGACCACAGAGACAAAGGAATATGCCTAATAGATTTCAAGACTATGAGGTATTCCCTGATACAGCCATAAACACAGATGGTGAACTATTGCAGCTAGTCCTCCTTCTTTGAAGCGGAACCAATTTCACTACAAGAAGCATTAGCTAATCCTCATTGGAGGAAAGCTATGGAAGAAGAACGAGTGCAATTCGGAAGAAACGAGAACTTGGGAAATGATGAAGTTACCAAGTGACAAGAAGGCAATTGAAGTGAAATGGGTTTACAAGACTAAGATGAAGCCAAATGGAGAGGTTGCAAAATATAAGGCCAGGCTGGTTGCAAAAGGTTTTCTGCAGAAACCAGGTTTAGACTACAATGAGATTTATGCTCAGTAGCTAGAATTGAAACTATTAGACGATAGTTGCAATTGCTAGCATGAAGAAGTGGAAAATGAGCCAACTTGATGTGAAATCCGCATTCCTCAATGGTCCATTGGAGGAAGAAGTGTATGTAAGGCAAGCACCTAGGTTTGAATTGAAGGGAAAAGAAGATAGGGTAATGAAGTTGAACAAGGCCCTATATGGTTTAAAGCAAGCACCTCGTGCTTGGAATAAGAAGAATTGATGATTTCCTTCAACAACTAAAGTTTGAAAAATGCATGTGAGAACATGGAGTGTACTAAGGAAGGACAATCAAATTTGGTGTTATCATAATTTGTTTGTATGTAGATGATCTCCTTGTCTTTGGTGAAAGTGAACAAGAAATCAAAGCCTTCAAGGAAAAGCTAATGAGTGAATTTGAAATGTCCGATATGGGCAAGCTTGCATACTTCCTAGGAATGGAGTTTGTGACATCTAAAGGTGGCATATTTCTTCACCAAAAGAAGTATGCTCTTGATATCTTGAAGAGGTTTAACATGATGGAATGCAATCTCGCTACAACACCCAGCAGAACCGGTGGAAAATTGACAAATGATGACTACGATAAACTAGTTGACAATACACTATATAGGCGGAGTAATTGGCTCATTGAGATACTTGTGTAACTCAAGACTGATATAGCCTATAGTGTAGGAGTGGTGAGTAGATTCATGGAGAAACCAAACAAAACTCACCTAATTCTTTGCAAAGAGAATTACGAGATACATAAGAGGTACCCTAGAGCGTGGAATTACGTTTCTCGCAATGAATAGAATGTCGATATTGAAATAATTGGATTCATCGATCTTGATTGGAGTGGTGATATGAAGACGAAAAAGCACTTCAGGTTACATATTCATGCTTGATAAAGCTCCTATATCATGGTGTTCAAAAAAAGCAGAATGTTGTGGCTCTATCGAGCTGTGAAGCTGAATATATATCAGCAGCCCTTGGAGCAAGTCAAGCTATGTGGCTTGAGATTTGCTAAGTGAATTGAAGATGAAGAATGACGGACCTATGGTACTAAAGGTAGACAACAAGTCCGCAATTGATTTGGCAAAGCACCCCATAGCTCATGGAAGGAGCAAGCATATTGAAATCAAATATCACTTTCTTCGTGATCAAGTCAACAAGGACAAGCTGAAGATAGAATATTGCAAATCTGCAGAGCAAGCTGCAGACATGCTCACAAAACCTTTGAAGCCGAGGAAGCTTGAAGAAATGAAGAACATAATTGGCATGTGTAGCTTAGGTGATTTGAATTAAGGGGGTGTGATGTAATTGTAATTCAAATAAGTAAAGTTAGTTTTAGCTTTGTACATAAAAGGCATGAGGAGGTGTATAGAAATTGTGTAAGGGTGGCACAAAATAGCTAGTGTTTAGGCGCCCAGTGGCAACTTGGTAATATATACCAAGTTTGTAATCAAAAAATATACAGTGAATAACAGAATAACTGATTTTCCCTTCTCTCGTTTACTTTCGAACTCATCTCTCTCTAGCAACTTTCGACGGTGATCGAAAGAACCACCACCACGAATTCAACAAGATTCCAACAAGAACTACACTTATTTAGGGTGATTTTTCATAAAAATACACCATATATGCCTGTGAGTGATTGAAACGGGGAGAGATTGGATGTCTTTAAGGCGAGAAAGACACTCATACATTTAATTCTTTGTGTCTATCTCTCTCCTCAAATTTTTTCTCTCTTATCTTATACAATTTTCTCTCTCACCATTTTCCTGTCAAAATAAGCCAAAATGCACCTACATACTCAAGTCAGTTAATTTTTTTCGATTGAAAATGATGTCGCACTGCCATAGTTTTTGTTTCGTAATAAAAATGATTTCCCAATATAAAATGAAAAATTGATTTGTAATGGAAACTTATTTAAAAAGAGAAGTGCTAAATCTAACAAAATAGTATTTAAATGCAAAATTTCTTAAAGATAAAATATGCGGTTGTCAACACTTTCTTTTGGATTGTCCAAAAAAACACTTTTTTTTTGGCAATCTTTATTACAGCGAAAAAAACTATGGACTACTGGTATTATTAACCAATCATAAGTACCTATCGGAATAATTTCACAAATAAAATACTCATGAGATTTATCATTTCCCTTTTAAGAAAGGAATGCGTGGAGAGAGATTATCGTAGTAGTATTTTTTTTTATCATTATTTACTACTTATGAAGTGTTTTAACGTTTTCAAGGAAAGACTAATCCACAGACGTGTTTAGGATTAAATTTTGCACCAACGCTAATTTTGTCTACTGCAAAAATCGAACTCAAAAACACCGGATCAACCTGTGTCCTAGAGTAGATTGTGGCTAATATTAAAAACAAATAATGTGGTATATATTATAAAATGTATTTAATTAGTGCTCCAAACTACAAGACACATGGAGCCAGCAAACATTACAAGAAAGTTAGCTAGCATGCATAGTAAAATACAAGAACCGCACATATACTATAACTATTCTTTTTTTTTTTTGACAGCTACACATATAGTATCATATTCTTCTTCCATAAGAGGCAACTTCATTAATTAAGAAATATATCTTCAATTTCATGAAACTTATTCTTCGACCTGGGTCGAATGTAAAGTTATAGCAGAAATTCTTTACTTGATAACTAGATACAGTGCACGTGTATGTTTGTATATGTCATGTGTGTTCACAGATTATGAACATCAACATCTCATGTTCAACTCCTTCTCCCGTAATACCAACCAAGAGCGTTGACACACATAATAAAATAATATAGTAATAATATTTATAAAATATTATCACTTTAATTATTATGTTTTAATTTAGGTTTGGTTAAACACGTTAGCGGCCCTCGGACGCAAGTTGTGATCACATACATGCATGTTAATAGCGGTGTTTGGATTTTTAATTAGTATAATGAGTTTAATTTGTATACACGTACAATGTACTATATGTTTTACGACCACCACCAATAACAATCAGGGCCGGCCCTGAACATAGGCCAAGGGTGCGACCGCCTAGGGCCCAGGCCACGTTTGTAGGGGCCCAAAAAAAATTATACTAAGCCTAAAATTTTATACTAAGCCTAAATTTTATATTTCCTAGGTGCTATTGTTATATGTTTCTGTTTGTTTTCTACTTGGATATTTGATTTATTTTAAGATGTTGCCAAAAAAACATTTATCTGGTAGTAAAAAACGAAAAAGAAAACGAAATGAAAAGTTAATAAAATCACAACAAGGAGCTCTTGATAAATTTGTTTTTAAAAATGTAGATACCCAAGAAAATTTGGATAACAATGATGAAGGATATTCTAGTTGAAAAGGGGCTTACTAGAGAAAGAAATCTTAACTTTTCCTTAGATAAATATTTTAGGTATTTTTCATATATATAAGCATTATTCAAGAAAATTAATCAGTGGCCTGTGAGATTAGTGATTGGAAATGGTTAGTTTATTGCAATTATGTTGACAATTTTTTTAAAAATCTTCTAGTAACTTGAGTTTCCTAGCAAATGAGGGCTTAAATCTTATGACTTTCAGAGAAAATAGAAGTTTTTGATAATTTGTAAAACCATTATTATGTATTAAGGCTTATTATGTTAAATGAAATAATTTTTTTGTCTTTTATTTAAATTTTGTCAAATTAAAAAATAGTAATGTAAGGGGCCCTTTTCTCACAATTTGCCCAAGACCCATAAAATGTCAAGAACGAGACTGATAACAATTCATGAAGTGACTGATTATCAATTAACCAACTAGTAGTTACCAATTGAACAACTTTTTATGATATGTCGACCTGTAATTAGTAGTTAGTATAAAATATTTATACACCTATTGCATATATAAATTAAATTATAAATATAATAATCAATTATCAAAAATTGATTCCAACATGCATAAACTAGAAACAGTAGCTTTCACGTTTGTTACTCCCTTAATATATACTCTATCTATCTCACAATTAAGGGCGGATCTACTCTATATTGAGGAGTGTACTTACCACCCCCCCCCCTCAAAAAATATAAATCTCTCACAAATTTTATATATGCTAATTAGTTTGACTTTTTTGAATTTTAAATTTTGTAAATAAACCTTTAATTTATTTTTTGAATGTAACTATATGTTTTACTTGATCTCTATAAAAATATATAAAAGAAAAAAAATACGCTAGAGCTCCTTTTAAGTTATTTATTTGTAACAAGTTGGTTCTTTAAGTTTTTTTTGTAACAACTTAATCCTTTAAGTTATCTAATGCGTTCGTCATTGACCTTTTTCGAATTTTTGTTCCAAAAACGCCTAAGTGGTGTTAATGTTGCTGAGGTGGCTTAACGGTTGCTGATGTGCCTTAAAATATAATTATTAATTTGTAACAAGTTGGTTCTTTAAGTTTTTTTTGTAACAACTTAATCCTTTAAGTTATCTAATGCGTTCGTCATTGACCTTTTTCGAATTTTTGTTCCAAAAACGCCTAAGTGGTGTTAATGTTGCTGAGGTGGCTTAACGGTTGCTGATGTGCCTTAAAATATAATTATTAATTTAAAGCGACGTCACTTAAATTTAATAATTATATTTTTTAGTTAGTTTTTTATTTAAAAAAAACAACAACAACACTCTCTCATCCCCTCTAATCTCTCTTCCAGCAAAGTCCTTCATCAGCCTCTCCTCCTCGCAACTTTCTCTCTCACAATTGCAGCAAACAACAAATATGAAATAATACGAGAAAAACGAATCTGATATATGTGCGATAAAATCAAATCAAAATATGGCCAACAAGAACAAAATATGAATGAAAAACAAATTGGAATCTGGCACAACTAATGTGGTTTCTGGGAAAAAACAAATTGAAATCTAAGATCTGGAAAACGAATTGACAAATTTGGGTTTCTGTTGTGCGAAAAGTAGTTGTGCAAGTGTACACAATCGCAACAAGTAATATACTGATAAGTAGAGTTCGTCTCCACAGGGATTGGTATTAATTTTAGAGTTTAAAAAGGAATTACACTTAGAGAAACAAGTAGCAAATAGTTTGAGTAACAAAGTTTCAGTTGAATAAGGATTTTAAAAGTAACAAGCTAACAGTGGGTTAAAATATGAGAGAAATAAGTTGGATTGCTTTCACTACGTAAATTCCCAGAAACAAGACGCTATAACGTCACACGCTATAGCGTTAAGCGCTGTTGCAATTATTTTGTGCTTTTCAGGTCACTAGCGCTGTGGTTTCATTACAAGATGCCTATGTCTAGGTTCTAAATAAGTTCACCCTGTATATTCAAGATCCCATGACTTAAGCTTTATAAACTATTGCAACTTCTATGTCTAGAGGAAGCAAAAGTTGGCTAAATGTCTTTAACCAACCTTCTCGTTTATATTAACCCTTGAGTTCTTTCTATGGTTCATGTCTGAATCCACAGAAGTTCTTGCTTTACGTGGCCAAATATAAAACAAGATTGAAAGAATTATAACACAAGGATTAAAACACAAAACATGAGAAATTATATACGTAATATTAAAGGTTCATTACAAGCTTATAGCAACCCAACTCAAAGAGTTTAGCTCATGTTGAGCATCATCAAAATAACACGAATACAAATACTTGCATTACCGTAGGTAAGAAGGAAAATACAAGTGCAAAAGATACAAGCTTGAAGTCTCCTAATCATCCACGCAAAGATGGTACATCATCAGCCTTACACCATGAGAAATACAGAAAAATTACAAAAGAAAGAAAATTGCAAAAAGCTTCAAAAGTGTATCAATGGAGAAGAAGAAATGTCACGTTCTCTCTCTCTACCAATACTCTCTCTTACTCTGAAAATCCTAAGGTATATGGGAAAGAAATCAGCATCTCTAGTATATCTAGCATGAGGTACAAAACTTCTCCAAAAGTCAAGAAAGGTGATGTTTGCTTTTTCACCAACTCCACTATTCCTTTACTCATGCAATGACAAGTGTCCACACAAATCCAATAAAATCCGCACATGTCAGCAAGCACAGTGGACACAAGATATGGAACATGGATTAATGAGCTTGGCGCCAAAATTGCACTTTTACTTTAGATGCTCGGTGATCGCCTTCTTGACGCTATGGCGTTAGGCTATTTATAGCGCTAAACACCGCACTACTTCACAAAATACATCAAAACAATCACAAGGGCACCAAACGTGCCAATTTCATAGCAAAGCAGTGTTTAGCCTTTCCTCACCTAATATAAACAGAAATGCAATAAATACTATACTAATATTACTTGAGAACTTACTTAATTTAATGATTAGAGGCATAAATAACTCATATAAATATGAGTTATCACACCCCCAAACTTAAACCATTGCTTGTCCTCAAGTAATGACACTTGCAAAGACAAAACAAACTGAAACTTATTCACAAACACAAGACCTGATCAGCAATTCACTTCTAAGCATACTCATTCAAATATTTTCTCAATGGGCTAACAATTCAGATTCACACTCACACCAACACACCAATGCATTTTACTCAACTTCTAAGCTTATTACTGCTCAATAGTGTGTGTGTGATCTCTGACTCATCTCAATTCCTAGCTAGATTCAGATTTCTCTTAGCCTTGGGAAGAGTGGCCTTCTTTTGGTGAAATCAAGAACTTTTTCAAAACAGTGACTAGATTAACATTTTTACACAGAAATGGGGGAGTTTCAACATGACAAAGGGTTTAACTAGGCATTTCAAGTCTATGGCCAGTGCTCCTAACTTATTGAAACCGAACAACTCACGCTTATAGCGTTTGGCGCTATAAGCGCTTTGAACACCGATATGATTTATTTACTAGTCATGGCCCCCTCATTACTCGGCTCCACGGCAATTTTATATATATATATATATATATATATATATATATATTTATTTTTATTTTTTAACATGAGGCTTTGCCTCTTTGCCTTTTGGGACAACCGAGCTCTTATTTTGGGAAACTCTGACTTTACAACGTATTTACACCGAACTTCTAAGTCACCGACCACCCTAAGACCTTCGTGTACTAACCTTTATATAGCCTAAACACCCCCAAACTTTGCTTCAAAACTCTTCAAGGTTTTTATTCAAGATTTGATTCCACCTTAGTTAACCGGGACTAACCTAAGCATCGAGATAGTCCTAGGCTAACTAAGTTTTTCTTAACACAGAGATTTTTATGTGTGGGAGCAATAATAAACAAAGATTTTTTTCTAAAAGCATGGCTCTCTTACTCACTCACACATCATCATTAAAATTAGCCCAAAGAGAATATGCATTCAATGATTAAACTTAAAAATGAAACACATGAAACAGATCATTGATAACTTTAGGCCCTCCCCATTAACAAAAGTGAGCAAAGTGTCCTCACCGCTGCTCTTAAAGAACTAGGAGAAGCCTAAGACAAAAAGAGAAACAAGATAAAACAAGTCTTTAAACATTTGTGAAGCGCAAGACAGACGCTATAGCGCTTCACAACTTATTGGAACATACAGCAAAATTAAAAACTACTACAGCAGAATGTTAAAATCATTTCTTTATTAGACCAGACCTGGTCCTTGAACTGACACGAGTAGGCTGAGGAGGCTTTGCGGCCTTTTTCTTCTTCTTCTTCTCTTCCTTTTGGCCTTGATCAGCGCTTATAGCATCGACGCTATATAAGCGCTTCCACTAGGGCTTCCTTTTCTTTAGCGGCCTTCATCTCTCGCTAACTTGCTAGCGAACGACTTCTTGATCGATACCTCCTTTTCGACTTAGCGTGCTTTCGCCGCACACTTTCTTGATCCTCTTCCTCAATCACGTGAAGCTTTGCTCACGGGCTCCTTACCGCGGATACATATGTTGGCCTTTTCTTCGCCACGTGCTTCTCCTTCGAATCACGACTTGGTGTGCCGGATGGCACTGGGCCCTGCACTACCTTCCTTGGAGGTTTTGTCACCATGGCCCGAGCATCTTCTTCGTAACCCGCAACAATATTAACCTTTGATTGAGGGCTCCTTTGGGCTCTTTGCTTAAGCCTAGGAGATTTTGTTGTACTTGACATGATGATGATGGACTTTTCGAGCTGCGCAGCGCTATAGCATCGACGCTATTTATAGCGCCAGCGATTTTTCAAATGAGGAATTTGGGGATTCGAGTTTGTTGTGGTGATGCGGTGGTGGACTTGGTTCTTTTCTTGCTATGGGAGATTGGGACAGGTGGTTCTGGGTTGTCTTTGGCTCATTTAGATTTGGTGGTTCTTTGTGTAGGTGGGGTGATGCTTCTTTTCTTTGGGATGGGTGGAGGATGGTTCTTTGCAGATTGGGGTGTTTCAGAACGATCGATCTTGGTACAGTGGTGAAGGTATTTGTGGTGAAGGTGGTCTAATGGGGCTAGGTGTGGGATCAGCAGCAATTCCTCAAATTCTTCACTCTCGATCCTTCCTCCTTTTCCGCCTCTCCTCACCGTGATTTCCCCTCACTTTCGTAATCCTCTCTCTTCAGAGTCATTTACTTCCTTCATCACCTCCTTGTCTCTTCTTCATCATCTTCACTTAGTTCTTCCAAATCTTGAGTGTTTAAGGATTCTTCTTTGCTCACCTTTGTTTTCTTTTTAGCAGGACTCCTTCCCCTTCTTCAAGCGCGGGGCTCCTTGGTCTCTTTTGAGTGCCTCATCGAGGCCTTTTACTTACCCTTTCTTCTTGCCGAGGTGGCTCCTTCACACCTTCTTCCTCAATTAACCACTGGAAACACACGGGGTTCCAATAATTCCTTTCCCGACAACTTCTCCATTACAGCTTTTTCCCACTCAAACTTTGCCTTCACAAACTTGCACCTGAGGCTTGTTGGTTCTTTTTCAAGCGATTAAGCGCTATAGCATCAGACGCTATATAGCGCTAGCACTTCTTTGTGCAGGCTTGAACACGGCGAGGATATCTCCTTGAGGAGTTCTCCTCTCATCACAATTTCAATTTCAACCTCACTGCTTACACAACTCAAGGTAATTAAACATGGAAAGTAAAGATTACCATCGGTCTTGACCGCTTTTCTCAATCTCCTTGCAATGATCTTGCCTACATCAATGCTCTCCCTTCCAAAATAGCATCCAAAGACTATTAAACTGTCCTTCTCCACATTGGTTGTGTGGGAAGTAGGCATGAGTGAATGCCTGATAAAAGTAAACCACATGGCAGCCTCATCCACCAGAAATGCTTTCTTCACTTTAAATTCAGATCCAAACCTTTCCCACGTAGCTTCCTCCACACAGATCCTCTTCTTGACCTCCTCCATTTCGTCACAGCCCCATGTATCAAGCTTTTTCTCCAATGCTTTCCCAGAATAACCTAGCTTGAAGTGTTCATTAATGGCACTTGGACTGAAGTCAACCATTTCACCCCTAACCATGGAATAGGTTTGGGGCTTTCCCCCTTTTGGAGGAGGAATACCTTTGTAAAACTCTCTTACCAGAGGCACCACAAATTCCCCTCTGTGCTTGATGAATTTCTGCCACCCTAGCGCTATAACGAAGAGAGCGTGAACACATCGGGGGCTTTTTCTGCTTTAAAACCCCTTCTGCGATGAAATTCATCTTCCAGTAACGCGCAGGATCGTCTTTTGGGTCTATGGCTCTAGAGGAACTGGGTTCTGAGGTCTTGGTCTTTCTCTGGGGTTTTTCAATTGAATGTTTCTTCACCATTTTGAGCTTTTTGAAGAGATGAAAGTGATTTGTGAATTTTCTGAACAGGAATGTGAGATCGGTTGAAGAGAGAAAAGGAAAGAAGTTATGGCTGGATGGGGGCTAGGGAAGAAGAAGAAGAATCAACGGTTAGAAGGAAAGAAAGATAGGGGAGTGGTTGAGTGAGAGGTTATTGGGAATTGAATGAGGTGACCGTTGTTGATGGGGCGAGAGGATGAAGTGATTGGGGCATATCTGCACATGGGCGCATAGAAGCGCAGCAGTTGAAATGTACAGAGCGCGCGTGCCACGTCATTATAACCGTCCCATACTTTGAAATAACAATGTTTCTTCCTGCCAGCTACCACCTCTTGACGCTATAGCGTCAACTTCACACTATGGTTCTTCAATTTTCCAAATTCCTCAACACAAAAATTCTCCTCCTGCACAATAAAAACAAAAATAACAGAAATGTTAATTAAAATCTTGGGGTGCCTCCCAAGAGCGCTTGTTTTAAGAGTCTTCAGCCTGACTTTTTCATTTGATGTTAGGGATCTTGAAGATCAATTGAGGTCTTGTCCTCATCACAAGTGTCACCATGGTATCTTTGTTTTACTCTCTCGCCCATTCACCTTGAAAGTGGTGTTGGTTGCTTGATCATATAAATCACACGGCACCATGAGGATAAACCTTGACTAATTTAAAAGGGCGGACCACGGATTTGAGCTTGCCAGAAACAATTTTAATCTTGAATTGAAGAGAAGCACTACCCCCCCTTCAATCACTCTGCATTCGGATCTTCTTATCATGCCACACTTTGGTTTTCTCTTTGTAAATGCATTTGAACTTTCATAGGCAAAGCATGCCTAATCTCATCAAGTTCATTTAATTGCAGCGAGACCTAGCCTTACTGGGCCCTATCAAAATCAAAGTTGAGCTTTTTATGGCCCAATGAGCTTTGTGTTCCAATTCAATAGGGAGGTGGCAAGCTTTCCCAAACACAAGTCTATAGGGAGACATTCCCAAAGGTGTCTTGAAGGCTGTCCTGTAAGCCCATAACGCATCATCCAAATGGATTGACCAGTCCTTTCTTGAAGGTCCCACCATCTTTTCAAGCATCCTCTTGATCTCTCTATTGGACAATTCAGCTTGCCCATTTGTTTGTGGGTGGTATGCAGTGACAATTTTATGCCTCACTCCATATTTTCCCAATAGAGACTCAATCAACTTGTTACAGAAGTGAGAACCCTCATCACCGATAATTGCTCTTGGCGTACCATATCCGGTGAATATGCTCTTCTTGAAGGAACTTGCCGATTGACTTGGCATCATTGTTGGGAGAGCCACGGCTTCAACCCATTTGGAAACATAATCCTGACCACCGGTATGTACAAATTCCCATGAGAAGGAGGAAAGGGACCCATGAAATCCATGCCCCATACATCAAAGAGTTCAATCTCTAAGATGTTGGTTAAAGGCATTTCATGCTTGTTTGAAATGTTCCTAGCCCCTCGACACCTTGCATGACTCTTTACCAATTCCCGAGCATCCTTGAATAATGTAGGCCAATAATACCCACATTGCAAAAGCACCTTTGCGGTATTTCTAGTTCCTCCAAAGTGTCCACCACATGGTGAAGCATGACAATGCTCTAACACTTGAGGTTGTTCTTCTTCTGCAAGGCACCTTCTTATCACTTGATCTTGGCACTTCTTGTAGAGAAAAGGTTCATCCCAATAATAATCCTTTACTACATGGAAAAACCTTTTTCTCTGTTGATAATTCGAGATCTGCGAGCACACACCGCTTACCAGTTATTCACAATGTCAAGAAACCACGGAGTATCTTCGGACGCTATATAGCGTCTAGCGTTATAGCGGAAGAACCGCTATAGCGTTACACTTTTGCATGAATATCGTCAACAATTTCTCATCTGGGAAGATTTCTCTGATTTCACCCTGTAATGTACCTGCACCTTCAAGCCTAGATAAATGGTCAGCAACCTGGTTCTCCACCCCCTTCTTATCACGAATTTCCAAGTCAAATTCTTGGAGGAGGAGAACCCATCTTATTAGCCTTGGTTTTGCATCTTTCTTAGAGATCAAGTACTTGATGGCGAGTGGTGCGTAAAAACAATTACTTTTGTGCCCACCAAGTACGATCCGAATTTATCAAATGCAAAACCACGACCAATAGCTCTTTTTTCTCGTGATGTTGTAATTTAAGCGTGTTTCTACAAGTGTTTTGCTTGCATAATATATAGAATGAAAGATTTTGTCATACCTTTGACCAAGCACAACTCCCACAACATAGTCACTTGCATCACACATCAGCCCAAAAGGTTTACTCCAATCAGGAGTGACAATAACAGTGCGATGACTAATCTTTGTCTTTAATTTTCGAAATGCCTGCAGAGCAGCTTCATCAAAATTGAATGTGATGTCATGTTGAAGGAGTTGACATAGAGGCTTTGAGATCTTTGAGAAGTCTTTAATGAATCTCCTATAGAAACCAGCATGCCCAAGGAAACTTCTTATACCTTTGACACTTGAGGGGGGTGGCAATTTTTCAATAACTTCAATCTTGGCCCTATCCACCTCTAAGCCTTTCTTGGAGATCCTATGCCCTAGTACAATTCCTTCTTGCACCATGAAGTGACATTTCTCCCAATTAAGCACAAGATTTGTTTCTTCACACCTTATCGATTATCTCTTCCAAGTTGTCCAAACACTACAAAACTATCCCCAAACACAGAGAAGTCATCCATAAAAACCTCCATAGATTTTTCAATGAAGTCGAGAGAATATGGACATCATACATCTCTCGGAAAGTTGGGGGCATTACACATCCAAAGGGCATTCTTCTAAAAGCAAATGTGCCATAAGGACATGTGAATGTGGTCTTTTCTTTGGTCTTGAAACTATTGCTATTTGATTATAGCCGAGTAGCCATCAAGAAAGCAAGTAATAGAGTCCTTACACCAAGATACATCCAACATTTGGTCAATAAAAGGGAGAGGAAAGTGGTCTTTCTTTGTGGCTTTGTTCAATTTCCTATAGTCCATGCAGATTCTCCAACCAGTCACTGTTCTTGTGGGAATTAACTCATTTTTGTCATTTGTGATCACACGGTGACACCACCTTTCTGGGAACACACCGCATGGGGGCTCACCCATGCACCTTCGTCGGAAATAGGATATACAATCCTCGCATCTAACCACTTGAGGATTTCCTTCTTCACCACTTCCTTCATTATGGGATTAAGCCTTCTTTGTCCTTCAATGCTATGTTTAGCATTTTCTTCCAACACAATCTTGTGCATGCAGATTGTAGGACTTATCCCATGTATATCAGACATTTGCCAACCTATTGCCTTCTTGTGTCTTTTCAGAGTTGCAATGAGCTCCACCTCTTGGTTTTGATCCAAACTAGCAGAAATAATGACAGGTAGAGTCTCATTTTCCCCCAAATATGCATACTTCAGATGCTTGGGTAATTCTTTCAACTCTAGGTCAGGTGGTTGAATAATAGAAGGCACACTCTTCTTGAGGTTTGAGTTTTCTTGCTCTAGTGACTCATATCTCCTAGCCCAAACCTCATTCACAGCTTGTTTTTCTATTGGAACCTCCTCTTCTTCCAACAATTCATGTTCCTCAGTATTGTTAAGCACCTTTCCCAAATGGTTGTTAGTTTTCTGAAAATGTTTCTGCACCACTTGGTCAAGAGAAACCACAAAGGAACACTCTTCAGTATTGACATCTAGAAGCTTTAATGCATTCAAAACATTGATCTTAACTTCTTGATCATTGACTCTCATTGTCAATTCCCCCTTTTGTACATCAATGAGTGTCTTCCCTGTAGCCAAAAAGGGTCTACCTAAAATGATAGGTACCTCAGCATCTGCTTCAAAATCTAGAATAACAAAGTCAACAGGAAAAACAAATTTATCTACTTTAATTAATACATCCTCCAGTATTACCTCAGGATAGGCAAGTGACCTATCAGCTAACTGGAGGCTTACAGAAGTAGGTCTGGCAGTTCCTATACCCAATTGTGTGTAAATGGACTTGGGCATTAAGTTAATACTTGCCCCCAAGTCACATAAAACACGACGAATAAAAATTTCCAATGGAAGCAGGTATTGTGAAACTACCGGGTGGTCCTTTAATTTTCTCGGGAGTTTATTTTGCATCAACATGTCTGCATTCCCGATCATTGCCACAGATTTCAAATTCTCCCAACCTTCTTTTCTTTGTCAAAACATCTTTCATAAATTTGGCATAGTTGGGCATTTGTTGTAATGCCTCAACTAGAGGAACATTAATGTGCAATTGTTTTAACACCTCAAGGAATTTATTAAATTGTTTGTCCTCATGTGCCTTTTTAACCTTTGAGGGTAAGGGGGGGGATATCCGTGCACCAATTTAGGTTCAGTGTTCTTTGCATTTGACGCTATAGCGTCAGTGCTAGAACGTCTGGAAAATTTTTTCATTTCAAAGAACACTTGACTCTAAATTCTTGGGTGCGATGAGTTACCTCTTTACCACTTTACGGTGGTTATTGCTTTCACATGCTCCTTGCACGGTGCATGAGTTGAAGAAAGGTTCGATGAGTAGATGGTAATCCACCATTTCGCTTTTGCGTGAGAAGCGGATGCAATCTGTCCCACTTGATTCTCCGAGTTTTAATTGATGCTTCATGAGTCTGCATTGTTGTTTTACAATCACTGATGAATGACCTTAGCAGAGACTCCATTGAATTATCCATAGCAGGAGCGGGGAACATTTCTGTCTTGGAGGTTGTTGTTGTTGTTGCCTTGGAAAACCTGGGGGAATAGCAGGAGCATTTGTGCTTGTGTTAGCATTATTTCCTCCCCCCCACCTGAAGTTAGGATGGTTCCTCCAACCAGGGTTGTATGTATTGGAATAAGGGTTGTTACCCTTGTTGTAACCCACATAGTTGATGTAAGGTGGTTTGTTGTACATTCTTCATACGAGATGAGCCCTCCACAAAGATACACAATTGGCTTCTCCGGTGGAGCTTGTTCATTCTTTGCTGCAGATTGACCTTTCAGCGGTATTATAGCATCGACGCTATAGCGTTGGCGATATTCAACTCCTTTATCATGTTTGTTAGAGTGGCCACTGGCCGAGAGAGCGAAACCTCACTCACTTCATGAACCCCACTACTTTCCTTGTAGAATTCAGCCTTTCGAAAGAGGCCATGAAGAAGCTGGTAATGGCAATGTGCTCTACATGAGCTCACAAGCGTCATTATATGATGAGTTCGTAATTACACCTCCGGATGAGGCATCCAACATGGACCTAGTAGGTGCCTCTAGCCCATTATAAAAGTCTCCATTTGAATTACTATAGGAATTCCATGATGTGGACATTTCCTAAGCAACTCCTTCCACCTTTCCCAAGCCTCATGTAATGATTCACCCTCTTTTTGCTTGAAGGATGTGATGTCATTCCTCATCCTTGCATTTTTGTTTGGTGGGAAATACTTCTCCGAAACTTCTTTGTCATATCTTCCCAAGTTGTGATGTAATTGGACTCCAAGGAGTTCAACCAAGCTTTTGTTCTGTCTTTTTAAAGAATAAAGGAACAGTTTGACTGAAAGCATCCTCACTCACCCCCAGGATAATGAAATTATCGCACACTTCAAGGAAGTTTCTCGGATGAGCAAAAGGATCTTCGAGAAGAACCTCCAAATTGTCCGATTGTTTGGAGCATTTGGAACATCATAGGCTTGAACTCAAAGTGAGTAGCGATCCACCACAGCCTAGTGATGCTTGTTTCCATGGAATGTGGATCAAACACAAAGATAATCTCTCATTGCTCTGTCTCTCGTCATTCACCATTTGATCAGTCCTTGATTAATGAATCTGTCTGCACTAAAGTATTCATTATCAACTTGATATGGGTAAAAGGACCTTGCCTTCCACCTCTTGGCATTCTTCCTCCTATTTGTGAGGAGTTCTTTCCCAATTGTGCCTCTACCGGTCTACTGAGAGTGTTCGACATAGTTGGTCCGAGTTGGTGTAACCTTTGTTGGCGTCTTAACCTTCTGAATCTTCTCTCTGGTTCAGGATCAAACTCAAAAGTGGGTGGTTCTGATCTGGGCATACGCTATAACGTCAAACGCTATAGCACTTCCTGTAACACACCACAGAAAATTGCCAAGGTAAAACCTCCCTAAGGTTGTAATAATTTCTAAACAATAAAAATTAAATGCAATCCCTAACACGGCGCTAAAAAACTTGTTGTCAGGCGAAAAGTAGTTGTGCAAGTGTACACAATCGCAACAAGTAATATCTTGATAAGTAGAGTTCGTCTCCACGAGGATTGGTATTAATTTTAGAGTTTAAAAAGGAATTACACTTAGAGAAACAAGTAGCAAATAGTTTGAGTAACAAAGTTTCAGTTGAATAAGGATTTTAAAAGTAACAAGCTAACAGTGGGTTAAAATATGAGAGAAATAAATTGGATTGCTTTCACTACGTAAATTCCCAGAAACAAGACGCTATAACGTCACACGCTATAGCGTTAAGCGCTGTTGCAATTATTTTGTGCTTTTCAGTCACTAGCGCCAGGGTTTCATTACAAGATGTCTATGTCTAGTTTCTAAATAAGTTCACCCCTGTATATTCAAGATCCCACAGCTTAAGCTTTATAAACTATTGCAACTTCTATGTCTAGAGGAAGCAAAAGTTGGCTAAATGTCTTTAACCAACCTTCTCGTTTATATTAACCCTTGAGTTCTTTCTATGGTTCATGTCTGAATCCACAGAAGTTCTTGCTTTACGTGGCCAAATATAAAACAAGATTGAAAGAATTATAACACAAGGATTAAAACACAAAACGTGAGAAATTATATACGTAATATTAAAGGTTCATTACAAGCTTATAGCAACCCAACTCAAAGAGTTTAGCTCATGTTGAGCATCATCAAAATAACACGAATACAAATACTTGCATTACCGTAGGTAAGAAGGAAAATACAAGTGCAAAAGATACAAGCTTGAAGTCTCCTAATCATCCACGCAAAGATGGTACATCATCAGCCTTACACCATGAGAAATACAGAAAAATTACAAAAGAAAGAAAATTGCAAAAAGCTTCAAAAGTGTATCAATGGAGAAGAAGAAATGTCACGTTCTCTCTCTCTACCAATACTCTCTCTTACTCTGAAAATCCTAAGGTATATGGGAAAGAAATCAGCATCTCTAGTATATCTAGCATGAGGTACAAAACTTCTCCAAAAGTCAAGAAAGGTGATGTTTGTTTTTTCACCAACTCCACTATTCCTTTACTCATGCAATGACAAGTGTCCACACAAATCCAATAAAATCCGCACATGTCAGCAAGCACAGTGGACACAAGATATGGAACATGGATTAATGAGCTTGGCGCCAAAATTGCACTTTTACTTTAGATGCTCAGCTGATCTGCCTTCTTGACGCTATAGCGTTAGACGCTATAGCGCTAAACACTGCACTACTTCACAAAATACATCAAAACAATCACAAGGGCACCAAACGTGCCAATTTCATAGCAAAGCAGTGTTTAGCCTTTCCTCACCTAATATAAACAGAAATGCAATAAATACTATACTAATATTACTTAAGAACTTACTTAATTTAATGATTAGAGGCATAAATAACTCATATAAATATGAGTTATCAGTTTCTAGAACAACCAGTTAGAGTTTATCCCCAAATTCGCATTAGAGACACATCAGCCACTTAAAAGACAAGTCAACGTTTGTAATGGAAAATCGAAAAAGGATTAACGGTGTAAACGTTTTAGACTTAAAGGGTTAAGTTGATACAAAAAAAAATTAAACGACCAACTTGTTATAAAATAATAACTTAAAGTACTTCTAATGTAATTTTGCCTATATAAAAAGATTTACTAAAGTTTGTGAAACATGTCAAACTATAGTATCTAAAATTTTAAGAATTTTTTTTCAACAGTATCAATAAAAGATTATTTATAAAACTTTAAAATTTAATTTGACCAATATTATAAACTTTAACGACTACTTACTATTTTTATATCAGAGGATAGGAGAAGCTTAGAGACAAAACTTACTATTTTTGACGCATGTTTGGTATCAAGTTCATCTGGACGTCAATTCCAATTTAATGTATGTTGGAGACACGACACTCAAGATATTTTTTAAATTTTAATATATAATGACACCGTCTTACATATTTAGTTATTTACAATTCAAAATAACTACAGTCGAATAGTGTTTTTATTTTTTATAAGCATAGTCTAATAGTGTGTTTGAAAATGCATAGATAATAATATAATCACATGATTTCTTTGAAACTACTAACTGCAACTTTGGTTTGGCATGGGTTTGGTAAAAATAAAATAAGATAAAAGAGAAGATATTAGATGTGAGAGAGATGAACACAAAATAGTGAAGACATGATGACTTCTTTTTAAGGTTTTTTTTTTTTTTTAATAAAATCAAACAGGTACTAACATCATCAATACTCTACTATCTATTTTCAAAGAAAGTAGATAGCTGTAATTGAATTAAGACTAGATAGGTTTCTGTTCTTTTTAGTTGTAGACTAGCTAGGACGTTGATGGAAATTTTGGAATCAATTCTTATAACGTGATGTGTTTTTGTTGTGTCATGTCATGCATGCTTTTGTTATTCAGATATTTGAAGATTGTAATTTCATTTTTTGTTGGCTTACATTTTTTTTAATGATGTATGGTAATATTAAGTTTTTTTTTCTGAACTGTGTTTTAATTTTTTTAATTTAATATATATTAAAATAAATATATCTAATTAAAATTAATTTTAGAAATTATTATTGTTAATTCTAAATTAATTAGATAAACAATGAGTAAAAAAAATGTACGCTATATAGACATATAAAATAACTGTATTTATTTAATTAGTATGAGTTTACAAAAGATTTAAAATGTGATTATTCTAGATTTTTGACACTAGTAAAAAGGTTTTTTGTGACACGTTGTTGTACAAACTACACGGTAGTATTATACGGTCTCTAAAAGGTCATTTTTTTAAAAATATAATAATTCATGAAAAAATGGATTATAACATAGTTAAAAACTCATTTGTGATACTAGTAAAAATATTTTTTCTGACACCTTATTGTACACATTACATATATTAAAAAAAAATTGTAACTCCTATTTTAAAACTCAACGCGATAGTATTATCCGTCGTCTCTAATGTCATAATTTTTTTAAGAAAAAATAACTCATGAAACAAAATGATTTGTATTATACGTCGTCTCTAATGTCATAATTTGTAACTCCTATTTATATGTTTCTAAAAAATTGTTTAAAAGTGTTCTAGTTTGGTATTTTTAGCTACATCCGTTCCCCCCCCCCCCTCCATTTTTTTTATAAGCCCCTTTTTTCCCCCTGATTCTAGGCATATGTACACGATTTGCAATTGCCACGTAAAAAAAATCCATCAAATCAAATAATCATATGAAAAAGTATCAAAAAATATATGGCTGGGACTAAAAAAATGGCTGGGTTGAATTTAAATAAAAAATAAAAACAACTTAACTAATTAATTAAATAATAAAATAATACATGTGGAGGTAGTGATGGACAGTTGGGAATATTGTTAAATATTGGTGTAATTTTTAATCAATAAATATATTTTTATAGAATCTCAAACTAATATATATATATATATATATATATATATATATATATATATATATATATATATATATATATATATATATATATAATCTTACAAAGTTGTAATTTTAGTTTAAAAAATTTCTAATATATATATATATATATATATATATATATATATATATATATATATATATAATCTTAAAGTTGTAATTTTAGTTTAAAATTTCAACTGTGAACAGAAGCCTTGTATTATAGAAATAAATTTTTCAAAATTTAAGTTTATAACATAATATACATTTTTTCGATTAAATAAGGCAACATAAATATAAATGGAATATAAAAAATACACATGTTAAAGATGAAGAATTAAATTGAAATAATTATTATCTAAACTAAAAATAAATTTGGTTAAATAAAAATGAAGATAATTTTTTTTCACTTTAAATTATATACTCTAAATTAATTTTTACTTTGATATTAAGTATGGTTATTAGTATTTTTATTGTCTATTTAATCAAAATTTTGAATATCAGATTTAATTTTAGTCAGAACTAGTTTGGAAATTTCACACACAAAAATAATTCAGATCCAACCTGTCCAAATAACCGGGATTAGTAAAAAAAACTAAAAATCACTTTTTAGGCAAAAGTATCAAAGAAAATTTCGTGTTACATCGACTCGCTTTTAATTAAAATCAATTCTCATCACCACAAAACCAAACACAAGTGAAATAGTAGTACATCATAATTATACGAGAAGTTTTAAATATATGTAAAAAAGTTTTCAAAAAATTCAAAATTGTATAGAAAATTACGCTTTTGGACTAACCTATTATACTCCTCCGTTCCTAATCTTTGGTCCTTTCAAGCTTTTATTTTTGTTCCAAAACAATGTCACTTTTAGAAGACCAATGTACATTAATGTACATTAATGGTACATTAATTTGTGTGTAACAAGTCAAAAGTATTAAAGATTAGGAACGAAGTATCATTTTCGAATTATTCTGACTTGCTTGACTTTCACGCTAAGTTGATTGTTAATGAATTGAGTTGATCAAGAATGAATTTTCAAGTATGCTCTCATCTCTAATGTAGTTGTTGACAAAGAGCTACATGAACATTTTCGGTCAATAATGCTTTCCATTATTTTCACTATTTTCAACAATGACCACGTCCATGACAACCCATCACGTACGTTAGATTGTGTGTTGTTATTAAGAAAAAATGAGAGAGACGAATGTTAAATAGTTTAGATCTATCATTGGGACGTTTGGAGAGTTTCCAATAAATTTCCCAATAGTTTTTACGTGTTAAAGTTTTCTCCCTTCTCTTTTAAGTTTTAACCAATAGGTGCAGTCTTACATAAGGATAATGCCATTAGAGGAAATCCAATTTCAATCTTGTTTTTTCTTCTTTGTTTTGACTGGAATTTCAATCTTCTTATTTATGTGAATTATTGAAAGACTATGTTTTGGTTTCGAGGTGTTTGACATGCTCCGATGTCTAAAAGAAATGAGTCCTAAATAATCCAAAGTTCAGTTAAAAGATAAGTAAAATCTTATTCCAATTTGTTCCATCGTTAGAGATTACATTCGAATACTAACTGAGTCTATCTTTTAAGATGGAGTGCATTAATCATTTGCACTCAAACTTGGAGTTGAATTATTAAGAGACTAGGTGCATATGTGAAGATGCATATTTATTATAAACTAGTAGCATATACCCGTGCATACGCACGGGTGCCGTCATGTTGTTTTTATAAATGAACTTAGTATTTAAATAGTCTGAACAATACATTACCCCGTGAAAATAAAAACAAATTTAAAGTGAATAAAAAAAAGAGTTTCAAATAGAAGATAGAAATGAGTTTCAAACAAATTTAAAGTGAATATCTCGTGTTTTTAAAAAAGAGTTTCAGAATAGATAAGATCAATAAGAAATAATTATCGTGTTTTTTTATAATGAGTTTCAAATGTTTTTAGAAAGTTTATTTAAAAACAATCATTTAGCGACCAGCGAAAAATCCGGAAAGGATTCTTCAAGTTCGAAAGGAAGCCGCCACCAAATTTTAGTTTATCGGAAAATCCCTTTATGTTTTGTTTTTTATATATGCGTGGGAATGTATTAGCACCCCACGACATCCTTTTTTTATATTATATTTTAATTTTATCCCTTTTTTTTATATAGAAAAAGGTGAAATTATCCCATTTTTTTATATATCAATATTGTTATCTCGTGTTTTTATATAGCATTGCGATTAACCCCGTATTTTTTTATATATTCTTCTGAAAAAGGTTTGTTATTAGTGTTTTTTTTTATGTATGAGTCCTTGAGATGGTGCTTAGATCTCTCATAGTTTAAATTGATTATTTGAGTTGATTAAAAGATTATAGTTTTTAGATAGAAATAGATAGATGTGAGGTGATGGTTTTCAATAAGAAATAAGTATCCCGTGTTTTTTATATATCGGTGACAGGTTTTATTATTCGTTTTTTAGGTATTAATCGATTTAAGTAGTCATTAAGTCTTCTAGGAAAAGTGATTTATTTATTTACTTATAAGTTTTTAGGGGTTGCATGACTCATTGGTCCTAGGATGATGACTAACCTGGTTGTACAACCGACTTAGTCTTTTATTTGATTTTTGAAGAAATAAACTAATTTGTGCATAAAAATAAAATAAAAGACAAAAACCGATAATTAATAAAGATTAGGATAAAAAAAAAATAAATAAATAACTATATACATAAATAGATATGAATAGATATATACATAAACAATAAATAAATAAATAGATTATATTATAAATAAATGATAAATAAATATGTACATAAAAATAAACAAAATAAATACAAAACTAACCTGGATTCGACGAGTGCGAGGCGAACCGAAAGCGTAACCGCTTTATTTTGACCCCAAGACTGCTAGAACCACTTTGAGAATCGGAAAGCCGACTCAAAACGTCCAAATGATCAAAGACGGACTTTTAGTGAAATGGGCCGCTCTCGCTTTGACCCAAAAGATCACTTAACCCGCCAATGTTCTCCACCTTTTGACTTGGACAAACACTTCTTTTATAATCCAAACTCCACACTATCCTTTTCATGTTTATCCGATGTGGGACTATTTTAGTAGCTCAACCACAACGTTGGCATCATTGGACAAATATTGAACCATTATCCTTATTTTTGTCAATTCTGTAACATCAATGAGCAACGAACTACCATGCTTGCAAGCAATCAATTCTTTTGAAAATAAATGCATATGCTCCTTCATATAGCTTCTAAAACAACTTGATTGAAGATAACAACCAGCGACTTCATTTGCTTTGTCGAGATTTAATTTTATCCTATTGCATCTTGAAGCTTCGAAAGATGATCAAGCTTGGAGAGAAGATGATCAACATACACTATCTTTGCTACTCAATTGAACCATTCAACTCACGCAAACCCATGGCCCATTTCGTCAACCAACTGATTCCAGTGTTGGTTCAATGCAATTAAGTCATCATAAGATTTTTGTCTTCCTTTTAAGTCTTTAACTTTTTTTCAAGCTCTTGTAAAACTAGTTCTTTGATGTGCATTTGTTGATCAAGCTGCTGATTCTGGAGTTGTAAGACGCCTGCATCAGTGGTGTTGTTGTTGGGAGAAGGGTTTGTTGCGTTTACCATTGTGAGCCGGCAAATAACGGTTAGCCTTTTTATATTTTTGGTATTTTTTGGCTTATCAATTTTGTATTTTTGGATACTTTGGAGTCTTGGACATTATTCAATAAAAGAGAAGACGGACAAAATTGGGGTATAACAATCATCAATGACAAATATTAATCCCGTGTTTTTTATATATCTTTGCAGTTTTCCCTTGTTTTTTTATATATCAGTGCAATTATCTCGTAGTTTTAATTGGTTATTTTAGTTGATTAATAGATTATAGTAGATGGTAAAAGTTAGATAGTAAATTATCAATAAGAAATATTTCTTTAATATTAATTAGTAGTTTAAATAGCGATTAAGCCTTCTTATTTTTTTAGATAGTAGGTTTATAATAGTTTTCAAAAATTATAATTATCAATTGCAAATATTAATCTCGTGTTTTTTTTGTATACTACTGCAGCTATCCCTTTTTTTTTAAATATCAGTGTAGTTATCTCGTAGTTTCAATTGATTATTTTAGTGATTAGTATATTATAGTAGATAATAAAAGGGAGATAGTAGATTATTAATAAGAAATATTTATTTTAAATAGTCAGTAAGTTTTCTTATTTTTTACATAGTAGGTTTATATAGTAGTCTTCAATTTTTTAATTATCAATACAAATATTAATCCTATGTTTTTTTATATATCAATACAGTTATCTCGTGTTTTTTTATTTATCATTGCAGTTATCTTGTAGTTTCGATTAATTATTTTAGTTGATTAGTAGATTATAGTAGATAGTAAAATATAGATAGTAGATTAGTAGATTATAGCAGATAGTAAAAGATAGATAGTAGATGATCAATAAGAAATATTTATGTCGTGTTTTTTATATATCAGTGACAATTATTTGTCTTTTTTTAGGTATTAATCTTTAAATAGTCATTAAGCCTTCTTATTTTTTTAAATAGTAGGTTTATAGTAGTCTTCAAAAATTAAAATTATTAGTGGCAAATATTAATGCAGTGTTTTTTATATATATCACTGCAGTTATCTTGTGTTTTTTAATATTTCGGTGCAGTTATCTCGTAATTCCAATTGATTATTTTAGTTGATTAGTAGATTATAGTGGATGGTAGAAGTTAGATAGTAAATTATCAATAAGAAACAATTTTTAATATTAATTAGTAGTTCAAATAGCCATTAAGTCTTCTTGTATTTTTAGATAGTAGGTTTATAATAATGTTAAAAAATTATAATTATCAATGAAAAATATTAATCTCGTGTTTTTTATATATCACTGCAGTTATCCCGTGTTTTTTATATATAAGTGCAGTTATCTCGTAGTTTCAAGTGATTATTTTAGTTGAATAGTATATTATAGTAGATTATCAATAAGAAATATTTATTTTAAATATTCATCAGTAATTTAAATAGTCATTAAATCTTCTTATTTTTTACATAGTAGGTTTATAGTAGTATTCAAAAAATTAAATTATCAATGACAAATATTAATCTTGTGTTTTTTTTTATATATCAGTGCAGTTATCCCGTGTTTTTTATTTATTATTGCACTTATCTCGTAGTTTCAGTTAATTATTTTAGTTGATTAGTAGATAGTAAAATATAGATAGTAGATTATCAATAAGAGGTGATAGTAGATTAACAGTAAGAGTGTAAATAGATTTCACAGAGAAAATAGAAGATATTTTAGTAGAGTAATTTAAGTAGAGTAGTGTTTGTATCAATTTAGAAATTTAGTTTTAAAAAGTTAAGTGAAGTGAAAGAAAATAGAAGAATTGTTTGTGTAAAAATATAAAGTAAAGTAAAAAGAAAAAAATGAAAAAAGAGAGTGTAGGAGAAAAGTGAAAAAGAGGAAAGAGAGTGTAAGAAGAAAGAGAAAAAAGAAAGAAAAAGAATGTAAGAGAAAAGTAAAAAGGAGGAAAGAACGTGTAAGAAGAAATAGAAAAAAGGAAGAAAGAGAGTGTAAGAAGAAAAAGAAAGAGAGGGTAATAATATTTTTATCCCTAAATTGAATATGTGTCTTGTTAATAAATAGATATTAGATAGATTAGATTTTATAGTAACAATTATTTACAGCTACCTACAAAAAGGTATTAGTACCATGATTGTACAAAAAAAAAAAGGTGCTGCCATAGATGAATGCTGTCCCTTTTCATATCTTTCTGAACAGGAAATATAGGGCCAAAGTGAATTAAATTGGCTCCTTTTTTTTTGTCACCTTTCTCCCTGTATTGACAATTTGATACTTCGTTACTGTTTACTATTATTATCTGACACGGTTAAATTGGAATTTCATTCTAGAATGTCTCTACTCGAGAGTAATAAGAATGAAAACTTGGATATTGGTCATTATTTTCCCAGCAGTGAATGTCAGTACTCCAACAGATTTTAGATAAATAGTAATGTCATTGACCATGCAAGCCTTCACATGGCATAACTTTTTTTTTTTTTTTTGACAAAGGCATAACTTCTCTTTATAAAACATGATTTTTTTTTTAAAAAAAAATCGGGTATTCATCTTGCACCACCGGAGAGATTAATCATTCAATTCAAATCAAATAAGATATCTATATCTAATCTAATATAATACATTAATGAATCTACTCCTTGCTAACTAATCATAAACAAACAATCCCATTGGTCCACACGTAAAAAAATAAATCTACTTGTCCTGACTAATCTAACCCAGCTTTGTTTTTCATCCTTTCTTGTGTTCTTTGATTTATTTATTTTTTGTGACAGCAATCTAGCTAATTCGTTTTTGATCATTTATTCTCTTCTTCTCTTCTTTTTCTTTTTGTGACAGTTCTAATTGGAGGAAAATGATGAATACAATTGTGTATTGGATCTGGGTTCGTGTGTGTTGGTTCGTTCTTTCTTTCATCTCTTCATGATTACTACCCCCGAATTTCCTCCAACTTCATGTCCAAGATGAATCAAATTTTGATTTAGATTTTTTTCACCGTCCCAGTTTGTGATCTCACTATATTAAATGCTCTTAGCAAATAAGTATTGTGTAAATTCATGAAATTTACCATCTTTTACTCGAAGATCATCTATGTGTTATGGATTTGATTTAGAATATTTGAATTGTGTTGCATTGAACTTTCTTCTATTGTTACATCTTGATCTTTTTAGTTTCCTTGATCTCACTGTATAAATAAGTTTGATTTTATTAATTCTGCCTTTGGATTATTATATTACATGTATAGAGTTGTTTTAATTTGACTATGTATTTGCAGTTCTCTCTTTTTCTTCTATAGATTTTTTTATATTGGATTATTATATTATATTTGTTGCAGGGTGGAGTTTTGAAATTGGTTATGAGCTTGCATAAATGTGGTAAGTTGATACCATAGTAAGAGTGGTAGTAGATACCACATGAGTCAATACGTTAACAATGAAGTCAACAAAAAGTATTTTGATACCACATTCATTCCAATGGAAACAAATTGTGGTAAGATGTCCTGTAATGTAATCTTACAATCAAACTAAATTGATTCATTAGCATATTCCAATTCTAATAATATTGTTAATGATACCCTAATATTTTTCAAGAATGTTTTCATTACTTGTGCAATATATTTGGAATAGACATTTAATACACCAAATCTCAATAATAACACTATGGAACGATTACTTATTTTATGTGAAACATGACTAATTAATGATACAAATATCAATTATCATTTATGAATATCAACCAATCAACTAAAATTAACGAATGCATCATATATATATATATATATATAGAGAGAGAGAGAGAGAGAGAGAGAGAGAGAGAGAGAGAGAGAGAGAGAGAGAGAGAGAGAGAGAGAGATAAAACTGCACTTAATTTCATTTATATAGTAGGAGACTGAAAAAGCTAGACATGATCTTTATCTTTATCTTTGTCTTATTTGAATGCACACCAAATTTTCTCTGAATTGAAATTAAGAAAGGCTTATTTACTTAGAATGTTAGGATTTTGTCAGATTCAAAGTTGGCAATTGTTATCAAACTTAACCTTAATTAGTATTTAAAAATTTGAACTAAAATTTTCAATTCTACTTGCACTCCGTTGGGAAGGAGAAGGGGGGAAAAAATCCCATTGCGCTCAATTTGGGCATAGGGACGAAGACCCTACTTTCTGCTCTAAGTACGTTACATAAATACTCTTAATTTATATTATATATAAATTGTTATTCTTTTCATGCATATTTTTAAATAAAGAGAGCTCACTTTTATGTTTTTATTCTTTATTTTATATTTTAAATAATAATAAAAACAATTTATATATTTTTATGTTGAAATATTAATTTTTTTTAGTCACCTTTTTATATCCCTAATTTATGTTTTTGATAAATTTTAATGATTTGTTAGGGTCCTCGGAACACCTACGGGAATCTCTGATGACGAAGAAGAAGATGCGAATTCTCTGATTTTTTGATATATATATATATATATTTAAAAATTCTAAATTTTTAAAATATATTTGAAACATTAAGCAGTTTTACATACATTTTAATATATATTTTTTAAAAATATTTTTTTAAATAAAGATGATGTATACTCATACGAACTAGTTAACTATGTTACAATGTGAAACCAAACAGACACAAAAAATTATCCTCTCATTTCTCCCTCTTGGACAAAAGCACAAACAGTTTGTGTTTGTCTTCAAATGAGATGAGATGATAGCAAAACACAATCTCACAAGAAGTCGTAATCTAGATTCGATCTTTAAAAAACAAGATTCTCTTTCACTCACTTCGGGTAACTTAACAGTTCAGACTAGTTAAAAAAAATAGTGTGAGATATGGGAAGCAAATACCCGAACCCGATTACACCATCGGAAACCCAAATCGGATGGATCGGAATCGGCGTAATGGGCGGCGTCATGGCCTCTCGTCTCCTCACCGCCGGCTACACTCTCTCCTTCTACGCTCGCAATCCATCTCACCCTAACTCTCTCTCCCTTCAATCTCAAGGCGCTAAACTCGTCGATTCACCATCTCAACTCGCTCACTCATCCGACGTCGTTTTCTCCATGTTAGGTCACCCTTCAGACGTCAGATCTATCGTCCTCAACGACGTCGTTTCCTCCCTTCTCCCTAACTCCGTCACCGTCGACACCACTAGTTCTCATCCAACTCTTGCAAAGGAAATCTCCGCTGCCGCTCGATCCAAATCCGCCTGGTCAATCGACGCTCCTGTCTCCGGTGGCGACATCGGCGCAAGAGACGGAAAACTCGCGATCTTCGCCGCCGGAGAAGAATCGGTAGTAGAATGGCTACAACCGTTGTTTAAAATCCTTGGAAAAGCAACCTATATGGGACCCGCAGGGTGTGGACAGAGTTGCAAAATAGCGAATCAGATAACAATTGGAGCCAATTTGATTGGATTAAGCGAAGGGTTAGTTTTCGCTAAGCGAAGTGGACTTGATTTGGAGAAATTCGTTGATGCAATTAGAAACGGTGCTGCGGGTTCAAAGGCATTGGAGTTGTTTGGAGAGAGAATGATAAAGAAAGATTTTCGACCTGGTGGTTATGCTGAGTATCAGGTGAAGGATTTGGGAATGGGTGTTGATTTTGTGGAAGGTGATGATGATAAGGCTGTTGTATTGCCTGGTGCTTCATTGGCTAAACAGTTGTTTTCTAGTATGGTGGCTAATGGTGATGGGAAACTTGGTGGTCAAGGTATTATCTCTGTTATTGATAGGATTAATGGAAATTAAAGTTAAACTTTGTGTTATGTCATGTATTGTATAGTAATAAATTAACTAATTTGGAGTTTAATTTTTATGCTTTCTGATTTAATAACATTGTGTGTTCATTGCTGATGTTAAATTTACTGGTGCCAAATTTATGTACTGCTTTATAAACTATGCTGCGTTTGCTGATGAAACTGAGTCGATACCTTACTCGAACCCGGGTTAGTTGGTAGTACTCCTATGGAATACGTCCTTCGGAGTCTAAGTCTGGTGTGGTACTTGCAAACGACACTCTGATGCCTAAATGGTAAAGAGAATAAATGTGTACCAGCTGCTGCAGTGGTTGAGTTGGTATTTATAGGCGTTAGGTGTGCCTGAGGCACTTCCAGGACAGAGGTGAAGTGGTTTACGAGCGTTGGATGATTGGATCCAGATATGCGATCTCAGCCGTTGTTGATTGCAGTGCACAGATTGCTAACAAAACGAGAGAGCGCTGTTTGGATGATTGGGCTATTGCTGGCCCAAATTCGGACTTGGCTCAGTCCGGAATAGAAACAAACTATATTATAATAAGCCCTACTGAAACCAGATTATGCAGCATGAGGGTTTCGATGTTCAGAAAAATTAGTCATGCGCTCACAAACGGAGTGTTTCATTAGTGCTACACGCCTACACCCAAAAACATCTTGCCTTGATGCTCCATAAATCACAATTATCTTACAAATCAAATGTGTGCAGTAAGCACAAATGCACATGTATCATATCACACACACAAAAGTTACTCGTACATGAACTGGTGGTTAAATGAGGTATCAAAGGAACAAAATAGTGACAAGTAGAGTAGTACATAAAGCAAAAATAAACCAGTTTATGCAGCAAAACCAATGCGACTTGGATATTTACAAGTTGGATGTTACTTTTACCACACCCCCTCCTACTCCAAACACACCCCCTCACCCTACACATTTACCAAACTAACCCCACTTACAATTCTATTTCCCTCTCTATCCCTCTCCCTCTTCTTCTCCAACACCCAAAAACACTCCCTCTCCAACACCCAAACCTCCCCTCTCTCCACTCCAAAACCCACCCATCCTCACCTTCATCATTCACTCCCATTCAACTACCCATCATTGGCAACTATTCAAGTAATAACCCTACCAAACATTTTTCATTTTGGTTCTGTTTTGAGTTTTATACGCCATTTTTTTTCTCGCAAACGCTCGGTTCGAGCAGTCGTTCGAACATGTTCGCATCTGCGTGTTCGAACAAGTGTAAAGCGGGGTGTGAAATTTGCTTTGTTCGAGCGACCTCATTCGAACATGTTCGCATGAAGCCGTTCGAGCAGCGTATGACAAAGAATCGATAAGTTCGCAGCTTCATCTTGAGTTTTTTGGTTAAATGGATGAAAATGAGGTGCATCCGGAGCAGATGAGTTGTCAATTGTAGAAATTTGAGATGTCAATCGTCGCGATTGACATCTCAACTGACGTCGTTGAATCTCAAGACTTTACTAGTTCCTTCCAAACTGATACGGTAAGAATGAATTAGTTGTTTTAATTTTAGCTAACTATTCAAATTATGTAACTGACACATGGTAATTGAATTTCAGTTATTTCCTACTCGTGAGGAGCTTCTGACTTGGGTGCGTGCGGTTGGAAAATCTCTTGGGATTGTGATTGTTATAGGAAGATCTGACACCGGACGACGATCAGGTAAACAATACTGCATGTTGATTTGTGATAAAGCTGGATCATATAAGACAAATGTTGAGGAAGACACAAACACTAGAAAATGTTGTTGTCCCTTCGCATGAAAGGAAATTTATTAAGAAGCTTGGAGGATGGATTTTGAGGGTTATGAATGGAACTCATAACCATGGGATGGTTACTTATCATGATGGACGTCCGCATACATTGGTAGGTTAAGTTCAGAAGAGAAGGAACTAGTGGCTAGAATGACTAGGAATCATACTCGGCCTAAATTGATCCTTAATGAGTGAAATTGATGAAATCGATGATAACTATACGGTTGTGAAACAAATATACAACCGTCGCCAAAGGCAAGCGATCATTTATGCGTGAGGTAGGATCGAGCTCCAACAACTCATGTTTTATTTGCAACGCGATAATTATGTTTCTTGGACTCGACTTGCAGAATGAACTACGGTTGTGAAAGACATCTTTTGGGCCCATCCAGATTTTATTGAGCTTCTAAACACGTTCCCAATTGTTTTGTTGATTGATTCCACATATAAAACCAACAGAATGCAGTATCCGTTGGTTGAGATCGTTAGTGTGACCTCAACCGAGAAGACTTACTCTCTTTGCATTTGCTTATGTCAATTGGGAGAGGATGAATATATTTGCATGGGTTCTTGAGAAATTGAGGGTTTATTTAGGAAAGCAGGATGAACTTACGCAAGTCATACTTCTTGTGAGACACAGGTATGATGAAAAGCTCTTACTTTGACACGGCTCCTGTTCTTTACAATCGAATCCTATTATTACTGAGATGTTGCGATTATGGATGTATTTAATACATACATCGTAGGGATGCCGACATACATGCGTCCTATGTTGAAAAAATTGTTAATGTGGTTGGTGATGGTAATCTGTTGATTCGGTGTATTGCAAAGATTTGGAAGGGTGAGGAGGCTTGCGATCGATCGAAGCGATCGATGGAGGAGCTTAACCAATACAATGACTTCTACACTGATTGTATGGTGGTATTGGTAAGGTCACATTTTTGATGAAGTCGTTGTTGAGGGCACATCATGGGAACAATGTTGAAGATAATTGGATGACTATACAGGATATGAGGTATCGATCGAGAATAAGTACAAAGTTGTCCCGAGTTGTTGGTCACCTAATTGTTGTTACACAATTTTTCCCTTCAATGTTGCGCCATTCGAAGTGCCCGACGATTCAACATCCTATTGGTACGAGAACACAAACACTTTTATGCAGGTAAAGTGTATTCTATTTAGATTCGGTGTAGTCATTCCAAAACATTACATAACATTATGTTTTTTGTTGTCTTTTGAAGATCTTTATGAAGCTCGGAAGTCCAATGCCCTGCCGGATTTGATGTGGATGACTAATAGGGCACCCATGCAAAGGGTTGGGACTCGCTTTTTATTAGCCGCATGCAAAAGTGGAAGTGTTTTCTCATACAATCACAACCCCCATCCCCTTCCTTGTGTAAATTTAAGTAAGAGATCACGATGGTAGTCAATGTTAAGTTAGATTTATAATTTTGGTACACAACTTTATATATGACTATTAGTAGGAAACTTTTGAAATGAAAAAACTCATTTTCGTTTCGGTTTTTAAGTTTACGTCAGATAACATTGGTTCGAATGATACCATTCGAACTCCTGTTCGAACGCTACCCTTCGAACATGTTCGAATAAAGCCATTCGAGGCACCAATAACACACCCTCACACCAACAGTTGGCAGTATTCCTTAACACGCATGAGTTCATTCGAACAACAAAAATTCCTTAACACGGACAAGGTCGTTCGAACAGTCACTTAAACCACGTTGCACGAGCGTCCCACGCGAGACCATTTTTGGAAAAAAAATGTTTGGAGACGTGCGATGAGTAAACGGGGGTGTGGGAAAAGTAAAAGCCTACAAGTTTCAACCCTGTGACTACAAGTTTCAACCCTGTGACTAGAATTTACTTCAATTAGTACCGCAGTTTATTCTATAATAATGTGAGAGGAAAAGGTATCAGAAGGAATGATGACTAATCAAAGCTCACCCATGTTCATTCTACATCTCTTTTGGGCGTGACTTTTTGCTGGAATCACTAGTTTTCACCCCAAGGATAACTTATGATGATGTGACCACGACAAGGAAGCCAGCTCATTCACCCCCAAGGGTAATTTATGATGATGTGACTACAACTGACAAAAGAGTTGAATGGAGCAATGAAGAGAAGCTGGAAATTCTCTTTTAGGAGTTTAACATTCAAAACAAATAAAGAGTCAATTTGGTACTTAAAAATGAAGTTATCCCACTTAATGTTCTAGTCGTTTGAGTTGGACTCTTCAGGCTTAACAATTGGTATTTTTATTGAGAGTTAGACTACTGAAATTGCTATCTATATGCTTGATTAATGTACTCCACTCAATACTGATAGGTAAGTGAAACCGTCCAAATAAAAGAAAAGGACTATCATTGGGTTAGTGTCGATAGTGCAAAAGCAGTTGTGGACGTTGACTCTTAAAGGGAGTGGCAATGTTAGGAGTCTCACATTGAGTAAATAAGAAAACTCTTTGATATTTAAGTCATGAACTCTCCCACATAATTGACTAGTCTTTTGGGTTGGACTTATTATCATTCTCTCAAACTTTAACACAAAATATGATTTGACTTGTGCTTTAAGTAGAGAGGAATATATCAATATTGCATGATGTGATATATCGAGATATGATTTAACCTAGTCAAATAATCAAAACTCAACATCTTGATTGATGAGTATGACAAGTTTAAAATGTTGGAGCAAGAATCCATGAAGAAATGCTCCCAAATCATTTGGAAAATTGTATTCAAATCAGGAACAAGTGAGAAAGAGCATTAGAAAACCTACCTAAAATTGGGACACTGGAAATCACAGCCATCTAGAAAAGCAAAAGATCTTTTTGTTTTATCCTTTATCAAGAGTAAACGTACATATATCAAAGGATTTTTTTTTGTACCACCCTTTATCTCTCGCACCCCCATAAATACCGTTTTGGACAAAAATGCCCCCAATATAAATGAAATTTTCTGAAATACCTTTAAATTTGGTAAATCCGGATGAGGGTATTTGAGATTCCCGGATTTACCAAAAACACGGGTAAATCCGGTTCAGGAATTGTAAACCGAATTTACATGGGTTTTTGGTAAATCCGAGAATCTCAAATACCCCCATCCGGATTTACCAAATTTAAAGGTATTTCCGGAAAAAAAAATTAAAAAAAAAATTATTAAAAAAGAAGATTAACATTAATTGAAACAACATTCTACATCCAGAAACGAAATGAAAACACGACAAAAACTACTGAGACGATGGATTGAAACGACGAAGGACCTTAGCAACAGTCCTTCTGGTTTCGACAAACAACTGCAAATGACTCCGCATCTGGATCGTTAAAAGTGTCGGCAAAATTTAGATCGTTTATAAGTGTCGGCAATATGTAGACCGTATTTGATATTTTATATATTTGACGTATTTTAGATCGTATTTAGACGTATCTTTATTCGTATAACGCAACGTGTTCGTATCGTATTTTAAATCGTAACACGCGTGCGTATCCTTTGAATTTTTTTTTTTTTTAAAAAAAAAGAGATTTCCGGATTTGTCTCATACGTAGTTAAATCCGGTTCACAAAATATGAACCGGATTTACCTACATATGAGGTAAATTCGAAAATCCCCACGAAACGCCCCCTTTCCAAATTTATGAACCGGATTTACCAAAAAACGAGGTAAATCCGGATTTTTTTTTGTTTTTTATTTTTTTAATAAAAAAGTTGAGAGGCATTTCTGAGTTTTTTTTTAAAATGATAGTAGATAAATGCAACAAACCTTTCCCTTCAAATATTTTTACCCTTAACTCAACTATCATATACAAACCAGGTGAGTCATCCCATGCACCACATCATATATAGGATGTAGACACTCTCCAGTATTGGACGGTTCTAGTAAAAGAGAGATAAATACATAGATTAAAATATTATTATTTAATATACGTGTCTATCTCTCTCCTATTAGAATCATCCAATAAATGGAGACGATTTTCAGCCATACATGGGATAACTTGTAAATTTCTCATTTCTTCTACCCCTAACATCCCTCTCCCATCCCCAACCCGTATTTGCCACCCCAAATTTTTGTGGGACTCACATGATTTCATGGGATTCGTGATGAAAATAATAAGACCTATTTGATTTTTAGTCAATAGAAAGAAGAATATTTTAGAAATAGAGTGTTAGGCTTACCAAAAAAAATTGTGTTATCGACAATGAGACTCTGTTTGGCAAAAAGTAGCGGATAAACTAGCTTATATCGGATGAGGTAGCTGATAGAGGATGATGTAGCGGATTGAATTAAAAGTGTTTGGTAAAACTAGCGGTTGAAGTAGCTTATTAAATATAAAATTATGTAAATAAACATAAGTAATTAATGCTTAAAAAGGAGAGAGAAATTCATTTAATGGTGGATAAATGAGTAATTTAATTAAAGTAGTAAGGGTAAAATTGAGAGAAAAAATGAAACGCTATAAACTATAAGCTATAAGCTCAAACGCTACTTCAAGTAGCGTTTCAAAAAATACTATAAGCCACTGAAAAAACGCTAAAAGCTGGTATTGCCAAACACCTACAACTAGCGGATCCGCTATAAGCTAGCAGATCGACTTTGCCAAACAGAGTCTGATGCTATTTCAAATGATTAGAGATGAATTCCATTTCACTATTTGTTACAAAAGGAATCCATGTAATATTATATTGTTCTTGAAGTATCTCTTCATATTTTTACAGTAATAATTTCTTGTTAAATTTTTACAATCATTTCCTATTAAAAAACAAGAGTTTAAGTATATTCTTATTGTTATTCTACCACTTTATGTTTGGGGAAATAATGATGTGAAAAAATTACTTTTTTTTTCCAAGAAATTTACATGTTTGGCTTGTAACTTGCAAGTTGTGTATAAATATGAGGAAAAAGATTGTCAACCTTGAACATTTGGGACCTTTAGTGTATTTTAAAAGAGAGAATGATAACTAAAATAGTAGCTAGTATGTGATGAGAGAAAATGACGAGTTAAGAGAGAGAGAGAGAGAAAGTCGCGATTACCAAATATTCAAGGTAGACAAATCTTCCACATATGAACGAAGATAGATTGTCTAAAATATGAGGAAATAGATTCTCAACCTTGAGCATTTGGTACCTCTGGTAACACCACGCCACTCATTTCATGCTTGGGGAGCTATGGTATTGTTCGTACCAGCTTCTCTTGTGCTTCTATGCTCACGTTTTTTCTTATTTTTTATTGTTATGGTCAAGATGGTACTGATTTTATTAAGGGTGTTTTTTTATTACCCCCACATATCCTCTTATACCCCCACAATAAAGTGAAACCCTAAAATACCCTTGATAAAACATATTTTTTTTTAAATTTTTTTGCACCAATCGTATATATGTTTTTTAAACATATATACGACCATAAATTATTGGCCATCGTATATACACCGCCAAGGCGTATATACGATTGATGTGGGGGTTGGCCAATCGTATATACGCCTAGGGGGTGTATATACGATGGCTTATGACATAGGGTCGTATATACACCCCCCAGGTGTATATACGATTGGTCTTAATTTTAAAAAAAAAATACGTTTTTTTAAGTCAAATAAAAATTAATTAAGTTAAGGCCTGAAAATAGGTTTAATGTGTAGTTCGTTAACACGTGACGATGTTATACGTCGAATAGGCTAAAAAACTGGTTTTCGGACAACCTACTCCGATCGTAATGAAACCGCAGCCCGTAAATCCCAAAAAATCAACGAGCATGACTCCTGTAGAAGAAACTTCTTACGGGACTACGGCCTCAAAATCTCAAATTCCATCGTTTACTATTTTTTATTAATTTTTTAATTTTTCATAGTCTCCAAAAAATCTAAAAAAATTTGCATAGACTTATTTTGGTTTTGTTAGATTTTTAGTGGTGTTTTTATAATTTTTAGATTAGTTTTGATTGTTTAACGAATTTTTAGTAGCCTTTTTATAATATTTTTAAAATAAAAATTAAAACAAATCATTAACAACCCATTGTATATATGTAATTGGGACATATATACGATGACAACATTTAATCCATCGTATATATGTCCTAAAAATGTATATACGATTGCATCATACGTAGCCAATCGTATATACGTTTTTAGGACATATATATGATGGGTTAAATGGTGTCATCTTATATATCATATATGTCCCAAATACATATATACGATTGGTTGTTTTTCAAAAAAAAAAAAAACATTTCAAAGGGCTATTTTGGGGATATCAAATTTTGTGAGGGTATATGGGGAAGTGGTGGGGGTATGAAAAAAACAACCATTCTATTAAGCACACGGGCAACGCCCAAACTAATAGACATAGGCCCATGCTTCAGCCAACCCCCTTGCTACTCACTAGACACCCCTTTGTGGGGTGAAAAGACCAAAAGTCCTTACTGAAAATTGAATTTTATATTTTTTTAAAAAATTACATACGGTTCGGCGCACAGTTGATCGAACCTGATCGAATCTGGTAACGCTGAATCGTGTATTTTTCAATGTTCGATGGAGGTCCAGTCGAACTGGTTCGATTAACCGTGCGCCGAACAGTGCATTTTTGTCTGTCACTAATTTTCACGTGAGGGTAATTTGGAAGTAAACCAAATTTGAGGTGTCTGGTGAGTAGCTAGGGGGTTGACTGAAGCATGGGCCTAGACATAAATGAATTTGGCCCACCAAGCCAATCACACACAACAAAACAAAAACGACCCAAAAACATAACGGCCAAAAACCCCGGTCAAACAACACAAAGGGTCAAAGTGAACTGAACAAGCTCAACAGTTCAAAGTACTTCAGATAGTGCAAACAAAACTAGGGTTGAGAGAGAGAGAGAGAGAGAGAGAGAGAGAGAGAGAGAGAGAGAGAGAGAGAGAGAGAGAGAGAGAGAGAGAGAGAGAGAGAGAGAGACACTACGCCAGAATTGTAAAAAGAGATCGCCACCTTTAGTAGCGTTTATAAAAAAACGCTAGCCATTTTAATAACACGCTACACCATTAGTAGCGTTTTAAAGTAAAACGCTACCTATTAGGTAACACGCTAGACAGATCCCTAGCGCTTTTCCTCAAAACGCTAGCAAATTAGAAAACACGCTAGACGGATCCTCAGCGCTTTTATTCAAAAACGCTAGCCAATTAGAAAACACGCTAGATAGATCCCTAGCGTTTTTAGAAAGCGCTAGCTATTTAGAAAACACGCTAGAGCGGATCCTAGCGCTTTTATTCAAAACGCTAGCCAATTAGAAAACACGCTAGATAGATCCCTAGCGTTTTTATAAAACGCTAGGTATTTAGTAAACACTCTAGACATATCCCTAGCGCTTTTACTCAAAAGCGCTAGGTATTTAGAAAACACGCTAGATAGATCCCTAGCGTTTTTAGAAAACGCTAGGTATGGTTAAATAATTTTTTTGTTTCCCATTGAGCTACTTTCCTCTTTCAACTAACACTCTTACCCGTAAAGCATAAAATCACTCACCCGTAAACGCAAAACCCTAACACCCTAACTCAAATTAACATCATCTCTCTCAACGAAAATCATCTCTCTCGGTGAACATCATCTCTCTCACTCGGACAACATTGGTGAGTTTTTGCATTCCTTTCTCTGTTTCTTGTTAGATATTAATTGTGGGTTCTAGTTTAGAAATATATTAGTTTTGTCACTTGTGCACACTAGACTCTTCTTCTTTTTTTTCACCACTAGCCTCTTCTTGTTACACATAAATTAATTGTTTGGAAGACTAGACTATATGGTTCCTTTGTCTTGACCAAAGGACCGAGAATAGAAATAGAATATGATATAGATATAGCTTGGGAAAATAAGGAGTGGAATTGAAAAAAATTTAAAAGAGGAAATTTTGTTTGTTTTTTTATATGAGTTGATTCTTCATTATATTCGAATTGCTTGATGGGTCATATGTTAAAGTTCTCTTCTCGAGGATTTTATTATAAATATTTGGCAATTATGGATAGAAATTGGATGTCCGCCAATCGCTTGTCCAAGGAGTATATTATTTGGAGTGGATTATTTTTGAATTTGTCTTTGTTGAACGTTTAGGGACTTCTAGTGGTATGAAATGTCCTTGTTTAAGGTGTTGTTATGTAAAATCGATTCCATCGCAGAGGAGTTGACCACGACATTTAAAGGCGAATGGAATTGATCAAAGTTACACTTGTTGGATAATGCACGGTGAGAAAAAGGTGAATCTTCAAATATGAATGATATTAGTAAGAGAGATATGCGCCACGGTTGACACCGGAACACATTCATTTGATGCGAACGAATTTGAAGAGATGGCAAAGGTGGTTGAAGAGGATTTTAATGATTGTCTGAAATGTTTGAGAAGTTGATAACCGATCTGAGAGACACCATTGTATGCGGGTTGTAATGAATTCACAAATTATTATTGGGTGTGATCAAGTTGTATAACTTGAAAACTCGCCACGGATGGACGGATAAGAGCTTTACCGATTTACTCTCACTTACGAAAGAAATGTTGCGAATGATAATGTGCTTCCTTCTCGGACGTATGATGCAAAGCAAATGTTGGGGTCTATTGGCTTGAACTATGAGAAGATACACGTTTGTCCGAATGATTGCATTTTATTTCGGAATGAACATGCGTTGTTAAAGTCGTGTCCTAAATGTAATGCACCGCGGTATAAGAAGAAAGAGTCTGCTCCACAAAAGGTGTTGTGGTATTTTCCTATAATTCCTCGATTTAGGCGCATGTATCGTAGTTCAGAAGATGCAAAACACTTGACATGGCATGAGGATGAAAGGATTAAAGATGGTATGCTACGACACCCATGATTCTCCGCAATGGAAAAAATCAATATTGAGTATCCTAATTTGGGGATGACCCGAGAAACCTACGCCTTGCATTGTCTGCTGATGGATTTAACGCACGGTATCAGAGTATCTCCCACAAAGACATGGCCCGTGATTTTGGCGATTTATAACTTATCGCCGTGGCTTTGCATGAAACGCAAATATATGATGTTGTCTTTGTTAATTTCTGGGCCCAAACAACCAGGAAATGATATTGATGTATACTTGGCTCCTTTAATTGAAGACTTGAAGCAAATGTGGGAGATTGGGGTAGAGGTGTATGATGGGTTCAGAGAAGAAAGTTTCACCACGAGGGCTATGATCTTTGGCACAATTAACGACTTTCCTGCATACGGCAATCTATCCAGGTATGAGTAACAAAGAGGCGGTGTGCATGCCCTATATGTGAAGATAACACAGATTGGATGTGGTTGGAACATGGTAAGAAGAATATCTATCTTGGTCATCGTAGATTTTTGCCATCAACTCATCACTATCGATTGTGGAGAAAGGCATTTGATGGGAATACAGAAACACGTAGAGAGCTCCCCGCCTTTGTGAGCGAGCAGTGTATTTGAAAAGGTGGAAGATTTGAACATTAAATTTGGGAAGCCTTTTGCGGGAGAGATTGCCAAACGGGGTGGAAGAAAAAGTCGATTTTCTTTGAGTTGCCATCTTTGGAAGTCATTATATGTAAGGCATTTCATTGATGTGATGCATGTTGAAAAGAATGTCTTGAAAGTGTCATTGGTACCTTACTCAATATAGGGTAAGACTAAAGATACCATCAACTCAAGGTTGGATTTGGTTAGTATGGGTTTGAGACTGAATTGGGTCAGGTAAAGAAGGGTACACGTACATATCTACCTCCCGTGGCTCATACTCTATCTAGAAAGGAGAAGACGTCTTTTGTGAGTTTCTTCATGGAGTTAAAGTTCCGAGAGGATACTCTTCAAATGTGGCGACTCTTGTATCGATTAAAGACCTCAAGTTAAAGTCTCTAAAGTCCCACGATTGTCATGTTCTCATGGAGAATTTGCTACCCATTGGTATACGATCCATTTTGCCTAAGAAAGTGCGTCGAACTTAACCAAACTTTGTTTATTCTTTAAAGCGATTTTAGTAGTAGAGTGATTGACCCGGAAAGTTGCCAACATTGCAAAGAGAAATTACTTGTCACTTTGTGTGAGCTTGAGATGTATTTCCCACCTTCCTTTTTCGACATAATGATTCATCTAATAGTTCATCGGTTGAGAGACACAATTGTGTGGCCCATGTTACATGAGATGGATGTATCCGTTTGAGCGTTACATGAAGATATTAAAAGGATATGTGAAAAATCGATCACGACACGAGGTTGTATTGTTGAGCGCTACATAGTTGAAGAGGCTATTGAGTTTTGCACGGGCTATCTATCTAGTCTTGAATATTACGTGGGAATTTGCCAAGGTCTCGTCATGCGGGAAGGATTAGTAAAGGGATGACGGGAACTAAATTAGTGATGGTATCAAGGAAAGAACTAGAGCAAGCACACACATGACGTTCTTCACAATGATAGTGAGGTTGATTCATATGTTGCCAAGCACAAGGAGATTCTTAAGAGTCAATTCGGGAAAGAAGCAAGTTTGGTTAGCAAAAGAACACAATAGGAGTTTCATAGTGTGGCTAAAACATCACATTGATGGTGAGTGTGTTTGAATCCTACTTGATTTCAAAAAGATTGAGATGGTTAGCAAAAGGTCCAAATATACATGTCTTCTCTTTACAATGACTATCTAATGAACGAGTGCACTTTCTATACAAAAGAACAAGATGATCGAGTAAAATGCAAAATAGTGGGGTGACTCTTGTAGCTCATTCTATGCATGCATCCGAGTGCAAAGATAGAAATCCCATATATGCGAATATGTCTTACTTTGGCTTCATTGAACACATATGGGAGTTGGATTACAATATGTTTTGAGAGCCCGTGTTCAAATGTGAATGGGTTGACAATAATATTTGGTTTCTGATTGATGAATTAGGGTTCATGCGGGTGAATTTCAACAAGTTAGGATATAAAGATGAACCTTTTATTTTAGCATCGCAAGCTCAACAAGTGTTTTATGTCACCGATCCGATTAATATCAATTGGTCTATTGTTCTATTGGTCGACAAAAAATTTGTGTATAACAACGATGATGATGAAGCACCCGATGATGTTGGTGTTGAGGGCGACCACTTTCTTGAACATCGGAACCAATAATAGGGGAAAATACTTCTATAGAGGATGTTGTATATTTTAGAAAAGATCATAATGATGGAATTATTATTAAATCGGGAAAAAAATACCAAGACGCGAATTGCAAACAAAATTTTATCTAGGAAAAGGAAAAGGTAATATAGACTTAATGATATATCGTTATTTTTTATTAATAGATAATATTTATATTGTTTTTGTAAATTTAACAATAACATGGATTATATATGTTATATTGCGAGTCGGATGGCATCACTTAGTGATCATGAGATCTAGTGGTCAAGGCAGTAGTCATTGAGGGTTGTCTTTGTTATATATGTTTCTAGCTTTAATTTGTAACTACTTTTGAGTTTCATAATCTAAGTTACTTATTATGTTGTATGATTTGGATATATATTAATTATGTTGTAAGTAATTGTTAGTTTAATATGGTCTTTTGGTGATATGTACATATGTGTGTATCTATATATTGGTTTGTAATGATATATTGGCTGAATTTTGTTGGAATGTATTTTCTGAATTTTGTTGGAAGGAATGAATTTATAGGTTGTAATTAAAATGGAGAACAAACCAAAATAAAAAAATATTTTAAAAAAATTCAGTCAATAGGTAGCGTTTTAGAGTGAAAACGCTAGAAATAAAGTTAAAAAATTCATTCAATACCTAGCGTTTTAAAAATAAAGCGCTAGGAATTGTAAAGAGGAGCTAGAGGATCCCTAGCGCTTTTTCGTAAAACGCTAGGAATGGTAGTAAAAAAGGTGCTATAGCATCCCCCAGCGTTTTTACATAAAGCGCTAGGAATGTTAGTAAAAGGTGCTATAGCATCCCTAGCGTTTTTACATAAAAGCGCTAGGAATGTTAGTAAAAAGGTGCTATAGCATCCCTAGCGTTTCTAAAACGCCTAGGAATTGTAAAAAAGCGCTATAGCATCCCTAGCGTTTTTACATAAAGCGCTAGGAATGGTAGTAAAAATTTTAATAGCATCCCTAGCGTTTACTAAAACGGCTAGGAATTGTAGTAAAAATTTTAATAGCATCCCTAGCGTTTTCTAAAACGCTAGGAATGGTAAACACGCGCTAGATGATCCCTAGCGTTTTTATGTAAAAACGCTAGGATGCTATTAAAATTTTTACAAGCGCGCTCTCTCATCTCCTCACACACTCACGTAGGCGTCTCTTCATCTACCTAACTTCTCTCCACGACCCAGAAACCTCCACGAACAACCCGAGAACAACCCACACACGGAACCCGAAAAACCGAACACACTCACGTAGAAGTCTCGTTCATCTACCTCTCGTTCATCATCGTGTTGCGAACCTCCACGACCCAGGAAACCCTCTTCGTTCATCTTCGTTCATCTCCACGCCGTACCAGCTCTCCCTCTCTCTCCTTGGTGCTACGACCCAGGAAACCCTCCCATTTGTCTCCTTTTTCTTCACTCTCTCTCCCTTTCAAAAGGTATTTCTGAACTCACGTACTCTCCACCTCTCTCACTACAATGACTATTTGTTATGGTTTTTTTATGGTTTGTTATGTATCTTTTGTATGGCTTTCTCTGTTATTTAGCTCAATGTTGTATCTAATTAGTTGTTAGATTAGTCTAGCTTAGATAGCATTATTAACTTGACTAGTGCATGGCTTTCCTAGTGCATGGCTTTCTCTGTTTACTCTAGGTTATATACTTAGTGCATGGCTTTCCTATGTATGTTTACTCTAGGTTACTTAGTGCATGGCTTTCTCTGTTTAGTGCATGGCTTTCATATATATGTTTACTCTAGGTTATATACTTAGTGCATGTCTTTCCTATGTATGTTTACTCTAGGTTACTTAGTGCATGGCTTTCATTTGTTACTTAGTGCATGGCTTCTTCTATATTTTGTTAAGTGTTTGTTGGTTCTAAACAATTAGAAAGCTAAAACTCACCGAGTCTATTTCATTTGGGTCATTGCAAGTCGATGGCATCACATAGTGATCACGAGAGTAGTCGGGGTGGTGATGGGGGTGATAGAAACACAAAGAAGTTCACTCCCGAGGAATTACATCGAAAAAGAATATCGTCCATCGGATAAGTAAAGGACACGAGAAATATAAGGTAAGTTAATTACTAATTATTAATGTTGTTCTCTACCTTTCCAAGTTATCTAATTATTTAATGATTTAATTATTTAAGGTCCGATGGAGTGTTAAAGGTTTGCCAATTGGAGACAACGGCACAAATTTAATTAGCTTTATTGGTACTAAGGTGAAACAAATCTTTCCAATTTCAATAAAAAGTTGGAATGAGAAAGATAATCTGATTTTGCCTAAAGCTGAAAGATGATTTTTGGTCCTTATCTGGTATATAATTTTAGACCTCTTTAATAATCTTATTTAGTGAATTTTTAGTTGTATTTATTTAATCCATTTTTATGTATAAGTAGAAACACTTTGATGTCGATGATGCCCGAAGAGATTGGATACTCAAGGAAGCGGGAAGGTTGCATCGGGCATATAGAAGCGATGTGGGGAAAAAGTATAAAAAAGCGGCTGATGGGACCATCAGACAGAGCCTCAAAGACCTTGTATCTTGGAATTATAACTAAGGAGGATTGGACCAAATTTGTAGATATACGCACTCTGAGATCCGGATTTCTGGTTAGTATATTAATTATTTAAGTTATATATATATATATATATATTTCACAACAAGATATCATTCATTAATGTATACTTATGTTTTTAAATAGAAAAAAGCAAAGCCAATAAAGTGAGAGCTTCTAATCCCGAGTACCCTTATAGAGGAGGTTCAAGTGGATATCAAATTCTTGAAGAAAGATTGGTAAGACACAATTAGTTTAATTTATTATGATTTAATGAATCTTTTAATTTACTGATTGATTAATTATTAAACTTAAATAGTTCTTTGCAAGAGGGGAAAGATCCAACTCAAGAATCCCTTGATCGTTGTATTTATGCGGTTAGAGGCCCGACAAAACAAGGATGGGGAGATTGTGGATCCGAAAACTAAGGAGGTCAAGGACAAAATTGTAAGTATTCCCTTTGACACTTGTTTATTATTTTTATCCGTTACTCGATTTTTTTGACACGTGAACATATTTTTATTGTCGATTAAATTTCTTTGACACTTGTTTATTATTTTTATCCGTTACTCGATTTTTTTGACACGTGAACATATTTTTATTGTCGATTAAATTTCTTTGACACTTGTTTATTATTTTTATCCGTTACTCGATTTTTTTTGACACGTGAACATATTTTTATTGTCGATTAAATTTCTTTGACACTTGTTTATTATTTTTATCCGTTACTCGATTTTTTTGACACGTGGACATATTTTTTTTATTGTCGATTAAATTTCTCTTGACACTTGTTTATTAATTTTATCCGTTATTTATGTTTGTGCATCGCCAAAGCATATCACAATCTGTATCACAAGGAGATTTAACATATTGTGATGGTCAACAAGATGTCCTTGCTCGTGCCTTGGGAAGGGAAGAGAGACAGTGGTCGGATTAGAGGTTATGGATATGGGATTCCTCCGACAAGCGTGTTTGGGCCAAAGAGCCAAAGCAAGGGGTGCGGGGATTGTAAAGTCATGGCGGCAAAGTATGACGAGCTATCCAAGAATGTTCTTTGTGTTAATGGAAGAGAGACAGATGTTTAAGCGACTCTTGGCACAAAGGATTGGTGCACCATCCCTGCTTTGCACCACCCCTGCTTGAACCTATTGAGCTCTTGCACCCCCATAGCGCCCGAGATAGCTGCACCATCCCTTCAACACGGTATTTAACAAAACTCGACTTTTTTTTTGTACATATGTATTTGATAAAATTATCATGTATATTTATTTTTCTTTATAATTGATTTAGGATAAGCTGTGAATGTGAGCTATATATTGCAAACCCACATCGAAAGGTTGCGAGTGGGTTTGATATGTAACCAATTGAGTGCCACACATCGCACAATCAAAGTCATGCACGAAAACCATTTGAGAGTTAGGGTAGACTATTCAATAGAGAAGTCGCACCATTGCGCTCATTCCAATTGCTAATGCGGATATATTTATTGTGGATCAAGCACTTAGTACTTTTGTGGCATGGCCCTGAACAACTTGTCGTTGTAAGTGACAATATTTTTGTTAATAAGTTGATGACTATAATGTGTGTTAACTAACTAATTAATCATTTTTTTAATATATACTAGGTACCCCAAGTGTCCCGACCTTCCCTTCCGTAGTAAAAGTGTCGACCCGACCTTCCCTTCCACTACCAAACTCTCCCGACCATCTTTCTATACTGACCGGTCCAACATGTTGGTCAATTTCCCATTGATGAATTCGAATTACATTGATTCTCTAAAGGTCCACATCACTCTCAAAAATGAACCCGGACGACCAAATTTTTTTACCGCCCGATAACATTGTGGGCCTGGAGCAGTTGGTAATTCTCAACATGGAGGATCCGAAAGCTATAGTTGAAATGGATTGGGCCCACTTTGCCATTGATATTAGAGTATACAGAGGTATGTATTAAATTATTTGTACACAATAGTTGTTTATATTAGAGTATATATTAGAGTATATATATGAGGATCTCAGAAAGTTGTATATATATTATTTATAGGTTTTTGTACAATCGTCTTACGGTCACTTCTCAACGGACACGAAGTATTTCTTCTTGTGTCCGGCGTGTATCGTTGTGTTTAAGCAAGGTAATCTGAGCAACATATTATGGCTATTAAGAGTGAAGTACAAAGTTATATCCATTCACGCTTCATGGAGGCCAAGCATTTGAAAGGCGACTCTTTATTTTTGGCACCACTCAATAATGGGTGAGAAATTTAGTCTTCAATCACTTGTTTAATTATTTTGAGGATTGTATTATAGTGTAAATTAATGTGTACTCATTCGTGATTCATTTACTTGCAGGCAACATTGGGTACTCTTTGCAATAAACCCTAAGCAAAATGTTGTCTATTATCTGGATTCACTTCAAGGCCATTACAACGTCTCACGTGAGACTTTCGTAGTAGAGATTGTTGAGAGGTGTGTATGTGTAACCCTCTCATTTTAATTTGTATAATTTAATATATGTATTTTGTTCGTCTTAACGTTATATATATATATATATATATGTATGACGTTACAGTGCTTTGAAAGAATACTTGGGATTATCTACGAGTAAAACAAGATGGCTACCCATAAGCTGTAAGCTTTTAAGAATCATTCTTATAATTTTAATTGAATTTTTGGTCATAAAAATGTGACAATTAAGTTATAATATCTTTTGCTTTGTAGTGTCCTAAACAACCCAATAACAATGATTGTGGGTACTATGTTATGAGGTTTATGAAAGAGATTATCACTCATGACAAAGTAACAATCCCAACCAAGGTAACTACTTAAATTTCTTTTTTATATTGATATTATAATACTTACTCATATTTAATTCTAATTTTATTTCATTTTATTTTTCAGTATTTTCCCAAGAACTTTAAAAATATCCGAATTACTCTCTTTGAACAACTTACAGTACAGATAGGGGAGAGTGGTGCGATTTTGTTTCTAGCTTTTTGTAGCAAGTTTTGAGTTAATTTCATAATAGTTAGTTGTTGTATATATTGTATTTATATTATGTTGTAAGAACTTCTTAGAATGATATTGGATTGGAAATATTTGATGAATTTTGTTGAATGAATTTTGTTTGAATGATATTGGATTGGAATATATGTATTTTTTGAATTTTGTTGGAAGGGATGAATTTATAGGTTGTAATTAAAATGGAGAACAAACCAAAATAAAAAAATATTTAAAAAAATTAGTCAATACCTAGCGTTTTATAGATAAAGCGCTAGGAATTGTAAAGAGGAGCTAGAGGATCCCTAGCGTTTACGTAAAAACGCTAGGAATGCTAATAAAGGTCTTTATAGCATCCCTAGCGTTTTATGTAAAAAGCGCTAGGAATGGTAGTAGTAAAAGGTGTTATAGCATCCCTAGCGTTTTACGAGAAAACACTAGGAATGATAATAAAAGGTGCTATAGCATCCCTAGCGTTTTACATAAAACGCTAGGTATGGTAGTAAAAGGCTATAGTATCCCAGCGTTTTAAATTAAAACGCTAGGAATGGTAGTAAAAAAGCTATGGGATCCCTAGCGTTTTTATTTAAAACGTTAGGAATGGTAGTAAAAAGAGCTATGGGATCCCTAGCGTTTCACAGAAAACGCTAGGAATTGTAAAAAGGCGCTGGGTCAATGGCTAGCGTTTTATGTAAAACGCTACGTATGTCTAAAACACGCTGGGACAATGGCTAGCATTTTTTAAAACGCTACTAATGGGGTGTACGCATTAGTAGCGCCAGCTTCTCTAGCGTTTTAAAACGCTACCAATGCCCAAAAAAAACGCTAGCCATCCTAATACGCTGGCGTAGAGAGAGAGAGAGAGAGAGAGAGGGAGAGAGGGAGAGAGGGAGAGAGAGGGAGAGAGGGAGAGAGAGAGAGGGAGAGAGAGAGAGAGAAGAACCCTAATCGATGTTGCGATCTCCTTCAACCTTCGATAATCAACCGCTTATCACGAACTAGAGCTTTCCAAGGACTATTCGGATGTTAAAGAACAATTAGCCGTGAGTAAGTAATTTAAGAATAAATGAGGACAAAACGTAAAATTCTATCATTTTTTGCTTCAATGGTGAACACAAAGTGAGCCCCCCCCAAATGCAGCTCTACATATTTATATTTAAATTGCATTTAAATTTTGTTCAGATTCAAATAATAGTCTTTTTTTAATAATTCCGTAATTTATTCAATTTATTAATTAAAGCACTAAAACTAAAATTGCAAGAAAAAATAAAACAGTTACTGTTTCAAGGTTCAACAATTAGTAGCTTTTAAAAAAAAGTGCAGAGGTGACTTTTCATCCAACATCCTAAAATTTGGATTTTGCTTTTCCCACCCTCCCTCTTACTCAAAACACACTTTATAAGGGTGTGAAATGACCAAAAGACCAGTCAAAACGTCTTTTTTTCAAGAATTTAACGTGTATGAACACGGGGCTTCGAAACCGTTCGAACAACATTGTCCGCGTAAGTTAAAAGTTGACTTTACACCCTCTTGTGCGTAATTTCAGCTGTTCGAATAGGGTCACTTGAACCTGTTCGCATAACCTTGTTCGAACACCCTATTTTATTTCGTTCGTATGTTGTTAACCGAGACAACAAATAATGGACTCTCACACCACATTCACCAATTTTATTGTGTTCGCATGTTGTTGTTCGAATGTGTTCGAACAAGGTCGTTCGAACCGTCATTAAACACGTGAACTCAGCGTTTCACGCGAGGTTATTTTTGGAATAAAATTATTTAAGGGGTGTGAAAGAGTAGAAGGGAGAGTGGGGAAAGTAATACCCTAATATTTTGGATCAAAATATTGAATTGAATTCAGTATTTTGTTGCAGGCCAAAAGTGATGGACCGCACTGTCATTTTGGGTATTACTTTTCCCACACCCCCTTGTACTCATCGCACGCCCCCAAACTTTTTTTTTCCAAAAATGACCTCGCGTGGGACACTCGTGCAGCGTGGTCTAAGTGACTGTTCGAACGACCTTGGGCGAACATGTTCGAACGACCTTGTCCGTGTTAAGGAATGTGTGTTGTTCGAACGACATCGTCCGAACCTGTTCGAAAGCGCTCATACGTGTTAAGGAATATTGTCAACTGTTGGTGTGAGGGTGTGTTATTGTTGCCTCGAAGGGCTTTATTCGAACAGGTTCGAAGGGTGGCGTTCGAACAGGCGTTCGAATGGTATCATTCGAACCAATGTTTATCTGAAGCGAAACTTAAAAACCGTAAAGTAAAGCGAGTTTTTTTGATTGAAAGCAAAGCGAGTTTTGTTGATTTCAAAAGTTGCCTACCAATAGTTATATACAACGTTGTGTACGAAAATTATAAATCTAACTTAACATTGACTACCATCAGTATCTTTACTTAAATCTACACAAGGAAGGGGATGGGGGGGTTGTGATTGTATGAGCAAACACTTCCACTTTTGCACCCGGCTAATAAAAAGCGAGTCCCAACCCTTTGCTATGGGTGCCCTATTAGTATTCCACATAATATCCGGCAGGGGCATTGGACTTCCAGGCTTCATAAAGATCTTCAAAAAGACAACAAAAAACATAATGTTACGTAATGTTTTCGAATGACTACACTGAATCTAAATAGAAGACACGTTACCTGTACAAAGTGTTTGTGTTCTGGTATGAAAAGGATGTTGAACTGTCGGGCACTTCTGAATGGCGCAACATTGAAGGGAAAAATTGTGTAACAACAATTAGGTGACCAACAAGTCGGGACGACTTTGTACTTATTCTCGATTAGATACCCATATCGGTATAGTCATCCAATTATCTTCAACATTGTTCCCATGATGTGCCCTCAACAACGCCTTCATCAAAAATGTGACCTTACCAATACCACCATACGATCAGTGTAGAAGTCATTGTATTGGTTAAGCTCCTCCATCGATCGGTTCGATCGATCGCCAAGCCTCCTCACCCTTCCAAGAAAATGCTGCAATACACCGGAATCCACAGTTACCATCGCCAAGCACGTTAACAACTTTTTCAACATAAGGACGCATGTATGCCGGCATCCCTATTATGTATGTATTAAATACATCCATAACTGCAGCATCAATATACGTAACAATAGGATTGATTAAAGAGCAAGAAGTGGTGTCAAAGTAGGAGCTGTTGAAAGCGAAGAGCGATGAGCGACTTTCTGTAACAATAGGTGTGGGTGTTGGTTTCTTATTTAGTGGAGGAGTAGGGTTTGTAGTAAGCATCGCACTTGAGTTCTCTTTTTGCTTAGTGATGGATTAGGTCTTTGGACACGTTGACAAAGTAGGAGCGAGAGTTGAACCAGAAGCTGTATGGGTTTGTAGCGTTCCACTCTTGCTTTGGGGGAGTAGGTTGTTCTGAGGACCGAGCAAAACATCCACTAGATCCGAGTCAAATTTGTCATCTACAATGCTCCCAAAATGACTTGTCTCGCTTTGTTGAGTAATCAACATTCCCTTTCTTATTTTTTTGGTGCTCCCTTTGTAATGATCGTATCAGGAGGTGGACACATAGAAGTCGTGTCGGGAAGGCCAATTCACGTGCTTTTGCCTTAATCATAACTCTACAGGCGTGATCGGAGGCCTCAAACCTTCTTACGATAGCTTCAAGTTCAATGTCTACACTCAACTCATCATCCATTACCTCATCGTATTTTGAAATTCAACCTCCGCCAATGTTGGTGAATCATGCTCAGCGGAATTGGAGTGCGATCCATCATAACCCTACAAAAAAGCGACATTGATTTAGTGACAACCCATATAATGTTGAGTTTATAGACAAAATAACAAGATGAGTGTACATCATACCTTGAAAGCTCACATGCACATGGTAGTCCGTGTGTAGTCCTGAGTGTGCATCGACATAATTATGGGTTAAGTGAAACGGATCCAGTCTACTGCATCTCACCCAAAATATGGTCTATAGCAATAGATGAAACTAAACCCTTAATTTCATCAAAAATCTTCTTCTTCAAGTGTTGAACTTTCACTCTACTCAAACTATGCTCGAAGTGCATTTTAAGATCAGAATGTTGTATCCTAAGCATGGTCTGCATTCCATCCCAGCACTTGCACAAATCTCCCCTACTGTCTCGTAATATTTGCTTCAAGTGAGAGTGTGCAGACTCAACTCTGTTGGTGGTGGTGTTGCCAAGGTGCATATGCTTATTTATCCATGCATCAATAAACTTTTCCTTAAAGGGGTCTAGCCAGGTGGTCTTCACATACTATATGAAACTGGGATAAGGTGCTGCCAAGTCGTTAAATAGACCCAACTCATAATCATACTCTTCCGTAGTCTTCGCATGGACAATAGATAGAAATGCACCCATAATGTCATCAACAATAGCTTGGTCTTTGACAATGAGCCTTGCTTTGGCCCTCACATTTTTCTTAATGTGAAATTGGCACAACAAGTTTGCAGAAGTTGGAAATATTCTTTGCCGCGAGCATTCATCATACCTGTGTCTCTGTCAGTAAGTATGACTTGTGGAAGTTCATCCTGTTTCCTAAATAAACCCCTCAATTTCTCAAGAACCCATGCAAAGTTATCCATCCTCTCCCAATTGACATAAGCAAATGCAGCAGAGTAAGTCTTCTATGTTGATGTTACACCAACGATCTCAACCAACAGATACCTGTACCGGTTGGTTTTATAGGTGGAATCAATCAACAAAACAATCGGGAAGGTTTTTAGAAGCTCAATGGAATCTGGATGTGCCCAAAAGATGTCTTTCACAACAGTAGTTCCCTCTGCAAGTCGAGTCCAATAAAAATAATTATCGCGTTGCAAATAAAACATCAGTTGTTGGAGCTCAGTCCTACCCTCACGCATAGCCGACCGTTGCCTTTGACGACAGTTGTATATTTGTTTCACAACCGTATAGTTATCATCAGGCTTCATCAATTTCAGCTCATTAAGGATCAATTTAGGCCGAGTATGATTCCTAGTCATTCTAGCCACTAGTTCCTTCTCTTCTGAAGTTAACCTACCAATGTAAGGACGTCCATCATGATAAGTAGTCATGCCATGGTTATGAGTTCCATTCATAACCCTCAAAATCCATCCTCCAAGCTTCTTAATAAATTTCCCTTTCAGTCTGAAGGGACAACAACATTTTCTAGTGTTTGTGCCTTCCTCAACATTTGTCTTATATGATCCAGCTTTATCACAAATCAACATGCAGTATTGTTTACCTGATCGTCGTCCGGTGTCAGATCTTCCTATAACTATCACCATCCCAAGAGATTTCCCAACCGCACACACCCAAGTCAGCAGCTCATCACGAGTAGGAAATAACTTAAATTCAATGACTAAGTGTCAGTTACATAATTTGAATAGTTCCCTAAAATTAAAACAACTAATTAATTCTCACCGTATCAGTTTGGAACGAACTAGTAAAGTCTTGGGATTCGACGACGTCAGTTGACATGTCAACTGCGACAGTTGACATCTCAACTGGTAAAGTTGACAACTCAACTGCTCCAGATGCTTCCTCATTTTCATCCATTTAATCAAAAAAAACTTGCACAGAAGCTGCAACTTATCAGTTGCTGTCATACGCCTGTTCGAACGGGAGGCTGTTTGAACAAATCAAATTCACACCCCAGTTAACACCTGTTCGAACACGTTCATGCGAACATGTTCGAACGACTCCGTTCGAACTGAGCGCGTTTGCAGAAAAAAAAATGGCGTAAAAAACTCAAAACAGAACCAAAATGGAAAATGTTTGGTAGCGTTATTACCTTGAGCTAGTTGCAAATGATGGGTAGTTGAATGGGAGTGAATGATGAGGGTGAGGATGGGTGGGTTTTAGAGTGGAGAGAGGGGAGGTTTGGGTGTTGGAGAGGGAGTGTTTTGGGTGTTGGAGAAGAAGAGGGAGAGGGGTAGAGGGGGAAATTGAATTGTAAGTGGGGTTAGTTTGGTAAATGTGTAGGGTGAGGGGGTGTGTTTAGAGTAGGAGGGTGTGTGATTTTTGTACACCTCAGCTGGACCTCATACCCCCCTCCCCATTTTCATTTATTCCTAAATTACTTACTCATCAATCAAAGTGCTCATATATCTTACTACCTTAGTCATATATATATATATATATATATATATATATATATATATATATATATATATATATATAAAAGACTTGTGTCAGTGTGGTGCATCTATCAGAGTAGTGCAAAACTAGGGACTTTGTTACAAAATATATTTTCTACTATGTGCAAAAATATTTTTCAAGGATATCGACACTAATTTTATTTCTTCAAGAGGTGCGCTTGAACCCTCTGGATTATATTATTTGAGTATAATTTCTCGCAGAAGAATTTATTTACAAGAAAATAAACTTTATTATATTAGATTGATTTTATTATTTGAGTATAATTTCTCGCAGTAAGAATTTCTTTTTGAAAGTATAAAGTGTATTACCACAAAACCAATATGTTTTTGGTCAAAAAAAAGATGTTTTTGGTGTTTCTGAAACACCATTTGAATCTGCCCCTAACCGTGCCAAAATGACCTATATAGTTTAGAGCAACATAGAGTTGTCACACAACGATTTGGTTTCAACTATCGGCCTACTATCTGAGCCACATACAATGCAATGCAATCTACTCTACTCTACTATATGAAAATCATATGCTAGCAATAACCCTATTTTAGACATCTTATCTTTTTGCCATTTGGCACAAAATGAGGGTAAATTGGTAATTTTACCACTAAAAGACAAACTTTTGCAGCCTTATGTTAGTTAAAAAAAAACATCCGTTGACGCGACAGCCGCTGACACGTTGACACGCCTCTGACGCCCTGACGCGTGTCAGCTTTTACTCTATTTTAATTTTTTTTCCTGTCAGCTTTTATGATTTTTTTTAAAAAATAAACAAATGCTTACATGCCTCTGACGCATGTCAAATTTTAATATTATTATATTTTTTTAAAACTTTCTTTTTTTTATTCCTTTTTTTAGCTGTTTTTTTTTAAATTGTTTTTCCTTTTAATTTTTTTTTTAAAAACTATAAATTTTTTTTTTAAAATATTTTTTCCATCATTTTTAACTCGATTTTTTTCTTTTTTTGTCAAAAACATTAAAAGAAAATTCCTTTTTTTACTAAAAAAAAAACTAGTCGCTAATTTTATAATCTACTCAAATTATTTGATCAATAATCTACATAAATTAATAAAACTAATCATTTCTTTTCACTACGGTCAAATTAATCATTTTAACCACTATGAATTGTCAAAAAACACATACCTTTAACAAAAGTTTAAAATTAACTTTTTTATACATAAATGAATATAATTAAATTAATATTAACTCATTTAAGAAAATAAGTCATAATACGTGGCAACGAGAGCGACAATGTGAAACTGACAATGGAATCGACAACAACATCTACAACGGGAACAGAGTGGAACGACAGAGCGCTAACGAAAGCACCAACAGAGCGCTAACGAATATGATTTAATTAATATTAATTCATATAAAAAAAATATGACTTAACATGCGGCAACGTGAGCAACAACTAATATGATTTAATTAATATTAAATGAAATAAAAAAAAATATGAGTTAACATGTGGCAACGAGAGACTGACAATGAGAGCTGCAACGAGAGCCAACGGGAGCGTCAACGAGGCTGCTAACGGAATGCCCAACGGGGATGCATATTTTACCTCTAATGTCCTAATACATTATTATGGATCAATGTAATTCTGATTGTCAATCTCCTTTAATTTCTTCGACTCAATATAATTTGCATTTGTATGTTATATGCACAATACTTATCTCTTTCCTCTTTGAATCTATCTACTTCTACTCTACTATATGAAAATCACATGCTAGCAAAAACCCTATTGTAGACATCTTATCTTTTTGCCATTTGGCACAAAATGAGGGTAAATTGGTAATTTTACCAATAAAAGACAAACTTTTGAAGCCTTTTGTCAGTTTAAAAAAAAAAACAGTCGTTGACGCGACAGGTGTGACACGCTGACGCGTGTCTGCTTTTAGTTTTTTTTAATTTTTTTCCTGTCAGCTTTTATGATTTTTTTTTTAAAAAAAAACTTCTGACGCATGTCAGCTTTTGATATTATTATATTTTTTTAAAACTTTCTTTTTTTATCCCTTTTTTTAGCAATTTTTTTTGAAATTGTTTTTCCTTTTAATTTTTTTAATAAATCTTTTTTCCATCATTTTTTAACTCGATTTTTTCTTTTTTTTTTGTCGAAAACATTAAAAGAAAATTCCTTTTTTTACTAAAAATAAATTAGTCATTAATTTTATAATCTACTCAAATTATTTGATCAATAATCTACATAAATTAATAAAACTAATCATTTCTTTTCACTACGGTCAAATTAATCATTTTAACCGCTATGAATTGTCAAAAAACACATACTTTTAACAAAAGTTTAAAATTAAATTTTTTATACATAAATGAATATAATTAAATTAATATTAACTCATTAAAGAAAATAAGTCATAATACGTGACAACGGGAGCGACAATGTGAAACTGACAATGGAATCGACGACGACATCTACAACGGGAACAAGAGTGGAACGATAGAGCCAACGAAAGCACCAACAGAGCGCTAACGAATATGATTTAATTAATATTAATTCATATAGAAAAATATGACTTAACATACGACAACGTGAGCAACAACTAATATGATTTAATTAATATTAAATCAAATAAAAAAAATATGAGTTAACATGTGGCAACGGGAGTGACAACGAGAGACTGACAATGGGAGCTGCAACGCGAGTGGCAACAAGAGTCGCAACGAGAGAGGTAACGGGAGCCAACAGGAGTGTCAACGAGGCTACTAACGGAATGCCCAACGGGGATGCATATTTTACCTCTAATGTCCTAATACATTATTATGGATCAATGTAATTCTGATTGTCAATCTCCTTTAATTTCTTCGACTCAATATAATTTGCATTTGTATGTTATATGCCACAATATTTATCTCTTTCCTCTTTGAATTTCAAATTATATTTTCAACATTGTTCACAACTTATGAATATCTTTCAAATTACTATTATGACTTCATGACAATACACCGACGTGTAAAATACTAATGGTGTCAGGAAATAAACAGCACGTCGTATGATTAAGGCGCAGAAGGTAAAGCGACCAATAATTGCTTATCCATGTGTCGAAGAAAACAAAATCTGTCTATCAGAAATTTTTTTCCTCTTTTTTTATTGTGTTTATTGCTAGGTATATTTTTTGGACTATTTAATCAAATTAACATTTTGATTTACTATTGGGATTAATTCAATGTCAAAATAATACTATTATTTTAATTCCAATTTTATATTACTGTTATTGAGTATAATTGGGATTACTTGTAATAAGTGAATGTGGAAATATTGTTTAAATTTGTGAAGACTTACTACGATGGGTATGTAAGTGAGTGTATATTATTTTGTTTTAACTTAATGCGAGGCATCTACCTCTTTTCAATATTTAGTGTTTTGACACTTGACACGTTGAGACTACACACTACAATGTCATTGGAATAGAGATAGTTTTTCTCATTCTCTCTGCCTGAGTTTCTCTCATCTCTGACACGTGAAATGAAAGGCACCAGGAAACGAAAAGCTGCAACATGGATTCATTGCCCGCTGCTTGATCAGGTAATCTTAAATTGAGATATTGGTTTTATGATCAAATGATATGAACGTGTAACAATTTAATACTATTGATATGAACACGTAACACTTTAGGATTAGAAATTACTAGGGTGGTCACCCGTGCGATGCACGGGATGCGGGGATGGTGTGGCTGTTTATATGCTGCAACATGTTAGATCATGAAATGTCGGGGATTCGTGCTATGCATGGTGTGGCTGTTAAATAATTTTTCAGGCAAAACACATGCTTTCATATAAGACGGTTAGGTAGTGTTTGGATGCCATGAAAAATAGGAGGAAAGAAAAGAAAACATGGAAAACACAATTTCCAAGAATATTTCTTTCCTTTGGTTCAAAAGAAAAGTACATAAAGGAAAGAAAAATGTCATTGGGCCCACCAAATTCAATTTCCTCCCAATTTGGAGAGAAAATGTTATGAAAAGTAGATAACACCTCAAAATTACAACTTTACCATTTTTAAATAAATAAATCACATATTCTATTTTTATACAAGGTTATTTATGTCATTCATCAAATATACCCATTTCTTTTCTCTCCCTTTTCCATTCTTTTTCTCACAAACCAAACAACTAAACAATCATCTCATTTTCTACTCATTTTATCTTCTTTTCCCTTCCCTTCCTTTCTCTTCTTTTCCACTACTTTTCTCTCACTAACCTAACACAGCCTTAAATAATTTTTCAGATATTTTTTCAGGCAAAACACATGCTTTCGGTGTTAACGAATTGAGTACGGTAGATAGGGTCCTTAAATGAAAACACGTTGGTAAGGTGGTGAACAGATAAATCTGAAAAGTTTACAACTGTAACTGTGTGGAACTGTGCATTTTCGCCAGTTGTGCTTATTAAAATAAGCTACATCTAATGATAAAATAGATCCATAAATAGAAAGCCTGTTCAAAATTCTATGTGTGAAGTCTGTGTATGACTCAGACAGATGGAACAGACATGAGTCATTTTTGGATTGATTAAACTATTTTTAGATATGGTTTTTGGGAATACTAACACGGGAGAAATATTTGAAATATTCATATATGTTCAAGTCATTTTTTCATTTGAAACTATGCAGAGTTACTTCTTTTTGTCATGTTCAGAGTTACTTTATGACTGCACTATGGTGTATGTATAGTTTCACTTAATTATATGCAGCCAGCTGATAAACGACCAAAGTGTTTGTTGTATATTTTCACATCTCTAATATCATTAGGAAGTTGCTATTACTTTGGTTTTAGAAAAATAAGAACAAACCAAAGGCTAAGAAACTCGGTTGATGACAAAATATAGTGTAAAATTGATTCACATACCCCTCAAATACAACTCAAAATTTAACACCATTACACATCTTAAAAAATCAATTAGAAATCTGCCTCCCTCAAACCAAAGCCAGAAACCTTCCTATCTTCCCTAAGCATCAAAATGAAAGCATAGAATCCAGTTAAATTGACAGATTTCAAGCATCCAAAATTGACAAATACTATGCAAAAACCAAAACGAAAATTATATAGCAAATCACCCTTCAAAAAGATTTAGAATTTGAGTTAGGCTAATGAAAGACAAAAAAATCAACAGATCTATGTGAACACGTCTCCAAAAAATAGGATGAAAAAATATAAACACAAAGTCAAAAATTGTTAGCTAAGAAAAAACAAACTTTCGTCATATATAGATGATGGAATGTGATTAATGTCTACGGTCGTTGTCGTGTCGATGCGAATTCCGGCCGCCGTTGAAGGCAGTCATAAACCAATGCTCTTCCTTTGCTCCAATGTTCCATGTCGTGAGTTTTGTGTTTCATCACCGTGTTCCCGACAACCGTCGCCATCACTGCCGTCGCGAGCGCCGTTTCAGTCACCGAATGCACTGCATCTCTCCCTCTCTTCTCTTTGCGGCGGATCCAGTGAAGCATATAGAGTGGGTCGTTCCAGACACCGCAAAAAAAGTTTCAAACTTCAATGTAATTAGTAATGTAAGTGTAACAATAAGAAAAGAAAAGGAAAGAAATAAGGAAATAAGAAACCATTTTCAGATGAGGAAGAAGTTTTTTGGTTGTGATGAATAAGGTGTTTGAGTGATTTGTTTAAAGATGTAGGGAAATGAATGTTGAAGGGGATCAGATATAGAGGGAGAGAGAAGACGAGGAGGGTTGGGATTTTAGGGATTTTGAGTATGGTTGCTTGTGTTGGTGAGAGAAAAGAAGAGAGTATAGATAGAGTAGCAGGCATTTAATGGTTCATAAAGAAAAAGCATAGGCAAGTGGGTGTGAGGCAACAGTGAGCTAGTATAAAACAACTCTTTTTAGTTGAAGTAAATGGAAAATGGTTATGATCCAGCAGCTTTCTGAACACCTACCATTTGTAGGGACTGCTGTGCATTAACGTCTTGGTTCCCCTTCAAACCTTTTGTATGTGAAATGGTTCATGTTGTGGCCTCGGGGTTTTGATTTTTATCTGTGAATCACGTAATGATTTGCATGAAATGAAATTGTGGCGCCCAAATGGGATACGGAGCTCCGGTTATTACGTGCATGTAGGGATAAACTCCCGCCCATGTTATAGATAATAATCCTTGCAATAAAAAGAAGAGATATTTTATTTCTATCACTATATTCATCGACTTTGCTCGTATAAGTAACTATACTGTAAAAGGCGGCTACTCACATGTACCTAATTTTACGGATTCGTGTGGTTTTTCTCCTCTTTTATTTTGGGTAAAATTTTCGCTCATTCAATATTTTACATTTGTTTTTAAAATATGCTTTCGACGCAATCAAGTCTTATTTGGTCAAAGCCACCAATTTTATTGCTCGTTATTGGAAAATAAATTTTTGAAATTGTATATAGCGACCGATAACACAATAGGTAGCATGCTAGCAAAGAGGATGATAGTGGTGTCGAAAGACCCATTTATTACCTTAGTAGGGTTTTGATTGATCTTTGAAACTAGGTATAGTCCAATTGAGAACTGTGCCTTTGCTTGTATTTTTCTTGTACACAAATTGAAGCAATATATAAAATCAGCAGATGTTTATGTTTATTCGCATTTTGATGTTATTAAACATATGTTGTCAAAACCAATGTTGCATAGTCGAATTGGCAAATGGGCTTTAGCTTTCTTTAGAGTACGCCTTAACTTACCAACCCCTTAAATCAATTAAAGGACAAGTGGTTCTTGATTTTATAGCAGATCATTCTCATTTGTCGAATGTGAAATACATTCATTAGACGACGTCCCTGGAGATTATACTTGATGGCTCAAGCCATAAGAATGGAGCAGCATTGGAATTTTGATTATCTCTCCGAAAATACTCCAACGAAGTATAAGTTTAAAATTGAGATTCTTGCTCAAATAAGTTGAATATGAGGCTTTAATAGTAGGCCTTAAAATTTTTACTCGAATTGGGGGCAAGTTATGTCTAAATAAAAGGTGATTCTCAACTAGTGGTCAAACAATTGACTAAAGAATACAAATGTATTAATGAACATCTTATTAAATATTTCGTTATTGCCAATACCTTGCTAAAAAGGTTTACATTCGCTCACCTAGAACACTTACCACGAATTGAAAATCACGTGGCAAATGAATCGCACAAATTGCTTAGGTTACAAAGTATCGAAGCAAAGCCTAGAAGAGTTAATTGAGATAAAAGATAAACTAATCTTCGAAGACTCTCTCTACAACACTTCAACGTTATTCACAACACCAAAAATCGGGGGCAATAAATACAAGTGAAGTGAGCGTCAAGAAACCACATTTTGACTACAGATTGACTTGGCGTAAATTTTTGCTATTGACAATATGGTTGATGATGATTGGCGAAACCCATTGTAGAATATTTGCAAAATCCTCACAGGAACACTAACAAAAGTAAAAAGTACAGCAGCTCTAAGCTACGTGTTAATTGGAAACGAATTGTACAAACAAACTCCCGGGAAGGGTGCTACTAAAATGTCTTAGTGAAAACGAGGCATATTTGGCGCTTTCGATACACATAGTGGAGCATGTGGCTCACATCAAGTAGGCCACAAAATGAAATGGTTGTTATTTCGACGACAAGGAATGTAATCGCCAACTATGCTAAAAGATTGTATAGAATTTGCCAAAGGATGCCAAGAATGCCAAAAAACATCTTTTGAATACAACATGTGCTCGCAAATGAGTTGCATTCTATAGTGAAACCGTGGCCATTCGGGGTTGGGCTTTAGATGTGATTGGAGAAATAAAACCAACTTCGTCGAAAGCCACGGATACATTCTAGTGGGGATTGATTACTTTACTAAATGGGTAGAGGCGATACCTTTAGCCAATGTAGATCGAAGCAAAGTGATAAGGTTTATTCAAAATCATATCATTTATAGATATGGAATTCCGTAAACCATTACTACGCACTGCTGCATCGTGGTTCACCGGGTCGAAAAATGGTAGATTTCACGCCGGTTGGTTTCAAGTTATTGACTTCGACGCCATACTACGCACAAAGCCAATGGCCAAGCAGAGGCGCCAATAAAATCATTATTAATTTGATTAAAAGCACGTTGGACGTAAGCCAGAAGTTGGTACGATTCTCTTGACCAAGTTGTTATGGGCTTGTCGAACTTCACCTAAAAAGAGTCTATAAACACCACTCCCTACAAAGTTAACATTTGGACATGATGCGTTGTTACCTCCGTCGAAATTTGTTTACAATCAACAAGGATTCAAAAACAAGCAGGAAATTCCGCTTGATCATTATTGGAATATGATGATTGATGAATTAGTTGATGTAGGACGAAGAGAGGTTGTTAGCTTTAGAAATGCTAATTCGACAGAAGAAAGAGTAGCTAAAGCTTACAATAAAAAGGTTAAGTTAAAAACCTTTGAGGAAGGGAGTTAGTGTGGAAAGTCCTATTACCTATGGATAAAAAGATAGGGGTTTTGGGCAAATGGTCACCAGGGTGGGAAGGCCCATTTCGCGTGTTGCGTTGCTTTTCGAATGGCGCTTATGAAATCGGAAGAGTTAGGTGACGAAAATAGGGACCTTTAGAATAAATGGCAAGTATTTAAAACGATACAAGCCAACGTTAACCGAAATAAAGATTGAGCAATTGTAAGTAAATGAAAGTTGTTGCTCATAAATGGCAATGTATAAAGAAATTGTTAAAGTTACGGCCCATTTTGAATGCTAAGCTATTACAGTCTTAGAAGGTCGATAAGGTAGCCTTATGCCTCTCCATAATGCTAACACTTAGAGAAATGGAGGTATCGAGAAGATATGCTCTTTGTCGAGATCGCGATAATAGCTTGGTGCTCACAATCTTCCAAGTGCTCTATAGTTGCCATTGCTTTGGTAGTTTTGGTGGACGAAGAAGCGACAACTCATGCGCTCGATGATCACGCCCTTCCGATGCTTAGCATTAGACAATTTGAGTTGAAGCGGTCTTTATCTCTTCCTCAATGCGCGCGCAATCTGTGATCCCATTCAAATGATTGCTTTCTCATCATTACCGCTTGGGTCTCAAGAGCTTGATGTCGATCTTGATCACCTTAAAGAGGCGCGAGTTCCACCTCGCAGTTGAGCTCTTGAACTCTTGCGCTTTAGAGGTGGTCGACCGTTGGTTGATCAAAAGAGAAAGTTGCTCAAAATAGGGCCAAATTCCATGAAGAACGCAAGGACATTTGGAGGAGGGTCTAATCTCGGTGATCTTCTCGAATGAGGGATTTTACCTCAAGATACGAGATGAGTCATTCTCAATGGTTGCCACCAAGTCCCCTTCTAACGCCTTTCGTCTTCAAGCGCAGCAGGCAAAGCCGACGAATCTCTGGCCGATAGAACTCTCGAGAATTGTTTGAGGAATCAGAAACCAAACGGCTCGACGAGCTCTTCGAGGCTTAGCATGATCTTCAAAGTCGCCAAGGGATCCGTCTTCTTTAACTCGGCCAATTCTTGATCACCGACAGCTACCATTTGGATGACTCCTTGGTAAACACCTTGATCCGCAGCTACCTCACTTACTGGGCTCCTCGGTTCTTGATCGACCATATTTGCTTCGGAAGTTCGGACGAGGAGCCGAGCCGCCACCAGTCCCGGGTCCTTCGCTTGTTGGAATAGTAAGTTCGAACTGAGCGCTTTCTCCAACAATAGCCTCCTGCTCGACGCTACCGCAAGGTTGAGTAGCCTCCCTCCATAACAGAGCATTCTCTTCGACGACCGCCTCTTGTTCGACATTTCCAAAGACTTCATAAGCTCTTCAAGACGGGAATTTCGTGGTTCTCCAATGCTTGGAAAGTTTCTTGATTGCACCTCGAGAGAGATGAAGGAAAAGGAAGCATAGGCCCGACAACTCTCTGAAATTTCAACCATGTGATCGAACTTCGTGGTTGTTCACGAGCAATCCACCCACCTGCATGCAGCAAGGTGTATCATTTAAGGTAAGAGTGGGAAAGGTGAGATCAAGAAGTTTAAACTAATGTCGAAAGGGAGTTTACCTCTTGTACCTTAAGTCTCTTGATTGGAGGAAGGTGGTTCAGAGCCTCATCAATAGTGATGCCTCGAGTGCGCCCTTTGAATCTCGTGGAAGATTTCTTTTCTTTGACCTCTCGAGTGAGGGGATGTTATCATCACTTTCAGTGTCCTACAAAAAGAATTTGGGTTATGACAGAAAGTGGATGACGGAAGGGAAGAGAAATTTTGCGGGTTAACAAGGCAAGAGTATAGTACCTCATCTTGAGGAGGACCATTTTCCTCTTAGCTTTGGTCCGCCGAGGGGACTGTGTTTGAGTTGTTTTCTAAACGAGAAGGTTTTTCGACATAAGTAAAAGTCGTAATCAAAAATAACTGAAGCGAATGAATGGCAACATACCTTCTTCAGACAATGTCTGGAGTAGATCTCGTGTCCATCGCTTTCTTGGTTCTTTGGAGGAGATGGTGCTGTGGTAGCCTTGATTGCTTTGGCCTTCGCTTGGCGCAGTCGAATTGACGTCGAAAAACATTGGTAAGAAAAGAAATAAAACTAAGTTATAGATGTTCAAGACTCGGGAGATTTAGGTATCGAAGCTGAATACCGGTTGTTCAAGGAAGAAGGTCGCCACCAATTTCTTCATGATATTTTCATGCGAAGGTGTCACTAGCCTCCCAAAGGCCGTGGTATAGTAATTAGTCCACCATTCATGAAATTCCTTAGTACATGAAAATGGGGTTGAATTTGAGGCTCGAAGCTCAAGGCCCTATAGTGGACCAGTGTTCTCAAAAGGGTATTAGGAAGAGGACCTAGATATGCATGAGTATAAACCCTAGTAGAGGGAATCAATACAGGTTTGCCCAGTGAGGCGCTTTCGACTATCGCGAAGATCGGAGCTCATCAACAAAGCCATCAAGGGTTTTAGGTGCGTTGGTCTCTGGTTGCTTCGTTGGAACATTCAAAAGAAATGTGATGAGGAAGCCATGAGAGATAAAAAGCAAATGCGAGAGACGAGATTCAAGCGTAGGTTGAAAGGAAGGAATGAAAGTTTGAAACTTTAGTGATTTTGGGGATTTTTGCAAAATGCAGAGAATGAAGAATACTGAGATAGGTTTCACAAGAGTTCAAACTGAGTAAAGAGGAATATGAAAGGTTGTAGCCGTTTATATATGTTGGGAAGCTACGATTAGCACGTTTCGCCATAACTCGCTTACGCAGTCGCGGCGTTTGAGAGACGTGATGGCCCACCAACCATGCAACGCGGTGCCAATAAGGCGCTTCGCTTTACTTTGTGCAAGTAATGATGGTTGTCTTTTCTTTTAGGCTAAATTAGTTTAAGTCCATTTGTTTTCAAAAATTCAGAGATTAAAAAAATTATAGGTGTCCACTTAAAAAAAATTAGTTGATGGACCTATTTTAAAATCTTCATATAACTTGTGGATTTTCAGAGTAATTAACTAAACCGTTTGTTATGTATTTTACTTTGCGTAAATTTTAGAATTGAGAAGTAATCACATCAAAACAAATTGGAAAGTCATTAAATTAACAGGAAATTTATTTGATTTTTCTTGAAGTTTTTAAATTATATATTATTTTTTGGTATATATATATATATATATTATTTTAAAGGCTAAATAGGACTTTTAGTCCTTTATCTTTGCTCTAGGTTTCATTTTGGTCCGTTTTGGTCCCTCATCTTTCATTTTCGTTTCATTTTGGTCTCTACCGTCAGTTGAGGTTAACAGACGTTACGGTGGCAGTTAACTGCTGACGTAGCGTCTTAAGTGTCATGTATTATGTATCATTCATTAAATGAGGTGGCTTAGTAAATCCCTGTAAAAGATTAGGATCCAAGTCATTCTAAGGAACATTATTAACGCCCTTAAAAGCTTCCTTCTTCACTGGAACCTTTATGATGTGAGCTTTCTGCTTAAAATTCTTTTTATTAGTAACTTTTAATTTAGGAACATATTTAGAAGCTTGTTTTGATTGAGCAACATCTTCTAGAATAAGGACATCCTTAGTAATTATTATTGATATATACTAAGGAGAAATTCGGTGACCACATTAAGATTATGGGTTTTTTTTCACCCCCTCGTTATCTCTCACACCCTCATTTTCCCCTAAAACCCAAAAATACCCCTAAAATTTGATAAAAATAAATAATTAAATGACTTTCCGGATTTACCTCAATTTACGGTAAATCCGGTTCATAAAATAGGGGTTTTGGATTTCTCGTTGGGATTTCCGGATTTACCTCATACGCAGGTAAATCAGGTTCATAATTATGAACTGAATTTACCTGCGTATGAGGTAAATCCGGAAATCCCCTTTGTTTTTTTTAAATATTTATTAAAAATTTCTGTATTAAATTGTGTTTTACGCGCGTTTTATTTTTTAAAATACGATACGAATGTTTACAATTTAAATAACAATACGAAAGCGTTACGAAATACGAGTAAAGATACGCCATATTTGATCTTAAATACGTCAAATAACCTAAGATTATATTGTGGCAAGCGTGTATTAACCAGTGTTTTCATTTACTTACTCATTCACCGTACAAAAATTAAATTATGATTAATATATACTAACTATTGGATTATTCTTATTTTCCACACCCTCAACTTGCTTGCTTACCCTCAATGACTGACCAAATTGTACAGAATCAGAATAATTGAACAAAATAATCTCAAAAAAATAAGGGTCTTAATTTCGGTACCCCCCTCATTCCCTCCCACACCCCCATAATGTCCCAAATGGACAAAAATACCCCTGGAAATTTACAAAATCACATTTCACATTTCACAAAACATAATTTCGAAAAAAGTAAGTAAATTCGAAGGGATTTTGAATTACTAGGTAATTAGAAAAGAATTTGGAAATACCTCGAGAAGGAGGTAATTAGGTTCGAATTTACGACCTAATTACCTCCTTCGAGGTATTTCAAATTCTTTCTAATTACCTACCTAATAATCCAAAAATTTTTTTTTTTTTTTAATTTTAAATATTTTCTAATTACATTTATTTTTTTAACAAATGGCGAGTAGAGCGATCGGACAACGTAGAAGCGGCGAGTCTTCTTCCCGAGCAAAGACCACGCGCCGACGGCGAGCACGGTGATGCGGGGGAGGCGAGTAGTAGCGATACTCTTCTCCGGACACTTTGAAGAGGCTCAGAGTGCTGGGCATGCTTCGAGCGTCGAGAGGCGCGAGAGCCCGTGCGAGTGGTAGAGATGGTTGAGCACGAGCCTCGGCCTCGGCGACCTCACCCCGGTATGAGCGGCGGATAGAAGACCACCACGATTATGAGTACCATATGCGGCACCAGGAGCACCTGAGAGATGTATCATGACGGTTGGGAGGCTTGGGAGGAGCAGGAGGATGAGGGTCAGCATCAGGAGGAGGAGGAGGAGGAGGAGGAGGTTCAGGAGGAGGTTGAGGAGGAGGAGGTTCAGCCTGCCCCAGCTGTGGATCACCCACCATTGATTATACACTGGGATACGACCGCGGCGTCCGGATAGATAACGTATGGTTTAATTTTTATTTTTTTTTAATTTTACTTAACAACAATTAATTACTTATTTTTAATAACGTATGGTTTAATTTTAATTTTTTCCAGCCTCGGAAACTGAAGGTTGTATCTCACGGCCAGAAGTTTTCTAGGATTAGACCTACAGAGCACCACCCACAGGTAGAGCACTGGTTGCGTGTGGCTAAGCTTTCTGAGTTGGACATCACACCTCTGAGGGGAATCAACCATGAGTTGATATCTGCTTTTGTGGAGAGGTGGCATCCCGAGACCTGTTCATTCCACATGCCCTTTGGGGAGATGACAGTCACCTTGGATGATGTGGTCGTGCTGCTCCACTTGCCCATCGGATGGCACCCCATTGGACCACGGGCCAGATTTTAATTCTGTTGAGGCTCTTCACATGGTCGTGGATCGTTTGGGCATGGATCAAAGCATCGTCATCCAGGAGCTTAGGGATAACGAGGGGCGATCTCGAGGATCTCTGTGTAGAGGACGCCTACAAGGCGAACATGGCACTCGGGTGCTTATGAAAGGGCCGCACGGTGCTACATGCTCTTCACGATAGGCACCACCATTACGGGCCGACAAGAGTCACACATTAGTGCCGGTGAGGTGGATGTATCCGCCGGATCTTCAAAGGTGTGGCGATGGTCTTGGGGTATAGCCGCTCTTACTTACCTCTACACCCACGGATTTAAAGCGGTCTTTTATACGACCAAGCGGTTCGGCGGATACTCGACACTCCTCGGGTAATCATTTATTTTTTTTTTAATTTAAAACTTTTAATTAAATTTAACATATATTAATAAGCGATTATTTTTAATTTAACTATTTCAGTCTTTGGATCTACGAGCACTTTCCCACGATCGTTGGTCGGAAAGTGTTAGCTAGGACACTACAAGAAAAAGTGAAATTAGAAGGCGTAACCTTCCAAGTGATTTTAATCCCCAGAAAATTTCCGTGATTTTTGCATTTTCCGTGATTTAGTCTCCCGAAACTTAGCGGATTTTTGGCATTTGTGGCGGATTTATTGCATTTACGGCGGATTATAAAAGAGAAAGTAGTTTCGAGAAAAAAAAATTTATTCCGCATGAAAATGCCTAGAATTCACTAAAAGGTCGCAGATCGAATCGGTGGGATTTTAAAATTTGAATTTCACTAAAGCGACGATTAATTCACTTAAAAGACAAAATTTGAAAATCCGCCTAAAAGAATTGAATTCACGGAAAGGACACCTCGGTCCAATCAAGTCAATCCGCGAAAAGGACTTGAATTCGCTAAAACGTCACCTTGAACAACGGCTCTTTTTCAACTTCCCTTACTTATATTCTGAATTTCATTCCTTCCTTCCACACCTTCACTCTAATTCGATTTCACTCTTCACTCTCCCAACACTTCTCTAAAATTTCAACACTTCTCACATTCAATCTTCACTCTTTCTCAACAATTCTACGAATTTTTTTCTTTCAAAGTTCTTACAATTAAATTTGTTTCTTCTCCTCTATCAAAGTTTTGAAGGTATGTTTTAGTTTAAACTTTATTTGAACTTATACTTTGTTTTAATTTATAGTTTGTTACTAATTGTGGTGTTGTTTGTTTAGGATTTATTTGAGGTTGGTGATCTCTATTTCTTTGTGAAGTCAGAGTCTTATTAAAAAAAAAAAAAAAAAAATTATTTTTGGCGGAAAAATCCCCCTAAAAGCGCAAAATTCCACGGAAAGTACCGGGGAAATCACATAAATTCCCGCAAAAATCCATGGAAATGACTTAAAATCCGCGGAAAAGTCGGTGAAATTCCGCCGAAAATACGTTGCCACCGACCATTTATCGGTGGAAAAATCCGCCAAAATACTGTTTTGCGGCGGATTTGGGTGTTTTTTGGCGGAAAAATCCGCCAAAAAATCCAATTTTTCTTGTAGTGGGACGCATCAGCCACGTGCCACCAGCTGGGGGAACAAGAAGCTGGATAATGTCAAGTTGGTGGACTTTAGGGCGCGGATAGATGCTCTGCGGTGGGGATGTCATCCTCACCCCTTATGATGACCACGAGCAGTATGTTCCTTTGTCGAACATATCTGTTGCGAGGGTGGTTGCTTTGGGCGATGGCGGTGTTCCTACATGCCGGGCGCAGTGCGTTGGCGATTCGAGGCGGCTACTGAGAGGATCCCTAGAGCACCCATTTCGGGTAATGCTCCTGCGCAGACGAGAGATCATACTGGGGTTTCTTGATGTATCGATTCGGCGCGGACATTTTGGCGAGCTAGTAGATTGGCGGGCTACCACGGCGAGTGCGATCTCGATTACCTTCCTTGGTACGATCGAGTAACTGAGTGCGTCTTACTCGGTGCGCAGACCCGCAGGCGAGCGAGCGAGCCACGGCCGGCTCGGGATCCACCATATCATCGGAGACTTCTTGTCCCGAGACATATGAGAGAGAGGTGCAGAGAGCGTTTGCATTGACCGGGATGCCTTAGATGTCATGACGTTCACCCACTTCACGTGCTTATTTTGATCATTGTTAAACATTTTGGACCCCGTAGTAGTTGTATTTGTACATTATATTATTTTTTTATGTTGCTTTCATTTTATATATTTTGACGTATTGTTATTTAAATCGTAAACCGATTCAGTATCATAGTTCCAAAATATAACGCGTTTAAATATTAATTCAATATACAAAGTTTAAAAAAATTAATAAAAAACTAAAAATTTGAATTACCTTTTTAGAGGTAATTCAAAATTTTATATGTTTATGAACCGAAATACTGTTTTAAAGGTAATTCGAAATTATCAATTATTTTTGAACCGAATTACCTTATTTTGAGGTAATAGAAAAAAAATGAATTTTTTTTTTAAAAAGCGAGGGTATTATTGGAATTTTTTGGATTATGGGGGTGTGGGAGGGAATGAGGGGGGTACGAAAACAAAAGGCCAAAAAATAATAATTGAACAAATTGTACAAATTGAAATCTTTGTCTCCTTCCTTGCTTTGTTCAATTATTTCTTACATGATCAAGGTATGCCGCTATCCCACGCATACCAAAGTGTATGTTGATACTAACAATACCAAAGTGTCACTGTGTCAGTTTTGCATTGATAGTACTCTAGTCCTCAACCATGATATTAATATTCAATAAAAAAAGAAGGCTAATAGATTAAGCCAATTAATAGGTTTGTGCTTTACATGAAAAGAAAAAGAAGGCAAAATATGAAGGCAATGGAGTTGGACTCAAATAAGTATAACTGAATAAATTGAGGGGTTGAGATCCTCTCTATTTCTCCATTTGTAGAGAGATAGACACAATATTTATGGTGGATCATAACATTAAATTTATAATAATAATTAATGTCATTGTCCACTATGAATTTTATGCTTATCTCTCTCCAAATAGAGTCTTCTATTTCTTTTGATAAATAGAGAGGATCCTAACCCGTGCTGAAGGACCACATTTTCGTAGAATCTCTTTCCTTGCTCTCTTCAATTATTTCTTACATGATCAGTATCACGCTATGTCGCTATCCCATACCAAAGTGGTAACATGCATTATTGTACTTCAAATGTTTTATATTTTTCGGTTTGGATCATTGCCGACTACTAAAGAAGTGTTTCAATAATTTAAATAAAAGACTAATTTCTATTATTAGTGTTTAAGATTAAATTTCGACTAACCAACCTTGTGTTTATCCACTGCAAAAATCAAACTCGGGAGTACCAAATCAACCCCCCGTGTCCCATAATAGATTAAGCCGGTTAATAGTGTTGGTTTGAAATGCTTTATATATGTGCTTTACATGAGAAGAAAAAGAAGGCAAAATATGAAGGCAATGGAGTTGGACTTAACACCAAAGGAAGCACAAACATTGTTCGAAGGAGATGGCGGAGGTTACTATGTTTGGTCCAGTTCTGAAATGCCCGTGTTAGCTGAAACCAACGTGGGTGCTGGTCGTTTTGTTCTTCACCCTCGGGGTTTTGCTCTCCCTCATTATGCTGATACCTCTAAATTGGGCTATGTTCTTCAAGGTCATACCCCTATCTATCTATCTTTACTAAAATAAAATTCTATTATTTTTTATTTCAGAATTGTATTTTAATTCAGAATCAACTCATCTATCTACATCCTAGTAGTACAATTTTAGAGAAGAATTGATAGTTCGTATCAACTTAAAGGATTAAATTTGTCTATTTCATAGAAATGCTAAATATCCATAAAGAACCGTCACGGCCGAAGAAGTTTGTCTATTTCATAGTTTGCTGTATATTTTTCAACACACCAGGCCATCATGATTTGCTGGAAATGCAGAAGATGTATTTTTTTTTAAATTACATATTACTCTTTGTTTTAAGAAATTGGACGAAAAAATTGTAGGCTATATAATACTCTTTCAAGTCAAATTTTGTCTCTGTCTCTCAATTTGATCTAACTAATTTAAAATAAGTCCCCTAAATTGCCTTTTGATTGTCTCTAGTCTAGGCTGGTTTGTTTCATGGGTCTTTCACTTTAATAAGTTAGAGGCTCCCTATTATTGTTTTTCTATTCTTTTCTTGTCAATAGTTTTGGTCTAATTTTCACTTAAACTCTCTTCTGCCTTTCTTCTTTTCTATCTTTTTTATTAATAAAAATCATAGGGTAATAATTTTTTTCCTTCTTGATTTTTTTACATTAGGATTTTTTTTTACAAAACATCATAAAGTTTTTACGAGATTTTCTTCCTTTTATTTGCCAAAAAAAATATTACTGATTTTATTGACAATTTCAATAACATAGAGACGTTTGTTTCTAGGTTTGAACTCCAGTGTGATTATGTGATAATATGTGTTGAAATTTTGAACTCTTGTTGATTATGGTCTTAATTAATTTCTCTAATCAGGAACTGATGGCGTAGTAGGGATGGTAAGTCCCAACACAGGAAAAGAGGAAGTATTGAAACTTAAGAAAGGTGACATAATACCAGTACCAATTGGAAGTGTTTCATGGTGGTTCAACGATGGAGATTCAGACCTTATCATTGTTTTTCTTGGAGAAACTTCAAAGGGTCATATTCCTGGAGAATTCACCTATTTCTTTCTAGGACTTCTAGGAAGTTTCTCTCCTGAACTCATTAGCAAAGTTTATGATTTAAACAAAGATGAAGTCAACAAACTTACAAAAAGTCAAACTGGTGTTCCAGTCGTCAAAGTACCGAAAGACCAACCCATGCCAAAGCCCCAAATTGACCTCACAAAAAAACTAGTCTATAATATAGATGTTGGAACCCCAGAAATTAAAGTTAAAAATGGGGGTTTAGTTACAACCTTAACGGAGAAAGATTTTCCTTTTATTGGAGATGTTGGGTTAAGTGTGATTAGAGTGAAACTTGAACCTAATGCTATTAAGGCACCATCTTACTTAGTCAACCCTGTTGTTCAGCTAATTTATGTTGCTAGAGGAAGTGGCAAGATTGAAATTGTGGGCTTGAATGGAAAACGTGTGTTGGATGCTGAAGTTAGAGCTGGTCATTTATTTGTTGTACCACAATTCTTTGTGGTTGCTCAAATTGCAGGTGAAGCAGGATTAGAGAGTTACTCTATTGTCACAACTACAATGTAAGTTTGTGACTATGTACATAATTTATCCACACAGTAACATACACTTTCATAGGAAATACCATTGAAAAACGCAATGTGGATCATTTGCTTCCTTTGCACGGTGCAACGGGCAGCAAAACATTTATATTTATATTGAAGTCTAAATCTAACCATTTTGCTTCCTGTTGTACCGTGCAAAGACAGCAGAAGATCCGAATCCTTAAAAAACGATGGATTATGTTATTTGAATTGAGAGCGTGACAAGAAGTATATAAAATAAAAACATTAACAAAGATAATTGTATTTTTTCTTTTAATTTTGTAGGCCTTTGAATGGAGAGTTGGCTGGCAAGACATCAGTTTTGGGTAGCTTATCACCTACAGTGCAACAAGTGGCTCTGAATGTGGATTTTGAATTTCAAAAACTTCTCATCTCCAAGATCGATGGAACTACAAATCTCATCCCCCCAACAGATTAGTATGACTGGCGTGTATGTAATCCATCAATTTCAAAATAGAAGCAAAAATATTAAGTCAATATTAAACTTGATTTATTTGATCCAAAATTTGGATTAAATGATTATCAACTATCATTGATCCATTTCTGCTTATATTTTGAGATGGATGGAGTATTATCTATGGGAGTGTATGTTGTGCTTGTCGTTAGGTTTAGTGACAATAAAGACAATGGTGCCTAGCTATCTTGGGTGGCACGATTAGCCGAATTATAACCTTATCTTGAAGACGGTTCTTTGTTAGGGGTAGGTGTCATTCTTAATTTTACTAAGAGTGGCTTCATATTCCCATGAAATGTAATGTTAGAAGACTAATCTAGTCTTGCGTTTATACTTCTAGAGAGTTTATTTTCATTTTTTTGCGACTTTGTGCTTGTTGATCACTTTTGTGCGTACTATGAACTGAGTATTGTTTGTATTATGTTTGAAGAATAGTAATATTTTATGTTTGCCATTAAAAAATGGATAACTTTTCTTTCCTAATATATTAGTCAAAATGACACAATTTTTTTATGGATCTCTATTATTTAGTGAGCTCAACTCATTCCAAAATATTTGATCATCAAACTGACATGTGGGATAAGTCAAAATTGACACTTCTTCCTAGCACAATTGCTAAGAAATATTAGTGCCAATTAAAATCCATAAATGTAAAAAATAAAATAAAATATAAATGCATGATTTCACTCTACTTACCTATTAAAATCTTTTCTTTCCCATTCATTTAACTCTGATAAATAAAAATGACAAAACAACTTTGTGGACAGATTATTGCTCCACTTTCCTCGTGTTCTTCTTGCGTGCAATAATTTACACCTCTTGTACTTGCCATTGGTTGTGGATCCATTATATGCTGTCGTTCATCTCCCAACCAAAAAGCACTTGTAAGCTTTCCTTGTTGCTTTGTAATTCATCCACCTTGGATCCTTTTCTTCACTTTCTCCTACATTTCTCTCCATTCTCTCTATCTCTCTCCTAATTCACTCTCTCTCGTAATTAACATAATTGAAAGACAATGATAAGAGATAGTGAATAAAAAGAGAGATAGAGAGGATGGAGGGAGATGTAGGAAAAATGGGAAGGAGAGGATCCAAGTCCGTAATTCATCTATATATTCATCCTTTATTTATTTATTTATTTATGAAAATTCATTCATAGCCAACGTGGCAAAGAGACGTTTACCGCAAAATAATGTGCTCAAAAAGACAAATCACAATGTCCTCTTTTACCAATTTACACACGGTCGGTCTATAAGGGTGTGTTTGGGAGGGGGTTTTGGGAGGAGAGGGGATGAGAAGACTTGGAAAAGATTTGTCAATATTTTATTATATAGTCGAGATTTTAAAAAAAACGAAAAGAATAATTTGATAAATAACGATATAATATTTTTAATCACATTTCATTTATGTTAAGAGACATTTATTTTTTGACAAAGGAAAACTTATAGCATTTCATTCATAAATAAAGAGTCAATATAAGTGGGAATACAATCAAAGACGTGAGAGCGAGCATAAGATCTTGATGCTCTTACAAGAGTATGAGCAACAAAATTCAATTGCCTCCTGGTAAAACTAACCAAGTAGTTTCCTAGAGATGATAAAAGAAACCATGAAACCATATTCGGTAACAAGACTAGACAAACCATGAACACCATCTACTACTGCTTTGCAAACAAGCTCGATGGGCACATTCTGGACATTTCAATCTTGTAACCAAGTAAGTGTTTCCAACGGACCTAAAGCTTCAGCTTCCTACATCATACCAGAGGACGTTTAAGTTATTTATTTGTAACAAGTTGACGCTTTAAGTTTTTTGTTGTTGTAACAAATAGGCCCTTTTAGTGATTACTCTAGCTTATGTATTTTGATGCAACCAACATATTTTGGTGTATTTTGATGTGATCGACGATATGATATTTGACTAAAAGGGTCAACGGTGTCAATGTTATGTAACTCAAAAGACCTATTTGTTACAAAAAAAACTTAAAGAATCAACTTGTTACAAATAAATAACTTAAAGGTCATCTGGTGTAGTTTTGCCCATTATATTTATAAAACTCAGAATGATACAAGTGATGAAAAAGTACACTAAGTCAATACGTCAAGCCTGTTTATAGGCACACTCTAAGTACTAACAACTCAATTATAACTATTCAAAGGGGAGGTGGCTTCCGTTCTTTGTATAATAGCGGGAATTAAGGACTTGGCGTGGAGGTTGTTCAGGGCTAGGAGGGGAAGGAATTGTAGGGTGACTTGGTCGGATTGGTACAGTTGCCCAATGGGCTGTTTGGCTATGTTGTAATATCTCTCATGTATTGTTTTGTTTTAATATGTATTTTAGACAGGGGAGAAACAGTGGGCTAGTTTGCCTTTCTCACTGTTGTGCTATCTGCACGAGGTACTCTTTTTCCCAATGGGTTTTGGCTCAGAGAGGTTTTGAGGAGGCCTTCCCCCTTTCCTTTTGTTCCATTGTAAGGGTTGGACACCCCTTATGCTCCCTTCAATGAAATCATCGCTTATCTAAAAAAAATACTAACAAACTTCCTTAACTACCTAACCAATTAACTATATCTAATAGATACCAAAGTGTTTGATTTGTTTTACGTGAATTCTATGATTGTAGGTTGAAATTCTAATTCTAACTAGTAGGATACCCGTGCATACGCACGGGTGTTATCATGTTTTTTTCAAGATTGAACTTAGACAGTACTTAAGTAGTCTGAACATACCCCGTTAAAATAAAGAAAAAATTTAAAGTAGATAAAAAAAGAGTTTCAAATAAAAAATAGATAAATTTTGAAATCTAAAAATGTAAAAGTATCATTTAAAAATAATTGTGCATTTATCTCGTGTTTTTTATATAATAGTGCAGTGTTTTTTATTTATTAGTGTTGTTATCCCATGTTTTTTTATATATCAGTGCAGTTATCCCATGTTTTTATATATATCATTGCAGTTATCCCCATATTTTTTTTATATATCAGTGCAACTATCCTGTGTTTTTTTATGTATCGGTGCAGTTATCTCATAATTTCAATTGATTATCTGAGTTGATTAGTAGTAGATAGTAAAAGATAGATATTAATTAGATTATCAATAAGAAATATTTATCCCGTGTTTTTTTATATATCAGTGACAATTATTTGTTGTTTTTTAGGTATTAGTGACAAATATCTGTCATGTGTGTTTTAAATATTAATATGTTTAAATAGAGATTAAGTTTTATTGTTTTTTTTTTAGATAGTACGTTTATAGTAGTCTTCAAAAATTATAATTATCAATACAAATATTAATTCCATGACTTTTTTTTTATATATCACTGCAATTATTATATGGTTTTGTGTGATGCGTCAGGTCGGTGTGCATTATTTATCATTACTACTACTACTTCAACAATAACCAACACGTGGCAACATGCATTATTGTATTTGAAAATGCTTTATATACTATTATGTAACTCGTGCGATGCACGGGAAACAATTTTCATGTATAATATTAACTTTAAATATTTTTATGAAAAAAACTAACATAATTAAAGAAAAAGTGGTCAATAAAATTGTATCTAAATTTAGTAAAGTGTGATAACTACGACTTGGAGTGGTTGATAAACGCACAACATTGTTGCGCCCGAAAAAGTCCCCGAGGGGTTTTCCTTCGTTTACAACTTTTTTAAAACAATGAAGTCGCCACCAATATTTTTTATAAGGAAAATATTGAAGAAAAACCTCTTTGGAAGGCAAATGGTCTTTTGGAAAACCGGAAGGTTTGGGTTCGGGGGTCGGTTAGGCATGGGGAAGGTATTAGCGCCCCACACCTCCTTTCTACTGAAAGGGAACCTTTAATTAAACGTGTGATTTTAAGTGTTGATTTTGAAAATACTTAACTTTGCCTCTTGGTTGAAAAGACTTAAGGAATTTTTTTTTATTTGCGGCGCATGACGAGAGTTAGCCGCTTTGGTTTTTTGAAAGGAAAAATGTTTTTATTTTGTTGTGCTTGACGGAGGGGATCCGCTCCTACGTATCTCCAGGTGCGATGGAGAATTCAAAGCTACGTAGTTCTAGGTTTTTATTTTTATTTTGTATCTTGTTTAATTGTGAAAACTGAGCTTTCATGATGATCAATTGAGCAAAGGCTCCAAGTGACCACCATTAGCACTCCATTGTTAATAATCGTGCAAGCAAAGGCTTCGCATGACTACTAACAAAGTTTTTTGATTTATTGAAATTTTTTTAGACAAATTAGGCACTCATGATGATCAATTGAGCAAAGGCTCCAAGTGATCATCACTAGGTCCTCATTGTTAATGATCGTGCAAGCAAAGGCTTCGCAAGACCATTAACAAAGTTTTGATTTGATGAAAAATATTTAGAAAAATTAGGCATTCGTGATGATCAATTGAGCAAAGGCTCCAAGTGATCACCACTAGTTCCTCATTGTTAATGAGTCATGCAAGCAAATGCTTCGCAAGGTCATTAACAAAGTTTTGATTTAATGAAAAAAGTATTCGAGTTAAAAGAATTAAAAACGAGAAAAGGGTGAAAACTTGCAAAATGGGGGTGTTAGAATGTACAGAAATTATACAAGGCCATGATCATGTTAGCATTTAGCAATGTACTACAAACCAAATTGAAATTGACTGCCTTGTAACTCTGTTCACAATTAAATATCCTGGAATAAGTTCTTTCGGGAGTGTGGTACAGTTGAGTAAATGAAGAATATATAGCATATGTCAGCATTTTACTTCAATACCCATCGTTATATCTGAATATGCCCATAAAAACAATAGTTGCCAATGTATTATCATGGTCAAGGAGGAAAATCTCACTACCAGAAACTAGACAAGGTGTGGATGTTACTTATAATCAATCATCAATAAAGAAATCTCAACAAAACTATCGCAAGAATTGGTAGACCATTTTTCTTTGAAGAGAATATAAATATAAATAATACCGTACCAGAAAAGAGCAATAGATTGGTTCCCCCATCTATCTCAAAAGAAGACCAATTTTCAAAAGTATATTCTTACTAGATATATATACCCCAGTGGAGGAGTTCAAAAGATAAAACTGTCAACACAATAGTGAACGAATCAGCACCTTTCAACAGATCTTGAAAGCAGCAGCCAGTCACTGACAAGTTTTTAAGGTTTGAAAACATTCCAATATCATCTAACTAGTTCATTTTGGAAGACCACTGCCAGGTGTGTATCGAACACTGAAGGCCAAATCAACAAGCGGGCTAGAATTATTAGTTGCAAAAGCAAATCATCTTCTAACCTCAACAACACATTTTAGTCCAAAACATACAAAATCAACTGAAGTACATAAACAACGGCACATTAAAAAAATGCAACTAGTGATACAACACAATATGAAAAACCTGTAAAACATCTTGTTGCGGCGAAGATGATAAGACAGTAGAAAGAAGCTCGATGCTATTTCTCGCAATGTCAAAGGCTTCCTTTGTTTGTTCAGGTGTAAAACCTTGCACAGGAATATCATGCTGAAACTGCCGTGGAACATCATCTACAAGAGGCTGCTCTGGAGCAGTCGCCGATCGTGGAGGAGTAAAAATTGGAACCAAGCTTTCATTGTCACGGCCAGGGAACCTAATACCCCTTGATTTCACAGAAGCTCTCTAGGGTGCTTGTTATTGAACTGCTACTCTGCAACTGTTGTTTCAAGTTCTCATTTTTTCCACTGCTCAGATCTCAAAATGGTGTTTGTGTGATTAGGGTTTTAGTGTAAAACCCTAATCTGTTTTTTTTGGTGATTTTTACCTCGAAATTCGTGTTTTTTTTCTTTGACCACTGTCTGATCTCCTTTTTATTCTGAAAAACTAGGTTTAAGCATTTAATTTGTGTTTCTTGGGCTTTGACTAACTTTGACTCTTCCTTTTTGCAGATCTGCATTAAATTTCAAATCAAGATTGAGAGAGCATTCTTTGAACCCCGAGATCTGCTTCTTTCTTTGTCTTTTATTATTTTTTTTTGTATTTTCGGATTTATTTATTTTTGTGTTATTATTTTTTGTATTTTTTGGACATTTGGACACTTGAACACTTCTAATTTGTAATAAAAATTAAATAGCCTCTTTTTTGACATTTTTGGATTATATAACACTTTTAAATTGTAAATGACACTAAATAGAATTTTTGAAATCTTGGACTATATACATATGCTCAAAATGAATTAACTGCACAAAATAGGAATAATAATAATAATAAAAAAAGTGCAGTCAAACACAAAGACGGAAGCAGTAGAGACTAGACGCGAATACATTAAACGAGACTCAAATAGAAGAAATGAGCTCATTAACTAAAAACACTACTTTATATACGACTAAACCCAAATACGAAGATTAAATTGAAGAACGCACGAAAAGATTGATCATTCGCGTGCCTGCTTAATTTAAACAACGGTATTTCGATTTAGTTGAGCTGGATGACTGAAATTGACTTAAATTAAAAAGGGCGGACAAAATTGGGGTATTACAAACATCGACGTGAAAAATATATGTTCCAAACACACACTCAATGTGCTGATCACATTGACAGATTCTAGGCAAGAAACCTCATGTAGTTTACCCCACTTTTCCATTCATTGGACAAAATTATAACCGAATTTGACAAAATTCCATTATGTAGTACAAAGATTAAATAATGCCAAGTTCCGAGACAAATATCATCGTTTTGGCCTCACCATTATCTGATACAAAATACAAAATTTTTACTATTATGCATTCTCCTACTTTGTGTTTCAACGTTCATCTCAGAACATGAGCTGTGTTTTCTTACATGTAATGACTCTTCAATATTCCATAACTGTCATTCATCACAATTTTAAAAATGTTAATTTTTTGTTTAAGACGTTTTCCCCGAAAATCTAATTGTTAAGTATCATCATGTAAAAATACATCTAAGCATTTTCCCTAGATATACATGAACTGGAAAAAAGAAAAGAACCAGAGGCAATAAAATGCTCCACTATATTATGAAACCACAAACAATCATGTAAATCATAGCATATTTAAGCAAACATTTCACCCAATACCTAAGGGGAATAGGAGTTATCATTGTTGAAACAAATATTTTGATTCTTGCAAACTTTGGTAAAGTAAGCCAAATCCACAACGTTGTTCAACTAACTAAATAGAACGATAATGTCAAAAACTACAAATATAAAAAAAAAACATTAAAAAATAGATGGATGAGAAATGATTATATAGATGAATGATAATGTAGGAAGTGCATTGTCAAAAATTGTTAGAAGGGAAATTTCTAACGATCGCAAAACACTCTTTTTCTTTCTTCTTCCTACTCTTCCTCTCTTCTATCGGTACAACTGTGGTAGATGCAAAGCAAATAATTAGGCATCTCAAACCAAACAAAAAAAGTAATAAATAAAAACAACTGAGAGAGAGTGAGAGAGGATTGTGAGGAGAAAAGAGAAATAAACTACAGACACAAATATACATGTCGCAGGAAAAATTACAGAGACGTGATTGATGATTTTTCTAGTGTACTCCTATATTGAAATTTGAAAACATCATTAATATGAGAACTTAAGACTATATTGTAACGGAAAGAAAGTGCAATAATTCGTATTGATATCAATTTATTGTAACAGAAGGAAAATGCAATATTTAGTAAGAAACCTATGCCTATGATTTATTTTTTTGTTTTATTGCAACAATAAAAATTTCTTTAATTACAATGCATGACTTGGCGGTGACATGGATTAGTAAATCCTAATAGGCCATAAAAATCACATTGAGGATGTGGAGTTGCTCTTTGATTGATAGCTCAGATTTTTTGCTTTGAGGTCCCTATTCAAATGTAATATTAATAGATAACCCAAGACTATAACATGTTCAATAGTTTCCAGTTAGAAGTACACATTTGCTTTTATGAACTTCTGTGTTGTTGCGCCCGAAAAGTCCCCGAGGGGTTTTTCTTCGTTTACAACCTTTTAGAACAATGAAATCGCCACCAATATTTTTTATAAGGAAAATATTGAAGAAAAACCTTCTTGGAAGGCGGATGACCTTTTGGAAAACCGGGAGATTTGGGTTCGGGGGTCGGTTAGGCATGGGGAAGGTATTAGCACCCCACACCTCCTTTCTACTGAAAGAGAACATTTAATTAAATGTGTGGTTTTAAGTGTTGATTTGAAAAATACTTAAATTTGCCTCTTGATTGGAAAAGACTTGATGAAGATTTTCTTTGCGGCGCTTGACGAGAGTTAGCCGCTTTGGTTTTTTTGAAAGGAAAAATGTTTTTTTTGTTCGTTGTGCTTGACGGAGGGGATCCGCTCCTACGTATCTCCAGGTGCGATGGAGAATTCAAAGCTACGTAGTTCTGTGTTTTTTTGGTTTTTTTATCTTGTTTAATTGTGAAAAATCGAGCTTTCATGATGATCAATTGAGCGAAGGCTCCAAGTGACCACCATTAACACTCCATTGTTAATAATCATGCAAGCAAAGGCTTCGCAGGACCAATAACAAAGTTTTTGATTTAATGAAAAGTTTTTTAGGAAAACTAGGCGTTCATGATGATCAATTGAGCAAAGGCTCCAAGTGATCACCACCAGTTCCCCGTTGTTAATGATTATGCAAGCAGAGGCTTCGCAAAACTGGTGTGTGAAATAAGCATGTGCAAGTATACACAGTCACAAACAAGTAATAAAGAGTAAGTAAAGATCGTTCCCACGAGGATTGACTAATTTTTAATGTGTTTGTTTAGCATAGGTAAACTAGTGTGTCTACAACTATTCGAGAGATTTGTGGTTGTTTTTGGAATATAGAAAAACAGAATTTAAATACCTGTAGAGGATGTAATTTAAGAGAGAGTTGAGATGCTTTTACCATATGAGTTCCTTGTGAGAATGTTGTGCTGTCTTTCGGTGCTTGATCACTTAGTGTAGATACATCAGATTAAGGGTGACTGTACAAGCTCAATAAACCCTTGTTTTTTTTTGCAAGAAAGGGCAAGTGTGTCAAACTCCCTCGCCTCCTTTCAAGTGGTTCAAGTTGCTAAATACTTTCCCTTAGTAAAACCCCACACATGAACAAAGACTATGCTAATTACTTTTGAATTAGCATGGAATTACCAAGCTGACTTTGTGGAAAACAAATTTCTCATCAAAGACTTAAATAAACACTTGCCTTTGCTTCTAGTTCTTTGAGATCTAGTTGTAAGTCAATCTCTTGTAAATACAACTCCCCTTGTTCTAAGTTAACCTTAAAACAAGTTTAATTTAAGTACAAGAACTAGTAAGTGAGGCACCCTTTTGGACAACACAATAGTTCTCACGAGTTCATCATATGACTAGAGCATCCCAACTAAGGAATTTAGCTCATCATCGTCCACATAAAGTAATTAAACAAAGCAAGTAAAGAAAGCATTGTAAATAACTTGGAAATGTAAATTGCTTAAAAGTAAATTGCTTGAATGGACAAGTCTTGCAAGAAAGTAAATTGCTTGATTGGACAAGTCTTGCAAGAAATTAAATAACAAGAAAGTAAATAAAGAGTAAGATGAAGAACATGAAATAAGAACTTAATATTAATGAAGAACACTTGATTCTCAACTAGGAAGAAGTGAAGAATAGAGATGTCAATTCCTTCTTACCTTCCTCTTAAGTTTAGAGTAATCAAAGTGAAGTAAAAAGACTTGGAAATAAAATGAAGAACAAGATGAACTTTAATCTAAAACTACTATTGTATCTATATGGTATTGGTCGTATATCTATATTTTACAAGAGATGAAAGAGTCCTATTTATAGATGTAGGAGATTTCCTTCCATGGAGGGTTTTCTTTGTCTTCAAGTATTTGATTTCTTGCTTGCTTGTGAAGTATTCTTTGACCATCATGTGACTTATCCTAGTTATTTTGCAGGTGTCAATTGTTGTCACTTTGAATGGGAAACATTCCTTTGAGTGGGAAACATTCCTTTTGAAGGGGTCCAATTAGTTGATGACATTTGGCTTGGTGTAATGATGATGTTTGTTGTTTTCATCCTATAGATGACTTCTTTGGTAACTTGATAATTGATTCCATGTGATCACTGAGCTAGTAGGAGGCGCGAGAAGGCTCTTTAGAACGAAATCAAATTGAGGTGCTTCCAATGTGGGGTCTTGTGCTACTTCTTTCATTTGCATGCTTTGGTGCTTAAACACTCGATGCTTAAGCACTTAATGCAAAATTACAAAATCTGCAAAAGTACTCAACAAACATATCAAACATACCAATTTGTATATAAATTGAACTTCTATCTCCTTGATAATGTTTTTTATGATTTTCATCTCTTTTTATTGTATTTACAAGTTTATTGCATTGGTTTCAAACATTTATCTAAGTAAAGACTATGAATAACTCTATATAAAATAGAGTTATCACACCCCAAACTTAACTTGTTGCTTGTCCTCAAGCAATAACAAAATAACAAGTAGGATTCTTTTGATGAAGAAGATCGAGATCACTCAACTCCTTTCAATCTTTCAAAATGTGATGTTCTCTTAAAAGAACCTTTCTTTCCTCAAATCTCTATGTCTTTGTGCCTTTGAAATTCATCACAACCAAAGCTATTAAAACTCTTTTATGTGCGTGTGTGATCCATTGAAATTTGATTGGCTCCAAACTAAGCAAAAAAGGTTTTCTTAAACTTTTGAAACTTTAGAAAAACTTTTGGTCAACACAAAGGTGTTTCAAAACATAGAGTAGACTCACAAGATCCTTAAGCTCAGGGGGCTTTAATTATATCAAAGGGCTTGACATGAGTATTTTAAAAATTTTTGACTCAATTCTTTTTTTTTTTTTTTTTTTTTTTGAATAAGCATCTACTAGATAAGCACTAGATGCTTCTTAAAACTTATGTTACCTCTTCACTTGACCTCCATGTGCATACTTTTTTCTTGATTTGTTTTTGTTTTTCTTTTTCAAACCAAATGCACTTTGGAACAGGATTCATTGTCCTCCTTATGCATACTTTTTTTTTTCTTGGTTTGCAAATCAAATGCACTGCTTTTTGAAGCAGTTGGTTTAGATATTAAGCAAACATAGTTTTGACACCTTTTGATTTTCTTTTTGAAACTTTATGTGCATTGAGTACTAAGCTCCTAATTTTTGCCTTTGTTTTCATAAAATCTCCCCCAAACTTATTTCTCAACACTCTTCTAAGTTTTTAATAAAACTTTGTTTTTGACCTTGGTTTTCTTAAATTCCTGTTTGTTTCCAGAAAAACTTTTCACTCAGTTTGATCCCCCTTTTCAAAAATCAACTTTAAAGTGTAAAAGTGATAATATCAATGGTTGTTTTTGAAGTAAAAAGGACTCTTTTTCTTTTCTTTTTCATTGAGGATTTTGGTCTAAAGAGATGCATCAAAATCATTTGTGAACTAGCAAGCTGATCATGCTTCAAAATCTGTACATTCCTACTATTGATTTACTTAAAAACTGTTCAAAAACAGAATTTGATTTTTTTGAAAATGCTTTGTTAAGTAAATCTAAAACAAAATGAAAATAAACTCTATTTACAAAAGACTTAACTACTTATCTAACATACTAACAGATATTTAACAGATATTAAATAAAACAAGCATTAGTAGGTTTAAAATACTATATATATACCACATGCATCAGAATTTGAAGTGCTTCCCCCCCCAACTTAAAATTGAGCAGTGTCCTCACTAGCTCTTAAGTTGAGATGAAAACAGGGGAATAATGTGCAAAATGGGGTGGGGGGTTAACATTACATGTGGGATTTATCCATAGTAGCATTAGTTTATAAGTAGCAAAATATATAACAAAATACTGCATAGTTAGTATAGGAAAGCATGTAAAAAGTTTATTGTGGTTTTGCACCCACTCCTCGATCTATTCTTTGCTCCTTGTTGGTGTTGCTTTGGGCTTCGCTTTGGTGCTTTTGGAGTTGTAGAAGACCGCCGGTGGCCTTCACATCATCGGTGTCTTTGAAGGTTGTGCAGGAGTTAGTGCTTGAGCATCGGATGGTTGAGCTCCAATCTGTATCTCTGGTTCCTTTGAAATTTCGTGAGATGGCTCCATAACTTGATCCGTAAGTCCTTCAAGGTCTCGCAATGTCCTTGAGATCGTCTCTTCTTCTTCAATTGTTTTCTTTTCGGTTCTTTCTCCTTGGGTTCTTTTGATCCTTCCCCTTGCGCTATTGTTTGTTGAATAGTTCTTTGCGGTGGTGACTTGAAAAATTTTTGGGTGTTTCCCAATTCTTGCCTTTTCTTGATAGCAAGCTCGTGAGCAACTAATCCTAGAATATCCTCAAGATCCTCGGTGATTACGATTCACAGTTGGCTCCTTTGTTGGTGTTGAATCACTTGGTCTTTGAAGCACCAGTGGTTGCGAGAACACTCGCTCTTTAGCTTGATCTCCGAGTAGGGACTTCACTTTGTTGCTCTTTTGTACCTGTCTTAAAAACAATGTTAGCAGGAAATAATTGGTCTTTTTGGGCCTGAGGGGGGGTAGTTTCTTGGGTTTGGTGAGTGGGTGGGCCTTTTTCAATGGTAGTGGATTGTGGTGTTTCTTCTTGAGTAACATCAGCTGCAACCTCCTTGGTTGATTACGGTGGAGTGGGGTGGTTCCAGTGGATGGTGGAGTGGGTTGTTTTGCTGGTTTTTCTGTTTGTGGGGGAATGATTTGCTCAAGCACAGGTTGCTTGCCTTTCTTCTTTCTCAAAATTTCCTCCAAACTTAGATTGAGATCAAAGTCATCAATCTCATCTTCAGCCTTCTCACTGCTCTCAGGAGCAGTGTCTTCTTCCTCCTCATCAGTTTGTTTTTCCATTTTCTTCAATTCTTTCTCCATCTCATCTTCCTCCTCAGTTTCTTCTGAGTTACTAATCACCACCTTTTCTACCTTCTTCTTCTTTGCTTTTCCTTTTCTCACAGTTTCCTTCTTTCTTTTCAACTCCTTCTTTTTCTTCTCAATTACTTTTTCCTCTTCATTACTTTCTTTCTCTTCACTATCCTTCTTATCTTTCTCCTTCTCATCATCAATATCATCAAACACCCAAATTGGAAATTCAGGCATTTCCAAACATGTTGGTGTTTGAGATATCTCAGCAAGTCTTGCTTCCAGGAATTCATGTTGCTCCCATAGATAGTTTCTGATTGCCTTCCATTTGTCGTCATCAGGCTTAAGCATTTCCTGCTTTTGCATCTTCTCTTCCTTCTTTCCTTTCTTCAACTCCTCAGGGTTTGTGATGATTTTTCTTTGATTTTTTACTTCTTGAAGTTGAGACATTGGGGCTTCGTTAGTGCTTAAGCACGTGGTGCTTGAGCACTAAAATTCGCATTTCTTGAAAAACACCTGAAAACATCAAACCTGCATAAACATAGTTAATATTTATCAAAAAATTGATGGGTTGCCTCCCACAAGCGCTTGTTTTAATGTCTTAAAAAACGACTATCCTTTTTAGATCAAGGATTTTCAAAATGAATGGTGCTTTCAGATTGCACCATTTGCTCACCATAATACATTTTAACTCTTTGTCCATTTACTTTGAAAGTATTACGAGTTTGCATCAAATATGTCAATCGCACCATGAGAATATATCTTGACTAATTTGAATGGTCCTGTCCATCTGGATTTCAATTTTCCAGGAATAATTTTAGCCTTGAATTGTACAATAGGACCAATCCTCCTTCTTTAAGATCTCTTTGTTGGATTCTTTTATCATGCCACACCTTGGTTTTATCTTTGTAAATTCTAGCATTCTCATAAGAGAAGTGCACGAATTCTTCTAATTCATTTAGTTCTAAAACCTCTGTTTGCTCGCTTGGTCTAGATCAAAATTCAGCTTTTGATTGCCCAATAGGATTTATTTTCTAGCTCAATTGGCGGGTGACATGCTTTGCCATAAACTATTCTATAGGGGACATACCTAATGGAGTTTTATATGCGATTCTATATGCCCATAATGCTTCATCTAAATGCAATGACCAATCTTTCCTTGTTGGTCCAACCATTTTTTCTAGCATTCTTTTTATTTCCTATTTGATAGTTCAAACAGCCACTAGTTTGGGGATGATATGCAGTAGAAATTTTGTGTTTAATCCCATATTTTGCAAGAAGATTTTCAATAATTTTATTACAAAAATGAGATCCTTCATCATTTATGATTGCCCTAGGGTGCCAAATCTAGTAAATATGTTCTTTTGAAGAAATTTACTCATCGATCTAGCATCAAGACTAGGTAGTGCTCTCGCTTCAACCCATTTAGACACATAATCTACAAAGAACTAAGATGTATTCTTTACCAAAAGAAGTAGGAAAAGGACCCATGAAATCCATGCCCCATACATCAAAAAGTTCAAGTTCAAGAATGTTGGTTCTTGGCATTTCATGTTTTTGAGATATATTACCACTTCTTTGGCATCTATCATGTGTTTTTACTATATAGAATGCATCTTTAAATAAAGAGGGCCAAAAATAACCTGTTTGTAGTACCTTTCTTTGTTGTTCTGTGTCCTCCAAAATGACCTCCATATGGTCTTTGCATGGCGGTGCTCAAGCAACCGCTTGTTGTTCTTGTTCGAGGACACACTTTCTCATGACTTGAGTCCGGACACATCTTGTATAGGTAAGGTTCATCCCAACGGTATTGTTTTACTATATGGAAAAACCTTCTTCTCTGCGATAATCCATTTTGTGCAGTACAACATTACTTACGGATAGTTAGCAATGTCAAGATACCATGGTGCGAGAATCTCCAGTGCTTGAGCACTAAGTGCAAAAGCACTATATTCTATTCTACGATATTGCTAACAAATCTTCATCCGGGAATCTCTCCTTGATTTCTTGAGTACTGTATCATCACCTTCAAGCCTAGATAGGTGATCAAGAACTTGATTTTCTACTCCTTCTTATCCCTAATCTCAAGATCAAACTCTTGAAGGAGTAGAATCCACCTTATTAGCCTAGGTTTTGCATATTTCTTTGCAAGCGAGATACTTAATGGCAGAGTGGTCAAGTATATACAATCACTTTTGTGCCTACTAAGTAAGATCTCGAATTTGTCAAAAGCAAACACCACAGCTAATAGCTCTTTCTCAGTCACAGTGTAGTTCACTTGAGCTTCAATTAATGTTTTGCTAGCATAATAAATTGAATGAAACACTTTGTCATACCTTTGCCCTAGGACGGCTCCTACAAAGAAAGTCACTAGCATCACACATTAGTTCAAAAGGTTTGGTCGATCGGGTGTTACAATGACAGTGCGATGACCAAAGCCTTCTTCGATTCTGAAATGCTTTTATACAAGATTCATCAAAGTTAAATTGTGTATCTAATTGCAAAAGATTACACAGAGGTTTTGAAATTTTTGAAAAGTCTTTGATGAATCTTCTATAGAAACCTGCATGTCCTAGAAAACTTCTAATCCCCTTGATGATTGTTGGTGGTGGCGCTTTTTCAATGACCTCAATTTTAGCTTTATCAACCTCAAGACCTTTCTTTGAAACCCTATGTCCTAGTACAATGCCTTCTTGTACCATGAAGTGACACTTTTCCCAATTAAGAACAAGATTTGTATCTTCACATCTTTGGAGAATTTGTTCTAAATTTGATAAACATAAAGGAAATGTTTCTCCAAAGACAGAAAAATCATCCATAAAGATTTCCATGGATTGTTCAATAAAATCGAAAACAAGGACATCATACATCTTTGAAATGTAGCAGTGCATTACATAATCCAAAGGGCATTCTCCTAAAAGCAAATGTACCATATGGACATGTAAAAGTAGTTTTATCTTTGGTCCTTAGGGTCAATGGCAATTTGATTATAACACGAGTAGCCATCTAAGAAACAGTAAAACTCCTTTCCCGCTAGTCTATCTAACATCCGATCAATAAAGGGCAATGGAAAGTGATCTTTCTTGGTTAATTTATTAAGTTTTTTCGTAATCCATACTGATTCTCCACCGATTCCATCGTTCTTGTGGGAATTAGTTCATTTTTTTGGTTGGCTATTATCGTGACTCCCCTTCTTGGGAACACATTATATGGGCTAACCCATGTACTATCTTCAATTGGGTAAATAATCCCAAGCATCTAGCCATTTAATTATTTCTTTTTAACAACCTCTTTCATGATTGGATTTAGCCTTCTTCTCGTGCCTCAATCTTGTTTTTAGCATTGTCTTCTAGATTTATTCTATGCATACAAATAGAGGGCTAATCCCTTTAATGTCGCCATTTGCCATCCTATTGCTTTTTATGTTTTTTAAGGGTTTCAATTAAATCATGCTCCTGCTTCTAATGATAGATCGGATGCAATGATAGCTGGAAGTGAATCATTATCCCCTAAGAAAACATACTTTAAGTGTTTTGGCAATTCCTTGATTCTAGTTTGGGAGGTTGTTCAATTGAAGGTAAGTTTTTCTTAAGGTTAGGTGGTCTTCTAAATTTAAAGATTCAAAAGTTCTAGACCATACCTTAGGTTTAACTTCCTCTGTTGTCGGTATGCCTTGTTCTTGCATTTGGCCTCGGGAAGTGCATAAGCACTTGATGCTAAAGCACTAGTCGGATGGTCATACTTGTTTGTTGAATTGCTTCGCACTGGATGATCAAGTGAGATAGCAGAACATTCTTCTTGCTCCTCTGCTTTGGATACTTCATTGCTTTCATCACATTGAATTTCACTTCTTGATCATTCACCCTCATGGTTAGTTCTCCTTTTTGAACATCAATAAGTGTCTTACCGGTTGCAAGAAATGGTCTTCCAAGGATTCTTGGCACATTTTCATCTCGCAACAAAATCAAGAATAACAAAATCTGCAGAAACACGAATTTGTCAACCTTGACAGAATATCTTCAATTATCCCTTACGGATATCTTTGTTGATCTATCTGCAAGGGATAATGTTACTGGATGTAGGCTTTGCATTACCAATTCCTAACTTCTCAAAGATAGATTTAGGCATCAAGTTGATGCTTGCACCTAAATCACATAGAGCTCTCCCTGTATAGTTGTTGCCTATAGAGAAAGGAATTGTAAAGCTACCAGATCTTTCAATTTTCTTGGAATTTTATTCTCGTAAAATTGAACTAACTTCCTTTGACATTGCAATAGTTTGAAATTCACCTAATCTCTTTCTTCTACAAATGATATCTTTCATAAATTTAGCATAATTAGGCATTTGTTGTAAAGCTTCAATCAAAGGAATATTAATGTGCAAATTGTTTTAAAACATCTAAAAACTTTATGAATTGCTTCTCCTCATGCACTTTTTTTAATCTTTGAGGAATGGAGGAGGTGGGTGTTCGAGAACTAACCTGGGATTTGGTTCTTTTTGAGAAGTGGAAGCTTCGGTGCTTCACGCATTCTCGAGTTTCTTTTTCTTTTTGAGTTTTTCTCCCTTATTTACACCTTCATTCTCATAGGGCTCTGTGAGATCCTTACCACTTCTCGGTGATATGGCCTTTACTTGTTCTTTTCCTTGCCTTTGAGATGTGGATGCTTCAGTATTGGATGGTAGAACACCGCAGTCTTTGATACATAGCATTTGCTAATTGACCTACTTGAGTTTCTAAGTTTTTATGGAAGCATCTTGAGTTTGCCTTCTTTGTTCTTGTTTCACTTATGAATGATTTAAGCGAAGCTTTCTATTGAATTATCATTGGCGGTTTGTTGTTGCCTTTGATAATTTTGATATCTGGGTTGTGGTGGTGCTTGAGCTCCGGTGCTTGAACACCTGGTGCTTGAGCACTATTATTACTTGGTCCCCACTTAAGATTTGGGTGATTTTTCCGGCCGGGATTATAGGTGTTAGAGTAAGGGTTGTTATTCCTATTATTATTATATCTATTTTGATCCACATAGTTAATCGACACGGGATTACTTGAGCACTCTTCATAGAGGTGGGCTCCTCCAAGATAAACACAACTAGGTGCTCCTTGAGGTGCTTGTTCTATGGTCGCAATGAAGTTTCTCTTTGGTTTAGGTGTAATTTGAACTAGGTGTAGTGAAAGTTTTAATCATGTTAGCCAATGTGGCAACTTGAAAGCGATTAGGGATGAAATTTCACTAAGTTCATGTACTCCAGCTTTCTTTTGGGCACTTGCCCTTTCAAGAGGCCAGCTAGAACTATTCGTTGCTACCCTATCAATTAATTCACAAGCTTCATTATAAGACAGATTCAATAAAACACCCACGATGATGCATCAAGCATAATTACGGTTTGGGGCTCTAATCCATTGTAAAATGTTTCCATCTCAGTATAATGACCGGCGGACCATGATGAGGACATTTTCTAAGCAATTCCTTCCATCTTTCCCATGCCTCAAACAATGATTCAAAGATCTCTTTGTTTAAAAGATGTAATGTCATTTCTCATCCTAGCATTTTTGATTGGTGGGAAGTATTTTGACAGAAATTTTTCAACTAATTCATTCCATGAATGAATTGAATTAGGCTCTAAAGAATTTAACCATGATTTAGCTTTATCTTTTAATGAATATGGAAATAACTTTAGCCTAAATGCATCCTCACTTACACGGTATGATGAAATTGCTACATACTTCTAAAAACTGTTTTAAATGCTCATGGGGTCATCATGTGAAAATCCCCAAACCGACCAATTGTTTGCGACATTTGAAACATCATTGGTTTAAATTCAAAATGGACAAACATCAATATGAGGCCTAGCAATGCTAGTCTCGCATATTTTGATGATCAAACATGGCATAATCCCTCATGGACCTATCTCTATCATTAATCATGCCTATAGGGTCCATGTATATGAATTGATGTCTATGATTTACTCCTACATCGGGAATTGAATTACCTCCGGCGGTGTTATGCCTTGATCCTTCATCTTCGGTTTGTGTTTGGTGCACAGGTTCTTTTGTCTGCATATCTGCACATGTATTTTTATCTTGTTTGTGGCATCCCTAGTGGTATTCTGGGTTCAACCATATTCTTTGTGTTGTTGGATTTCCCTCTGAAGTCTTAATTGTCTCACGAATCTTCTTTCAATCTACGGATCAAAATCAAAATTTGGTGGTGGTCTTCTTGGCATAGGCTAGTGCTTAAGCACTTGTTCGCATGAATAACACTACCAAAAAGCGATAAAAAAAAAAAAAAATAAAAACACTCTTTTACTAACTAAACAAACTAAAAATTATTGGCAAATCCAGCAACGGCGCCAAAAACTTGGTGTGTGAAATAAGCATGTGCAAGTATACACAGTCACAAACAAGTAATAAAGAGTAAGTAAAGATCGTTCCCACGAGGATTGACTAATTTTTAATGTGTTTGTTTAGCATAGGTAAACTAGTGTGTCTACAACTATTCAGAGATTTGTGGTTGGTTTTTGGAATATAGAAAAACAGAATTTAAATACCTGTAGAGGATGTAATTTAAGAGAGAGTTGAGATGCTTTTACCATATGAGTTCCTTGTGAGAATGTTGTGCTGTCTTTCGGTGCTTGATCACTTAGTGTAGATACATCAGATTAAGGGTGACTGTACAAGCTCAATAAACCCTTGTTTTTTTGCAGTAAAGGGCAAGTGTGTCAAACTCCCCTCGCCTCCTTTCAAGTGGTTCAAGTTGCTAAATACTTTCCCTTAGTAAAAACCCCACACATGAACAAAGACTATGCTAATTACTTTTGAATTAGCATGGAATTACCAAGCTGACTTTGTGGAAAACAAATTTCTCATCAAAGACTTAAATAAACACTTGCCTTTGCTTCTAGTTCTTTGAGATCTAGTTGTAAGTCAATCTCTTGTAAATACAACTCCCCCTTGTTCTAAGTTAACCTTAAAACAAGTTTAATTTAAGTACAAGAACTAGTAAGTGAGGCACCCTTTTGGACAACACAATAGTTCTCACGAGTTCATCATATGACTAGAGCATCCCAACTAAGGAATTTAGCTCATCATCGTCCACATAAAGTAATTAAACAAAGCAAGTAAAGAAAGCATTGTAAATAACTTGGAAATGTAAATTGCTTAAAAGTAAATTGCTTGAATGGACAAGTCTTGCAAGAAAGTAAATTGCTTGATTGGACAAGTCTTGCAAGAAATTAAATAACAAGAAAGTAAATAAAGAGTAAGATGAAGAACATGAAATAAGAACTTAATATTAATGAAGAACACTTGATTCTCAACTAGGAAGAAGTGAAGAATAGAGATGTCAATTCCTTCTTACCTTCCTCTTAAGTTTAGAGTAATCAAAGTGAAGTAAAAAGACTTGGAAATAAAATGAAGAACAAGATGAACTTTAATCTAAAACTACTATTGTATCTATATGGTATTGGTCGTATATCTATATTTTACAAGAGATGAAAGAGTCCTATTTATAGATGTAGGAGATTTCCTTCCATGGAGGTTTTCTTTGTCTTCAAGTATTTGATTTCTTGCTTGCTTGTGAAGTATTCTTTGACCATCATGTGACTTATCCTAGTTATTTTGCAGGTGTCAATTGTTGTCACTTTGAATGGGAAACATTCCTTTGAGTGGGAAACATTCCTTTTGAAGGGGTCCAATTAGTTGATGACATTTGGCTTGGTGTAATGATGATGTTTGTTGTTTTCATCCTATAGATGACTTCTTTGGTAACTTGATAATTGATTCCATGTGATCACTGAGCTAGTAGGAGGCCAGCAAGGCTCTTTAGAACGAAATCAAATTGAGGTGCTTCCAATGTGGGGTCTTGTGCTACTTGCTTCATTTGCATGCTTTGGTGCTTAAACACTCGATGCTTAAGCACTTAATGCAAAATTACAAAATCTGCAAAAGTACTCAACAAACATATCAAACATACCAATTTGTATATAAATTGAACTTCTATCTCCTTGATAATGTTTTTTATGATTTTCATCTCTTTTTATTGTATTTACAAGTTTATTGCATTGGTTTCAAACATTTATCTAAGTAAAGACTATGAATAACTCTATATAAAATAGAGTTATCACACCCCAAACTTAACTTGTTGCTTGTCCTCAAGCAATAACAAAATAACAAGTAGGATTCTTTTGATGAAGAAGATCGGATCATTTCAACTCCTTTCAATCTTTCAAAATGTGATGTTCTCTTAAAAGAACCTTTCTTTCCTCAAATCTCTATGTCTTTGTGCCTTTGAAATTCATCACAACCAAAGCTATTAAAACTCTTTTTTTATGTGCGTGTGTGATCCATTGAAATTTGATTGGCTCCAAACTAAGCAAAAAAGGTTTTCTTAAACTTTTGAAACTTTAGAAAAACTTTTGGTCAACACAAAGGTGTTTCAAAACATAGAGTAGACTCACAAGATCCTTAAGCTCAGGGGGCTTTAAGTATATCAAAGGGCTTGACATGAGTAGTTTAAAACTTTTTGACTCAATGCTTTTTTTTTTTTTTTTTTTTTTGAATGAATAAGCATCTACTAGATAAGCACTAGATGCTTCTTAAAACTTATGTTACCCTCTTCACTGACCTCCATGTGCATACTTTTTTTCTTGATTTGTTTTTGTTTTTCTTTTTCAAACCAAATGCACTTTGGAACAGGATTCATTGTCCTCCTTATGCATACTTTTTTTTTTTTTTCTTGGTTTGCAAATCAAATGCACTGCTTTTTTGGAGCAGAGTTCGGTTTAGATATTAAGCAAACATAGTTTTGACACCTTTTGATTTTCTTTTTGAAACTTTATGTGCATTGAGTACTAAGCTCCTAATTTTTGCCTTTGTTTTCATAAAATCTCCCCAAACTTATTTCTCAACACTCTTCTAAGTTTTTAATAAAACTTTGTTTTTGACCTTGGTTTTCTTAAATTCTGTTTGTTTCGGAAAAACTTTTCACTCGGTTTGATCCCCTTTCAAAAATCAACTTTAAAGTGTAAAAGTGATAATATCAATGGTTGTTTTTGAAGTAAAAGGACTCTTTTTCTTTTCTTTTCATTGAGGATTTTGGTCTAAAGAGATGCATCAAAATCATTTGTGAACTAGCAAGTGATCATGCTTCAAAATCAGACATTCCTACTATTGATTTACTTAAAAGCTGCTCAAAAACAGAATTTGATTTTTTTGAAAATGCTTTGTTAAGTAAATCTAAAACAAAATGAAAATAAACTCTATTTACAAAAGACTTAACTACTTATCTAACATACTACAGATATTTAATGAGATATTAAATAAAACAAGCATTAGTAGGTTTAAAATACTATATATATACCACATGCATCGAATTTGAAGTGCTTTCCCCAACTTAAAATTGAGCGGTGTCCTCACTAGCTCTTAAGTTGAGATGAAAACAGGGAATAATGTGCAAAATGGGGTGGGGGTTAACATTACATGTGGGATTTATCCATAGTAGCATTAGTTTATAAGTAGCAAAATATATAACAAAATACCGCATAGTTAGTATAGGAAAGCATGTAAAAAGTTTATTGTGGTTTTGCACCACTCCTCGATCGTTCTTCGCTCCTTGTTGGTGTTGCTTTGGGCTTCGCTTTGGTGCTTTTGGAGTTGTAGAAGACCGCCAATGGCCTTCACATCCGTGTCTTTGAAGGTTGTGCGGGAGTTAGTGCTTGAGCATCGATGGTTGAGCTCCAATCAGATCTCTGGTTCCTTTGAAATTTCGTGAGATGGCTCCATAACTTGATCCGTAAGTCCTTCAAGGTCTCAAAGCAATGTCCTTCAAGATTGTCTCTTCTTCACATTGCTTTTCTTTTCGGTTCTTTCTCCTTGGGTTCTTTTGATCCTTCCCTTGCGCTATTGTTTGTTGAATAGTTCTTTGCGGTGGTGACTTGAAAATTTTTGGGTGTTTCCCAATTCTTGCCTTTTCTTGATAGCAAGCTCCGTAGCAACTAATCCTAGAATATCCTCAAGATCCTCGATTGATTACGATTACAGATTGGCTCCTTTGTTGGTGTTGAATCACTTGGTCAAGCACCGGTGGTTGCTGAGAACACTCGCTCTTTAGCAATCTCCTGAGTAGGGACTTCACTTTGTTGCTCTTTTGTACCTGTCTTAAAAACAATGTTAGCAGGAAATAATTGGTCTTTTTGGGCCTGAGGGGGGGTAGTTTCTTGGGTTTGGTGAGTGGGTGGGCCTTTTTCAATGGTAGTGGATTGTGGTGTTTCTTCTTGAGTAACATCAGCTGCAACCTCCTTGGTTGATTCTGGTGGAGGTGGGGTGGTTCCAGTGGATGGTGGAGTGGGTTGTTTTGCTGGTTTTTCTGTTTGTGGGGGAATGATTTGCTCAAGCACAGGTTGCTTGCCTTTCTTCTTTCTCAAAATTTCCTCCAAACTTAGATTGAGATCAAAGTCATCAATCTCATCTTCAGCCTTCTCACTGCTCTCAGTAGCAGTGTCTTCTTCCTCCTCATCAGTTTGTTTTTCCATTTTCTTCAATTCTTTCTCCATCTCATCTTCCTCCTCAGTTTCTTCTGAGTTACTAATCACCACCTTTTCTACCTTCTTCTTCTTTGCTTTTCCTTTTCTCACAGTTTCCTTCTTTCTTTTCAACTCCTTCTTTTTCTTCTCAATTACTTTTTCCTCTTCATTACTTTCTTTCTCTTCACTATCCTTCTTATCTTTCTCCTTCTCATCATCAATATCATCAAACACCCAAATTGGAAATTCAGGCATTTCCAAACATGTTGGTGTTTGAGATATCTCAGCAAGTCTTGCTTCCAGGAATTCATGTTGCTCCCATAGATAGTTTCTGATTGCCTTCCATTTGTCGTCATCAGGCTTAAGCATTTCCTGCTTTTGCATCTTCTCTTCCTTCTTTCCTTTCTTCAACTCCTCAGGGTTTGTGATGATTTTTCTTTGATTTTTTTACTTCACTGAAGTTGAGACATTGGGGCTTCTGTTAGTGCTTAAGCACGTGGTGCTTGAGCACTAAATTCTGCATTTCTTGAAAAACACTGAAAACATCAAACTGTACAAACATAGTTAATATTTATCAAAAAATTGATGGGTTGCCTCCCACAAGCGCTTGTTTTAATGTCTTAACAGCCTGACTATCCTTTTTAGATCAAGGATTTTCAAAATGAATGGTGCTTTCAGATTGCACCATTTGCTCACCATAATACATTTTAACTCTTTGTCCATTTACTTTGAAAGTATTACCTGAGTTTGCATCAAATATGTCAACTGCACCATGAGAATATATCTTGACTAATTTGAATGGTCCCTGTCCATCTGGATTTCAATTTTCCAGGGAATAATTTTAGCCTTGAATTGTACAATAGGACCAATCCTCCTTCTTTAAGATCTCTTTGTTGGATTCTTTTATCATGCCACACCTTGGTTTTATCTTTGTAAATTCTAGCATTCTCATAAGAGAAGTGCCCGAATTCTTCTAATTCATTTAGTTCTAAAAACCTCTGCTTTGCTGCTTGGTCTAGATCAAAATTCACTTTTTGATTGCCCAATAGGATTTATTTTCTAGCTCAATTGGCAGGTGACATGCTTTGCCATAAACTATTCTATAGGGGGACATGCCTAATGGAGTTTTATATGCAGTTCTATATGCCCATAATGTGGGGTGCTTCCAATGTGGGGTCTTGTGCTACTTGCTTCAGCTGCATGCTTTGGTGCTTAAACACTCGATGCTTAAGCACTTAATGCAAAATTACAAAATCTGCAAAAGTACTCAACAAACATATCAAACATACCAATTTGTATATAAATTGAACTTCTATCTCCTTGATAATGTTTTTTATGATTTTCATCTCTTTTTATTGTATTTACAAGTTTATTGCATTGGTTTCAAACATTTATCTAAGTAAAAGACTATGAATAACTCTATATAAAATAGAGTTATCAAAAACCATTAACAAAGTTTCTGATTTATTGAAAGTATTTAGAAAAATTAGGCATTCATGATGATCAATTGAGCAAACGCTCCAAGTGATCACCACTAGTTCCTCATTGTTAATGATTATGCAAGCAGAGGCTTCGCAAAATCATTAGCAAAGTTTTTTTTTGATTTATTGAGAAATTATTTGAGTTGAAAAAGAATTAAAACGAGAAAAAGGTGAAAATTGCAAAATAGGGGTGTTATTAGTCGTAGGGGGGTTGTGTAACTGAACAGGGGGTGTAAACAGAAAGCCCAGCTCGCATAGGAGAGCCCAGTATGCGAAACTGGGCTTAAGTGGGGGGAGGTGTGCGCATCAATCAGTGGGTGCCGGTAGTATTCTGAGTATGAAAAAAAAATAAAAGGACCCATGTAAGCCCAATACCAAAAAACCTAAACCTAAAATTCATTTCTCTCCTTCCAAAACCAAAGAGTGCGCACATGCAGCATTGAGAGGAGAAAGGCGAAATCTCGGCGGATTCTCACGGGGACGGAATGGAGTGTATCCTTGGCGCGATTTGCGCCTGTTTACACTGGGAGGAGAAACAGAAGCTTTGGGTTCGCGGAGAGAGGATTGCGCCCGTGGAGGGAGAGAGAAGTTTGGCCGCGAGAGAGAGAGGAACGTCTGGCGTCAATGGGCTGCGAAAGTAACGCCGGCGACGGAATCCCGCCGGCGAGGCGGTAAGTAAACCGTCCTCCTCTCTGTTCTTCTTAGCTTCTCCTCATTTCCTTCTTTTTATTTACGGTTCCATAGTTTCTGAGATGATTTTTTTTGTTCTTGGCTTTCTTTTCCTTTGATTCCTCTCTCTCCTTCTCCATTTCTTTGATTTCTGGTTTGTTTTTGGTTTGGGAGATGAGGGGTTTCGGTTTGTGAGGGTGGTTGATGGCTATTGGTGGTTTTGGATCGGTTTGGGAGGTGGTTGTATTTCGGTTTGTGGTGTTTGAATGGAGGCCGAAGGTAGGAGGGGAAGGGTTAGGTGACAGTGGTGGTTGTTGGGGTTGGTGATGGTGGTTGTTTGGATGGTGAGTGGTGGTTGTTTGGATGGTGAGCGGTGGTTGCTGGTCACGGTGATGGGAGGAGAAGAAGCTTTCTACATTTTTGATTTTCTCTGCTCTATAATTTGTTTCAGATCTGTCTCTGTTTGGATGATTAGGGTTTCAGTTTGAAACCCTAATTTTTTGTGAATGACTGTCTCGTCTCTTTTTTTTTTGTGTCCTTAGACTGATGGTTGACTGCTATTTTATATTAAAATACTAGGTTTAGCATTAATTGTTTTTTTGACTGGGCCTTGACTCTTTTCAGGTTTGGAGTGGAGCGGACTGTGCCCGCTTACTGAGCATTTCTTGAACCCTGATTTCTTCTCGCTTTGCCTTCGTTGTTTATTATTTTTTTTATGATTTAATTATTTTTGTACATGTTATTATTTTTTGTATTTTTCTGACATTTGGACATTTGAACTCTCCTAATTTGTAATAAAAATTAAATAGATTCTTTTTTGACATTTTTGGATTATACATATATACTCAAAATAAATTAACTGCACAAGATAAGATTAATAATAAGAAAAAGAGTCGGGCCAAACACAAAGACGAGAACGGGCCCGACCAGACAAATACGCTAAAACGAGACCTAAAATAGAAGAAATGAGCTCATTAACTAAAAACACTAAAATCGACTCAGAATTGTATTCTTAAGCCTGAACTGAAAAGACGAGCTAAATTTCTAGAAAAAAACAACTTTTGGTAGACCTACTTATGTACGATTAAACCCAAATACGAAGATTAAATTGAAGAACGCACGAAAAGATCGATCATTCGCGTTCCTGCCTAATTTAAACAACGATATTTTGATTTAGTTGAGTTGGATAACTGAAATTGTCTAAAGTTAAAAGGGGCGGACAAAATTGGGGTATTACATGTGTTTGCAACATAAGTAGCATAGAAGAGATCTAGACAAATGTTGAAAGTGTAAGGACTTGTATCCTTGTATTGGAAGCCATGATAGATTGAATATGTACACCTTAAAATATTACCCAATGAAACGAATTGTAATGAAGAAAATGTCATCCTTATTCTCTATGTTCGATACCGCTCGAGTTAGTTGTTTGGTCGCCTTTTGTGGGTCTTTTACGCTTCTTAAAAGTGTGTCTGTTTAGAGTTATAGTTGAACCAACTACAATCATGACAAAGTTGAAGGGGAATATGTGTTACTCGACAGAGTTTAGTGTAGACTATGGTTAACACGTTAGGAAGGTATCATAAACCCAACAAAAATGGGTAACACATAAACAAATATTGTCAAATCATATTAAACTGACTAACATAGAAAGGAAGAGGACTTTCAACCAATAATTCTTAAACTGAAATCAGTGAACATTATAGCATATCTCAAAATGGATCAGATACATACACATCATTCAAAGAAAATATTAAAAGAGACTATCTCATGTAATATTTTTACTTTTGATTTATTCCCAATAGCAAACAACTTTATATACAAATTCAAGCAACTTCTGTAAATCATGACTATTATGTAAAATCACTGCTCACACCCTAAGACCGTAAAATTCATACTAAGTCTTCCATGGCTAATTATGTACAAAGTCACTCAAAATACCTTAAAGATGAATACACAACACCAATAATATAATTAACCAAGTCTTTCTAATGTACATCAACATGTTTATAGAAAAAAAAACTCATCCCAACAGAGAACCAACAAATAAGAGTTGACCACACATAACAACATAGTAATTAATGGTAATAGAAAATAAACTTATCCTATTTAAAAAGTACTAAAACGTTGTTAGCCATAGAAAAAGTTTGAACCTATTACACGGACAAAAGAAAAGTTACCAAAGTGAAAGAGAAAGTACTGATGTTTAGGAGCAAATCTAAGGCAATGAAATATGACATATATACAAAAAGAATTGGTGTCAAAAAGTATATAAAAAAAGACTGAATCAGAATTTCTTACCTCAATTAATTTCTCACCTCCATTTAACAAATTAGAACCTAAAAAAATAATTGTTTCAGTTTCAACCAAATTAAAGTCAGGATTGTTCATCCAAAAACTCAACTATGAACAAAGTTATGAAATTTTAGTATAAAATATTACCTTGTGATTGTTTTGCAACTGAATTGAGCTAAAATTGAAGGCAAAATAAGCTAGAAAATGACACGACGACACCAAAAAGGAGTAGAAGAAGGAGATTCCTACAAAATATAGTAAAAGAAAAAAAAATCAACATAATGATATTTTCCTTCGTAAAAACAACACATTGATATTTACTTATGTGGTTTATGATCTTTTGGAATCACCTATTTCTTCTCATTTCTTTTTTATTGTTCTGGGCTTCTAGTACCATGCACACTCCTCTCTTTTTTCTTATGCGATTCTGATATAGAAATTGGAATTTATTAGCTTGTGTACATGAGTATGACGACAAACAGTTTTTTAGTATGTTCAATCAGCCTGCTTATTTCTTAATTTAAAGTAGTGAATTTAGAAATTATGGAATTAATATGTTTTTCAAAACATGGAATATTTTGAGATTAATATTTTTGAAATCAATTTTGTCTTCTGACTTTTGTCTCATTTATTTTCTTGATTAATTTTGAAATTTTGAATGTAACCATTTTTTTTTGTTATTTTTAATTTGCATTTTTGTAGTACAATAATAGCAAAAACATGGAGTAGAAGTTTTGAGGGATAGGAGAATTAATGTTATAAATTATAGATTGTTGATATAGATTATAGATTATCGTAAAAGAGAACAATTATAAATATTATTTTTAGTTTTCGAAAGGTTTCTGGTAAAACATGTTATAAGATATTTCGTATGAGAAAATCGATGTTTAAAAATGAAAATTTTATATATATATATATATATATATATATATATATATATATATATATATATATATATATATATATATACTAGTATGTATCACCCGTGTCAAGACGGTATACATCTCATTGTAACTTTAATTTTTTTAGGAGAAAAAATAGTCAATTTGATATTTTAGTGTGTTATTTGACATAAAAATTAATGGTGAATAAACCTATTATAATATATAGATATGTATATATATATATATATATATATATATATATATATATATATATATATATATATATATATATATATATATATATAATTGACAACAGAAGGGGTAGTAGAAGGGATTGTGAAGCTAACATAAGAAAAGAAGTAAAAAAAATTCGACTTTTAGATTTATCTTTAGCGGCAACTTTGACTGCATGAAAGTTGTTTTGTCAAATAGACTATGTTATTGGATAATTAATTTGAATTATAATGAAGTATGTTTTTTATATACTAATTGAATTATTGTAAAATGGAGTATGTTATTGGAGAATTAATTAGTTGTGAGAACATGTGTTTTCTTATTGGAAATCATTTGGACAATATATTTTAAGTATTTTTTTACTGTCAAGTTAATCTTTGTAAAATCATATTAGCAATTTGATTAGAGTAAAGGTTTTAATAAATTCCAATTTATAAATTTTAAAAATCAGTGAAGTATTTTACTAACAAAAAATATTGGGATGCTAAAATTTGATAATGTGTTACTAAACAATATAGTTATGGAAAGAAATATAAAATACAAAATTGATATAAGATAATAACGTTTAGATATTTAGTTATATGAATATTACTATAAGTATTAGCAAAAAACTTATTCTCACCAAAGAAGTATTATTATAAAACATAGAAATTTGTTCAATGAATAGGAAACATTATGTATCTTAGTTAAAGAATATGTAAGAGATAGGTCCCTCACTAACCAATGGTGATTGAACTAAACCCACACATTGGAACACTTAAATCGTGAGTATTAAGTGAAATGAGTGAAATATAGGTACTAAAATCCCAAAGAAATATGACTAAAGAATACTCAATATTTTACAAAATGTTGTTAAAAGACCCCATCAATAATACTCAAAGTAAAAATTCAGATTGCCAAAGTCAGAAGATTGAATTGCCCTCTTCAGGAATCAAGCACCAAATGTTACGGTGACTTGTAATTGACCCTTCACTCTATTATTTAGTATAGCTTGAGCCTACTCTTATTCTAAAAACTACCTGCAGCAAAAATTGTATTAGGCTGATTTAATATAGTCAATTTTTTTGAATGAAGTTATGCTCTACAGGAACTCAACTTATCATCACAGAACCTGTTATATAAAAGGTGAAGCCAAGGCAACAAAAAATGATGTTGGTCCAGCAAATGTGAAATTTTTTCCTCTGTTTTCCCCTTTTGCTAACAGATACAAATATAGTCCCTTAGTTAAGAAATATCTACTATATGATTTTATCTATAAATATAGTCCCTTATTGCACGGGTTTCATACCTTAAAAATGCCCAAAAATTTATTTTTAATCTAATTTTTGATTTTATAGTCTAAGATAGACACTTAAACATAAGTTTTAAAAATATATTTTGATTTAACCTATTAAAAGTAACAAATATTTTAAATGGATCAGTGTTTCCTTTATGGTATTGTTTAAATTAAACGTTTTTTTTTACGGTATCAACCTACAAAGTTGAATAATATAGGATATTAACATTGCATTAAGTATAATATATTTAGTAGCTATTACAGCATAGCGTAGAAGCAACAGGGTGTGGGTTCGAACCTCTCCACTAACATTTTTGGTAAGTCTGCGAATTTATATGTGTAATTACCAGCCACCGAGTCAAGCGGGTTACTGAGTCATCACTCGGTTTGACCGAGCCAAAGCCGAGTTGACGGATTGAAAATGATGTGGTGGATGCCATGTAATTATTTAGAAATGCGCATGACATTTTCTGATTGGTCCTATGTGGCGACCCATGTGGACAAACTTATGAATTAATATACTTATGATATATATATGTATATATATATATATATATTATTTATATAATAAATAGTTTTAGATGATTGTTTATACAAAAAAATCCTAATAATAAATAGGATTGAGAAAAAATAAAAACTCTATTTAGGCTCGTGCTACGCACCGTGTATAGTATTTTTTTTATAAAAAAGAAAGTAGACAAATCTCAAAAAAAAAAAAAAGAAAGTAGACAATCATGAATATATATAATATTTAGAATAACTCTATTGAATTAGTTTCTATGATCCATATAAGACACTACCACAGACATCATCTTCAAAAATCTCAATTTCAAACAATCAAAAAGGATCAACTAAATTCAATTTTGGTGCAAAATTCTATTTTGCTAAAAGAGTAGTTTTAAGCAAAAGCGAGCCATTATAGCAACTACATAAAGAGAAAACAAATCAAGTAGAATAATGGGAAGCAACCTTAATAACACCATGGAGAGATCAATGAAAAAAATCAGGCTCAGTTAGAAATTTCTAGTCTATGTATCTGTTGACACGACATCACAAATATAAAAAATAACAGAAAATAATAGTTAATAGATCATGCAAAATTAAAAACTACAATGAAAAAAGGGAAGAGGAATACAGATAATTAAGATTTGTGGAAGAGATAGAGAGAAATGTTTACTTCAACGTCACGGGCTTCCTTAGCTTACTCAGGCAAAAATAATTGAAACTTGAGAGAAAACAAAAAAAAAACAGAACAAAGTAAGTATAAAATTGTAATTAGTAAACATTGAAACTTGACCTAAGAGATTGTTGCATCAAAGCTTGTCGTTGTTGCGTTAACCTGCGATTTTCTATTTTCAACTTCTTTTTTCTCGTCTTCAACTGTGAATTTCCTAAAAAGAAAAAAGCAAATATCTTAGATGAAGTTTCTATATCAATCAAGAAGGAAAATAGCAAAAATTGAGAAATCAAGAAGTGGTAGGAGGAGGAAGAACCCAAATGGCGCTACGATTCTGTAAATGTCGCATCAAAAGCGAGTGGTGGAGATAAATAGTAACATTCTAAAAATCAGGAGAAAGAAGATGGAAGGAGAAATAGATGATTCAAGTTGAGAAACTTGAGGGTTAAAGAATCTATGGAGATATAGAGGGACATAAAGTTTGAATAGTAAATGAATAGGAAGAAGATAAAATTTAGAAGATGATGGTTTTGTGTGATGCGTCAGATCGGTGCGCATTATTTATCATTACTACTACTACTTCAACAATAACCAACACGTGGCAACATGCATTATTGTATTGTATTGTATTTGAAAATGCTTTATATATGCTGCATTCACATGAGAAGAGATCACAAAGAGGAAAATCAACGCAATGGAGTTGGACTTAACACCAAAGGAAGCACAAACATTGTTCGAAGGAGATGGCGGAGGTTACTATGTTTGGTCCAGTTCTGAAATGCCTGTGTTAGCTGAAACCAACGTGGGTGCTGGTCGTCTTCTGCTTCAGCCTCGGGGTTTCGCTCTCCCTCATTATGCTGATTCCTCTAAACTCGGCTATGTTCTTCAAGGTCATACCCCTCTATATCTTCACTTTTATTATTTTCAATTTCATAATAGCTTCTTCAAATTCGAGTGTGATTGTGTGATATATAGTGTGTAGTGTTTTTTTAACTTGGACTAAATTAATTTCCCTAACCAGGAACTGATGGCGTAGTGGGGATGGTAAGTCCCAACACAGGAAAAGAGGAAGTTTTAAAGCTTAAGAAAGGTGATATAATACCAGTACCAATTGGAAGCGTTTCATGGTGGTTCAACGATGGAGATTCAGATCTTATCATTGTTTTTCTTGGAGAAACTTCAAAGGCTCATATTCCTGGCCAATTCACCTATTTCTTTCTAACTGGTGTTCAAGGACTTCTAGCAAGTTTCTCTCCTGAACTTATTAGCAAAGTTTATCATTTAAACAAAGATCAAGTCAACAAGCTAACAAAAAGTCAAACTGGGGTTCTACTTGTCAAATTACCAAAAGACCAACCCATGCCAAAACCCCAAATTGACCTCACAAAAAAACTAGTCTATAATATAGATGTTGCAGCACCACAAGTTGAAGCTAAAAATGGGGGTTTAGTTACAACCTTAACAGAGAAAGATTTTCCTTTTATTGGAGATGTTGGGTTGAGTGTGATTAGAGTGAAACTTGGACCTAATGCTATTAAGGCACCATCGTACTTAGTCAACCCTGTTGTTCAGTTAATTTACATTGCTAAAGGAAGTGGTAAGATTGAAATTGTGGGTTTGAATGGAAAATGTGTATTGGACACTCAAGTTAAAGCTGGTCATTTACTTGTTGTACCACAATTCTTTGTGGTTGCTCAAATTGCTGATGAAGAAGGATTGGAGAGTTACTCTATTGTCACAACTACAACGTAAGTTTGTGATTATATACATTATTTATCCACACCTGAAATACCATTGAAAAATGCAATCTGGATCTCTCATTTGGCTGCAGACAAAGACAAATTGAAAGCAAAACGATTAGATTTAGAGAGTCTAAGCGTTTCTGCTGCGCATTTGTTGACCGCATAACGCAGTGAGAGGATCTAGATCCTTAAAAAATGATGGATTATGTTATTTGAATTGAGAGCGTGACAAGTAGTATATAAAATAAGAACACTAACAAATATAATTGTATTTTTTTTGTAGGCCTTTGAGTGGAGAGTTGGCGGGCAAGACATCAGTTTTGGGTAGCTTATCACCTGCAGTGCAACAAGTGGCTCTTAATGTGGATTCTGAATTTCAAAAACTTCTCAGCTCCAAGATCAAGGAAAATCTCACCCCTCCAACAGTTTAGTGTGATTTGCGTGTATGTAATCCATCTGTCTCAAAATACAAGCAAAAATAAGTCAGTGAAGAGTGTTTTGTTTGGTTCAAAATTTGGACCAAATAATTAATCAACTTTCATTGACTCATTTTTACTTATATTTTGAGACAAATGGAGTATTATTTATAGGAGTGTATGTTGTATTTGTCGTTAGGTTTAGTGACAATAAAGACAATGGTGCCTCGATGGTGGATCCATGATTAAAAAATAGGGTGTTCCTTCAATGACACTAAGGCATGATGTATTACCACTAAGTCAGAATTAATGATGTTTCTTCGATGACACTAAGACAATATGTATTACTACCAAGACATGATGTTTGGGGTGTATTACCACTAAGGCATGATGTTTGGGTGTTCCCGGGAACACGAGGAACACCCTCTGAATCCACCTTTGTGGTGTCTGTCAGAGTCTATTTTCATTGTCTTTTGGCGAGTTTGTGCTTGTTGATCACTTTTGTACGCACTAAGGATTGAGTACCATTTGTATTCCGTTTGAAGAATAGTAATATTTTATGTTTGCCATTAAAAAATTGATAATTTTTCATTCCTAATATATTTGTCACGTAAATATTAGAGAAAAAGACTAAGTTGCATTGAAATGTATGGTTATATTTAGCGAGCCAAACTTGTCCCATGGGCGAACTAGACTTAATCAAAATGACACAATTTTTTTTGGATCTCTATTATTTAGCGAGCTCAACTCATTCCAAAATATTTGACCATCAAACCGCCTTGGAGTATATTAGGATTTGATTATATTTTATTTAAGTTAAGTTTGTGTGATTCTGAATTTTCCAGTTGCTGTTCCGTTTAATTTTGGTTAGCTCATCAGGAAATTGGATGTTTCAGGTGCTACTATTGTGCTTAATGTTATCTTTAGGAGTTTCAGCTATACCTGATTTGGACGTTGTCCACTTGTGGATCTGATGTTGCTTCTTTGTAAGCTTTTGACTTACACTATATGTAATGTTTCAGCGACCTTTGCCTGTTATCAATAAAATGTTGCATCTTTAAAATTTAAAAATATCGACATGTGAGATGAGTCAAAAATTGACACTTCTTCCTAAAACAATTGCTAAAACTGATATTGTTAGGATGGTCATTGACCAAAATTATTGCAGTATTCTTTTGGTGGGGAGTAGCCTAGTAGGACAAGGCTAGCTAATTATTATCAAAAAATAATTCCTGAATGTGGTAGGCATAAGGGGTAGGATATGGCCCATATGGGTATCATGCATGTTGGTGGGTCGCGATCTGGCATTTTTTTCTGGCATTTTTTATGATTACTTAAATAAAAAAGGACATCGTGATTGATCATAAATGTAGAAATAAAATAAATTTATTCTTCGGCTTTGTTTCAGAAATATTAGTGCAAAATCCATAAAAAAAATACACGATCTCACTCTACCTTTTAAAATCCTTTCTTTCCCATTCATTTATCTCCGATGAAGACAAAACAATTTTGGGGACGGATATTGGCGGACTTACATATATTTAGGGTGCTCATGTAAATATAGTTATTATCTATTTACCTCTTATTTTTAAAAACATTCTATAAAATGTAAAACTATCCAGTTACCCCCTCTTTTAGGGGAAAAATTAATAATTTTATATTTCTATAGGGGTTAACCGGATAATGTTGTATTTTGTAAGGTGTTTTTTAAGCTTGTTATTTTTGCAGGGGTAAATGAATAACGACTATATTTGCAGGGGGTAACGAGTATTTAAGTCGTGCATCTAATATGGACCCGCTGAAAAGGGTCCAAAGGTGCATCTACAGATTTCCTTTTTTGTGGAACTCGTTTTTGTAACTTTTGATATTTGCATAAAAAAGCTCAATCAGATTTTTATTTATGATTGTGTGAGATCTAAAATCGGGAATCATCATCTTCATCTGGAAATTGCCTCACGCCTCTCTCCTTCTCCATCTTTGTTGATTCGCCTATCATTAACTTCATTTTCGTTTTACAAAATCGTGATATCCGGAAATCGTTTCTTCCTTTTCGTTGACTCACGCGTCATCATCTTCACTTTTGTCTTCGTTTAGATCTGGAAATCGTTTTTACATTTCTCTTAGATATCGTTTTTACATTTCTCTTAGATATGGTTTCTCAAAACTAGTTTTCCCAATTCTTGGTAATTGTTTCTCAAATCAGTTCTGCTTAATGAATCGTTTCTGCAAATTTCGATTTGGGATTGGGTTTCTATTCTCTGTTCTTGATTTGAGTTTCATTTTTTTTCGAATCTGCAGTTTTGGATTTGTGTTTCGTTTATTGATTCAGCTCTCATTTTATTGCTCAAAATTTTCAAGTGTTTTGATTTACTTCTTCTCATTAATTTTTCTGTACTCATTAATTTTCGTTATCCCTTTCTTCGTTAACTTCAGTGAAAAAGGAAGATTCAAATGTCTCAGAAAAATAGCCATACCTATCTTTCTTCATTAACGCAAAAACCAAAATAAAACACTTGATGATTATGATCAGTGGCGGATCTTGCCAAAAAAATTGGAGGGGGCCAAAATAGTAACAAATATATAAAACAAAATTAATTGTGTGTTACTAATAGTTTGTTTGGTTTAGTGGTCAAAATTACCTATGTCAATTTTAATGTCTAGAGTTCCAATATTGCTTAATGCAGTTTTTTATATTAATTTTTGAGAAAAATATATAAATAATCGCAAAAAAAGATGTGGTCATGACAAGAATTGGTAGGGACCCTAAATACACCAATAATGCTTTTAACCGCTTGCAGCTATTGATACCTCTGCTGCTTAGTGTTCATTCGGTTCTATATATTCTAACTTTGAGTATAAAATATATTTGTGTATATACTAACTTAATGGGAGCCAGAGATGCAGTAGCTCTATACTTCCTTAAAAGATGATTATGATGAAGACGATGAATATAGTACACAATATTCTTTTATTTTTAATTAATATTTATAAAAAACAATGAATCAATAATGCCATCAATTAATAAATGCATGTTGGGAATAAGTCTTTATGTTTTATCGAAGGACTATGAAATATTTTTACATTTTTTAGGGGTCAAAACATAAATTGCATATTACAACCTTGCGAAGCACGTGACCTGTTTGTGAAGCGCGTTGACTAGCTATAGCAGGTCATTTCTCCGAGTCCACGGTTGGACCCGGACCATATTAGATGCTCCCAATATATTTGAGGCTGAAAAAAAAAATTAGCATTGATATCTTAGGGAAAATTATTTTTGTATCCTCTGAAAAATATGTTTTGCACTCAAGTTCTTAGTTTTGCACCAAATTTTTTAGTTTTGCACAATGCACCACACTCACCACATCCCCTTTCAAATTTTGGTTGTGACAAAAACTCGATTGAAAGGGAGCACCACACAGACTGGCAAAGCCTGGTATACCGATGGACACCCAGGTCCCTCGGACTAGAGTAGTCACCGACAAAGTCGGTGGATACTGCGCATCAGTAATACAGTAACCAAAAAAGTCTATGTTATTTGAATTTGTTCTGTATTTTTTTTAATATATTGATTTTTTAATGTTATTTAATTTGTATTTAGGAACTTATTAGTGCTACTTAATTTGTGTTGGTCTAGCGCAACACAAATTGAAACTGATAAAGTCTTATTTTTATTACGAATTTAGAAATATGTGTGTTTGAAAATTTTTGCATCCCCTATCTTAGAGTCCTGGATCCGCCACATTGCTTCATTCTTCTCGTGTTCTTCTTGCCTACAATAATTTTATTCTCAGTGAATAAATAGTTGGATATCTATGCATGAGTAGTACTATCAAGGTACATGAGGTAGTATGAATTCAAAATATATTTAATTAGATTTATAGTTTTTGTAATTTAAAATCAATTAAATTTCATTTTTCATCTCTCGAATATTATAGATCAGGCGAAAATATTTCCCCAACATTTTTTAAGGAGAGTAGTCTTTCTAAAATTCAAATATTGCAAATTTAAACCCAAATTTTTTGTAATTGTACTTTTATTCCTTTAAAATCATATTTTTTTTCCTTTTTTACTTTTTTGTCTTTCATTTTTTTTCCTTTAAAATCAATTATATTTTGGGACCCCAAATGAAAAAAATTAGGATATACATATTGTTGCGCCCGAAAAATCCGGTTTGGGTTTCTCGATGTACAACGTGGAAAAATTATGAAGCCGCCACCAATATTTTAATTTTAAGACCAAAACATTGAAAAAAGGTCTTTTGAAATAAGGCGGATGGTCTTTCGAAAACTAGAGATATGGGTTCGGGGAATTCGGTTACGTGCGGGAAGGTGTTAGCACCCACGCGCCCTCTCATCGAGAGGAACCTTTAATTAAGTGTGTGGTTTTGAGTGTTGATTTGGAAAATACTTAAATTTGTCTCTTTATTGAAAAAAAGGATGAAAAGACTTAATGAAAATTTTTATTTTTGGCGCTTGACGAGAGTTAGCCTCTCGCTCCTACGTATCTCCCAGTGCCGATGGAGAATTCAAAGCTACGTAGTTCTTGTTTGTCTGAAAAAGGTTTTTGTTTTTAATCTTTTTTAGAGTTTTTCGCAAAGGGTTGAAGCGTTTGCGGTGACCAAACAACAACGGTTTAGAGTGGTCACACTACTAACTCTTTTTGAAAATGGAATCATCACTAACAATCCAACGGCAAACGGCGCGAGTGACTATTGATGACAACCGGTTTTTATTTTGATTATTGAAAAGGTTTTCGCAATTGAAGGGGAGCGTTTGTGAAGACCAAACAACAACGGTTTAGAGTGGCCGCACTACTAGCTCCCACGAGAATGAAATCATCACCCACAATCAAACGGCAACGGCTCGAGTGATCGTCAATGACAATTAGTTTTGATTTTGATGTCTTTATGATTCGTTTTTGAAAAGTGTTTCGTTGGTTTGATTTGGGGAAAATGTTTTGATGACTTGGAAATGAGTTCGCAATTGGATTGAGCGTTCGCGATGACCAAACAACAACGGTTCAGAGTGGTCATACTACTAACTCTTTTGAAAATGAAATTATCATTAACAGCCAAACGGCAACGGCGCGAGTGACCATTAATGATAATTGGTTTTGTTTTAGGTTTTTTTTTTTTTGATGCAAAGAGGTTTTTGAAATGGAGATTGTCACTAACGAGTAACAACTCATGCAAGTTATAAATGCATACTCACAAACATCCGAGAACAAGCATACCAATTCGAGCCAATTAATCAAATCATTTGTGATTCAAATCAAATTCTAAAAATGCAATTGTGTGTGTGTGGAATGGGATGGGAATTGTTACTAACGAATAACAATCTCTTGTGATAGCATATGTTCTTGTAATGAAGGATATTACTACTGAGTAATCCTTCATTATATGCTTGTGGAAATCCTATAATGAGAATCACCACTAACGAGTAGCGATCTCATGTAAGAAGCAAAGTATTGGAAGAGGGAATGCACACAATCAACTTGAGAACATGACAGGCATCATAAACAATTTAATGTAATGTGACTAGAGGTATAGAATGATCTTAGGTTTCATGGATAAGTAGGCAAGAAACAAAATGCATGATCAGAGGCAGTCTTATTTAGGTGAGTTTTCGCAATAGGAGTGAGGGTTCGTGATGACCAAACAACAACGGTTTAGAGTGTTCACACTACTAACTCTTTTGAAAATGAAATTATCATTAACAACCAAACGGCAACGGCTCGAGTGATCATTAATGATAATTGGTTTCGTTTTAGGCTCAAGTGTTCGTGTTGACCAAACAACAACGGTTTAGAGTGGTCATACTACTAACTCTTTTGAAAATAATAGGTAGTGACAATGTTCGAATGGGTTAACTTGGCATGACTATTTTGAAAATGAATATTGAACAGGATATGAGTAAAAGTGGACTTAGGTAGCCACATTTATAGCTTAAATGTTTATTCCTAGTTTAAAAATTAAACAAACCATCATAATAGTGATAACAAATGACAAACAAAAAGAGATGCTATTAGGTGATAACGTGAGGTAAATAGTAACGATGATAGTAGTAATAACAATAAATAATAATAATAAAAGTAAAAAGAAATAAATAAATGAAGAGCATGAAAGGTGGGTGCTGAATAGAGATAAAGGGAGTGTAACTAGTATTTTTATTAGGAAAACGTGGGGGGTCTGGATTAGTAATGCTGGGGGTGTTATTAGCAGTCCAAAGTAAAAAAAAACTTAAAAAAACGGAGGCCCATGAATCCCAGCCCATGTGTACTAAAACAAGAAAAAAAACCTAAACCCCTAAGCTTCCTCTCAGCGCCGTTCCAGTTATTTTTTGAAGAAACAGAACGAGAGAGAGAGAGAGAGAGAGAGAGAGAGAGAGAGAGAGAGAGATCGCGAACCAAAGAGGAAGAGACTTCGCGGTTGAACTCATGGCGGCCTGAGGGTGCGACGGTGAAGGGTAACGCCATGGCCGCTGCTTGGCCGGCGATGGGGGGTTACGGTGGTGGGATTCGGTGGGTATTAGCTCGGTTTTGGAAGTCGTCGCGTCACGGAGGATGGGATGATGGTGGCGTCAAGCTCGCGAACGGAAGAAATCTGTCACGGCGAGGCGGCGAACGGAGGAGATCCGTGGCTTGCTCTGTTTGTGTTAGAGGGAGAAGAAGAAACACGCGCGGGATAGAGAGGGAGAACGAACACGTGAGGAAACAAGTGTGGATAATTGTGTGTGGGTGTGGTGCACTGGAGATGATTTGGTGGAGCAGCAAAGGTGATTTCGATTCTTCTCTCACTCTTCTTCTCTTGTTTCTGATATTTTACATTGTTTCCTTCCCTTGCTCTGTGTTATGGGGTGTGTTCTGTGGGTGTTGTTGCCAGTTGTGCTTGTGTGTGTTCTGGTTGGTGTTCTGTGTGTGTTTGTTTTCAGTGTTTGTGTTTTGTGTTACTGTGTGTGTTTGTGTTCTGTTTTCTGTTCGTGTGTTGTGTTTGTGTGTTTGTGTGTTGTGTTTGTGTGTTTGTGTGTTGTGTTACTGCGTTTTCTCCCCTTTTCCTTTGCTGGGACTGTGTGTATTTATAGTGGCTTTGGTGTGGTGTAGGTGTGGGTGGATGAGCAGTGGATTACAACTCAATGGGACAGATTTCTGAAGACCAAACAAACCACCAAGAGGTGGTGGTGGTGCTGCTGCAAAAAGCAATTTTGTTTGTGCAAATTAGGAAAAATCCAAAGAGACAAGAAGAAGGAGGTTGGAGCTTGTAGCTCAAATTGATTTACCTCCCTGAGCAACACAATAATGCAAAGAGGCGTACATGCCCTCTTTTTTGTTTTACTTTTTCAAATTTTTTTTGTCTTATGTGTAACTAAGAAGAAAAAGAATATAATTTCAGATTTAAACAATTTGACTATTTTGTTGTGTCTCTTTTTTGTGTCAAAACTAATATTATACTAATAAACAAAACAAATATGCACATCTGATTTTTTATTACATTTTAACAACAATAATAATAATTTAAACTAAAAACAATAACTAGTGAGCACAAAAACAAAAATTCGTACATGACTACACGCAAACACGTGTGCATAAAAATGCGTATCTGATTAAAAATAATGTGCGTGCTCACCAAAAAGTGACACATGCGTACGAGAACAAAATGCATACATAGTTAGCAAGAACTAGACTCGACTAGACTCAAATACATACCACACCCACAATGGAAGTGACATGCGCGCAACAGGAATGAAATGCGTACCCGACTAGACTCAAATAATGATATGCTCTTGAAAACTAGAAAATACCAATTAGAATTGAACGTCCACCAAAATACATTTTTATTTGATTTTCAATTAGTCGGACAAAATTGGGGTATAACAGCTGCCCCTCTTTATTTCACATTTTGCCAAGAAATATGAATTGGCCTTTTCATATTTGCTGGTAAAATGGAAATAAAGATATAGAAATAATACTAATTTTGTCCGCTTCAGAAAATGTTCAAATCTTTTTGTTATTTTCTTTTTGAGAAAGGGGGTTAACACTTGTCGCATTAACGGGAAAACAGTAAACTGGGGAAAAGCGGTAAATTGGGAATTCGGAGGTTGCCTAAAACCTTCTAACGGACTCTTGTCGAGTCCGAGCTCTGGGGGTGGCCTTTTCGAGCGGCCGATCAACATCAGGTCCGGAACTGATTTGATCAATGGATTTACGCTGTGCCTTAGGCTGACACAACTAATCCGAAGGACTTAACGAAGTCTGATGGATCCATCGCGTGCTCGTACACGATGTTGTGATCTGTGGAAGGAGTTCACTAACTCTGTGGGAGTTCACTAACTCTGGGTTGTTGGAGTTTACGAACTCTGGATTGATGGAGTTTACGAACTCTGGGGGTGGCCTTTTCGAGCGGCCGATCAACATCGGTCCGAGATCGATTTGATCAATGGATTTACGTTGTGCCCAGTCGACACAACTAATCCGGAAGGACTTAACGGTTCGATGGATCCATCGCGTGCTCGTACACGATGTTGTGATCTGTGGAAGGAGTTCACTAACTCTGTGGGAGTTCACTAACTCGGGGTTGATGGAGTTCACTAACTCTGGTTTGATGGAGTTTACGAACTCTGGTTTGATGGAGTTTACGAACTCTGGTTTGATGGAGTTTACGAACTCTGGTTTGATGGAGTTTACGAACTCTGGTTTGATGGAGTTTACGAACTCAGTGCTGATGGAGTTTACGAACTCTGTCTTGGATGGTGATTTTCTAAAAATGGGATTCTTGGGACTCTCGGGTCCGAAGTAACTTTTCTCTTGAATGGTGCGTGAAATGCATGCACTTGGGTATTTGGGTGCATATGAATGCAATGATTGATTTTGGTGGGATGCTTCTTCTGTTTGATTTTTCATTCTCTTCTTTTTTGTTATTCTTTCGCTCTTCTGAGATGCGAACTTGAAAGCGTAATGTACTGTTTGATGACATGGGGTGATGAATGGTATGGATGATATGAGAACGATGAATGATATGAAGATGTTGTGTTCTTTTGTGTTTGCTTCTTCTTTGTAGTTTATGAGATGCAAATATCAACATAATGCTTTGATGTTTGAATGCAAGTGTATGCGGTGATTGATGCTTTGATGAATGGAATGCTCCTATTCTAACTTCTGTTTGTTTCTTTTTTGCTTCTTCTATGTCATTGCCCTTTTTTTGTCATTTTCCCATAATGATTACCCTCATTATTTTGCAAAATTGCATAAATATCATTACCGTTTTTTGTCTTATTTCTGATTTTATTGTTCTGACTTTTTAGCAAATCTACAAAACTGTCCTTCCTTTTTGGTTGTCTTCTTCCCAAAATCATTGACCTCAAATTTTTAGGAAAACTACAAAATTGTCATTCCTTTTTTTTTGTTTTTTTCTAGGCAGGTATACAAATACATATAATATGGGATGAAAAGTGGTGTTTTGTGTTGCTTTTGACCACATAGTCTTTATATGTAAATATACCTTTTATTTCTCTTAATCTTCCTATAAAAGTCAAGACTAGGTTTATTTTTTGCTCGGTGATGGAAGCTGAAATGTGGGCGATCTTTCATGGTCTCGCACTGGTGAGCAGTAGAGGAGAAGTCAATGTGGTGGTGGAATCAAATTCGAGTGAGGTGATAAGAATTCTGATGGTGGGTTCCAACACGCAACAACCTCTCACATGCATTATTGAGGGAATCAATGACATTATTAAAGTTGGTTGGAATACTAGGTGGTCCCAAGACTCGTAGAGAATTAAATAAGGTGTCTGTTGTTTTAGCCAAGCATAGTTTAACTATTAGTAGTAATTCTGTAATTTATGACTGTACCTCCTATTTTATCCACTCGTTCATTCTTGAGAATAAAATGGGTAGAAATTGCTTGTGTAGTTGTTCGCTTTCTCTGGGGTTGTAACCCCTTTTTCTAAAAATAAAAAACTAGGTTTCTTTTGGTGTTAATATAATTATCCTATGGTAGTTTTTTTCCTCCCTCCCTCCTTTTCTCCTATACCACATTTTGTTGTTAAACCCCAAAATACCCTTAACTTTAAAAAAATGTTTTTTTTTTTTTAAATTCAGATTTAAAGTTAAATTCGGAAGCAAAATTTTTAAAATTTCCGGAAATACCTCTAAAGAGAGGTACTTTCGGGAGAAATTTGTCTTCCGGATTTATCTCATAGGGAGTAAATCCAGAAGTCATTTTGGCTTCCGGAATTAGCTTTTGGCTTTCAGATTTATCTTTCCGAAATTATCTTTTGGCTTCCGGATTTATCTTTCCGAAATTATCTTTTGGCTTCCAGATTTATCTTTTGACTTCCGGAATTATCTTCCTATGACGTAATTTCAGAATTTTTTTTGATATGAAGGATAATTTTGTCCGTTTAATCCATTATGGGGATATGAAATACAAGGAGGGGGTGGGGAAAAAAACACCCATATCCTATAGGTTAGTATGCCGTGCAAAGCAGAGGGGCCTTAACAGTGTGTTTGGTTTGTAAATGAAAGTGAGAGGAAAGAAAGTGGGAGGAAAGATTGAATAAGGAAAGAAAGAGAGTAGAAAGTGAGAGGATTATTTTGGTTGTTTGGTTTAAGAGAAAATAGAGTGAAAGTGAGAGGAAAGACACAATTTGTTTGCAAAATGACATAAATAACACAATGTACAACAATAAAAAAAGAGGAAATTACAATATTATTATGAGGTTATTTTTGTCATTTTGTTAAATTTGGGGAACAATTCTATGTATGGACCCCACCAAAAAGTTTCATTCCTCTCTTTTTTTAGTTGAAAACCAAACAGTGGAAAGCGGAATATTCCATCACCTTTCCCTCCACTTTCTTTCTTTCCTTCTACTTTCTATGGAACCAAACATACCATAAGTGTTAAGACTAGGAGGTTCTAGTCTAGTCTAGTCTAGTCTAGTCTAGTAATCTATAATCTAGTCTATCTAGTCTATCTAGTATAGTAAAAAAAAAAAAAAAATTTGGTTGGGCGGGAAAGCAATACACGATTTAATTCAGTTTTCACATTGTGTGACGGCGTTGTCGATTCTCCTACTTCACTTGACTTTTGGGTTGCAGTTGTGCGTCGGAGAAGAAGGCGGCGATGTCGAACTACGAGTACCCAAGGCTACGGCGGTCAGAAATAGTAGCAATCTTAGGGCAATTTCAAATTGCCACCGTAACGGAGCAAGACCTCACAAACCCTAAACCCGGTCTTGTTTCAGACCTCTACACTCGCATTCTCAATCACGTTGATTTTCTCCACGAGTATCTATCTCCTCTCTTCTCGTCAATCTTTTACTCTTTCTATTAACCACATCACTTCTCGTATTCATGCCGCGTCTCTCTTTCTTTTCTCACAGGGAAGATAACGAACAACTTGAGTTCGATGCCCTAGAGCAACTCGAGAATCCCGATCTTCACCTCGATTCAGTTCGCGCTATCAAGCTTTACACCAAGATCAAGGATGTGCTCATCGCACTCGAATGTCCGAAGAAATTCTCGTTCAACCTCGCCGATCTTCTCAAGCCTGATCCTCATAGAACAGAGTTCTTCCTCGGCGCTCTTCTCAATTACTGTCTCGACAGGTAACTCTCACTTCTCTTCATTCCCAACCAACCGCCACATGAAAACGAAAAGAGAAATAAACCTAAAACAGGAACTAATTATCTGTTTTTTTAAACTCAGGGAGGCGAGAATGCAATCTATTTCAGAAATTGTGGAGGAATTCAACGCCGTGGAGGCGCAATTAGCGGAGTTGGAGGAGAATAAGATTTTAGAGGTTTGTGAAATAGTTAGTGCTTTTAAATTTCTTTATCTGTGCTGATAACGGCGTTTGTTGAGTGATTTTTTGTTTTGTAATTATAGTTGAAATCAGCGATTGCTGAATGCAATGAAGCAAGTGAAAGGGAAATGCCTTTAGTTCAGGAGGTGGATGCGAAGGTTAAAGAGTTGCGTCAAACTATTGCGAGCTTGAACAACAAACAGATGTCGTTGAGGGCTACTTTAAAGAAATTGAAGGAGAAGACTGCGGAAATGGATGATAAGGTGAGCTTATTATCTGATAGAATTTATTCTTATTATGCTTTACCATCAATGGCAGGTTAGCTGAATGAATTATAGAATCTTAGGTCTTGATATTGGGGAGTGTATGAAAGAAACATCACTATAGTCGTAAACATTTATTTGAATTCATATGCGATTATTATGTTAAAACTTTGGATAATGTGACTTGCATATGTTTTGGCAGTATTGCAGGCTGCAGTTTTGGAAGATTCATTGTTCATTTTTTGTTCATAACAAAAAGCAACTAAAGCTTAATCTGATTCATTTCTAGTATATTTAGTTCTAAACTTGTAAGTGTTTATTCATTTGTGTGGAGTGGTCACTGGACTTGGTTTTGTTTCTTGTGAGTTCTTGCAATAGGTCTTGATTTTTATGCACGTAATTAACTGCTCTATGGTGATAGATTATGTTATTTGTTGTTAATTCTAAATCCTATTTTCCTTTTCTTACACAGATTTCTAATGCTGAATTTACAATGTTACAAAATGTTCAAGAAAATGCAAATCTACGCTCAAAAATTGCTCAGTCTCCTGATAAAGTACAGGTATCTTCTTCATTTGATTACTGATTCTCTCCAATCATTAGAATCAGTTGCTAATTAAGAATTTTATTGTTTATTAGCCTATTTTGTTGAAGGAAGATTCAAAGTTAATTTGTTTTTAGCTACTAATTGTGGTCTAGTTAGCATTCTCCAGCCAATCTGCTTGTGTTAATATTGCATTTGCAACTATCTGATTGCCTCACTTTTATGTTGTTACCCCAATGGAAAACATTGGTATTTTTAAACCATTACCCTTTTTCTTTACCTGAGTAGGTGCTCATTTAATGTTTCAGTGGGGGCTGAATTGAATCAAATTGATAATGTTTTGAAAAAACGGTGGTAGGTGCTATTTTGAAAATGTTTTTTTTAACTGTGAAAATTGATTTGAAAATAAGTAGAAACTAAAGGGACTTCAAATTTTATTTTAACCATTTAATTTTTATTGCTGTGAAGTTGAACAACAACCGCATGCTTGTTTTAGTTGTTTTTGCCACGAAGAGGATTTTTTCTTCCTTTTTACTCATTTAATTATGCTTCCCTGATTTGGCATGAAGAGGGCTTTAGAGGAGAAGAAACTAGCTCGAGAGGAGGCAAGGAATGCTGAAAGATTAGCCATGCATACTTTCCATGAGAAGACTGCCCTTGTTGAAATTTATTCCAAGGTATTTTGTTTTGTTACAGACTAGGATATATTTTGTTCTTCATTTGCACTTTTTATCATGGTATTGTAATATACTTTTATCACTGCTATACTTTGTTGGACTGTAATGAATCCATTCCGAGTTGCTTTGCTTAAGATGTACCAGGGGCTGCAGTTGCAAAATTATCAGCCAAGTAGCCAATTTGTCGGTGCCATTGGTTATGCCGGGCTGAATTTTTGCAAGCTGAATATTCCCTTGTAATGATAAACATCAACATAGAATGTTAGAATGGCTAATGGGTTAAACTGCATAATAGAATTTGCCATAGGTATTGTTGATAAATCTTTAAAGTCATTTGTAATAGATAAACAGTTTTGTGCACTGAACTGCATAAAATAAGCAGTAACTCATGGTTATATTCTCAGCGTTCTGTCCTAGATAATAGAAATCACTTTATCCTTATTTTTTCAGGTTTACAAAAAAATGTCGAAGCACTACAGCCAGATGCAGTCTATACAAGAACAGGTATTAGCATACTCTGGCTTGCTGATGCATGTTCTATAATTTATCATGATATTGAAAATTTGCTATGAATTCTCCATCGTAAATTGGGTTGGGAAAATCTTTTCCCCTTTCTATTTTAGATTGAAACTGAATGAAGCCCATAATTGGAATGCTGTCTTAGAGATATAAGATCTTTTATGGTCTATGGACTTTTTCTTCCTACAAAGATTGTTATTGTAAAAAACCTCTAGTTTAATGTTTGTAGCACACCTATAGGTCAATTCTGCTAAATCTGTTGAGAAGGAGCTTAAAACACTAAAAGCTAAACTTAGTGATGAAGAAGTATTGGAGAAGTCACTTGAGGTAAAATTGGTTGACAGGCAAAGTAAAGGTATGTTCTTGAGAAAGCAATGCTATAATTCCATTTCCAAATAGATGCTGTAAGCATGAATGACGATATTATTTACAAAAAAAATTCTACAAAAGTTGTTCACAAATTTCCTAGCTTAGTGGCATGATTTTTGTCTTTTTTTGAAAAGAAAACCATTTATTGACTGAAGCAGCCCAGCACAACACAACTGTGCCATATTATTGTGCAATGCTCTTTATGTAAAATCTTTCATGCAATGACACTGCTTTTTTAAGTTTTTAACTATGGCACTGCTCTTTAAGCCTGGCTATCTTGTGTTTTCCCTTCAACTTTTTGTACTTATTTCTCCTTCCTCAGTTGAGAAGATGGAAGAGTCTACCAAGCAGTTGGAAAAAGAGTGCAGAACCATTTGGGAGGAAGCAACTAAAGAACTTGACAGTAAAAGATCAGAGGTGGAATCTAAGAGATGCGCCATAGATTTGAGACGGAGAAATGTTGAGGCTGTGTTGTCCAAGGTAATCTAGAAAATATTTATTCATTTGAAAGTACAACATTTATTTAATTGATAACTTTCAAAACATTGTTTTTATCGACTTGTTTTTGAAATTTTATTTAGGTGTTTTATTTTCATATCAAGTAATTTGATAAAAGAATGTTATGTCTTGTTTGCAATTTAAAGGTGGACACCATAAATAATAACATTACCTTGGTAAAAGAATCTGCAGCAGTTAAAGTAGAACAGTTAGATCGCAAATGTGAAGAGGTAGTTGAAGAGGTACGTGCCATTTATCTTCTTTGATAAACCCGTGTGGTCTAATTCCCTGCTTGGTTTCAGAAGTTTTAAATTGCACCCACACATGATGCATCATGAAAGGAAAATGGAAATAGAAACTGAACTTCAAGAGTTAGTCTGTATCAGTCACAATTTTCACATGGATTCTACATTTCTTTTACTGTTTATTAATTCAAATGAGCGTGGATGCTCTCAACACTGCATTGTTAACTGTCAATTGGAGTAATAATGATTCTTGCGTTGCTCATTGTGAGTGGATTGTTGCAGTTTTACAAGTATGCTAACTCGATTGGACGTGTGATTGGTTCTGGGCCAAGAAGCTGAATTTGGCATTTTATATTCCTTTGGTAGGGTTTGGAATTTGGATACATTTAAGATCCCGTGAGTACATGTTATCATCATTTAAACCTACTAGAATTGATTGTACATTTTCCCTTTGCTATGCCACAATTGTAAAGTTGTATTTATACTAGGTATGCTTGTATTTATTTATAGGAGTGTATGTTGTGTTTGTTAGGGTGTTCCTTTAATGACACTAAAACATGATGTATTACTACCAAGTCAGAATTATGTTTCTTCAGCGACACTAAGAACAATATGTATTACCACCAGGACATGATGTTGGGGTGAATTACCACAAATGCATGATGTTTGGGTGTTCTCGATAACACGAGGAACACCCCCTAAATCCGCCTTTGTGGTGTTTGTCTAGAGAGCCTATATTCATTGTCTTTTGGCGAGTTTGTGCTTGTTGATCACTTTTCTACGTACTAAGAATTGACCAAAATAATTGCAGTATTCTTTTGGTGGGGAGTAGGACAAGGCTAGCTAATTATCAATAAATAATTCCTGAATGTGGGAGGCATGAGGGGTAGGATATGGGTACCATGCATGTTGGGTCGTGATCTGGAATTTTGGGTTGTTTTTTTGGTACCCCGCCCAATCCTCATGTACCCCTACCAAAATTGAAAACCCCAAAATGTCTTTTGTAATGTATTTTTTCTTAAAAGGCTCATCGTATATATGTCATTTGGGACATATATACGATGTTCATTTTTACCACATCGTATATATGCCCTTAAGAAGTATATACGATTGCATATTACACGGCCAATCGTATATACCTCTTAAGAGTATATGTATGATGTGGTAAAAATTAACATTGTATATATGTCCTAAATGACATATATACGATGCGTTTTATTTTTATTTATTTTTTTAGTTGTAAAACAAAATTTAACGGTCATGATTTTACTTTCAAAGTTGATCAACGGTGTGGATTGCACGACAAAATCAATGATTGATAATATTTGACCTCAACTATAAATACTCACTCCCACCATCACTATTTTCACACCAAAAATTCAATTACCTTCTATCACACAACACAAATGAAAATGATGCAGAATTCGCTAATGTCATAACGAGACTTCTTCCCTCACTCTCGTTCATTCTAATATGGGGTTCGCTGATCATCAGGGCATCATCTTGTAAGATAATTCGTATCGTTTATCGGAAACCGAAAACGACTGATGGAGGTATTTACTGGTCTACCATGGATGTCAACAGCGAGGATGACGTCCGAGACATGATGTCCATTCATATTACGTTTAAATGGAAGAATTGCATTCATCTGTACGTCGAAACCAGAAGGACCGTCGCTGAGATCATTCGTCGATTAACTCCACCAACTCAGTAGTTTCTATTGTATTTTTTTTATCTGTCTATTCTATTTTGATTGTAGTTGTTTATATTTTATCGCTTGTGTAACTTTGTTTTATCGAATCAATGAAATCAAAAATTTATGGAAACTCATAAAATATAACAACCGAAAAAAAGTAATAATAAAGTGTCAACATCAAAGTAATATGAGTACAAATACATCAAAGCACAAATACAAAATCCCTAACGTCGTGGCCTCGCCCCTCGCCCCCCGTGCGTCTAAGTGCCTGTGCAATGTCATCCGGATGTGCCATCCCCACCAGCCTATGGAGTGTCCGATACGCCTGACTGTCACGCGTGATCTCGCCATGACGAATCCCCTCCCTACAAGCGGTCACAACCTCCCTCATCCACTCAGGATCGTCGTATCGTAGCTCTGGAGAGGGTGTCCAGTCCTGTGCTACTGGTGATCGTGGAGCTGGTAATAGTCTAGGTACAGTCTCATCCGCTCGTTGAGCAAACTGAGTAGTGCGTAGGATGTCATCCACAGATGCCATGAAGTGGGTGATCTGAAAGACGCAGTCAGTATGACATCAACTTAATGAAGAAGTATCTGAGTGTCATCTCTCGATAAAAGCTGACAACAACTCATGGTCTACTACTGGCGTGGCGGTGTAGTAGAGAAGTGGGGTCGACCGAGTCCCCGACCACCGTGGTACGTTGAAGTAGGGATCTGCATCGTCGCCGCATGATCCGGTATGGATTTGTTGCCATGAGCCCATACTTTGACAACACGCTGATAATCGTGAATTAAAAATAAATAAATAAATGACGTAAGCAAAAAGTGCAGACTATGTCCGTTAAATAAATTATTTAAGCAAAAAAGCAAAACTTACCGAAGTCGTGGGTATAGAACTCTGGATATGATCCGCCATGTATGCGTGAAGAGAGAGCTCGAGGCTGAGGCTCCTTCTGATGCCCCTTATCCTGCTGAGGCTCCTCCTCCTAATGCTCAGACATAGACTCATCTGAGAACGACGAATCAGTCTGATACCCTTCATGCCCCTGAGGCTGCTCCTACTGATACTCGGCAGGCGAGGGATGGTAATGAAGAGGCTGTGGCTGGTACTGAGGAGCCTGGTGATGGTACTCAGGAGGCGGCCTCCCCCGATACCAATCCTCGTGCTGACTCTGCTGTTAGAAATACCCGTGATAGAAATCTCCAACATCCTGATACTGAGCTGGGAGATGATGGTGCTCAGCTGGCTGCACATCATACTGGGGTGGTTGGGGCTGCTGATACTCAGTGGGTCAGCCTGTCTCCTATCCTGTCTCCTCGCCGAAGCATGGAGCTGATTATGCCTCCGAGTCCTCGTACTCGGAGCAGTAGATGACTCCCCTCTCTCTCCAAAAGGAGATACCTCCCATCTCCCTCTACAATGCCTACCGGACACTGCAAGCAAATAAAAAAAAACAATCAGAAAATAAAATAAAATAAAAATGCTCATCGTATATACATGAGAAGTGGGGTATATACGATGCTTACTTGTCAAAGAGTCGTATATATGTTGTGCTGGACGTAAATGCGAGTGGATGATATGAGGTGTAATCGTATATACACCTTAATAAGGTATATACAATGGGTAAAATAATGTGGATCGTTTATAGGTTGATGAAGATGTATATGCGAGTGGTGTGAAATAGGCTCACTCGTATATACATTTCAGATATGTATGTGCGAGTGAAGGTGGTCAATCGTAGGTATGACCAAAAGTGTGAGAAATTGTGATTATGTAAAAAGGCAGAGGTGTTTTGGTCTATTCACAGGTGGGTTGGGGTATGAGGGATGGGGTGGGTGTACAAAAAAAACCTGAATTTTTTATGATTACTTGAATGGAAAATGGACATTGTGATTGATCATAAAATATGGATTTTGCTTGTCCCACTTCCCCTCCTACTCAAAACACACCCGAAGATGGTGGGAAAAGATCAAAAGGCTAGCTAAAACGTATTTTTTTAAAGAATTTTCACACGTTCGAACAAAGTCGTTCGAGTTTGTTAAATATTGGCACACACACCTTATTGTGTGCAATTTCACCTGTTCGAATGGGGTCACTCGAACCTGTTCGCATAACTTTGTCCGAACACCTTATTTTATTCTGTTCGTATGATATTAATCGAGGCAACATATTTGCAGAGGGTAACATATATTTTATCCACTCGTTCATTCTTGAGCATAAAATGGGTAGATTGCTTGTGTTGTTGTTCGTTTTCTCTAGAGTTGTAACCCTTTTTTTCTCATAAAAAATACTAGGTTTCTTTTAGTATTAATATAAAATATAATATAATTATGTATTAATATAAGGTTTAAATATATGTTACCCCATGCAAATATACCCATTATCCATTTACCCCTCTGTAAAAATAAAACTCTTAAAAAAACCTTGCAAATACTAAATGTTTCTAGTTATCCTCTGCTGTTACATTGTGTTAACAGTGTTAAGTGTATGCTGAAACACTTAATATTTGCTGGGGGTAAATGGATAATGAGCATATTTGCATGGGGGTAAATGGATAATGAGCATATTTATAGGGGGGTAACATATATTTACGTAGGGGGATAAATGGATAATGAACAAATTTTACAGGGGATAACATATATTTACACTTAATGTTGTCAACATAATCTAACAGTAGGTGGTAATTAACCGTAAACATTTTATATATGCAATGTATTTTTTAAGAGTTTTATTTTTATGGGGGGTAAATGGATAATTGGTATATTTGCAGGGATAACATATATTTAAACCTTAATATAATTATCCTATGGTAGTTTTTTTTCCTACCCCCTCTCTCTCTTTTATACCCCCATTTTGCTATTAAACCCAAAATATTCCTAACTTAAAAAAACGGTTTTGTATCGGAGTTAAAGTTAAGGTCGGAAGCAATGTTTTTAAAATTTTCGGAAACACCTCTAAAAAGAGGTCATTCCAGAAAAATTTGTCCTCCGGATTTATCTTTTTGTTCCCGGATTTATCTTATAGGGGGTAAGTCCAAAAGTCGTTTTGGCTTCTGGAATTATCTTTCCAAATTTATCTTTTAGCTTCTAGATTTAACTTTTCGAAATTATCATTTGGCTTCCGAAATTATCCTCCTATGTCGTAATTCCAGAATTTTTTTTAGTAACAAGAGTAATTTTTTGTCTATTTGGTCAATTATGGGGATGTGAGATATAAGGAGGGGATGGGAAAAAAAACACCCTTATCCTATAGGTTAGTATGCGCGTGCAAAGCAGGGGTCTTAAGAGCATCCACAATGGAGGATTCTCCATTTGAGTCCTTAAATGGACTCATCACGTACACATCACTCTTTTATACATTTTTAATATTAATACCTAATAAGCACTCAATCCCCCAATGCAACACCATCAAAAAAATTCTTAAATGATTTTGTCAAAAAAAAAATTTCTTAAATGAGCCCACAAATAACTACACATAATCACTTTATCAACAAATAACTCACAAATTTTTAGACGGGACCCACTTAAGGTAATAGAGAGAAAGTCCTTGTACAAAGACTCTTCTCTATAAGGAACACAATTATTTTTGTCCACAATGGTATTCCTTATTAAAGATGATCTTTATTAAGTAAAAAGCACTATAAGAAACACCATTGTAGATGTTCGAAGAGTTAAGACTAGGTTTTGTTTAGTAAAAAGAATTTTTTTTCGGTTGAGCGGGAAAACAATACACTATTTAAGGCTTAAATATGTTTTTAGTCCCTGCAAATATGAGCTGTTTTGATTTTAGTCTTTGCAAAATTATTTTTTTAAAAAAGTCCCTGCAAAAACAATTTTTTTGATATAAGTCTTTCTGTTAACCAACAGTTACAAAAATTGCTGAGTTGGCTATCAAACTTGTGACTTGTAATTTTTTTTTTCTAATTATTTTTTATGCTGACTTGGCTTGCCACTTATTAAAAAATTAAAATCCAAAAATCACCTCTATTCTTTTTTCCAGATTCCCAAATGTCCTGCAAATCACCAAAACACCATCATCAGAATTCACAACGTCATTCAAAAACTAGGAAATCAGGGATTTCTAGATTGTTGTTGTGGAGAAGTCCATATCTAGCATGCTTGAATAGCCCTTCAAGGATGATGTCTCGGATTTCTAGAGCACAACAACAAGCACACACAAGTTCCTTTCCCTCATTTTCCTCTCCATTGGGGGTTATTTTTGTTCCACTGAGCCTCAAGAAATCAAAGACGATGGAGAGGAGGAAGCTTTGTAAACTCAGATCTGGGATTTTTTCTAGTTACTTTACCTCTATTTCTTCTTTAGGTGGATGGAGATGAAGAGGCCATAGATTCTTGAAATGGGGAAGAAGGGGCCGATGAAAAACCCCTAATTTCATTTGGAATTACAAGTCAGCAAGTTAAAATTACTGAAAAATGAAAAATAATGAGTTGCCATTTTAAATAAGCATTTAAATTAAATAAAAATTAATATTAAATGACACATAAGATTCATGTCAGCCAACTTAGTAATTTTTGCAACAGTTGGTTAACAGAAGGATTTAGGTTTTTTTAAAAAAAAATTATTTTTAAAAAGATACGCGTCTGGTACAATTTAGAATACGAAACGAACTCGTTACGATATACGAATAAATATACGTCTAAATAAACTAATATACGTCAAAAATAGACGGCGATCACGCTGCGCGAGTGCTCCTCATAAGAGGTTCTTTACACGAGGATCATAGAGCGGTTCTTCGACTATATCGTCGCGGCGTGCGGATTTTTCGGGAGCGATGAGAGCGGGAAGTCACGGGGAGTAGTAGGATCATAGGCGTGATTGTCCGTCTATTTTGATGTATTTTAGATCGTATTTAGACGTATCTTTACTCGTATATTATAACACGTTCGTATCATATTTTAAATCGTAACAGGTCTGTATCTTTTTAAAAAAAAAAATAAAAAAAGGGGGGTTCCCGGATTTACCTCATAGGTAGGTAAATCCGGAAAACACCACGAAACAGATTTTTTTTCCAGATTTATGAACCGGATTTACCAATAATTGAGGTAAATCCTAGAAAGTTGATTTTTTTTTTTTAAAAAAAAACAAAGGGCATTTTTGTCCGTTTTGGTATTTGGGGGTGTGAAAGAGAAGGAGGTGGTTGAAAAAAAAAACCCAAAGATTTATATCAAAGGGTGAAAGAGCAAATCAAATCTTTCACCGGTGAAACACTAAAATTGACCGTTGGATGTAGTATAAAAATTCATCAATGGTTGAGATTTAATATGGATTGATTCAATCTTAACCATTCATGGCATTTTAAACAATATCCAACGATCAATTTTAGTGTTTCACCGGTGAAAGATTTGATTTGTTCTTTCACCCTAGAATCACCCCAAAAAGATGCTTTTACGGATACTTTTTTTAAAAAAATAATTTTGCAAAAACTAAAATTAAAACAGGTCATATTTGCAGGACCAAAACATATTTAAGCCCACTATTTAATTCAGTTTGCACACTGTGTTGGTGTGACGGCATTGTTTATTCTCCTTCCCACTCGACTTTTGGGCTGCAGTTGTGCGTCGGAGAAGAAGGCGGCGATGTCGAACTACGTGTACCCAAGGCTACGGCGGTCAGAAATTGTAGCATTCTTAGGGCAATTTCAAATTGCCACCGTAACAGAGCAAGACCTCACAAACCCTAAACCCGGCCTAGTTTCAGACCTCTACACTCGCATTCTCATTCACGTCGACTTTCTCCACGAGTATTCATCTGCTCTCTTCTCTTCAATCTTCTACTCTTTCTATTCACCACATCACTTCTCATATTCATGCCGCGTCTCTCTTTCTTTTCTCACAGGGAAGATAACGAACAACTTGAGTTCGATGCCCTAGAGCAACTCGACCTCGATTCAGTTCGCGCCATCAAGCTTTACACCAAGGTCAAGTATCTGCTCATCGCACTCGAATGTCCGAAGAAATTCTCGTTTAACCTCGCTGATCTTCTCAAGCCTGATCCTCATAGAACAGCGTTCTTCCTCGGCGCTCTTCTCAATTACTGTCACGACAGGTAACTCTCACTTCTCTTCATTCTCAACCAACCGCCACATGAAAACGAAAAGAGAAATAAACCTAAAACAGGAACTAATTATCTGTTTTTTTAAACTCAGGGAGGCGAGAATGCAATCTATTTCAGAAATTGTGGAGGAATTCAATGCCGTGGAATTAGCGGAGTTGGAGGAGAATAAGATTTTAGAGTTTTGTGAAATAGTTAGTGTTTTTAAATTTCTTTATCTGTGCTGATAATGGCGTTTGTTGAGTGATTTTTTGTTTTGTTGTTATAGTTGAAATCAGCGATTGCTGAATGCAATAAAGCAGGGGAAAGGGAAATGCCTTTAGTTGAGGAGGTGGATGCGAAGGTTAATGAGTTGCGTCAAACTATTGCGAGCTTGAACAACAAACGGATGTCGTTGAGGGCTACTTTAAAGAAGTTGACGGAGAAGACTGCGGAAATGGATGTTAAGGTGAGCTTATTTTCTGATAGAATTTATTCTTACTATGCTTTACCATCAATGGCAGGTTAGTAGAATGAATTATAGAATCTTAGGTCTTGATATTGGGGGAGTGTATGAAAGAAACATCAGTATAGTCGTAAACATTTATTTGAACAATTCATATGCTATTATTATGTTAAAACGTTAAATAATGTAACTTGCATATGTATTGGCAGTATTGCAGGCTGCAGTTTTGGAAGATTTATTGTTCATTTTTTGTTCATAACAAAAAGCAACTAAAGCTTAATCTTATTCATTTCTAGTATACTAGTTCTAAACTTGTAAGTGTTTATTCATTTGTGTGGAGTGGTCACTGGACATGCTTTTGTTTCTTGTGAGTTCTTGCAATAGGTCTTGATTTTTATGCACGTAATGAACTGCTCTGTGGTGATAGATTATGTTATTTGTTGTTAATTCTAATCCTATTTTTCTTTTCTTACACAGATTTCTAATGCTGAATTTACAAAGTCAGAAAATGATCAAGAAAATGCAAAACTACGCTCAATAATTGCTCAGTCTCCTGATAAAGTACAGGTATCTTCTTCATTTGATTACTGATTCTCTCCAATCATTAGAATCAGTTGCTAATTAAGAATTTTATTGTTTATTAGCCTATTCTGTTGAAGGAAGATTCAAAGTTAATTTGTTTTTAGCTACTAATTGTGGTCTAGTTAGCATTCTCCAGCCAATCTGCTTGTGTTAATATTGCATTTGCAACTGTCTGATTGCCTCACTTTTATGTTGTTACCACAATGGAAAACATTGGTATTTTTAAACCATTACCCTTTTCCTTTACATGAGTAGGTTCTCATTTAATGTTTCAGTGGGGGCTGAATTGAATCAATTGATAATGTTTTGAAAAAATGGTGGTAGGTGCTATTTTGAAAATGTTTTTTTTTAACTGTGAAAATTGATTTGAAAATAAGTAGAAACTAAATGTACTTCAAATTTTATTTTAACCACGAATTTTTTATTGCTGTGAAGTTGAACAACAACCGCATGCTTGTTTTAGTTGTTTTTGCCACGAAGTGGATTTTTTCTTCCTTTTTACTCATTTAATTATGCTTCCCTGATTTGGCATGAAGAGGGCTTTAGAGGAGAAGAAACTAGCTCGAGAGGAGGCAAGGAATGCTGAAAGATTAGCCATGCATACTTTCCATGAGAAGACTGCCCTTGTTGAAATTTATTCCAAGGTATTTTGTTTTGTTACAGACTAGGTTATATTTTGTTCTTCATTTGCACTTTTATCATGGTATTGTAATATACTTTTATCACTGCTATACTTTGTTGGACTGTAATGAATGTATTCCAAGTTGCTTTGCTTAAGATGTACCAAGGGCTGCAGTTGCAAAATTATCAGCCAAGTAGCCAATTTGTCGGTGCCATTGGTTATGCTGGGCTGAATTTATGCAAGGTGAATCTTCCCTTGTAATGATAAACATCAACATAGAATGTTAGAATGGCTAATGGGTCAAAACTACATAATAGAATTTGCCATAGATATTGTTGATAAATCTTCAAAGTCGTTTGTAATGGATAAATAGTTTTGTGCACTGAACTGCATAAAATAAGCAGTAACTCATGGTTATATTCTCCGTGTTCTGTCCTAGATAATAGAAATCACTTTATCCTTATTTTTTCAGGTTTACAAAAAAATGTCGAAGCACTACAGCCAGATGCAGTCTATACAAGAACAGGTATTAGCATACTCTGGCTTGCTGATGCATGTTCTGTCATTTATTGAAACTGAATGAAGCCCATAATTGAAATGCTGTCTTAGAGATATAAGATCTATTATGGTCTATGGCCTTTTTCTTCCTCCAAAGATTGTTATTGTAAAAAATCTCTAGATTAATGTCTGTAGCACACCTATAGGTCAATTCTGCTAAATCTATTCAGAAGGAGCTTAAAGCACTAAAAGCTAAACTTAGTGATGAAGAAGTATTGGAGAAGTCACTTGAGGCCAAATTGGTTGAAAGGCAAAGTAAAGGTATGTTCTTGAGAAAGCAATGCTATAATTCCATTTCCAAATAGATGCTGTAAGCATGAATGACGATATTATTTACGAAAAACTTTCTACAAAAGTTGTTCACAAATTTCCTAGCTTAGTGGCATGATTTTTGTCTTTTTTTGAAAAGAAAACCATTTATTGACTGAAGCAGCACAGCACAACACAAACTATATGCCATGTTATTGTGCAATGCTCTTCATGTAAAACTTTTCATGCAATGGAACTGCTCTTTTGAAGTTAACTATGACACTGCTCTTTAAGCCTGGATATATTGTGTTTTCCCTTCAACTTTTTGTATTTACTTATCCTTCCTCAGTTGAGCATATGGAAGAGTCTACCAAGCAGTTGGAAAAAGAGTACAGAACCATTTGGGAGGAAGCAACTAAAGAACTTGACAGTAAAAAATCAGAGGTGGAATCTAAGAGATGCGCCATAGATATGAGACGGAGAAATGTTGAGGGTTTGTTGTCCAAGGTAATCTAGAAAATATTTATTCATTTGAAAGTACAACATTTATTTAACTGATAACTTACAACACATTGTTTTTTATTGACTTGTTTTTTAGGTGTTTTATTTTCATATCAAGTAATTTGATAAAAGAATGTTATGTCTTGTTTGCAATTTACAGGTGGACATAAATAATGACATTACCTTGGTAAAAGAATCTGCAGCAGTTAAAGTAGAACTGTTAGCTCACAAATGTGAAGAGGTAGCTGAAGAGGTACGTGCCATTTATCTTGTTTGCTAAACCCGTGTAAAGTGGCGGATCTTGACCAAAAACTAAGGGCGGGCCGCTCATGAAAAGCCATGAAAACTCAAAAATGCATGAAAAGAGACACAGAAACACATACAGTTATTAAAATACATAAATATAATTCAAAATTATTTATAAACAAAATTAAATGACTAAAAATATAATTTTGATTTACATAGAGACTCGATTGATGTTAGTTGTTAAAAGGTAGTTTTAAATTCATTTGATTCTAATTTTAAAATGCTGAGATATTTTTTTCCAAAATTATCAACCATCTATTAATAATTTCTAATTATAATATAAGAAATATGATGATATTAAACATTTGAATAAATGTATACTCCAAAAAAAATATAAAAAATACCATATATATATATATTGCTACATATTATCTATATATTGAGTAGAAAAAACATATTTTGTTTTCATATTATATTTAGTGCAAATTTGTACCATGGACATGGACATTGGTACGATTCCAAGAAAAATATATTTTGTTTTCATATAATATTTTTATTTCATATTACATTCTGGGGATAGTGGTTATGGGTAGGCTGCATAATTCCATGGACATGGGTACGATTCCCACCGAAGACATTTTCCAAGAATAAACTTTATAAGCAGATTTTGTAATAAAAACACCTCCATAAGGTGTCGAACACGGAAGCATTTGGTGAACGAAACGGACTTCAACCACTATGCCAAACTGCTAACAATGATATATTACCGCACATTTTTTATATATTTAATGGCTAATATTTACAAGTAGGGTATTTTGGTAAATTCACACACTAATTCAAAGTTAGTCTGTATCAGTCACAATTTTCACATGGATTCTAAATTTCTTTTACTGTTTATTAATTCAAATGAGCGTGGATGCTCTCAACACTGCATTATTAATTGTCAATTGGAGTTATAATGATTCTTGCGTTGCTCATTGCGAGTGGATTGTTGCAGTTTCGCAAGTATGCTAACTCGATTGGACGTGTGATTGGTTCTGCGCCAAGGAGCTCGCAGGAGCTGAATTTGGCATTTTATATTCCTTTGGTGTAGGGTTCGGAATTTGGATACATTTAAGATCCCGTGAGAGTGCATGTTATCATCATTTAAACCTACTAGAATTGATTGTACATTCCCCCTTTGCTATGCCACAATTGTAAAGTTGTATTTTATACTAGTTATGCTTGTATTTATTTAACACGTAGGTCTACCCACAATTGTATTTATTTACCTTTGGATTGAGGTAACTTTCATTTGCCAGAGATCTAATTTCATTCCCCTTCATGTTGACTTAAAGGAACTTCTCTATACAAAATTCGCATGTTGACTTAACTATATAAAGGCCATCGTTACTTGCCTTCCAAATGATAGCGTCTTCTCTCGCATACTTGCTTGAATAAAGGAACTTCAATGAGCAAAGCTCTTGTTTTTTTTTTCCACCGAACTTTCATTTTATCCTTTTATAACAGTTTTGTAGGCAAATTGTTCATAACATTTAGTGCTACTCAGAATTTATATAATCTCAACTATTACGATATGAACTAGGGGTGTTTAATAGTTCGGGCAAATCTAAACCAACCCACAATTTAATTCAAACTGATATGTTTGGTTCAGACATATTTTGAGTTTGGGCCAAATTTATACCAATCCGAACCAACCTATAGTTGTTTGGTTGAGCAACAAATTTTAAAAAACAAACTTGCGAACCCAAAACAACTCATACTAGCTCATTGTTGTTAAGTAATTTTAAAAGCATGAGATGTTATTTGCTTAGACTTTATACCTTAATAATTTATCATTAAGTTATGAAATTTTAATGTTATGGATTGGAAGACTATTTATAGATTTGAGTTTGATTTGGTGTAATTTTTAAACTATCGATGTTTTTCGACTATTTAGAAGTGTTTAGATATTAGAAATTTTTTTAGTTTTTTACAAAATTAACATTTTAATGCATGAGCCGCGAGTCCAAACATAAAATCCGAACCAAACCAAACCAAGTAATTGTAATTGGTTCGGATAACAAATTTAGCAAAATCTGATCCAAACCCATGAACACCCCTAATATGAACAAAAACTTTTATGATTATAATTATTTATAATTTATCATATCTCAAGCATCCTATTACCTCCTTATGGGTTGTGATTCTTTTTGGAGTAAATATCTATTTAGACCAATTTAATCATTGAGAAATGATAAGTGTTATTTAGTTCACGACAATATTATATATAGGTCCAATTTGGCTTTTAAGAGACTTAAAAATCTAAAATTTATATCCGGAGGTCAATCTGACGCACATTTAAAAATAATCGAGAGCTACATTTATACTTTCATATCGTACACAAAAAAAAAATCTCACACTAAATTGGTTTGATTTTTCTTGGTGAAGTATTCACTATTCTTTGAATAAGTTTATGATATTTTTAACGTTATCTATCCGGTCGTGAAATTTTTTAGGTTTAATTTCTTTGTAGGTCCTTGAAATATTTCAGAATATTAAATAAGTTTCTAAACTAAAAAGATTGTAATCATGTCCATGAATTAATGTAGTTTTTCAATTAGATTCTGTTACATTATTACAATTAGTCAATGCTAACATGGCATTGGAAAAAATTTTGGAATTAGGCTCTTGACCTAACTAACAATTTGCAAATAGGTCCATAAGCAAATTTAACCTTATAAAAATTAGTATCTAGAAGAAAAATTTAATTTTTTTAATATAAGCAGAAAGTGCTATGTTTATAAAGAAAATAAAAATTAATAAACAATAATTATTCAAATATAATTAATGCATTAGAATATTTTTCCTATTCTTCCTAATTACTTCCTTCCTAATTTGTGATTCTTGTAACTGTACAGAGAAGGTGTTGGACTCCGTTGTCAGTTACCTCATCCAAAATGACAACGGTGTCTCTTGCAACTTTCTTGACCCTTCGCAATCGAAACCATGCACCACCGTGTCCCTCTCTATTTCCCAAACCTTGTTTCCTCCGAAACCGTGGCGTTTGGTCCCACCAGAGGAAGCTAATCTCCTCCTCACCTTTCGACCTTTCCCCTCCTCCCATCGACCATGACTTCCTGGTAATTTCTAACACTTGACACTTTCTTGTATGAACTTGATTGTAGAAACACCTTATACAGAACCACTTTATTGATAAATGCTTAATTGACTTGTTTAACCTAACACCCCTCCCTAAATTGAAAATGGCTATCATTGTAAATAAAAGAACCAAAGGTACAGTATTCATGATCCTTGTATAGATGCTTATTTTCCCTACACTACATCCTCATAAACCAAGCATAATTTTTTGATCGTTCAACTATTATCTTTATTGGCTGCAGGACACTGTCGAAGCTGCAGGTGCTGAAGTTTCTGGGGAAGGGATCATTGAAACATTTCGTAACGATGAGGAAGCACTGGATGCCGTGGACAATGGGGTTGCTGTATGTATTCTCTTCGTATGAGCGGCTTCATTTGGTAGAAACAATATCAAAAATAATAACCAATGCATATTTTAATTCTTTACTGTGCATCTACTTGCGTAGGTTGTGGATCTTTCACACTTCGGCCGGATACGAGGTACTATTTGCCTTTCCACCTAATAACAATACATTTCCTCAGCTATATTGAGATTATCTAAGTAAAACTCTACTTACAAAATATGATTAGAAATTTGCATTACTCTTAATCCATACAGTGTGTCTAACTTAATGGGAATTCGGGTGAGTTTTTCCTTAACATGATTTAATGTTTTCTTGATATTTGATGCAAATATTTTTGGGTGACTTACAACAATGTAGTCAGTGGAGAAGATCGCATTCAGTTCCTTCACAACCAGAGTACTGCAGATTTTGAGTGTCTACAGGCAGGGCAAGTACGTATCATTAGAAAGTTGCATTTTTAATTGCAGTTGCAAGTTCTTGTCAGTTCATTTTTATATTTCATATTATAATACAGGATTATGTCGTTAGGGATGTGACACTGTTTTTGTAACGCCAACCGCTCGAACTATAGATATTGCATGTGCGTGGGTCATGGTAATTTTCTTTTCTTCCATCCCTCTCTCAAACTCATTTGTAGTTGTCTTTTCTAAAATGTAATGATTTCTTACTTTTCATTTAGCTTACCATTTCTCTTGTTGCTTTGACAGAAAAATGCAATTATGTTAGTGGTTTCACCAGAGACTTGCAGGACCATTACTGAAATGCTTAACAAGTAGGTAACTTCTTGTATGTTGTAATGTAAGGATTCTACCATGAGGGTTATCAAATATGTTAGCTAAATCTTTTACATGTAATGATTTCAAGGTACATATTTTTTGCTGATAAGGTAGAGATTCAAGACATCACTAAGCAAACCAGCTTATTTGTTTTGGTTGGACCCAAAAGTGGCCAAGTAAGACATTGTCATACCTATTTAATTTTCAGAATGACTAAGTTTGTAATTTCTGATTTCTAATGTAATAAAATGAACAGGTGATGGAGAAGTTGAATCTAGGTGATCTTGTTGGAAAACCATATGGCACTCATCAACATTTTAATGTAAGCTTGAACAAAGTGGTTATCATTAGTTTCTCTCTACATGATATAATTGGTCATGTCTGTTTAATGATGACAGGATAGTTGTGTCTGCCTTAACTTTTCTTGTGAAAAAAATTCTGTCAAATATACTTGTAATTTGTAGGTTGACAAGCAGCCTGTAACTATAGGGGTTGGAAATATCATCTCTGAAGATGGTTTTTCATTAGTGATGTCTCCGGCAACTGCTCCATCAGTCTGGAAAGCTATTCTTGCTCAAGGGGCTGTCCCAATGGGTTCTAATGCTTGGAATAAATTACGCGTTATTCAAGGTAGTGAATTGTTTAGATTATGTGCACAATTCTATTCTATGCCTAATATTTTGTAGTTATTTCCTTTATATTTAGGTAATTTATACTCTCTTGTATATATATATAGTTTCATTCACTATGATTTTGATTGTAACTTGACTTCTCAGGAAGGCCTGCTCCTGGAATGGAGCTTACTAAAGAATTCAATGTCTTGGAGGCCTGTCTATGGAACTCGATTTCTCTAAACAAGGGTGTGTCGCATCAGTGCTCTTTTTCCACCACCAATCCGCGTAAAATGTTAAAATTTGCTGGATGATTAATCTGATTCTAATTTTCTCAGGCTGTTACAAAGGGCAGGAGACTATATCTAGACTCATAACATATGATGGAGTCAAACAGAGGCTATGGGGATTGCATCTTTCTGCAGCTGCAGAACCTGGCAGTATTATTACAGTTGATGGCAAGAAGGTGAATAATTTTCTTTTGAAAAATGTTCACATTTTTATTTTCAAGCCTCATGTCTTTTTTGGTTGAAAATAATATTGACATTTGTACATAGTAATTCCAAATGGAAACTCAAGATGACAGATACCTAGGGAAAATTGTAGTTATAAGTTATAAATTAGTACTATAATTGATTCTAAGTTGAGCAATTATGGCCTTATCTATCATTGATTTAGTTTAAGTTTTTTTTGGTTACCGTGTTATTGGTGCGCAGTATTCACCAGCTTTGCTGGTGACTAATCTACGTCGGGAAACTTGTCTGGCCACGTGTATGGCTTTGCCGGTCCGTGTGGTTCTCCCCCTTCAAACATAGTTTTTTGTCACACCCAATATTCGAACTCGAAACCTTAGGATGGGATCCGAGTCCAGTTACTACTCAGATCAACCTTTGTTGGTATAAGTTTAGGCTTTAAAATGTATCGCAACAATTAATGGGTTGGCAGAAAATGAATGATATTTGCAAATTGTGCAGGTTGGAAAGTTGACTAGTTACACAAGTGGAAGGAAGGAATGTGAACACTATGGATTAGGCTACATCAAGAGGCAAGCTGCTTCGGAAGGAGACACCGTTATTGTGGGAGACAAAGACAACATCAGTGGAACAGTGGTGGAAGTACCTTATCTTTCTCAACAACGTCCACCTTCTGGTAGTTCAAAGTTTTGATTCCTTTCCATTGGGCATTAAATGTAAACATCTCATTATTGTGCCTTAGAGTAAATGTAACGGAGCAGCCTGTGACCCATCTAATGTAAGAGTCTCAAGTGTCTATTTCCCAATTTTGTGACCATGGCTGCTAAACTAAGATTTTTTTAAAAAAAAAAATTATTTTATAAATAAAAAGAACATTATATCACCACAGCTTCATGTTTCCCAGGAAGAGAGATGTATGAGAAAACAATTTTCATATAAAAGAGTAAATTTTGATAACATATAGTCTTACATGAGGCTAGGCAAAGATTAATGAATAATGGCCCGTTTACTTCCTAAAAATATTTTTTGTTCTCATTTTGACTTTGAGAAAGATAAAATGTTTAGTGAAGAATTGCCATAAAGAGAAGATGGGAGATTAGCACCAAAAAATACATTTTTGTAAACAATGAGAATAAATTTTTGCCATTTTTAAAATTTCTGAAAATATTGAATGTTATATATAATGTTTGAGTTTTAATGAAAAAGAGTGGAGATAAAAGAAGTAAATGGGACTAAGTTTTTTACTTTTTTGATTACATAAAAGTTTAGGCGAGTTGGGTCTCAGGGGTTCACTAGGGTTGTGAAAGACTTCAAAGTTCTTTTAGCACTTGCAAAGATACTTACATATTACCCACCAACGAGAATCTCACATTGACAACGGAACTTGAAATCACGTCTTTGTGTGATGTTTAGTGAAGAATTACGATAAAGAGAAGATAGATTATTAGCACCAAAAAATACATTTTTGATTTTTGGAAACAATGAGAATAAATTTTTGCCATTTTTAAAATTTCTGAAAATATTGAATGTTATATATAATGTTTGAGTTTTAATGAAAATGAGTAGAGATAAAAGTAGAAAACTAGATAAAAGAAGTAAATGGGACTATGTTTTTTACTTTTTTTTTCTTACATAAAAGTTTAGGCGAGTTGGGTCTCGGGGGTTCACTAGGGTTAGGAAAGGCTTCAAGGTTCTTTCAGCACTTACAAAGATACTTACATAATACATATTACCCACCAATGAGAATCTCACATTGACAGCGGGATTTGAACTCACATCTTTGTGTGATGTGTGCTAAATCCTTACCAACTGGACTTGGACCAACCATAGTTGGCCAAGTTTTTTTACTAATCACTGTGTTTAATTTATCCATGAGGTCCGGTCAAAAAAAAATTACCAAACTACTCACTGAACAACCCCAAACCTTGTGAAAAGACTAAAATGTCATTAATGAAACGTGCGTGCCCATTTTTTTCTGGGATTGCAAAAGGTTCAGAACTTTAGTTCCGTACCAAGCCCCCACTGGCGGACACCGCTATTTGCAAGATTTTTAATAAGTACGGAACTAAACTTCCGAACCGCATTTCACATGAGGATATTTTGGGAATATTTGAGAGTTGGGCGTGTCCAGTGAATAGCTTGGGGATTGTATGAACTATGGACCCAAAATGAAACCCGTACCCGCTGGTACCCACCCGCCCCGCCCCGAGTTTGACGGGGAAAACCCGATTTGACCGGGGACGGGGTGGAGTTCGGGGGATGTCGATACCCCCCCCGAACCCGCTCAATAAAACATTAATTAATTAGTTTCTTTTATTTTATGCATATATACTCAATCATTTTGTTTCATAAATTTTGCTTATTTCTAATTTTAATCTATTTTCAATAAAAAGTCTATTCTAACACTTTTAACTTTTATTTTTATTATTATATAATAATTATGATTTTATTATATTAATTATCATAAATATATTTCTCATTTTTTCTATAAATTTGACGAAAACGGGTACCCGCGAGGAACCCGTCCCCATTTTGGAACGGGGATGGGGATGAAAAATCTGACCCCGAAACAGATAGGGGCGGGGGCGGGGGCGAGGACGGGGGATGCAAAACCCGTCCCCGCCCGTTGCCATGCCCAAGAGTAAAAATGTATATAGTCTCCGTTCAGTTTGACAAAAAAAGGTCATCCATTCATATTTTCACCACCATCGTATTTTTGTAATTTGGTTCAATTAATCCAATGTACCTGCCCTGGTTGACTGCCTTTCATTATCATTTGGTAAGATAGTATTGGCGCGTTACACTTAAATTTAGTCTATCAAATATCAATAGTTTTCATCCTAAAAGACTATGATGACCGGTTCCAAACAACGGTCAATTACTCAAGTCAACTTTGGCCCAATTACAATTCTCTCCCACCATATGCATAAATAGACGCAAAAAAACATGAAATCTTGACACAGCAAACAGAGTCATAGATATGAAGTCCATTTTTGTATTTCTCCTGCTCTTTGTTGTGGCTCCAAACTCAGCCTCTCCCTCTACCAACAATAACAATTCTATATGTCCAGTGGACATGAATTATGTGTTAAAAGTACCTTGGAACTCCTCAACATGTCTTAACTTCCAACCTTTGCCAACCAAAAACCAAACACACTCAAGTCTATGTTGCCAAACTCTGTTGTCACTCTTTGGCATAGCACTTTCACAAAACCTGAAGAAGAATTCTCTTTTCCAACTCCCCAACCTCTCGACTTCCGAGTCATGCCTTCAAGACTTCCAATCCAAGCTCACCACCCTTTCACTTCATAGTGATCTTGTGTCTTCTTGCTTTGACCCAATTCAATTTGTTACCAATCCCAAAACCTGTGCTCATATTGAAACTAAGCAAGATTGGCTCGGCAGGGTTGGTCCGGCCCCACTTTTCAACACTTCTTGTAAACCAGACCTTAGTGTTTCTACCAATTGTGACGCGTGTGTGGACCAGGGACTCAAGCTTCTCCAGAGGCTCATTTCCTTTGATGGTAACATTTCACATTCAAAAGAATGCTTTTACTACACAATACTTTATATTGCTGGAGTAGTGAATGAATTTGGACCTGAAAGCAATGGTGTTATGACTTGCATACTTGAATTACCTGTTAATTCTCAAGTGGGTTCCAAAAATAAGAGTCATCATGCTCTTGTTTTTGGGTTGATTGGAGCTTCAGTTGCATTCGTGGTTATCATGTGTTCTTTGTTCGGATTCTATTTTTGGTACACTGGGTGGATGAAGAGAAAGAAAATTGAAAATTTTCCCAGCCATGATGATTCAAGGGAACAAAAGTCCACTCCAAAACTGAGACCAAATACAGGGTCAATTTGGTTCACGTTTGATGACCTTGGGAAGGCCACTAACAATTTTTCACCCCAAAACTTTATTGGTAGAGGTGGATTTGGGATGGTTTACAAGGGTATTCTACCTGATGGCACAGTTGTTGCTGTCAAAAGAATTGAAGAATCTGATTTTCAAGGGGATGATGAGTTCTATAGTGAAGTGGAGATCATTAGCATCTTGAAGCATCGCAATCTAGTGCCGCTGAGAGGGTGTTGTGTGGTTGATGAGGTTGATAATCCTGAACACAATAGGTATCTTGTTCATGATTATATGCCAAATGGTAGCCTTGAAAACCATCTCTTTTTACTCTTGGACAATGGAAGGGAAACGAAACCACTCACCTGGCCTCAGAGAAAAAGCATTATCTTGGATGTGGCAAATGGGTTGGTTTATTTGCACTTTGGAGTTAAACCTGCTATATATCACAGGGATATAAAAGCCACCAATATACTACTTGATGCAGACATGAGGGCAAGGGTTGCAGATTTCGGGCTCGCCAAAAAGAGCAGCGAAAGCAGGTCTCAGCTAAATACTCGAGTTGCTGGAACGCGTGGATATCTTGCGCCAGAATATGCACTTTATGGTCAGCTAAGTGAGAAGAGTGATGTGTATAGCTTTGGTGTGGTTGTGTTGGAGATAATGTGTGGAAGAAAAGCTCTGGAGCTGTCTTCATCAGGAACACCTAGTTTCTTGCTCACAGATTGGGTTTGGTCATTAATGAAATCCGGAAACATAGAAGAGGCTTTGGATGCTTCTATCTTAAAGGATGGAAATTATACTACTAGAAATGCAATGGAGAGATTTTTGCTAGTTGGAATTCTGTCTTCTCATTTAATAGCTGATTCGAGGCCAACAATTTTGGAAGCTCTGAAGATGTTAGAAGGGGACATCGAGGTTTCTCCAATTCCAGAAAGGCCAGTGACTTGGGAACCACCTGTTTATCAACAGTGATTCAACAGAATGGTGAAAATAAAGATGTAAAGAATCGACAAATGGATAACCTAAATGAGACAGTTAAATGTAATGATATTTTGAGTAAATGACTTGCATCTCATTTCATAAACTAACATAACCCAGTAAATATTTAATTAGATAAACCTGTAATTTTCTGTTATGAATAGCCACATTAGTATATCTATTGATCAAGCTTATCCGTGTCCCATGTTCAAAACACAGCATCATCATGAAGCCCCTGAATTTTATGAAAGTGAATCGCCCTCCTACCAAGTTAGTAAACCTATAAAAGAACAAACAGAAAATGCTAAACTATAACAAAATGAAGACAAAGTAAAATCAATTACTTATTTATGTATGTCATTTTCGTAAACTAAATTGCCGTGTTTGAATTGTATTTATCTATAGCAATAAACAATAATTTCTATGATAAAAGATCATGACAAGTTATATTTGTAGCCCCTTTTTTAAACAGTGGTCAATAACTCTGCCAAGGCATTCTAGTCTCAGATGCATGCATAAATAAACCAAATATAACTCTCATATGCATAAACAAACCATAACTCTGCAAAGCCTTGAGACACCATAGAAAAAAGAGTCATGCATATGAAGTCAACTTTTGTGCTTCTCCTGATCTATGTTGTGGTTCCAAATCCAGGTTTAGCAGTACTCTCTCCCTCTACCAACAATTCTGTGTGTCCAGTGGACATGAATTATGTGCTAAGATTGAAAGTCCCTTGGAACTCCTCTACCTGCCTTAACTTCCAGCCTTTGCAATCCAAACTAGAAACACAAGGTAGTGTTTGTTGTCAAACTCTGGCGTCACTCTTTGGCATAGCACTTTCAGAAAATCTCAAGAGAAACTCTCTTTTCCGTTTCCTCGACCTCCCTACCTCAATCTCTTGCCTTCAAGACTACCAATCTAAGCTCACTTCTTTCTCACTTCCCAACAACCTCGTCTCTAACTGCTTTGATCCTCTTCAATTTGTGATCACCCCCAACATCTGTGCTCATATTCAATCAAAGCAAGATTGGCTTGGCAAAGTTGATCCTACAAAAATAGAACTGCTTCACACTTCCTGTAAACAAGACCTCACAGATCTTGATAGTTGTCATGCTTGTTTTATTGAGGGGTTCAAGGTTCGGAACATGCTGACTCAGATTGATGGTAATAGTTCACATTCTCAAGATTGCTTTTACTTCACAGTACTTTATATTGCTGGAGTTGTGAATGAGTTTGGCCCTGAGAGCAAAGGTGTTTTGTCTTGCATTTTTGCATTGCCAGTTAATTCTCAAGAGGGTTCCAAAAACAAGGGCCATCGTGCTCTTGTTTTTGGGGTAACTGGAGCTGCAGTTGCATTCATGGTTTTCGTGTGTTCTTTGTTTGGGTTCTATTTTTGGTACACTCGATGGATGAAGCGAAAGAAAATTGAAAATTTTCCCAGCCATGATGATCCAAGGGAACAAACGTCCAATCCAAGGTTGAGACCAAATACAGGGTCAATTTGGTTCACATTTGATGACCTTGTGAAGGCCACTAACAATTTTTCACCCCAAAACTTTATTGGTAGAGGTGGATTTGGAATGGTTTACAAGGGTGTTCTATCTAATGGAACAATAGTTGCTGTTAAGAGAATTGAAGAATCTGATTTTCAAGGGGATGACGAGTTCTATAGTGAAGTGGAGATCATTAGCATCTTGAAGCACCGCAATCTAGTGCCACTTAGAGGGTGTTGTGTGGTTGATGAGGTTGATAATCCTGCTGAACACAAAAGGTATCTTGTTCATGATTATATGCCAAATGGTAGTCTTGAAGACCATCTCTTTCCACTCACAGACAATGAAAAGGAAAAGAAACCACTGACTTGGCCTCAGAGGAAAAGCATTATTTTGGATGTGGCAAATGGGTTGGTTTATTTGCACTTTGGTGTTAAACCTGCTATTTATCACAGAGATATCAAAGCCACCAATATACTACTTGATGCAGGTATGAGGGCAAGTGTTGCAGATTTCGGGCTCGCCAAAAAGAGCAGTGAAAGCAGGTCTCAGCTCAATACTCGAGTAGCTGGAACGCGTGGATATCTTGCGCCAGAATATGCTCTTTATGGTCAGCTAACTGAGAAGAGTGATGTCTATAGTTTCGGTGTAGTTGTTTTGGAGATGATGTGTGGAAGAAAAGCTCTGGAGCTGTCTTCATCAGGAACACCTAGTTTCTTGCTCACAGATTGGGTTGGGTCATTAATGAAATCCGGAAACATAGAAGAGGCTTTGGATGCTTCTATCTTAAAGGATGGAAATTATACTACTAGAAACGCAATGGAGAGATTTTTGCTAGTTGGAATTCTGTCTTCTCATTTAATGGCTGATTCAAGGCCAACAATTTTGGAAGCTGTGAAGATGTTAGAAGGGGACATTGAGGTTCCACCAATTCCAGATAGGCCAATGACTCTAGGGCACCACATGTTTACCAATGGCGATCCAACACAAGGGTGAAAGTCAAGATGTAAAGAAAAGTATGTATATACAACATAATTATGGGATTAGATACCCAATTAGAAGATGAGGAAAATATTGTTAAGCACATGGATGGACACCCTTTTAGTATGTTAGACCTTTTATAAATAATATTTATTTATAGGGGGCAAAATTAAGGGATATTTAGGGAATTGTTTATACGGTTTTAGGTATTTAATTATTGTATGACAGTTAGGAGTAGTTATTTTGTGTTTTAGGCTTTGGGATGTGAATAAATAGGAAAACTGTATGCTGTAACAGTTATCCTGGTATTTGTGAAGTAGTTATTGTGTGGAGAGGCCAAGGCTCCCGAATCCTTGGAGTAGGAATGTCTAATCTGTGAATTCTTGTACAAATGGTGTGATAAATCTGTGTAATCTGTCTTACTGACATGGTGAATAAATCAGTATTTGTTTCTAGAGTTACCTTTCTTTTGATATTGGTATCTATCATCATAGTATAGTTGAGAATGAGGTTTGGGAATTGGATGAGAATTTTCTAATATGCAAATTCAGAAAGTTAGTCATAAAATAAAGCAAATAGTATCACAAACAATAGATGAGATGGAGAAGAAAATTTTGAAGACTTTCTTGAAAAAGGTTTGTAATATTAGTGTAACTTCATATGTGTGGAAATCAAGTGGTAGAGAATATGATTGTGTCAATTTTACCTCCTTTATATGCAATGTTTGGACTTTCTTTGCACCTCCGAGAATTTCAACTTCATTGAAATCATTTCAAACAGTTGACAATTTTCGCCTTTTCCTCTGGATAATTAAATTCTCGGACATGCAAGACTCTCTGTTTACTGCAAGATAAAAATGTTCAATAACATCAAATCAATTCTACAATTTGCCTTGAAAAGTCTTTGTTTTTTGGGTCCGAAGTCTTCAAAAAATGTAATGAACGGTATTTTGCATGCATCCTAGTGAAACTATGGCCCAAATCTAAGTTCCATGAAGTGAAGCCCAATCTCAGTATGCCTACATTAAGTTTGTTTTCTCTAACTAATAAAAATGCTCTAATGTTTCCCGAGGTAACAGAATAAGCTAAAAACAAGAAGAACCGCAACTCTCTTTAGCCTACATTGGCATGATATTGACAATCCCCCCCACAAATCTCTCACAAATCACAATTCAACAGTTAAAATAATCCAAATGATGATTTTCAATGCAATTCAGAACAATAACATAACATTTCCAAGTTCAAGACCTCTAGGATCTTTGCTGCAAACAAGTTAACCTGTAATATCTCAATGATACTAATTTTTTGAATACAAAAGCTACAAAAATTAACACATTTAGCTGGAGCATTATCCATCCATTTGGCATCCACTCAATCAACAGATGAATATACAGGACCAAATTTATTGGATAAGAAAGATACACACAATCAATATTTAAACAAAATATAGGATTTATCAATTAGACGACGACAAGTATATGATTTCTCAGTTGTCAGCTATGTCTGAAAGATATAATTTTTTTTGGGAATTTGATCCTTCTACCAGAGATTTCCAAAATTAAACACATAAATGAAGCATTATGCCTCAATATGTCTCCCCTTTTCCTTCTTTTTTCTATTTTGAACATTATGAATTCAGTCTTGAATAGAAAAGACCAAATGAAGAGAACATAAATCTTACAAAGTTCCAATTGAGAAACCCAGCATGTGAGAAGTTTTGAGAAACAACATATTTTTCCAAGATCAAAACATGCAATTGAATTCCACTTTAATTTGGGAAATACAAACTTCCCAATCCACATCCAATAAGATGTACGAGGCAAAACAATATAATCCAAACATTAAGCCACAAATCTAACCAATGTAATAAACTGACCATACTGCATGAAATAGAAGAAGAAAATGTAAAGCTAATGTGAAAAATCCAACATTGCTGGTGCAAGTTCAAAGACTAAACCCTAATTCTATTATTTTACCACACGAGACGAGACGAGAGGATCTATAAGCAATATAAAATATAAACAACGAAGATATGGAAAATTGTAACTAACCCTAATCTGAATCCACCACTCTGCTCTGCAATGCAACCAACATCCCTTGTGTATATTCCAGTTGTGCTTGTGCAGATGAGTTGTTTACCCAATCCAATGCTGCATTGCTAATTTCCTACCCACTTCCTTTTCTTAAACAACAACATCTCTGACTTTGTGTAGTAGTAAAAACAAAAAATACATGTCCCAGTTTATTTTATGGTTTTTTATATACTTATTTAATTTACCAATATGAAATTGTTCTCCAATTTTTTAGAAACACAAGGATGATATTTCTTTTTTTTTTTTTGGTAATGAAGGTATCCTCCAAAGCCACTGTGGAAAGCGTTTAAACTGCGACTCTTAGCTGTGGCAGTGGAAAGCTTTTAAACCAAGCTATCCTAACTCCTAACTAATATAACAATTAATCGTGGAAAGCGTTTAATTCTTTTCTAATCATCTAAATCAAACTGCGACTCCAAGCATCCACCCATAACTGACCTTATATAGACTGTAAAGTAAACATCAAGTATCTCATGGACCTGGTCCTCTGCAGTTTGTTGCACCACGTAACGTAGCCAACTGCAAAGGATCCAAATGCAGTATCTCATATCGGGTGCTGATATTTTGAGTATGCATGAAGCCATAATATTTTAATAATTATTCTCTTTTTTTTTTACAAAAAATTCATATTATCTTCTTAGAAAAAGATTATGCAACCAACCAACACAGTTGGCTCGCTAACAACTATTTTGGGACATAAGGGGTCAACTCAAATTGGTGGCTTGGTGCTCCCGAATTTAATTCCACGGCAAAAGATCATGCAACCAACAAACCATAGGCTTGGTAAAAAAAAAACAAACCATAGGCTTTTAAACTACTAAAAAGTTATATATATATATATATAATTTTTTTCAAAAAGTATGTACAGTAAAATTAATGTTTATAGTAGTTTTGTAAAGGATTTTTTCGCACCCCCTTACATATATACCTCACACCCCTATAACCCCTTTAAACTCCAAAATACCTCTAGTTTTTATTTAAAAAACGTTTTTTTAGAGATTCTCAGAAATACCTCAATAATAGGTATTTTCTGTTTGTAATTTAAAAAAAAAAACAGTTTTTTAGGATTCCTAGAAATATCTCAAAAATGAGTATTTCCGATTTGCAATTTTCAAACCGAAAATACCTATTTTTGAGGTATTTACGGGAATCATAATCCCCCTAGTTTTTAGGATAAAAGATAAATTAGGTGGGGGGTTTTAGGATTCCCAAAAATACCTCAAAAATAGGTATTTCTAGTTTGAAAATTGCAAACCAGAAATACCTATTTTTGAGGTATTTATGGGAATCCTAAAAAAATTACCTCTGAATTTATCGTCTAATGGTGTGTTTCCGAGAAATGTAACAATGTCAGGGGTATTATTGTCCGTTTGGAGATTTATGTGGGTGTAGGGTAGGTTGAGGGGGTGAAAAAAAGCCAAAATATATTTTTTTTGGTCAGAAAAGCCAAGATATTTTAGTTATTCAAGAAATATATGGAGTGCCACTGAAGAATGAAGGGTAGGGGTGTTCGCGGTGCGGTTTGGTTCGGTTTTGAGGCAAAAAGTGAACCGAACCGCAAGGTAAAATTACATGCGGTTTGGTTTGGTTGGTTATTTCCTAAAATAAAATCAACTAAACCAAACCAAACCAATGCGGTTTGGATTGGTTCGGTTGAGTTTTTTCCAAGACAAAAATAATTTAAAACGGAGTTAAAATGAACTAACATAAAAAAAACTAACATAAATCTTTAAGAAAAAATCTACTCAAATATATATAGTATATAAATCACTCTCTTTTAATTCTTTAAGACAATGTTTAAAAGAATTTAAATTAAATATTTTGTTGTAATTTTTAAATATAGCATAACAATATGGATTGTTTGCAAGTGAGTCAAAAATTAATTGGATTTGGGCTAGTAAGTGTGTGAGAGTTGGGTAGAAGTTGCATTTGGGTTAGTAAGGAAGGTTGTAATTCAAAAAGCTTTTTAGTGTTACTTTGCGGTTTGGTTTGGTTTTTGGTCAGAACCGAAGCCAAGATATTTTAGAAAAAGAATCAACTAAACCGATAGCGGTTTGAGTTTGGTTCGACTGAAGAATTTAGGTGTGTGGTGTTAGTAACAACACCCAGAAAAATATGTGTGGCTTGAGTATTTTATTTTGAGAGGAGTGGAGTTGAGTGAAAGTAATAGCACACGTTTTTCTTATTAAAATTTTGGATGAGGTACCACGCCACAATTCAATGCAGAGTTCTTTTTCTTTTTTTGATAGATTAATGCAGAGTTCTTTACACAATTACCAAAGAAAATATATTATTCTCATCTTATGAGAATAGTGAAGACTTGAATGATACAAATTTGTCGCGCTTTATTAGGTCAACCTTTGAGGACTAATAATACCCTCTATAACACATTTTTATCTTACGATTTTAGATGAGTCATATTTCTAAAATTATGAGGCTCACGTTCATTTTAATCAATTATGGAGATAATATTAGGAATAGTGTTTTTATTTTTTGACGCGGGAATAGTGTGTTAGAGATTGCAATACTAGCAATTCTCTTTTATATTTTCAAATTATAATTTATAATTTTAAAAATAAACTTTTTATTTTAACTATGTTAAGGGTTAAATTGGTGAACACTGTTAAATTTTTTGACTACCAAATTTTTTTTAATGATGTGTCATATCGTAATGGTCTGACATTGTAAAAAATCTTATATGGCAATCGTATGTATAAATTATATCCAAATATTAAAACAAGTACATTTCTATATATTTAATTATGTATATCGATATTACATTTAGTCTTTTAATTTGTTCTAACGCGAATAATTATATTTAGAATTAAATTAGTATGTACTGACAATGTATAGATATTATACGACATGTGTAAAAAAAATTATACGACGGTAGTCGATAAGATATTAATACATCATAAAAATGTTTGATTTTTACTACAGTTGCTTGCTGATGGTTTTGTAAGTTTGGGATGATCAGTTATTATTCATTATATTTATAGGTGAGCAAACACAGTTGTTTGCTGATGGTCTTGTAGGTTTTGGATGTTCCTTATCTGGAACTTATGATTTTCCTTGTGATTCTATTAGATATATTGTTGTCGCGGATGCCCTTGGAGTTTTTACTCCTCCTTTAATCCCCGTGTAATCTCTTTTTGGGCTTAGGCCTCTTGTGTTTATAAAAAAAAATAGAGATTTTTCATTACAACGATTTAGTGTGCATATATAAATGCATTTGGGTGACATTTATACACACTAAACTATAGTAATTGAAACCTTCATTTATTTTGAATATCAGAGAGTTTTCATCTCAATCCCAAATTTTATTTCTAATCTGAACAATGTAAATGGGGTAGAAAATGATTTAAAGCGACTTCCTTCCTTATATTTGCTTTTAAAAAAAATAGGTAGAAAATAAGAGAATCAAATAAGGGTTGGTGACTTTATCAATGAAAATGGTAATTGAGATAGATTAGTACCTGCCCAAATTGTGGATCAAATTATCTTGTTGTCTCCCCTCAGATTGTTGATCTTGATGATTCCTTTACTTGGAAGCCCAACCCTAATGGAAATTTCTCAACTAGGTCTGCCTATATTGCTATGAAACACTTTGCTTAGAGTTCTCCTTATTCATTCAATTTTGATCTGGTCTAGAAATGCATGGCCTGGTCCCGAGAGGGTTAAATTGTTCTTAGGGAAAGCCTTGCACAGTGTTCTCCTCACAAATTCGAAACGGGCACGACACCATCTTTCTGATGATAGCATCTGTACTATCTGTGGTGGTTTTGAAGAAACTTTGCTTCATACCTTTCGTGATTGTAATCGTATCAATATTTTATGGATCTATATGCAGGTACAATACAACACAGTGAAAATTTTTTCAGCATCAATAACTGGAATTCATGGTTAGAGATGAATTTACATAGGAAGAAGAGCATGCAAAAGCGCAACTGGGTTCTCACCTTTGGCACATTTCTGGACAACATTTGGAGAGCTCGAAACGATGTCATCTTCTCCAATAAAAGCATTTCCTTCCGTTCTCTTTTGTGCAGGGCAAACAGCCCGATTCAAGCTTATTCATAGCAAACATATGATCAATTGTCTGGATTCGTTGTCCCGAAACAGAGATCGCTTCACAACTTGTGGTTGGTGTGTTCCTCCTATGGATTTCGTCTCATTGTGTGTGGATGCGTTTGTTCGTGATGGAGGATTGAGTGCAGGTGTGGAGGTCTTGCTCGTGTTACTTGGGCAACTTCATTTTTGGTTTCGCTTTGAAGCCTGCTCCTTGCTCTGTTTTGGAAAGCGAATTACAGGCTATTTCCCATGGAGTCAATTTGGTTTTGGGAAAGGGTTATACGCTGGTTGTAGTGGAGAGTGACTCTTCAATTGTCGTGGATCTAATTGATGGTGCTACATCTACTTATCACTCTCTCTCATATAATTGAAGGCATTAGATGCATGGTAGATGATAATACTTATGTGAAGTGGTCTAAGATTCCAAGAGACTTTAATAATGTTGTTGATACTTTAGCCAAAAATAGTTTACTTTTGAGTAGTAATTTTGTAATTTACGAGACTACCCTTCTTTTATCCAATTGCTTGTCAATGAGGGTTCTAATTACTATGTAATTGTTTGTTTGTGGGGGTTCTAAACCCCTTTTTTCTATAAAAAAAAACAGAGAGAATGAAAGGTCCAAAATCAAGCCAATGGTCATGCTCTCATGTCATTCTCAATTTTCATGCATCTTTCGAACCCACGAACAACACATTCAACGCCGATATTCTTGAAAGTCCATAATTAAGAAATTGACCAGACGTAAAACCTTGAAACGATTTACAACACTTTCACTTCACTTTCCACGTTTGAAAAAAATAATTTAATTAAATAAAATCTAACTACCACATAGTATCTTAGTAGTAAAAATAGACTTATAGGTTGTTGATGCTTTTCCGCGTAAAATCTAAAGTGTTCCTTGAATTAGTGTACAACAAATTGTAATTAGAGAATTAATTATTCTCTTTCCTTAATCTAAAAAGAATCAAAGTTGTTGTCGTTCGTGCAGATCCAAATATAGAAACAAAATACATTCATTCACCTTTAAGATTACAACAACAACAACAACAAACAAAGTATGAATTCTATTTTGGAGCTTCTCTTAATCTTTCTCATGCTTTCTGTTACAGTTACAGCATCACCATCTTCTCCATCTACCAACCAATCAACATGTCCAGTAACCATGAATTTTGTCAAAACAGTTCCATGGAACTCTTCCACATGTCTCAACTTCCAACCTTTACAAACCAAATCAGAAACACAACAAACTCTTTGTTGTCTCTCACTTTTGTCTCTTTTCGGCATAGCACTTTCACAAAACCTAAAAAAAAACTCACTTTTCCGTTTCCCTAATCTTTCTACCTCAAATTCTTGTCTTCAAGATTACCAATCTAGCCTCACTTCTTTCTCACTTCCTAATAACCTTGTTTCTTCTTGTTTTAATCCACTTCAATTTGTTATCACTCCTAATACTTGTGCTCATATTCAATCTAAGCAAGCTTGGCTTAACACACTTGATTCTACAAATTTAGCATTGCTTCATTCTTCTTGTAAACGAGATCTCACAGATCTTGATCAATGTCATGCTTGTGTTACTCAGGGTTTCAAGGTTCAACAGATTTTGACTCAAATTGATGGTAATAGTTCACATTCTCAAGATTGTTTTTACTTCACTATACTTTATATTGCTGGTGTTGTTAATAATTTAGGTCCTGAGAGTAAAGGTGTTTTGGCTTGTATTCTTATTTTGTTGGTTAATTCACAAGGAAATGATTCTAAGAAGGATCATCATGTTCTTGTTATTGTGTTGGTTGTAGCTTTGTTTGTATTTGTGTGTTCTTTGTTAGGGTTATTGTATTTCTTGAGAAGGAAGAGAAGGTATTTGAAAAAATTACCAGCTCATAGTTTTGATTCAGAAGATCCAAGTATAAGATTTAAAGCAAATACTGGGTTGATTTGGTTTGAATTTGAGGAACTTGTGAAGGCCACTCATGATTTTTCACCCCAAAACTTCATTGGAAGAGGTGGGTTTGGTTCAGTTTATAAGGGGATTCTACGTGATGGGAAAATGGTTGCTGTTAAAAGGATTGAAGAATCTTATTCTCAAAGAGATGCTGAGTTTTACAGAGAGGTCGCGATTGTTAGCAGTTTAAACCACCGCAATCTTGTGCCACTAAGGGGATGTTGTGTGGTTGATGAGGTTGACAATCCTGAATACACAGGAAAGTATCTTGTTCATGATTATATGCCAAATGGTAACCTTAGAGACCATCTTTTCCCAACCTTGGAGAATCAAAATGAGAAGAAGTTTCTTACTTGGCCTCAAAGAAAAAGCATAATCTTGGATGTGGCGAACGCGTTGGTTTATTTGCATTTCGGAGTTAAACCACCTGTTTACCACAGAGATATTACTACCACAAATATACTACTTGATGCAGGTATGAGGGCAAAGGTTGCAGATTTTGGGCTGGCCAAACAAGGTACTCAGTCTCAAAATATGTCTTATCTAAATACTAGAGTAGCCGGAACTCATGGATATTTAGCTCCTGAATATGCACTTTATGGTCAACTAACCGAGAAGAGCGATGTGTATAGTTTTGGTGTGGTTGTTTTGGAGATAATGTGTGGAAAGAAAGCTCTTGAGTTATCTTCATCAGGAGAACCTACTTTCTTGATCACTGATTGGGTTTGGTCATTAATGAAATCTGGAAATTTAGAAGAGGCTTTGGATGCTTCTATCTCAACGGATGGAAATTCTACTACTAGAAACATAATGGAGAGATTTTTGCTAGTTGGAATTCTGTCTTCTCATGTAGTGGCTGCTTCAAGGCCTACTATTTTAGATGCTTTGAAAATGTTAGAAAGGGATATTGAGGTTCCACCAATTCCTGATAGGCCAATGAGTCTTGGGCGCCCTATACTTATCAATGGTTATTCAACATAACAGTATTTTGATTTGCTAAAAGTAAGTTTTTTTTGTTTAAAAAAAGGTTCCTACAATTTCTAGCCAATTGTGGGAGCAATCAGTAGGCTTTAGCTTATCTAATTTTAAGATTGATGTAACCTCCAATTCATTTATTGTAAATAGTGAATTATCATCTAATGAATAGAAAGACCTTTTCTGGGACTTCATTGAGATTTAGCTTAATATTAAGAAGGATGTTGTTAGCTCTTAAACTGCTAAAAATTGTCTCAAGAAAACTTTATAGTATGGGCGTCCTCTTTTAAAGGAACCATAAGCATCATTATTTGAAATTTCTCTTATACTAAGATCAGCATCCCCTGGATTGGTGTTTTACCGGCGGCAACTAGCAGAGGAGTCTCTCTACACATTGGGAATCTGAAAATTCATAGAGGAAAGTATTGTTGGGTGGATACTGGTGAGCACTTGTATTTGGATGTTTTTGAATTACTGGTGTGACTTCATTGCTCTACTCAACTGTTAGTACTTTGTTTCCACTAATGCCACTGTGCTTCTATTTACTTTTCATTCTTTTTTCCAATGTGGTAGTTAACTGTAAATTTTTGTCTTCGGGGTAGGTGATTCATTTCAGAGACCTGAAATACTTCATTTTGATGACATCCATAATGAGTCAAGCAACGAAAGGTCTAGTTGCTATCCTTTATGGTGATATTGAAACCAATTGCTTTAAGAACTAATGTTTGGTATAGATTCATTTGGCAGCAGAATTGAAAATGTAGAGTCCTGAGGCGATAAAACTGTGGAATATAAAAGCTGGTCTTTTGTATCTTTTTTCGACCGCATATACGGACTGCGATTTTGGAGACGCAAGATTTGAAACAACCAGTGCTAAGGAGATTCGTGTTGCTTTAGTTGAAGCATCCAAAGAGGTGCACTCCTTAACTTTCTCCTTCTAGTTCTGGTATTAATTATTAAATGAGAGATGGACAACAAAGCTCCTCTATAGTGAGCTTGTCTTTAAATTGAGAATGTAAGACTATTTCTATCATTGATCAACTGATGAATGTCTAAGAGTTAATACAGTGGCTATTATGTGTTGTAGTTTTATGTAGCTCAAAATATGGAATATAAGGTCCTAGTGTGTTGGCCATAAATGTCTCTAGTCAAACCACCAGAAAACCTTGTGAATAGAAATACGAGGTAAATGAATCTGATTAAGAATGTACAAGTCATTCCAACAGTATCCGTAGAGGCTTCAGCATTCTTAGCTTTCCAAATGATTGAAAATGTGGAGGCAAAGAAAGAACTATTCAACTATCTATGTCCTCCACATTCCTTGTGGTAAGATGAATCAAAGGAAACGTTAATAGGAAGGCTTCCATTAAGTGTAAACCAGGGAAAGCGCACGCTTTGTTTTTATATTTGTTTTCGGTCTATTTAATGTATTCAAAGAAAACAAATGGAAAATAATAATATTCAACTAGATAAAATAAGCACAAAACATCCACATGTTATAATGTAAACATAGATGATGGAAAATAGATGATGGATGAGTCAAGTTGGTGTTGATTTGGTCATTAGATTTGGTAGATGGCTTTGGCTGAGTCAAGTTGGTGATCAATGAATCTGCATTGACCACATCCATGTCCTACATAGGCCATCAATAAGGAATATCAGACACCTTTTTGGGATGTTCAACTCTAATCTTATCACAACATTTTTTTTCTTCTTCTTCAAAGCATCATCCATGATATTCAAGTGTAGTCCTTTGATTAGTTGTAATTTGGCCACTGTAACGAATAAATACATTTGTCACGAACTCATGTTTGTAATGGAAATTTGGGTGAAATCTAAGGAATGTAGACTTGTCACTGTTTCTGAAATGTGGTGTTTCATTCCACTTCTATTTATAGACAAAATGAGTGGGTGAGATTGCACCAAAACTTGGAACTGTTAAGATTGCACTACTAACACTTTGACGCACTGACATGTGAAATGTAGATGAAGCTACAACCAACACAATATTCATTTCGCCAACGTGTAAATAATATTACCTTCAGTCCACTTTATAAGAGATAATGCAGTTTTTGGTACATTGAATTACAAATGTACTTAGTCTATAGACTAAATACATCTTTTATTCAATGTACTAAAAATTGCATTCTCTTATAAAGTGGACATGAGATAATAGAATTTATATGATCAGAGTGATTTATTCGTTCATTTTGTCGGTGCATCTCAAATGCTCATCTACGGACAAATTTGGATCATCTGCTGCGGAAGCATCATGTGTAAGATCATCCAAAACAGCTGATCAAACTCTTATAAGACTAAAACGAAAACCTAAATCCCTAATCGGGTTACTAGATAAAAGACCGATAACAATATGATATTCGGCCCAAAAACCGTTTTACACTGTACTGCTTTGGTATTTTGCAGTTTTGACCTTTAAGACTTCAGAATTGGGTTTCGAGCTCAACAGAAGAATTTTAGCTCTGTTCCTTAGTTTTTCAACGCATACTCGCATGCATTAATTGGATAACCACAGTCCAAGTTATGACTTGCAGAGTAGACAAGGGTCAATATGTAATAAAAACAAGAATTAATCAAGAAATTGTTATGACCTAAAGTCTAGAAACGCGCTAAGAGTTAAATATTAGGCACAGAAAACAGTTAAAAACTCCAAGTAAAGAGCTATAAGGAGTGCATTAGATTGCACTAATCAACGTTCATGTTGTCGTTACAATCTCAACCGTTTATCTATTGACACACTGGCACATGAATAGTAGATTTTATTTAATCAATGGTACTACTATGTTTACATCAATTGGTACAAGACTTATATAGTCAATGCTAACAACTAACTTGTAACATATATACTCGTACCACAAATCTGTTCATCCTCAATATTACCACCTAAGCAAAAGTTTGGCTAAAACTATTAGGTTGTCTCTTGGATATGGTGTCCTTACCATAAGGACTCATTGTATATATGTGTCTGTGGGCGCCTGCCTGCTTTCTAAAGCCATTGGCGACATGATATGTCTAGGGCAGTAAATAAATTTCATGCAAATGAGGTTTCTTAATTCTTTTTTTTTTTAGCTCCACAAAACAGAGTGTTGGGTGCTAAAGGAGAAAGAAGAATCTCCATTGTGTAATGAGTAAAATGCCCCCCACCAGTACACAGAAAAATGCTATCATTTATTTCTCTTTTCAAGAGAACCAGAATAGGATTATACCATACCACTAGTCTTTTAATACCAAAAAAGAAAAAAAAATTGTTTTAAAAACCGAACGAACTAACTGAACGGTTTGATTAAACCATTAATCAATATCGTCTACGGTTTAGTTATTTCAGTAGTTCGACCATGGTTTCATCCCAATTTAGGCGGTTTGAAGCTATTGAACTATGACTTGGAGGTCTCACTGATTTAATAACATTGGAAAAATAAGAAGCCAAATGGAAGCATTTTAAATCCAACAGTGATCAAATCAAAGCAGAATCTAAATCTAAGGAGTCAAACTTTTCAAACCAGGAAGCATATAATCCAACCTTATACAAAAACCTTGAAGGAATAGAATAATAGAAGAATATTTGCTTATTTTTTTATATGCTTTATTGATGATCTATAATAAATTATATTCTCCTTTTAAGACTATATCATTTCACAATAAAAAAAAGTAGAAACAACAGATTCCTAATCATCCTCTCCACTCTATAAGAAACAGTCATAATTGCACCCAATAAACAGTTACTTTCACCATAAAAGGTTACAAATCTCTAAGCTATAATATTCCAATTATATAAATCCATCAATCTCTATCAACTTTCCTTCAATCCCACTCTCTTTTCTATTCTCTTTCTTTTCATTATGGCTTCTTCTTCATGCACTAATTCTTCTGTAAGTGGTTTCTATAACTTCCTTACTCAAGGACTTAATGATCTTCACAAATCTTTCCTTTCCCATAAATTCATGTCAATTCAATTCATTTCAGAGGTGCTTTCATCCCTTCAATCCTTCCATTCTCAGTTAACCATTTTGGTTCAAAACCTTAGCTTGCCAATTGGTGGGAAATGGGTTGATGAATACATGGATGAAAGCACTAGGCTTTGGGATTTATGTCATGTACTCAAATCATCTATTTCTAGAATAGAGAATTATTCCTCAACTGGGTCCACTATAGTCTCCTCATTGGATGGTTACTATCATTTGACTCCAGAGATTTCACATCAGGTTAGTACATTCATATAGGTCGGTTTCGATCGGCTTATTTAGACTTATCTACTAATATAAGCACTTGCGAGACTATTTGGGAGAGCTTATGGAAACAGTTTATCTGTTTTTAGCTAATTTCCATAAACTCCACAGGATAGTTTTTTTTTTTTTTTTTATGAAACTCCACAGGATAGCTTATGAAAACAACTTATGGCTTATAGAAAAATAGTTGAATATTATTTCATCCTTTATTATATAAATAGGTTATACATAAACACTTATATGATAATCGCTTAAATAAGCTGTTTATCCAGATTGGCCCATTTACATGCCAAATTCTCTTCCAAACTTCATTTTTAACAAGGCTATTACTTTCCCCACTCCCCCTCCTACTCAAACACACCCCCAAACCTAAAATATTCCAAAATTACCCTCACTTGGAAACCTCCCCTACGCAGTGTTTTTGACGGGTTCGGACGTGGGCAACCGAACCCGTTCGGACAGTATCATCCGAACAATTCTGAGATTGAGAACCGTTCCTGTAGCTCTGTTCTGTGAAGGGTCCACATGAGAATGACGTTGGGTGCAGGTTTTGAGTGTTGCTGTGCTTCCATAATTCAATTATATTGAATCTTCCATAATTTAATTATATTGAATGATGGTTCTAGTCATAGGTTCTGAGATTAGAGTAATAGGTAGGTGCCTAGTGGACTGTTGTATTATTCTACTACCGTAATATTTGACTCATTCGTACGGCAACCTCTTTTATTTAATTATTCAAGGACTGTTGTATGGTGATGCTATCAGATAAAGTAAAAAAAACATTGTTCGGTTGACATCGTCCGAACATGTTTGGATGACATTGTCCGAACCTGTTCGGATGACAGTGTCCGAACGGATAAAATCACAATTTTGGAGGTGTGTGTCAAGATTTAACACACACGAACGACCTCGTTCGAACTCATCAAGAAGGCGTGTTGAACGGTGAAAATTTACGAAAAAAAGAGGTTTCGCCTGGTCTTTTGGTCTTTTCACACCCTTATGGGGTGTGTTTAGAGTAGGAGGGGGTGTGGGAAAAGCAACGACCTTTAACAAAAGCTTTATGTACTACTTAATCAAGCTCATTCACTTAATCAAACAGAGGTTTTAAGTTGTGGTCACGTCACGATCTTTGATATAGTAGAAAATTAATCGTGATCAAATGTAGTTGCGGTAACATAAAAACTATGATGTCGCGGTAATCATCGCTATAAGATTTTTTTTTTAAAAAAAGAGTCTAACACACAAACATATGCAGGTTATTAGAGCAATAAATATTTGTCAAAGGGAGATACTAGGATTGGAAGAGGAGAATAAAAGCTTGATAGAAGCAAGAATTGAGTCACTGTCACAATGTTTGAATCAGAATATCCCTTTAGAATCAAAGTTAAATGAGTTCAATGGATTTCGAGGTGCTCTCTATGCAATGAGGAGTGTTAGCTCATTACTTCTAATGATTTTGCTATGTGGAGTTGTATTTTGTAGCTCTTCCTCATGCTTTGACCAACAAGTAGTGTATGAAGGTAACATGGTTTTTGGATCAAGCTTTATGATTTCAATGGCAAGATTGCAGCAGAAAGTTGCAGAGGAGATAGGGAATATTAATGGGATTCTGATGCTTGAATTCCAACAAGCAAAAGTTGCTATGGAAGAATTGAAGGTGAAGTTGGAGAGAATTGTGGTTTATGAAGAACAACATGAGATAGAAGCAAAAGTTGATAACTTGAAACATTGCTTTGGATTGTTGAGATGTGGAGTTGAGACTTTGATAGGACAATTTGATGATTTCTTTGATGAAATTGTACAAGGAAGGAAGAATCTTTTGAACATGTGTAGTCATAAGTAGCATAATATATTTGGTTAATTTATAGCCATACTAAAGAAGAAAATGGAAGATTTATGGAAAAATTAAAAATAAAAATATGTTTGAAAATGTCATAAGAAATGTTATTTTTTGTTTCTGGTTTTTCTTTTTTTACATTGTTTTTTTATTTCCCCTAGTTTATCGTCAATTGATTTAAAAGCAAGCTAATGAAGCATCATGATCTCGTATGATTATTTCTTTTTTAATTAAAAATCATAAGAAATCATGTAAGTAATAACGTAATCTGGACTTTTATATGAATGCATCTTCCTACCAAAATGTAAGTAGGGATAAATTGATAGAGCTTTCCCTTTCCAAAATTATCCTCTTACTTCAATTGTATGAAGGCTAAGATACTTAAAGTGACTATTCATCGACTTAAACTACATTTGTGTTTAGATAAAATTTTATTCTTGTCTTGCACATTACGACTGAATTATAACTTAGATTTTTCCTAGCTTATAAGTTGTCAAGAATGTTTGGTAAACCTTTAGAATTTGATAACCTTTCTGAAGCTCCTACTTTCCCAAGATTTAAGATAGAGCCATGATAAAACCTATGTTCATAGAATAAATATATATAAATATAAAGAGTCTCCATGCCTTAACACGAATATTGATCAATTTAGGGTTATAATAAGCATTAATTATTTAAGGAAATATTTGGACCAAAGAACTACTCTGAGTGGCACAATTTGTATGCTAACGCGGAAATGAATTTTCTCTCATGACTTTATGGTGCAATGAAATCTAAACTACCTATTGAATAAGACAAAAAGTTGGAGATAAATATTAAAAGAAGTGAGAGAGATGATTGAATGATGCAGATTTAACACTTGAGAGTGTCAAGTGAAAAATTCAATGGAGAGAATCCCCTCCTTTCTAATGCAAGCTCGACGTGGTTAAGCCATAAAAAGGAAAAAACTTTCTCCAATAATGACACCTCACAAAGTGTAAAGAAATACCTTGTGGAATCAATATTTTTTACTAAAGCTCTCTAGTCCCAAGTAAGGTTGTCAAACTCAAGAGTCTACTTGGAGCATAGGTACGATCGACTCATAGACTTGACTCATAAACTCGTAAGAGTTTATAGCCGTTGGGTTGTAATTCAAAAAAATTTTACAAAATATAATCGTTGGTTTATAGCCGTTGATACTTAGGCTAATAGTTGTTAGTTAGTTAGTTAAAAATAGATGCAAAATTATACCAGAGGACCTTTAAGTTATTTATTCAGAACACGCTACTTTTAAGTTTTTTTTTTTTTTTTTTAACAAATAGGCCTTTTTAGTGATTACTCTAGTTTCTCAAATTTTATATATTTTGATGTAATGCTACTTTATATATTGTGATTACTCTAGCTTATGTATTTTGATACGACCAAACATATTTTGTTGTATTTTGATGTAATCAACGACATGACATTTTACTACTGTAAACACATTTTACTAAAATGACCAACAGTGTCATTGTTAGGTAACTTAAATGGCCTATTTGTTACAAAAAAAACTTAAAGGGCCAACTTGTTACAAATAAATAACTTAAAATTTTGGCAAAAATAGAGCTGTTGTATAAATGGTAGTTTAGAAGTAGTTTGTTTAGTTTAAGCCCTAACAAACTCAGGCAAAACAACTTGTATATAAATCACTAAATTCTGTAAATGCAATAGACGTTTCTCTGGATATTGTAACATACATTTCTTTGAATATGGCGTCTCCTATAATGTAGGGTATTACAACAATAGACGTTTGTCAGCAAGAAATTGTTAATTTCGAAGAAGAAAATGGAAACTTATTGGCAACCAAATTTCAATCCTTGTGTGAAACCATGAATAAACCATTTGTGGGGAAGAAGCTACGAAATTGGTAGAGGCGGATGGATTTCGAGGCATTATATATGCAATGTAAAGTGTTGAATCTGATTCATGTTCTTTATGTTCTGAACATCCGCAATAACTTGTTGGTCAGATACTTGTTTCCTCCAAAGAGAGAATGCAGGACACCCAGAGTTTGGATCCAACTTCATAACTTCCATGGCGAGATTGAAGTTGAGAAGATTAATACTACTTTGGTACCGGACAAAGTAATCTACTTTAATATTATTTATTCATCTCGCCGACAACGTAATCTACTACTATGTATCCTCTGGTGTAATGAGGAACTCAAAAGTCACGTCGTTATTTTTTGGATTTACGATCACAAAGTTGTACATAAACCGAAATAACAAGTTGTTATATCTCAATCAATCCCTATTTTTTATTTTTTAAGCAGAAAGAGATGAGTTTTTGGTGGTGGTAAGGTAGAAGAGAAGAGATGAAAAATTGGCGCTAGTGGGTGATGAGAGAGAGAGAGGGTGGACCGAAAGGAGGGAGAGGTTTTGGTGGTGGCGAGGAGAGGGATAGATGGTGGTGGTGAGAGAGAGAGAAGTTTTTGATGATGGTAAGGGAGATTGAGAGAGATGACTCATATGAGAGTAAAAATGTTTGTTTCAAATGTTTCTCAAAATACTACTATAATTTATATTTCAAGTTAGGTCAAACTAATGATGTTGTCATTGGTTATTATTTTTTTTCTATGATGCTTTGAAATAAAGGGGTGTCATTTGAAGACATGGATGTTGAAGTTTCACTATACCCTGATCCGTATGTCCTCTACCATGCTTTCAAGGCTCAATTTGTGCTTTTTTGTTCCTTCAAATAAGCATTCTTCAAATTCTCTAGCTGACAAGATTCATATGTTGGTTTCAACAACTTCAATTTGTCTTATCATGGTCCTATCCTGTGGCCAATGTGTTTACGAATGCATGGAGCCATAAAGAAAAGTGCTCAGTTTTTTTTGTTTAATAGCAATATCCTGTCGTAATGCAACCAATTCATATTGGGGTCTGTCACAGATTTATTTATTTTTTTGACAGAAATATCTGATTGATTTGTGTTCTTCTAAAAACAATTTTGCATAATCAATAATGGAATTAGCATTTTAAGGTTAAAGAAGGTGGAGTTGTTTTCATCTTCTTTTTCTTAGAATAGTTGTTTTGAATCTTTAATGAGGAACCAAAATAATAAACAATACACATCAGCCTTCAAATGTCAATTTTTGAACAGAGTCTACCCCGACACATAAGCCTTCAAATGTTTATAAATGTAAATGACCAAATTGAACACTTATTCTAAAGAACGAAATTTGACACCAATATTTTTATATGGAACTAAAATAGGCATTCACTCTTTTTTTTTCAAATGAAACACAGCTAAATAGTTGCTTTTCTGTTTTAGAATTCATACGCAGCTCATAACTGGGTATATTCACGATTAGATGATTTTTGTGTCGAATGACCAGTTTATATCAGGAGATTCAGGACCAATGTGAGTGGTATCTTCGGATTAGCCGTCTGTCTAGAAACAAAATAATTTGACAAGCGACCAACAAATTAACTTCTTTAACAAGAAAAAACGAAAATTGAAAGCTAAGGAGGGATTTAAAGATACAAAGCTTCTATTTTTGGAAACATAGAATATTGTCAGATAAAACATCATACACTAAACCAAATATAACGAAGATAGTTTCAATGTTCCAAGTTTCCACAAGACAAAAAAGAAAAAGGAAAAAAAAACAGCATGCTACAGGGTCAAAACGGTGGTCAGCTTGCTGCTGTGTGAAGTACCTGCATGGAAAGCACAAAGCTAAGCTTAATTGACCACGAATTTTAGTCACATACAACCAAACAACAAATCAAGCTAACCCATATAAGCTGTTCAACAACATAAAGACGCTCACTTCTGAAGCGAAAGATTAAAATTCCCATCTCCAGTCATTGCATTTTATGCCATGAGAAGCTGCACCTTTTTCCCTTCCCCAATAAAGCTAAATCTATGTTATCAGTTAATCAATTTGTGATTATATATACAGAAACAAAAATTTATCCAGTATTTGATTAAAACAATCCCTAAAACATGTGGTCAGACATTCAAATAAGATCAGAAACAGAGAAATAAACTTCATGGAGTTAACACAAATACAATCCATTTTTTCAGGGCAAAATTTGTCAATAAAGCATCAACATCTGACTTTATAATTTGTTTTGTTTCTTGTGAGAAATTTGATTTAGCCAGATAAAAGCATACCTGTACAGCTGCATATATGCATGACAAAAACCTTCACAAGTTACATGATAAATCAACTAATGATGGTTTGAACTCGCCCTGAACCCTCTCTCTCAACCAAATTCGTGTAAGTCAAAGAATCAAGAGGAGTAAGGTTGTCAATGTCTTCAGTCTCATTGCAGCCCTTAGTGCCATCATCTACTATGCAACCAGTACCATGTAAACAGCTTTCAGTAGGCTGCTCTGTTTGAATAACTACACCAAATAACTGAAATGAAACAGGGCCAGGTTTTATTGAGTTGCAGCTTTGATTCGGAACAAATTCTGCATCAAGGGGAGGCAAACTATTGCTATCTAGTGACAAACCATCAGGTTGAGAAATGCCAACATTTGGCACTGTGTTGTTCCCAGAGGACTCCCCAATACAAAAACGAGTGTTATCAGCAAAAAACTTTGAAAAACTGGACTCAGAAGATTGATTATGCCTGGTTCCCTGCATGCTATCAGCTAGAAAGTTTGAAAAACTGGACTCAGAAGATTGATTATGCCTGGTTCCCTGCATGCTATCAGCTAGAAAATTTGAAAAACTGGACTCAGAAGATTCATAATGCCTGGCTCCCTGCATGCCAGCAGGAGAAGTACCATTACTCAACAATGTATGATTCAAGTATCCCATTGTTGAATTAGTGAATCCTGCCATAGAGAAGGGGTATCCTCCTTCATCAGTTGGCACCCAAAAACCATCATCCGCTCTCAACTTTTTTGTTGAGGAAAATGGTACAAGAAGTGAATGTACAAGTTCGACCTGCCAAGGGTTGACCCACTTGGAATTTTTCAACACTTCAGGTTCATCCCATGTAATCTATCAGAAATAATAATAGCCAATATCAGTCATTTCAGATAGATGATAACCTCTTTAAGTATAACTTCTCTGACAAAAGCTTCTTTAAGTGTAAATAAAATTTTGCCATAATGGAAACATTACTACAACTAGACATAGGAAAATACAGGCAAGCAATGAAACACATCTTACAAAAGTGTCGCACTAAGAGAGAGAATTCCAATAATACATGTGGTACAATCAAGATTCACACATAGCAACAAGTGAAAGAAAACATATATTACTTTCCCTATTGATAAAGTTTACAATGAAGATTGCATATTAGAAAATAAATACCAAACATTGATTTGATTCGATTCGACAAGTATATTTCTTTGATTGTCAGTGTGATGCGCCTTCATTGCCATTCGAAATGAGCAAAAGTAAAGAAGGATGCATACCTGAAGCATACGCCATGGGGAACCTTGCCAAGGGCCATTCTCAGGAAAAGACAATGAGGAGATTACACCCTGATACGAGGTCATCTTAGACGAATCATCAGTCTCCACAGCCATTTTGACTCTCATTCCGGGAGTCCATGCAATACCTAATGCTTCATTCACAGCCTCAGCATTCACCACAAAATCCGACCACCCGGCCTTCGGATAATAAACAACCTCAAACGGCATATCCACTGCGGCCAATTCGGCTGCCTTTGCAACAGACTCCGGCGACAACTTCCCCTTCCCATTCCTCGAAAACCCCCCTTTGCAATTCTCTTCTTGCTGCTTCTCATTCTCCTTCTCCTCAGCAATGTTCCTCACTCCACCCATGGCGTAGTAATGTCTGCGCCCATCTCCATTGTTTCCTGTAGAAGAGAATCGGTTGACGCGGCGAATTCCTATGAAAAACTCATTCCTTGAATTTTTCATGAAAACCACAGAATCGCCGGAGATGAGCTTCTTGCTATTGACGAATTGGTTCCAACCGGTAGTCAGTAGATGCCTCTTCGGCGTGCCACGGTAAATGTGGCGAAACTCCCAATTCTTGCCTTGAACGTCAGTGACTTTGAGTGTCTGCATCGGCGGGGTCTCGTCGAAGTTGAGCGGCGGGAAGATTGACTCAGCACAGAATCTTGGAACGGAAAATCCTCCGCCATTGTTGGCATCAGAGGGAGTGAGAATCTTGACAAATGAATTGATCGCGTCATCATCGTCTCCGTTAACGGCGTTAGGATTTTGAGGGGGATTAGGAACGGGGGTGAAATCAACGACAGGGATGAGTGCTAGTTTGACGAAAACTTCGTCGGAGATTGGATCAGCGAGGAATTGGACGGCGGAGATGGTGCAGAGGATACAGGGCCTTGACAGAAGGAGAGGAGAAAGGTTCTGAGGAGGGGAAGAAGCTTCGTCCATGTGACCCTCTGGGAAGTAGTAAACCCTAGAATTGACGGTGGGGAAATTAACGGCGGCTCCGGCACATGCACGCCATATTTGGGGTTCAAGAGGGCGAGGCTGCGGCGGCGTCATTGTTAGTTTCTTCTGTTGCTTGAGGAGAGACACAGGAGCAATTGTCAAAACCGTTACGCAAGAGTGAGTGAGGGTTTAGGGTTTGTTTGGGATTTACACATAATAATAACTGAATGAGAGGTTAGAGAGTGAGAGTGACGGTTAGAGTGTGATTCTCTCCCTCCCTCTCTCTCTCTCTCATGGTTTGTTGTGTCCGGAGAGAAAGAAGGGAGAGGTACTACTGGGTCGAAGAAACAGACTGACGCGGAACTAGGGAACAAATGTGCTGCGTTTATCATACGTGTAATTCAGTCAGAAATTTCTTTAACTACTAGTACGTGTAAAATGGAGTATTTAATACGCTATTTTTCAGCAACCTCCGTCTATTAAATAAAATTACATAATAATTCCTATATTTAAAGTTGAAACCCGACATTCTTTTTTTGTGGTGATTTGATGCAATGACTTCATTTCAATTTGGTAGAAGCTACTTGGAATAGAGATAGTGTTAAGTGGGCATCTTGTTAGGCCGTGGGATGTCATTTGTTTTGGAGTTGGAAAAATATGGAAGAATATGATGTGTCTTATGTTCGCCCTTTTAGACCTTGAACTGTGGTCACTAAGTGTGTAAAGGAGTATCATGCTGCGATGGTTGCTTCTGAGTCAGTGCATGATCACGTCATGGATCATGTTAGTGTTAAGTGGGATCCCCCTGACGATGATTGGTTGTGTCTCAACTGTGATAGTGTCATAAAGGCTTCTTCTAAGGTTGATGGTTGCGGTGCTCTAGTGCAAAACTCGAATGGTGATTGACTTGCAGGTTTCTCCAAGCATATTGGCTTATGTGACCCTTTTGTCGTTGAACTTTAGGGTGTTTTCATTGGCTTAAGACTTGTCCGTTCTAAGGGATAGGCTAGGGTGGTAGTGCAGATGGATGCGAAGGTGGTCTGTCATGTAATTCTTGGTTCGGAGAGTGGACGCATTTCGGGGTGGAGTATTGTTAGAGAGATTCGCAAGCTGCTTCAGCTGCCTTGGGAGGTCCGTTTTGTTAGCATCTTCAGAGAAGCTAATTGTTGTGCGGATGCATTGGCAAACATTGGGTGTTGGCAATGTGAGGATTTGATTTTTTATGAGCAGTGTCTTATTTCAGTTGGGCCGTTATTGCCTTTTGATTCTGTAGGGAATTATATTCCCAGACTTGTTCCTGTTTAGTTCTTGTTTTCTTTTTGTAGCTTAGCCCCCGTTTTATACCAAAAAAAGTGGTTTCAAATCCCTGGTTATATAGCTGTTCCATCCTACGAAGTCCAATCCAGTAAGAAGATTAATCATTGCGTTTGGCGGTGGATACATTGGTCTCGACCAAAGAAAAGTAGTTTCAGATTCCACCCTAATGGTCTTGAATTGGAATCATATGTGTGTTGTAAAAACTCTGTTGGGGATAACAATACAGATCGGTAAAGTAGGGTAAACACGTGGAGAGTCATGTTCCGTGATGCAGACTAGTCATCAACAGAGTCAATGGATGCTACAACTAATAACACGACACCGAAAAAGTAGTGTGCTATTTTTTTTGATAAATAAAGTGTGTTATTTAATACTAGGAGAGTATCTTTCACTGATATCCATCTACTCCCTCTGTTCCGTAATATAAAGTTTTATTGCACCTTTTACGCATATTAAGAAAAATTAGTAGTGTAATTAATATGTACAACTTATGTACTATAATTATTAAATTATCTTTTGTGTATAGAAGCACTAAATGATACCGAGACAATTTAGAAATATTAATGAGAGATATATTTGAAAAAAAATAATAAATTTATCTTTTTTTTTGAAGCAATAATAAATATATCTAAATACTACATTTGTAAATAAACTCATATTTTGGGAAAAATAAAAGCGTCTAAAGGGTGTAACATTTTGAAGCGAAGAGAGTATTAAATAAAACACGGATAGTTACTGCTTAAAAAAAAAACTAGGATAGTTACAACTTAAAATAGTACTTCTATTCTATCCCTCAAAAAAAAAAAAAATAGTACTTCTATGACTTCTACAAAAAAAAAAAAAAGAGCACTACCATGTTTATTAAAAAAATAGTACTATGACATTTGTTAGAATTTTTTGAGTTAAATGTGTTTTTAATTTTTAGTCTTAATAATATTTTTTTGACTAAAGTCTTAGTAAAATTTTATAATTTTAGTTTTTATAGAACATTTTACCGACTTTTAGTCCCAATTTTTTTGTCTATTTCGCTCATTTATTAGTTTCTTTCTCATTTTATGTAATTTTTCTCTCTCCTAAAAAACCTAAAATCATCAAAGATATTATTTATCAAAGATATTAAATCTAAACCAACACCGTTGGTCCAGTGACTTAATCTATCGGGACATAGGGGTCGGCCTATTGCTCTCGGATTCGATTCGTATAATGGACAAACACAGTGTTGGCCAGTGCAGAATTTGATCTAAAGCACGAGTGACGATTAGTCTTTCGTTGAAAATGTTTAGACAGTACGTAGGTTAGTCCGAACAAAAAATAAAGGCTATTAATTTCGGTACCCCCCTCATTCCCTCCCACACCCCCATAATGTCTCAAATGGACAAAAATACCCTCGAAATTTACAAAATCACATTTCACATTTCACAAAACATAATTTCGAAAAAGTAAGTAAATTCGAAAGGGATTTTGAATTACTAGGTAATTCAAAAGAATTTTTGAAATACCTCAGAAGGAGGTAATTAGGTTCAGAATTTACGATTACCTAATAACCTAAAATCCGAAAATTTTTTTTTTTTTTCAATTTTAAATATTTTCTAATTACATTTATTTTTTTACGATGGCGAGTAGACGATCGGACAACGTAGAAGCGGCGAGAGTCTTCCGAGCAAAGACCACGCAAATGACGACGAGCAGCGATGCGGGAGGCGAGTAGTAGCGAGACTCTTCTCCGACACACTTTACGAGAGGCTCGTGAGCTGCTGGGCATGCTTCGACGGCGTCGAGGCGCGAGAGAGCGCGTGCAGAGTGGTAGAGATGGTTGAGCACGAGCCTCGGCCTCGGCAGACCTCATTTCCGGTATGAGCAAATGGATCACAGGACCACCACGATTATGAGTACCATATGCGGCACCAACAGGAGCACCTGAGAGATGTATCATGACGGTTGGGAGGCTTGGGAGGAGCAGGAGGATGAGGTCGAGATCGAGGAGGAGGAGGAGGAGGAGGAGGAGGTTCGGAGGAGGTTGAGGAGGAGGAGGTTCAGCCTGCCCCAGCTGTGGATCACCCACCATTGATTATACACTGGGATACGCACTGCGCGTCCTGGATAGATAACGTATGGTTTAATTTTAATTTTTTTTTTTAATTTTACTTAACAACAATTAATTACTTATTTTTAATAACGTATGGTTTAATTTTAATTTTTTCAAATTTCTAAACCGAAGGTTGTATCTCACGGCGAAGTTTTCTAGATTAGACCTACTGAGCACCACCCACGGGCAGAAAGCCTTTGGTTGCGTGTGGCTAAGCTTTCTCGAGTTGGACATCACACTGCGGGGAATCAACCATGAGTTGATATCTGCTTTTGTGGAGAGGTGGCATCCCGAGACCTGTTCATTCCACATGCCCTTTGGGGAGATGACAGTCACCTTGGATGATGTGGCCGTGCTGCTCCACTTGCCACTGGATGGCACCCCATTGGACCACAGGCCAGATTTTAATTCTGTTGAGGCTCTTCACATGGCTGTGGATCGTTTGGGCATGGATCAGGCTACTGTCATCCAGGAGCTTAGGGATAACAGGGGGCAGGATCTGAGGATCTCCTGTGTAGAGGACGCCTACAAGGCGAACATGGCACGGGGTGCTTATGAAAGCAGGCTGCACGGTGCTACATGCTCTTCCTGATAGGCACCACCATTCTGGCTGACAAGAGTCACACATTAGTGCCAGTGAGGTGGATGTATCTGCTTCAGGATCTTCAAAGCAGTGTGGCGGTGGTCTTGGGGTATAAATTTGCTCTACTTACCTCTACACCCAATTTGTTTAAAGCGGTCTTTTATACGACCAAGCAGTTCGGCGGATACTCGACACTCCTCCAGGTAATCATTTATTTATTTTTTTAATTTAAAACTTTTAATTAAATTTAACATATATTAATAAGCGATTATTTTTAATTTAACTATTTCGATCTTTGGATCTACGAGCACTTTCCCACGATCGTTGGTCGGAAAGTGTTAGCTAGGACGCATCGACCACGTGCCACCGGTGGGGAAGAAAAGTCGGATAATGTCAAGTTGGTGGACTTTAGTAGCGCGGATAGATGCTCTGCGGTGGGGATGTCATCCTCACCCCTTATGATGACCACGAGCGGTATGTTCCTTTGTCGAACATATCTGTTGCTGCAGGTTGGTTGCTTTGGGCGATGGCGGTGTTCCCTACATGCCGCATGGCGAGTGCGTTGGCGATTCGGCAACTCTGAGAGATCCCCAGAGCACCCATTTCGGGTAATGCTCTCTCTGCGGACGAGATCATCTGAGGGTTACCGATGATATCGATTCGGCGCGACATTTTGGCGGGCTAGTAGATTGGCGGGCTACCACGGCGAGTGCGATCCCGATTACCTTCCTTGGTACGATCCAGTAACGAGTGCGTCTTACTCGATGGTGCACTCCCACAGCAGAGAGCGAGCCACGGCCCACTCGGGATCCACCATATCATCAGAGCTCTTGTCCCGAGACATATGAGGAGAGAGTGCAGAGAGAAGCATTTGATTGACCCGGGATGCCTTAGATGTCGCGACGCTCACCCACTTCACGTGCTTATTTTGATCATTCATAAACATTTTGGACCCATAGTAGTTGTATTTGTACATTATATTATTTTTTTATGTTGCTCATTTTATATATTTTGACGTATTGTTATTTAAATCGAAAACCGTTCGTATCATAGTTCCAAAATATACGCGCTTAAATATTAATTCAATATACAAAGTTTAAAAATTAATAAAAAACTAAAAATTTGAATTACCTTTTTAGAGGTAATTAAAATTTTTATGTTTTATGAACCAGGAAATACTGCATTTTAAAGGTAATTCGAAATTATCAATTATTTTTGAACCTAATTACCTTATTTTGAGGTAATTAGAAAAATTTAATTTTTTTTTTTTTTTTTTTAAAAAGGCAGGGGTATTCTTGGAATTTTTTGAATTATGGGGGTGTGGGAGGGAATGAGGGGGGTACGAAAACAAAGACCCAAAAATAAATACTAGATCTAAAGTTCTAGACCCTTTTAGCTAGGGTTTGGTAATAGTTTAGGAGAAATTTGTGCAAGCTTAAGAGAGTGACAAGTTAAGAGTTTGTTGTCATGTCCGATTGAAGTGAAGTATTTGTCACGGCTCACGGGTACTGAGACGAAAGAGTCCAAGAGATTGAGACAAGCATTCTACATTTTTTTTGAAGCAAAGCATTCTACATTTATTAACGTGGAAACAATTATAAATATAAATAATCAAATTTATGTTAATTTTTATTAATTAAAATAATAATTAATGTTTTAGTCAAATAATAATAATGGTTAATGTTCGTCAGAAAAAAAAACAACGGTTGATAACTTTGTCAAAAAAATAGTGGTTAATTTTATATAGTCACAAAATTAAACATATATAATAGTAATTGAAAGGTTATATTGGAAATGATAATATTTCTGGGAGCAAACATCCCACAAACATCCACAACCTACGTCTCAATAATTCTTGATAGATTCTACTCTTCTCACACTTCTCAAAGCTCGCCTCTCAGCCCACACCTCTCTTTTTTGATACAAACATCCCACACTTCTCTTCTCACACTTCTCAAAGCTCCAAACTCTAATCCAGTAGCAGATCCACCGTTCCAATCACCCACAACCTACATCTCAATAATTCTTGATAGATTCTACTTGGCTACTTGCATGCACAGATCTGGTGCTCAATAGTTCTCCATAGATTCTACATGTATTTTTTTTAATTTCAAGAGTTCCTGTAAATTTCGTTGAATTTTTTATATTAAAAATTGTTTTTTTTCTTTTGAAACTCATAGTGGCCGACACTTATTTTGTTGCCGGCGACTAAAATTTTGCAACCAGCACCTCCACGTAGGATTAGTTTATCGCTAAATTCTTATAGTCGCCGAATCTTATATTTTGTTGCCTCTGTTAAGCACTTGCGCTAATGATGCTCTAAAGATTCATCAAGTATGTAATCTAAAAATTATAAACTTGGTAGCAGCCCTGATATCCCCCTTTGTGCAGTACAATGAAAAGCAAGTAGGTATAGAAATATGTTTTGCAAAGAACTAATATTGATGTAAGAAGCAAAGTCCCCTGTACCCCTTGAAAACTATGTAGGTCCGCAATTGGGCGAGTTTCAAGATCACCACTCGGACTCCGACGAGTCATCAGATCGAGGTTCATCTCAGGCCGGTGTTCCCCTCAATCTCGCAGTAGGTCCCCACGGGAAGGTTCACACCACTGCTGACATCATCTCTATATTTTTTCAAAGCCATGATAAATTAAAGAATGCATACATGATTTCGGTGGTGGTGATGTTGATGTTGTCCTAACTGAATTTTTTCAAAGCAGAAATGAAAATGAAATGAGGAATTTAATCATGGTAACAGATGGAGACGGTGAGCCAATTCAGTTAGCTTGCTATTTTTTCATCCCTTCATTGCTACTAGCCTCCCTTGATTAGTTTTTACTTTATTAGTTGATGCATCATAATCTTCAAATTTTGATTTTTCTAATTTTATATTTTTGTTATAGATTGAATCAATTGGAAAAAAAATGTTAGTACTAATACTCCTATATAAAATAATTTTGAATCCCGTAAAATTTTAAATTTATCGATATCACATATTTTACGGACTACTTCTTATTTGGCTTAAATATCATTTACCCCCCTGCAAATATCATCATAATCCATTTACCCCCTTGCAAAAAAAAAACTCTTAAAACAAACCTTGCAAATATTAAGTGTTTTTATTTACCCCCCTGCCGTTAAATTTCTGTTAAAAAAAGCTGAGTTGGCTGTCAAAGATGATGTCAGCAATGGCATCAATGCCACGTGTCATCATTTAATTAGTCCTCTGATCCACATGGCATGACATGCCACATCATCATCCAAGTCACCATGGACACATCAGTCCCCCTGCAAAAAAAAAAAAAATCTGAAACATCATCAGTCCTTTCATCTTCTTCCTCATATCTTCCATTTTAGTTTCTTATTTCTTATATCTTCAACAACAACCCAGATCTTTAATTAACAACAACAACCCATCGAAACATTTTTATATTAACAACATCAACAACCCATAGAAACGAAGCACCATATTTTTTAAAAAATGGAACCAAGCTGCAGCAGAATGGAAAACGAAATTAGAGAAGATGAACGAAAAATGGAACCAAGCAGGAACAAAATTAGAAATGGAAAACGAAAATGGAAACAAAATTAATTTGGATTTAAATTTCGTTTTTCATGATGAACGAAAATGTGGGTTTCCATTTTGAGAATATGAATCACCATTAAAACGAGATGAAGAAGATTAAGATCTGGAAATGCCATTAAAACGAAATGAACCATTTCAGATCTGAAGAAGATTTTGATTCTTTCCATTTTTGTTTTTCTCATGTTTCCATCGTTTCCATTTTCTTTTCTTTGACTGTTACCATTTTCGTTTTCATATCTGCGTTATTTCGTTTTCAGATCTCCATTTTCGTGTTAATGGTGGTGTTTGTTGAGGAAGATGAAGATCTGCCTTTTTTTGTTTTAATCGAATTATGTGTTATATACTATTTGTTGGCTTAATTTATCCAACTGATTTAGTGGCTCAGTGGTATTTGGATGCCCTATTAATTTCAAGGTCAAGAGTTCAACACCCATCTCAATCAAAAGTTTCATTTTTTTTAGTAACAAAGGTACCCCACATTGCTATGTGAGTGCCATGTGGTAGCCTACTATTGGTTGCTGACGTGGCACTGATGACAAGTGATGATGACATGGCGTGATAGCAACTCAACTCGGCTTTTTTGAGAAATTTAACTTAGGGGGTAAATAAAAACACTTAATATTTGCAAGGTTTGTTTTAAGAGTTTTTTTTTGCAAGGGGGTAAATGGATTATGATGATATTTGCAGGGGGGTAATTTTATATTTTTGTTATAGATTGAATCAATTGGAAAAAAAATGTTAGTACTAATACTCCTATATAAAATAATTTTGAATCCCGTAAAATTTTAAATTTATCGATATCACATATTTTACGGACTACTTCTTATTTCCGTATACTTTACGACTTAAATAGGTAATGACGGGTAAATTTAGAGACTAATTTGGCGATTTACTCTTAAATAAATATGAAGTTAGATAACTTGATTCCTTAATTTTAGTAAATTAAATTGAGGATATTTGGGAAAAAGGTAAACAATTTGATAATAACTTGATTCCTTAATAATAATTTTTTTTTGCACCCTCTGTCCTAGGGTCCTGGGTCCACCACTGACCTTGCCCCTACCAATATGAGATTTGACGAAGGCAGCGTCGGCTGATATTTGAGCGGGTGTACCTACTCTTCTTGAGCCGAGGGCAGAGCCAGGTTGACATCCTCTGGAACTAGAGGAGGCTGATTCGGAACCTCTACGGCGTTGGGGATGCAGAGCCTCAGCGGGGTCTGCCTCGTGGTGGCATAATGTCGTTAGGTACACCCATCTAACCCTTAGATGAAGTGCGTCGGAGTCTAGCTCCCCCACTGTGGTTGCCAATGTCATGGAGTAGAACCTGTGTTGAGATTGAGATGAGTTGGATCGACGTACCCTTCGAGCTTGTGAGTTGATGACTGACGTGGGTGTGGTACTTGCACACACTCCGACGCCTAAGTCAGTATGGTGAATTATATGGTAGATGAGATGTGAGATCATACCTAGGGTACGAGTATTTATAGAGTTAAGCTAGGTGATATCGCACCGTCAGATGCGGGATGATCGTGGCCCTTGATCCGGACGTGGCACGGATTGCGATTCGTGCTTGGAGATGGAGACTTTCTCACGGTCTTCTCCTGGTCGCACCGGGGACAAGTTATATGATTCGATCTTTCGAGGTCGTCCTAAGTAGAGCTCGATTCAGAACGAAGTTTTAGCCTAACTTTTTTAGGCTACAATTCCTTACTCTCGAAATCATTCTTTTGAGACAACAAAGTGATAGAGAATCAAGGCAAAAGTTATATGCCCTCTCTCGACACTAGTTAAATTAGTGGGGTACGCTAATAGAAGATAATGATGAAAGAAGCTTTTCGCCTAACGGGTTTTATGTCAAACCGGTTTTATATCGTTGATATGAGTGCTATATGAAATTAAGATGAGCACAAATTGAATTTTAAACAAATAGGTTTACCTGGGCTCACGACCCCATATAAATAGGGCACTCATCAGTAGTGCTTAGAGCATCCCTAATGGGGAGTGCTTGTGCCTTTTCTACATTATTAAGGATCATCCTTAATAAGAAATACCATTGTGGGTAAAAACTTTTATGCTTATAGAGAGGAGTACTTGCACAAGCATTTCCTCTCTCTTAGCCTAAGTGTGTCATATTTAGAAATTTGTAAGTTATTTATTGATAAAGAGATGATGTACACTTATTTATTTAGGACACATTTTAAGATTTTTTGAATATCCCCTGCATTGGGAGGTTGAGTCTTTATTAAGTATTAGTATTAAAAAAATATAAAAGAGCGTATATATGTGGAGACTATTTAAAAACTCAAATGAGTACTCGAACATTGATGCTCTTATTGGGACTTCCGCTATACTATAAAATATCAATCAAAGCTTCTAAATGGGATAATTGATAGACAAATCACTCATATGTTACATAAACAATACTATTTTTTTATGGGAAGTCATAGTACTATTTTAATTTGAGAATCTTCATAAAAAGAATTAATCTAAGAATTATCTAATTTTATTTAATAGACATAGATTGGTGAAAAATCCTGTATTAAATAACAGACTTTATATATAGAAATTATCTAAGTTTTATCTATTTAGAAGGAGATTAGTGAAAAATACCGTATAAAAAATGTACTACTACTAGCGTATTAAATTAAACAAGTACTCCTACTACTACTATACTGGTTCCTGTTGTGTTCGGTTCAGTCCCATTAAACGTATCTTTGATACGCAGCACATTTATTCCCTCTTTTTCCGCGCCTGTCTGTTATCCGACCCAGTACTCTCTCTCCGGACACAACAAACTTTATGAGAGAGAGGGAGGGAGAATCTCATTGTAACCGTCGTCACTCACCCACACATCTCTCTCTCTCTCTCTCTCTCTCTCTCTCTCTCTCCTCACAGTTCACACTCACAAAATTCTCCTTCGGTTATGTTTAAAAACCAACCAAACAAACCCTAAACCCTCACTCACTCTCGCGTAACTAATTTGACAATTGCGCTTGTGTCTCTCAGAAACAAACAACGATGACGCCGCACCCTCGCCCTGTTGAACCCCAAATCTGGCGAGCATGTGCCGGCGCCGCCGTGCAATTCCCCACCGTCAATTCTAGGGTTTACTACTTCCCACAGGGCCACATGGAGCAAGCATCTTCCCCTCCTCAGAACCTTTCTCCTCTCCTTCTATCCAGACCTTACATCCTCTGTACCATCTCCTCCGTCCAATTCCTCGCTGATCCAAACACCGACGAGGTTTTTGCCAAACTCGTTCTCCACCCTATCGTCGATTTCACTGCCGTTGCTCCTCTTCCTCGCGTTCCTGCTGTTGATGACAGCGATATCACGTCATTTACCAAGATTCTCACTCCTTCCGATGCTAATAACGGCGGCGGATTTTCCGTTCCAAGGTTTTGCGCTGAGTCCATCTTCCCGCTGCTCGACCTTGAGGCGGACAAGCCGACGCAGACTCTTCTAGTAACCGACGTTCACGGTAAAACCTGGGAGTTCCGACACATTTACCGTGGCACGCCAAAGCGGCACTTGCTCACCACCGGATGGGGTAAGTTCGTCAACAGTAAGAATCTCATCGCCGGCGACTCGGTAGTTTTTATGAAGAATTCAATGAAGCATATGTTCATTGGGATCCGCCGTGCCAACCGATTTGCTCAGTCAGGAAACAATGGAGACGGGCACAGGTATTACTGTGGTGGGGTGAGGAAGAGGACTGAGGAAGAGAAGCAAGAAGAGAATTGCAAAGAGGGGTTTTCGAGGAACGGGAAGGGGAAGTTGTCGCCGGAGTCAGTTGCAGAGGCAGCTGAATTGGCCGCACAGAACTTGCCGTTTGAGGTTGTTTATTATCCGAAGGCTGGGTGGTCGGATTTTGTGGTGAAGGCTGAGGTTGTGGACCTATCAATGAGCGTTGTGTGGAGTCCTGGAATGAGAGTCAAAATGGCTGTGGAGACAGATGATTCTTCAAGGATGACCTGGTTTCAGGGTACAGTTTCCTCACGCTCTGTTCCTGATAATGGTCCTTGGGGAGCTTCACCTTGGCGTATGCTTCAGGTATGTGCGTTATATAACTAAGTTATATGAGTAATTTGGCCACATTAATATTACTTTGTTTTCTAATGTGAAAGTTTTGTGAATGGTGAAATTCAAAATTCGAAATGGGTAGAGGTGTAATCTAATTAGTTATATGAGTAGTTTGGCCACATTGTTTGGATGAATATTAGTATATTACTTCCTTTGTAATGTGATAGTTTAGTGAATGGTGAAATTCAAAATCAGATATGGGTAGAGTAGAGGTGTAATCTGGTCATTATGATGGCACTGCTGATTATACTGATAGTCAAATGGTGTAATTTGAACATTGCTGCTGTTGTGGAGGGAAATTTGTTGTGTAATCACAAGCCATGTTTGATCAAAATGTAAAGCTTTCAAATAGTGCATGGTGCTATCCATGAGAGGCTTCAATATATATTAGATGTTTTGTTTGAAGATTGTTGTCAGTTCAATTGGTATTGCTATGACCGTACTCATTTTGATGGCAATAAAGGTGCATTATGCTGACAATCAAAAAGTCTACTTGTAACTTCAGCATTTGGTATTTATTTTCTGGTTGTATCAAATATGCAATCTTCATGGTAAACTTTATCAGAAGGGGAGTTAATATAAGTTTTCTTTCTCATGTTACTATGTCTGAATCTGGATTGTTCTTGCTGTGCTAAATTTTCAAAACAAATTATTGGAGTTCTCTCTGTTACTGCGGCACTTTTGAAGAGAAAATTCGTAGGAAATCTATTGTGTGCCTTTAATTTATTTTGTCTGAGTCGTAGTATTATTTTTGTAGTGACAAGACAAAGTATTCCTTACATTGAAAAAAACTTTTACCAGAGAAGTTATACATTAGGTTATCATCTATCTGAAATTATTGATATTGACCATTTATTATTTCTGGTAGATTACATGGGACGACCCTATAGTGTTGCAGAATTCCAAGTGGGTCAGCCCTTGGCAGGTTGAACTTGTTTCTACCTTACCTACACTTCATGCAGCATATCCTCCACCAACAAAAAAGTTTAGAGCTGTTGATGGTTATGGGATGTCAACTGATAGAGGAGGAGACCTCTTCTCAATGACAGGATTCACTAATTCAACAATGGGGCCCTTGAAACAAACATTCTTGAACTATGGTACTTTTCCTGCTGGCATGCAGGGAGCCAGGCATGATCCGTTTTCTTCGTCAAGTTTTTCCAACTTTCTAGGTGATAACTCCCGTCTGTGTATGGGTAACTCCTCTGGTTACAACACAGTGCCAAGGTTGAAAACTGTGTCAACTGAGCTAAACGTTGGCAGCTCTCAGTCTGATGATCTGTCACCAGATAGCCAGAGTAGTTTGCCTTCCTTTGGGACAGAATTAGTTCTGAACCACAGCTGCAACTCCACAAAGCCTGGGTCTGTTTCATTTCAGCTATTTGGTGCAATCATTCAACTAGAGCAAACTGGTGAAACTGGTTCACATGCTACTGTTTGCATAGGAGGTGATAACATTAAGGGCTGCAATGAAACTGAAAGCGATTACAACCCTATCGACGGTTCTCTGTCTTACTTGAAATTGCTTGACAGGCCTGATGACCAGTGCCAAAGAGGCTCAACAGAAGAAACATATTATTCGTGAAAGTAGTTGTGACTATGTCATGCATATAAGTAGCTGTACAGGTATGCTTATATCTGAGTGAATTCATTGGGAACATTTTAAATTCTAAAATCATATGTTGGTCCTTTATTGACAAATTTTGTACTGAAAATGTGGATTTTGTTAGCTCAATGACATTTGTTTCTCTGTTTGTAATCTTATTGGAATATTTGAGCATATGTTTTAGGGATTGTTCTAATCAAGTACTGGGTAAGTTTGATTCTGTAGAGACTCATCAATAACTACTTGATAACATAGATTTAGCTTTCCCCCAATAAGTTCAATATAGGTATTATACTTGTTTCTGGTGTAATGAAATGGGGTCTTTGAAATTTTTTCACCAAATGGTACACAGCCAAAGTCATAGTTTATGCTTTATTGGCAATACATTCAAGTGGTAAATTGTGATGCAAATTTAATCTTCCTTATTTGGACAATGTCATTGCATCATGGCATTGGCATTTGGCAGGCAGATGAATGATCTAAATTCAAGAGTATTCTGAACATATCTACCTGTTTGCTGTCTAACTGATTTGAGAGGTTTTTAAAACTTTGGTTGTGTGTATAGGACTAATGAATCTTTTTGAAACTTGCATAATGCAAGAAAATAAATTGTTATTTTGATTGCTCAGAACTTTGTTGTTGTGGAAGGGTAAAAATGGTGCAGCTTCTCATGGCATGAAATTCAATGGCTGAAGACAGGAATTTGTAACTTACGCTTCTGAAGTGAGTGTCTTTATATTATTGAATAGCTAATAGCATGATTTGTTGTTTGGTTTAAGGACATTCCCTATGTGACTAGAATTCATGTTCAATTAACTGTTTGCTTAATTTCAGATGCTTTCCATGCAGGTACTTCACGCAGGCAAGAAGCTGACTACCCTTTTGACCTTGGAGTATGTCGGTTTTCTTTTGTTTGTCTTGTTGAACTTGGAACAAGATTGAGTGCATGATGTTAATATCTGACAATTTTTTTTTTTAATATTTCCGAAAATACAAGCTTTAGGATCTCACATTCCTTTGTGGATAAGGAGATAATATTGTGAGTCGCTATTTACTTATTTTGCTTCTCGACGAGGCTTTTCTGAAGGTGCCACTTACGGTGGTCCTACACCTGAGAAAGCCTTCGATGGTTGTGTGTTGCAAAGCTTTGAACACGAGTTTACACTCCTAAACGCGATTCCAACTGCTAAAATAGGTTTTTAACTCTCATCTTCAAATTGATTTTGTCCCCAATAATTATAGTATAGTATTGGACAAGAAAAAAAATAGTAATATATGGTCTAGATAAAAAAAAACCTACATTTATATAAAGACAAATCAAAAGCAAATTATCTATATTGTTTGACACTAAATTAATTTAAGTTTTTACGAAGTAAAATGATTATGCAAATCAAAAATCAATTAGGAAAATCAAGAATACCCTTCTTGAAGAAAATAGACATCTAGTTCAAATAAAATGATACTCCGGACAACTTGGTAGAACGTCGATTAGGAGCAAACACTCTAACTAATGATCCAAACACAATTTTTGTGTGTGTCTTTTTTTGGTTATTTCTTACCAAATAAAGTCTTAAGGTAATTATCTACCCAAAAAAAAAGTCTAAAGATAATCATCTTTTCAATTTTAGGGTTATACATGAAAGAGAGATATGTTTGCATGTGCTTTTTTTTTTTGATGAACTTAAGGGCCTTCAAGCCCAAAACGGATTACAAACTAGATGGACTAGCCAGCCCACTACTGTCAAGAGCAATTAACTGAACAAGAAAATTTGGAACATAATCATAAATTACACATGTGTCCTCTGTTTCATAACTCAGCTTAGCTAAGGTATCTGCAGCAACATTAACTTCTCTTGGAGTCTTCAACCAAACAATCTCAAGCTCACGTTCTCCAATTTCCAATATACTGCTCCTAAGCTTCTGAATCCCTTCATCATAACCGAACCCCATCTTTAGAACATCAATCGCTTGTTGAGAGTCAATTTCTACCAAGATTTTGGTGTAACCATAACCCCAAGCTATCGAGATTCCAGGGTACGCACCCCACAGCTCCGCTTCAAGAACCGAACACCCATCAAGCTTGTGAGAGAAAGCAAATCTCATTCTACCATAGCAATCTCTCAAGATCCCTCCACAACCAGCTAGACGACCACGACTCCTCACCGATCCGTCGCAGTTGAGCTTGAAGGCACCGATCGGAGGAGGCAACCAGTGGCTTACTTCGTTTCTGGTGGAGAAGCTGCAACTCGGTTTCAGAGACCTTCTTCAGCGATTCAAGCACCCAGTTGAGTTGACAATTGATCGTGATAATTGTGCTCTGTACAGGAGTTTTCTTCAAATTAAAGATCCAATCGTTCCTATTCCTCCAGATGTTGTCTAGCGTGATGCCGAATTTCAGATTCCAGGTATTTATCTTGACATTCTTCTCATGATTCTTCAAGTTGCTCTCCATCCAATGGCTCCAATCACTTATGTTAAAGAAACTGATTGGATTTGCGAGGTTGAGACTGAACCACACACGTCGAGCAAAGATGCAGTCACGGAAACAGTGAAACAAGGTTGAGACTGATTGCATGTGCTTACATAATGACTATCCAACCCCATTATATAATTTATCATTGGAGTTTATTACAATTATTTTTTGTTTCATAATTAGCTACACAATCTAAAAAAGAACTGCACAATCTGAATGTCTATAAAAAAACCACACATTTCGAATAAAAATTTAAAAGGGAGGTTATAAGTATCATCTTGACATTTGTGTCAAAAAAAAAGCACCATCTTGACATTTTAGAACACCTCAATGGCGGGGGTAGGAAAATGAACACCTCAATTTTTGGTGTCAAAAACTTCAATTCTGGAGAATCCTCCACTTGTTTCTTTTTTTTAATTTGATAGTAGGGTTGACAATGAACCAAACCAACAAACTTCGAAACTTAACTCGATAAATAGTTTGTTGGACTCAGCTCATGAACTAAATAAGTTGAACTTGAGCTAGGTACAACTCGACTTGTTTGGTTCAAGAACCAAGTCGATAATATATATATATATATATATATATATATATATATATATATATATATATATATATATATATATATATATATATATATATATTACTAACAATTTTTTTAACTTAATATAATCTTTGTTAAGTATTTTGTGTTTCTAGAGCAATATTTTTTTATTATTGGTTGGTGCCAACTCTTTTAGAATCAATTACATTATTTTGTGTGTCTAATTTTTTCTATTAAACTCATGATATAAGTAAACAAAAAAATTATAAATATATTTATATTTATATTTATATTTATATTTATATTTATATTTTTAATTAGGTAATTATTTTTCTATAAAAAATTAATAATTTAATCCAAAAATACTAGTAAATTGATAACTTATTAATATGTCAATGAACTAGAATTTCATTGCATCTATCTTCTACTATACTATAAGCAAATTAACCACTACCAAACTTACAAAATACCCATTACTAAACAAACTATCCAAACATCATTAGAGTGGTAATATGGTAGCTGAGGACAAAAAAAAAAACCAATTAAATAAAAAAAACTGCAGTGTAAAAAAAAAGAGATAAAAGAAAAAAAAAGAGAGAGTAAAATAGGGAACTACGAACAAAAGAGAGAGAAGAAAAATGAAAAGAGAGAAAGAGAAAAAACATGCACACAGAGAAAGGGACAAAGAAGAGAAGAGAGAGAAAAAAAGAGGGGAGAGATGAAAATTGTGGTCTACTATTTTATTTAACCTACTCAAACTATTAAAGTTAGTCAATTTAACCACTACTAACAAAAACTCCAAAATATATTATCTATCTTCCACAATCTACTATTTATCTACTAAAACTAATCAATTTAATTATTAGCAAAAATTCCAAAATAACTTTTTACTCTTATAGAAAAAACAAAAACTTAATGGCTATTGAAACTACTAATAAATATTAAATAAATACATGACAAATATTTGTCATTGTTACCTAAAAAAAGACAAATAATTGTAGTGATAAATAATTGTCTCCGATTTATATAAAAAAACCATGGAATGAATATTTGTCACCGACACCTTAAAAAAATGACAAATAACTGTCACAGATATATTAAAAAACACGAGACCATTATTTGTTTGTAATACTAAAAAAGATAAATAAATGTCACTGATATATCAAAAAACACGGGACATATATTTTTCTCTGCTTCCTAAAAAAGACAAATAATTGTAACTAATATATAAAAAATATGAAATTTATATTTGTCGTAGATAATTATAACTTTTAAAGACTATTACAAAAATATTATCTATGTATGAACAATCTACTAGAATCTACTACTAATCTACTAAAACTAATTAATTTAACTACTGGCAAAAATTCCAAAATAACTTTTTACTCTCTTACAATACAAAAGGAGAAGATTTAATAAATATATATTGATAAATATTAAAAAAACACGTGACACATATTTGTCTTAGATACCTAAGACAAATAACTGTCGCTGATATATAAAAAGCCACGGGACGAATATTTGTCACTGGCACTTAAAAAAATGACAACTGTCCCTCATATATAAAAAAACACGAGACAAATATTTGCTACTGTTACCTAAAAAAGACAAATAACTGTCACTGGTATATAAAAACACGGCATCTATATTTTTTGTACATAATTTTAATTTTTAAAGACTATTATAAATCTATACTATCATCCCAACTAGGTAGCTCAGTTGGTGAGCTAAGAGATACCGAAAAAGTGCACCAAATGAGTGCAATAATGAGGTCTCAGGTTCAAGTCCCGAAAACTAACATTTCCCCCACCCCCACTAACAATTGTCTATCTAAAAAAAAATTATATTATCTATCTTCTACTATCTATCTACTTATATGTAAATAAACACCGGACAAATATTTGGTGTTGATACTTAAAAAAAGACAGATAATTGTCACTGATATATTAATAAACTCGAGGCAAATATTTGCAACTGATACTTAGAAAAGAAACAAAATAATTGTCCCTGATATTTATAAAGAAACATTGGACAAATATTTGTCACTCATATATAAAAAATACGAGATATGATATCAAAATCTTCGACAGTGAATACATGTATTGAAGGATTAGAGATCATTTTGTCAAAAAAGTAAATTGAAGACTAACAATTTAATAAGTTATTATTCTGCTTTTGTCTCAATAAGAAAATATTTTTTCTATATTTGTTTATGAATTTCAACGGGAGACATTATATGTTGTCATTATGAAACATTATACTTTTATATTTTGGTTTTCAATATGTATCTATTTTTATTTATATGTTTGGGCTAATTAATTCCTGGCTTAGTCAATTCATATAAAAAACACGACGGTACCCGTGCGTATGTGTTACACCCCTTTTGTCTGTCTTCTTTTTGTTGTTTTAGTCGTTTTCTTTTATTATAGTCGTGTTTTGAAGTCGTGTGATTACGAGTTATTAGTATAGTGTCTCAGTTACTAATTCAAACCAATTTCAATGACCCCATTTAACTATATCGAAATACCGTTGTATAAATTAGGCATGCACGCGAATGATCAATCTTTTCGTGCGTTCTTCAATTTAATCTCCGTATTTGAGTTTAGTCATACCCAAGTAGGTCTACCAAAAGTTAGTTTGGCTATTCGTTTCAATTCAGGCCTAAGAATGCAATTCCGAGTTAATTTTAGTGTTTTTAGTTAACAAGCTCATTTCTTCTATTTGGGTCTCATTTTAGCGTATTTGTCCAGTCTGGCCCGTTCTCGTCTTTGTATTTGGCCCGACTCCTTTTTCTTATTATTCTTATTTTGTGCAGTTAATTTATTTTGAACATATATATAGTCCAAAAATGTCAAAAAAATTCTATTTAATTTGATTTACAATTTAAAAGTGTTTAAGAGTCTAAAATGTCCAAAAAATTCAAAAAAGTTACATCAAAAAAGGCCCAAATGGCCAGATCCGAAAATACAAGTTATAGACATCAAATTAGGGTTTCAACATGTCTCCTGAAGCTGCTGTTGGGCTTGGATTCAGACCTGAAATAGGGTCAAAGCCTGGTCAAAAATCATTAATGTCTTAACCTAATTTTCTACTATAAATAAACAGTCAAATACAGTTAAAAAGGACACAGACACCCAAGCAGAAAACTATTGCAAAAATCACTCAAAAATAGGATTAGAGTTTCACATCGAAACCCTACTCAATTAAACATGGTTCTAAATTGCGGATCTGAGAAAAAGGTGATAGCAAAGCAGAGCAGATTCAGGAGAGAATACACTAGCGATTCTTGCAGATTTACAAACGATTGCACTAAGGAGCCTAACTGAAGCTGAAATAACAGGTTGGTTCATTCTAAAAAAAACATAATAACAGTATGCATAATCCGTCCTATTAGTTGTGCTTGTTGTTAGATCTAAAAATCACAGATTTGCTTGCATAACAACCCAGATCCTTGTCTACGTCAAAAATGAACCAAAGAACAATTTATATAATGTTTCAAATCTGAGTCATGTTGAAAATTAAGTTTTTGCCATGATTTTAAGTCATTTCTGCTAAAATGTATACTAATCAGATCTGTCTTCAAACAAGGTTTAAAATGTATAAAATCATGTTTTTTTTTCTTTTCTCTAAAAAAAAGGGGAATAGGAACCAGTTCCGTTTTTAGAAAAGTCAGAAACGAGACCATATTCGTTTTTTAGGAACAAGCTAGGAATAAGAAAAATAATCAGGATCAAAAGTGAGTAGGAGAGAAGCCAGACTAGAGAAAGCTTTAAAATTTAACAGAATCAAAAATAATAAAAAACTAACCTCAGGGGTGGTTCGCCGGAGCTCCGGTCTTCTTCTCCGGCGAGACCACCCCACAAAACCAGAGCCCACACATGCTTAACACCGTGGACCACCCTCAACCACCTAAACCGAACCACCACGTCCCCCTCGCCGTCAGACCGCCGCGAAATTCACCACTAACGCGATGTCCAGGCGTGACCCTTGCGTCCTCTCTCTCCCAAAAAAAATCCGGTTGCGCGCGGTCTCTCTCTCTCTCTCCTCAGGTATCAGCGAAAATTTTGCCCAGATCTCTCTCTCTCTCTTGGCGGTGGCGGCTGCTATGTGGAAGGGAAGGGAAGAATGAAAATTAGGTTTAGGGTTTCCTATCTTAGGCTTATATAGTGTCTCCATTAATTATTTTGTTTTAATTTTATTTTTAATATTCAGATTTCTGTTGACACCCCTTCAATTAATGCGCACACCTCCCCCCACTTAAGCCCAGTTTCACATACTGGGCTCTCCTATGCGAAATGAGCTTCTTTTTACACCCCTTATTTAATTATACCACATCCTGCAACTAACAATACCACCTTTTTACAATTCTCCCCCCTTTTCTCTCCTTTTTTTTACTCAAATGTTTTCTCATTAAATCGAAAACAATAATTAAATATTTTTCTACCCCAAAGTCAAAAAGGTTAAGTCAATTATACAACCGGGTTAGTCATTATCCTAGGACCAATGAGTTGTAGAGTTCAGTAACCCTAAACTATTGTTAGCAACCCAAATCTGTTTTTGAGTCTTTCTTTTTTCTCGCTCCTAGCTTTTTCAGGGGTTTTGGGCATTGAGAGAGGTTTTGAGGCCTCTGCTTTCTCTAATGTAAATAGGATTGATTCACCCCTAGTGTCCCATATCAATATAATATTTGATTATCTAAAAAAAAGCATAGAAGGCATTTGTGCGTGGCTGAAATTTGTTCAGTTTTTTCGGTTGCAATACACTAATAGTTATAGTTATTTATTTATTTATTATTTTTGCCAAAAAAAAAGTTATTTATTTATTATTGTTAAGTTATAACATGGGATGCATGCCGTTGGTTTCATCCAACGTTTAATATTTCCGCAGCAGACAATTGCAGCTGAGGATCCAAATCCTCCTCCCAATTTCTTCGCAGCAATGGCTACATTTATGAAAGCCGTTTTTTCTTTCAGTTTTAAGGGAGCCGCTGAACGTGGCATATTATTGCTTTCATAATCGCAATTAATGTGAGCCATAACCATAGTTATCAAAATCTGGATTTTAATCCCAAAATCCCATGATTTTACGATTTTGCTAACCCTCTGCGATTCAAGATGCTGGAAAAATCTTAATTTGAAATGAAATCCTGCGATTTTGCTCGGAATCTTGCGATTTTACGATTTTGCAAGCAATTTCAATGAAGAAAAAAAACCTAATTTTAAGCTGATTTGGGTCGGATTTTTTTGACCCGATTGGTGACCCGATACACATAAGTTTTCACGCACTCCTCTCTCTGTCTCACGCTCATTTTCGTTCGTTTCAACTTTCAACCGATCTCTCTCGCAGCTCTCGCACACTTCATTCCTTCCATTTCTCACGCCATTTCTCACGCAGTCACAGCCATCATCATCTTCACTCCATTTGTCATGCCATTCCTTCATTCCTCTCTGTTCTCTCGCGCATCATCATCTTCAGTTCTTCACTCACATCATCATCTTCACTCACAGCTGCAACTCACAGAGGTATTTTCTAATCTACAATTTATCCTATTTAGTGAGACACGGTCCTCACTCTTCACTCACAGCTGCAACTCTTCACTCACGGTCTTCACTCCTAACAGATAAATATAAGATAGTGCAAACAATTCTAGCAACCTTCCATGATTGCTTTATTGTGTTTCTGTTTTTAATTTATCTGTGTTTCTGTTCGTTCCTCTCTGTAGTTTCCTTGGTTGTTTGTTGGTTTATGTTTTAAGACTTTGAGTATTTTCCTTGTTTTATGGCTTATCACCACATCTTCTCAGGTACGCTAACACAACCCGCAACCAATAAATAATACATCAATCTGCGTCAGTGAGAGTGAGAGAGATGGCAGCACGTAGTGATGGTGATGATCGAGAGGAAGTGATTTGGTCTCAGTCATTGACGGATGAATCAACATTCGTCTCTGGAACAATAACATTAGATTTGGTAGAATATATTCTCTGTAGGCTTCCTGTGAAGTTATTGATGCAATTACGGTGTGTTTGCAAGTCTTGGAATTCCTTAATTTATGATCCCATATTTGCCAAGAAACACCTCTCTTGGTTACAAACACTTTCCAACCGCCACCACCTCATCTCATGGCCTAGAGACATTAGGTTCGTACTCTGGGATTCCCTACTTCCTTCAATTTTCAACTCTGCGTCAACTAGCTTTCCAAAGACACCACTCTGTTTCCCTCTAATTACAAAAACTGGTTGGTATAAGGTAATTGGCTCTTGTGATGGCATTCTCTGCTTTTCCAATGAAATATATTGTAATAATAGTTATTCTTTTTTTGTATGGAATCCTTCCATTAGAAAATACAAGATATTGCCACATTTGGAAAATCAACTAGAACGTATGCTTGATGATCAAACATCTTATGGCTTTGGGTATGATCGTCTTAGTGATAGTTACAAAGTGGTTGCTATTTGTTCTAAAAAAATAGAAGTTCATACTTTGGGTACAGATACTTGGAAAACTGTTCAAGGTTTACCTTCTGCTTTCCCTTTTGGTATTGGTGGTCACACACGGAGTATATGCGGGATATATTTGAGTGGCACCATTAACTGGTTGGGACTTTTTAGTTCCCCATTTATTCGCTTCGTCATTTTTTCTTTTGATTTAGGAAATGAGTCTTGTCAACAATTTTGGCCTCCTCATAAAGGCGTGCGCGTGGATGGGAATTTGATGGACTTGAGAGCGTTGAGGGATTGTTTATGCATTCTTTCTCACACTGAGACATTAGTTATTCATGTTTGGCTTTTAGAGGACTATGGAAACAAAGACTCTTGGACTAAACTATTCTCTGTTACTTATGATGAACTTTGTATTGATCTAAATGCTACCCACCCTGTAACTACGCTCTATATTTTAGAGGATGACCAACTGCTTTGGGACTTTGCGGTGAAGCTAGCTGTTTACAATTCTAAGAATCGTACTACAAATATTCTCGAGATTGAGCCCATCTCTGATGGTTGTTGGTTTTACAATCATGTCTACATTGAGAGTTTGATATCACCTTGATTCTCAAGGTTTAGTATTTACTTATATGCTTTAGTGAAAGATCTTTTCCGATTGTGAATTTTGGAATGAAATTTTGTAATGAAAGTGAGTTGGAAATTATTTGCCAAAGTTCAGTTTATCAAGAAACTGTTTACCAAAATTAGTCTCAAATTGAAAAGGACTATTTGGCGATAGATGAACAAAAGTGCATGCAATGCAAGCAAGTTGAACATTATTTATTTACTATATATGCTTTTTGTTCAGTTTAATTAGTATTGCTGTTGTCGGCTTTCTCAATTCTCAGGACACCAAGTTTCTTGCATGCCTTCTTCAAAATTTTAGTTTTAATAGAATTGATTTTGAAAGAAACAAAGTTAAAAAAATGTGTCTGGAAATGCATGATAGATTAAAAATGAATCTAAAACAATTTTCTGGATGATGAAGCATGCATAATCAATTCTAAACGGTTATAACATGAAAATCTTTTCGTTTGTTTGAAAATCAGTTCTAAGTGCCATGGTGTTTGGGGTTCCACACATAACAAAATAAGTTCAATTTCTTTGTGGCACTTAGCCCGGGAAAGTCCAAGACTTGTGTCCCATGGGATTGGTGCACCCCTAGTGCCCCCATCAATACAATTTTTGCCCCCATCAAACTAAGAAAAAATTAGATAAACAATCTTGAGAATGAAAAACCAACCAAGCTATGGCTACAAATAGATAGTCAGAAAAAACAATAACCACTAAATCAGATCAAAACGGAGAAAGGAACACAGCCGGAGTTATTATTTGAGCGAGTATTATACACTGCTATTTTTTGAGCCTATTTCTTTCTGTGTTTCTTCTTTCGTGATGTGGATACCACCTGACTGGGCTTATCCAACACGATGTGGTCATTCGCATCATCTGACACGTCATCTCAATGCTTCCCCGAAATGCTCACGTCGGACACTGGAGGACTCTCAGGTACGTCCACCGCGATGGGAGAGTGGGTTGAAGAAGAATGAACCTCCTCCAAAGAGTTATTTGAGGAAGGCGAATCAAGCCTGGTGGTGGGAGGCTGAGTGGAATCACTACCAGTTCGGCTAGCTACAGATGTACTAGCCGACTTCTCAGAATTCATCTGCTGGGTCAAAGGCTTACCAGCATTCGCAGTAACCGTGACCTCCATCGGTGTGGGATCCCCTTGCTGTTTCTGTATCTTAGGAGGTTGCTCATCGTTAGAAGAGTTCTCTTGCTGCTGATGAGGCTGGGATGATTGCTCATTATTAGAAGAATTCCCTTCTTTGTTGAGGCCGCCTCGTAGTAGTAAGAGTCAATGCGCTTAGGGGAAAAACACAGTTTACGATGTTTTGTGGAAGCTTTTTGTTAAGAACATTATAAACACCTCATCCATGAGAACATAGAAATTTTTAACAAGGCATGAATTAAATTTGAATTTTTCAAGTGCCCAAAGCTCAAGAAACAAAATAAAGAAAATATTGACCTAGAAATCGAATTTTGAACTTATTTTTTGCTGAGACTTTAATCATATCACATAAAGTGTATTTGCAAATTTGTAAATAAAGAAAACTTTGACCTAGAAACGCGAATGAAAGTTTCTGTTTTTCACATCGTTCTCGAATTTGCATCGTTTTTGTTGAAACTTTTTGCTATAGTTCAATTTTCACACTCAATATGAGTTGAACGCAATTCATTTGATGCAAATTGGTTGATAAATGAGCAAATAAGAGTCAAAACACGTTTTATAGATGTGAATTGCTTTTTAACAATATTTGCGTTTTAAGCGCTTTTCTGAACAAAATACTTGTCGCATTCCGATTCTTTGTTGAGTTTTGAGAATTTTAGGCTCAAGAATCGTTCAATTTGGTGCTTTATAGCAAACACACCATTGTTGAGATTGAAGATTTTTTTAACTTCAAATTCAAGATTTCAGTTCCATAAGTGATTTTGCGCATAAGAACTTTCTTGAGCTTAATTTTAGTTCCATTGAATTTCTTGTGGAATTCTATTCAAGTTAGAGTCCAATTCCATTCAATTTGGTCGCGTATTGCATGAGTTATTCAAGAAACAAGAAATCGAAGTGTTCTTAAGCACATTCATAGTGTTCTTCATTTTTCTTTGTTTTTGTTTAAAATGACCAAACAGAAACAACTATGAAAGATAAAGGACCAAAGTGAAAATAAATAAATAATAAAAGATCAAAATGAAACCTAAATGGAAGATGAGATATCAAAGCAGGACAAAAAAGGATAAATGAACAAAATAAAACCTAAAGAAAAGATAAAAGATCAAAAATACTATTTAGCTTAAAAAAATTAACTTTGTGATTTTGCTATTGGTTTAAGTATTAAGGTTAATTTTTTTAAGCTAAATAGTATTTTTGATATTTTATCTTTTCTTTAGGTTTTATTTTGTTCATTTATCCTTTTTTGTCCTGCTTTGATATCTCATCTTCCATTTAGGTTTCATTTTGATCTTTTATTATTTATTTATTTTCACTATGAATGTGCTTAAGAACACTTCGATTTCTTGTTTCTTGAATAACTCATGCAATACGCGACCAAATTGAATGGAATTGGACTTTAACTTGAATAGAATTCTTCCTCCTCTCACTTTCCTTTCCATTCCATTAAAATCACTTCCGGCACGTCTTTTCTACCAAACACACTTTAAAACGATGGACGCAAAACGGAAGGAAGCAACCTAGGCTCCACCGGGAATCTCATCGGGTATTAGCAATTTCGCCACCGTGCAATTTCTTTAAAATTGTACCTTTGTTGTTATAAAATTGGAGGTAAATGATCACATTGTTTTGGTTCTTATGAGTTATTACTGGAAAAAAGTGCCCTAATTTTAATGATTAAAACCTTTTCTGCAAAGCCATAGTTCTTATAGAATCTCTTACTTCTTGCTTTGTTAGTGTTAGCTCATGACTTGTTTGGAGGGTTTTTTCGGTATAATTTGTGGATTAGATAGTTGCTTGGCTTGTTGATTTATCTTTCGTGTAGTTTCTGATTGCTCTCATGCTTTAATACTATGAAGCACGGACACGACACGGACACCCATATACCAGTTTTATTTTGAATTTTTTTGAAAAATACAAATAATTGAAGTGTAACCGGGACAGGTGTCCGTGCTACATAGCTTTAATATCTATTTTACATAAATTGTTTACCTGAATGCTTTAGTGTTTTACTTTTAGTCCATTTTGGAAGCTTTTTTCTCTTCCCTCATTGTTCTTCTAGCTATTTTTATTAAGGTTGGTTTCTTCTGTAATGGCTGCTTCATCTTCTCTTCTCTCCTGCTCAATGCAAATGGAGGTGCTTACTCCAAAGATATCAAAATGCCCTGAAGATTTTGTATGCTGTCATAGCAAAACCTCTTATTTGGAACTTGGTTATTTAAAATCAACATGCTTTCCTAATTCAAGGTTTTTAAGTATATATAAATCATCAAAATGGGGAAAGATGGAAAAAACCTATCAAAGAGATGGAATCCATTGCCATGCTTTGAAAATTGAACACGCACCTTCCTTTCCTGAGGGGCAGAAATTTCAACTTGATGATGTTATTGAAGCTCAACAGTTTGATAGAGACACTCTCAATGCCATTTTTGAAGTTGCACGGGATATGGAGAATATTGAAAGGAATTCTCCTGGTAGCCAGATTTTAAAGGGTTATCTTATGGCTACCCTATTTTATGAGCCCTCTACTAGAACTAGGCTTTCATTTGAGTCTGCGATGAGAAGATTAGGTGGAGAGGTTTTAACAACCGAAAATGCTCGAGAATTTTCGTCTGCAGCTAAAGGAGAGACACTTGAAGGTGAATTCCTTGGTTCCTTTTCAAGTTTGTTGTGGGTTTCTTTTTTCAAAAGTTCTAATGGTGGCTTGCTTGCTTGCAGATACAATAAGAACAGTTGAGGGTTACACTGACTTAATTGTGCTTCGACACTTTGAAAGTGGTGCTGCCAGAAGAGCTGCAGCAATAGCAGACATTCCAATAATCAATGCAGGGGATGGTCCTGGACAACATCCGACCCAGGTATGCACGATTCCATGGTGGATTCTGTTGCAACCAAAGTTCCCGTGTTTGGATTATCATATTCATGTTGGCAAAATTACCACTTTATTCTGGTGGATTGTGTTGAAACCAAAGTTCCTGTGTTTAGATTAGGAATAAATGCATTAGACAAAGTTCAAAGTGTTGTAAAGATGAAAATGGATAATAAACTCAATGTTATAGAATTGAAAATGCTGTGATCATAAGCCGACGCAGAAATTGAGATTAGATTAGGAATAAATGCATCAGGCATAATCAGAAGAATGTGATGGAGCTCACAATATATGAGTGAGTTTGATGTGCCCTATTTTTAATATAAAGGACCAAAATGTTAGCTTATCTTTTGTGGACGCTGACTTTATACCTATTGTGAACTTATTGAGTGCCTTTTGTTCATGCTTCTATGCATTCCATGCTCATTTTTTTAAAAGAATCTTTTTCTTGTTGTCTTTCTAATGCCGTCGGATAAGGAATCTAGAGGCTGACTTGTAAAATTTTGTGATAAACTGTAATTGAAGTACAAGTATAATAATTTGAATTCAAAGCTATACTACCTTCTCAAACTCTACTCAGGCACTTTTGGATGTCTATACCATTGAGAGAGAGATTGGAAGGCTTGATGGTATAAAAGTTGGGCTTGTGGGAGACCTAGCTAATGGGAGGACAGTTCGTTCATTGGTATACTTGCTTGCGAAGTACAAGGATGTGAAAATTCGTTTTGTCTCTCCCGACGTGGTAAAAATGAAGGTAATTGTTGAACATTCTCATTTTTACTCATTATGTATGTTTGATATATTTGTGAGTATTGCTTGGGATGAGGAAATCATTGGTAGGTAGAAAATGAATTGAGATTAAATGGCAAAACTTGAATAAGTCTATAGGATGCCATTTAAATACGAAATCACAACCTTGGTCTCATCACTATTGATATTTACATCTATAGGATGATATAAAAGACTATTTGACATCAAAGGGAGTGGACTGGGAAGAAAGTGCTGATTTAGTGGAAGTGGCATCAGAGTGCGACGTGGTTTATCAAACTCGTATTCAAAAAGAAAGATTTGGAGAAAGACTTGACCTGTATGAAAAAGCTAGAGGCAAGTATATTGTGAATCAGGATATTCTCAAGGTGATGCAGAGACATGCTGTTGTTATGCACCCTCTTCCAAGACTTGATGAAGTAAGTATTCTATTATCTATATCTAATGTTGTGACTTGTGAGTTGAGTGAAAGGGCCCTCTGGTGCATAACCATTGAGGTTACAGAATTTATTTAAAAATTTGGTCTTGATTTCATGCAGATCACTGTGGATGTTGATGCTGATCCAAGGGCTGCTTATTTTAGGCAGGCGAAATATGGTCTATACATTCGGATGGCTATTTTGAAACTCTTGCTTGTTGGGTGGTAAACCTGCATTCATCTTAAAATCGTATGCAAGATGCTGAACATCAATCATAACTCCTTTTTCTTTTGGTTGTCCCATTCCCATCCTTTAAGATTTTCTCTTTTAGTTTTAGATTATACTTTCTGATCTTAGAATAGATCTTAGAATGAGAAAGAGGGGTGGTAGAAGTTAGTGAAGAGATTTATATTGCATGTTCTGACTACCAATTTTACTTTTTCATATCCATTGTAAGATTGTTTTTAACTTACTAATTACTGCCCCTGTGATTCACAAAAGTGATGGTTATTACTGGTTTTTTAATTTCTTACAACATAGTAAAAAATAGTGTTGATTATTATGGTGTATAATTTTCCTACAGTTCACACACAAAAAAATGCTACACTGTTTGGTAGAGATGATTTTTGATAAAAACAAATTAGAGTGACAAAGACGGGCGAAAGAGGGATCTTGCCCTGTTTGGTTTAGGAATGAAACAGAAAAGAGAGAAAGAAACATGTGGGACCAGCTGTTTTTCCCATTCTCTCCACCTCTTCTCTGCCTCCACTCCCCATTTCACCCTGCCTCACCCACCTCCACCTCCCTTCTTTCCCAATGCTTCTCCACCATTTTGTCGCCCCATTTCTACTTTGCACATTGGATCCATTTGAAGCCAGTAAGCCACACAACAACCAGTTTCAGGGAAGACCCAACTCGAGCCTTCTCTCTACAATAAACCAAGTCTCTGATATATTATTTGCTTCAAAACAAAACAAACAGCGTTTCGAAGAAACTAATAAATGAGAGAATTTGAGAGAAGTGATTCTGAGAATAGCATTCAGTATTCTAAACTTCTGATTAGTAAAACTCAGATTTTATAGTGCAGGGGAGTTGGTTAGCAGCTCTAACTTGCAGTTGCTTAACTGCGACTCACAGACTAACTGATGCATGTGCTACATATAGGAAGTGCACAGATACTAAGAGTATATGTACAAACACAGATACAGAAGCATATAAACTGTAGAAGCTTTCTGTGGCACACATACAGAATTTATTGTAACAGTGTTGAAGGTAAAACGGCAACACTTTTTCGTTGTCCCTTGATTCAGAACATCTTCAATCTTGTAAATTTTCACTCCATAAAATGGTTTATTCTTGATTCCAGCTACCTGTGGCTCCAATTTGATTCCATTAAGCAATGGAACTTGACTTGATTTTAAACTTTTATGTTCTACTATTGGGTGATTTTGAGTTGATTGAATTGGATGTTGAAATGCTATTAGTTGCTGTGCCCTGTTTTCATGATTGGACATAACATTTTGTAACGATGGTGATATATCAACATTTATTTAATGCTTTTCAAACAGCATGAGTAAACCAATTAAGATCGACTTCTTACCATGAATTGTACTGACTTTATTTCTTTTGGTGATTCCAAATGAGCTCTTGCACACATTCTAATACTTTGTGATTTTGTGCCAGTTCAACTCTGTTGAAGGTCTGATATGATATGTTGATTGGACTGAATCTGATCAGGTTCAGGGGCCTGATTGCTAGTCAAACCAATCAGACATTTCTCTTGTCCCAGTTTTAAAACTTTGGTTCGAGTTTTAAAACAGGTTATTGTTTTTCCCACACCCCCTCCTACTCGAAACACACCCCATAAGGGTGTGAAAAGACCAAAAGACCATGCGAAACCTATTTTTTTTCAGAAATTTTCACTTGTTCGAACACGGGCCTTCGAACAGGTTCGAACGAGGCCGTTCGAGTGTGTTAAATATTTAACACACACCTCCATTGTGTGAAAATTAACTGGTTCTGATGGTTCCAATCGAACAAATTCGGACATCATCATCCGAACTAGGGCTGGACAAACGGTCGGGTAAGACGATTTCGGGTTCAATAAGGCCAAACCAACCAAAACCAAATATAGAGATATGGCACCCACTTCCGTTCGTTATAGCTTTCGGTTTGAGCAGGTGACGATTTGGCGGATACAGGTTCAAATGGGTGGGTTTGTTCGGTTCCAAAAAGAGAATAAAAATAACAGTTGGTGAGATCTAAAGCACATCAAAAGGCTGGTCGTTGTTACCATCGTGCCATCTCTGTACTTAGCTCCGGCGAGTCTTCTGGCACTGTCGCTCACTGCGTTTGTGGTGCGGTGAGATAAACAACGCCATGCAAAGAAAATAATTCAAACCAGTAACTAAGAACAAAGATGGAGGAAGAGAAGAGAAAGAGGGAGAAGGAATTAAGAAAGAAAAATCATATAAGTATTTTGCAAATAAAGGAAATGGAGAGACGAGCTATTCTAGTCTAGTTGCTATAATGAAAATGAAATATTTTGGTATATTTAATTTCTTTTGTGCGCACCTACTCCTATCTATACTTACAGAGTTACACAGGGTTGCTTGCTTTTCTGGTTTACACGTATAATTGGGAAAACTAGCACAAAGTGTATGTGTGGCAGAGTAGTAGAACTAGGCGTAGAGTGTAGTGTGGCAGAGTAAAAGTTTTTAAACATTTACAGTAATATGGAAGCACTGAGATTAAAATTAGTTTTAGTAAAACGTTCTTCAACTCGGTCGGTTTCGAGTTCCACCGGGTTATAGAAACAAAATCCAGAACCGACCATATCAAACCATGTCAAACTGATTGTGTTCTCTTGCAAGCCCGTCAACTGATCCGACTCACCCAAATACACTTAATCTTTTTCGGTTAAGACGGTTCTCGGTCGGTTTAGAAATTCTGTTCACCCCTAATCCGAACAGTCCAAATATATTTGATAATGATAACCATGCTGCTACGGCCAGACTGAGTCATGAAACGATGCCTATCTGACATTCTTACGTAGTGACATACGTAAGTCTTTGAGTGCTATTCAATGTTATGCTGCACTATTCAATAATTAAAGAATAATTAAATTATTTTGTTTTATTTGTCAAATCCTCTTTCCTCGTTCAAAGTTAAGAAGAAAACAAACACACCAAACAATTGGTTTTGCGAGGATTAGTGCGCAGAATGGTTGAAAAACAATTGGATCAGTGCATTCTTAAAAACAAAGCATCATTGAAACTATGGCTGAGAAATAGAAGATTTTAGGGGGAAAAACAGAGCAAAATTTATTTTATTGAAATCATATTTTATTTTATTGAAATCACTGTTTAAACTCCACAAAACTCAGCAAGTTGAAAAACTCAGTAACTAGATTTGATGAAACAAAAGAACACTACAGCATTAATATACAGATACGAAAGAGATGACAGAACTTCGAAACGTGCAACTCTAAAATTTCGGTCGAAGATGACAAAGATAATGGCAGCATCCACACAGAGAGATAACGTCAGCTCCATCGGCACGACGCCGGCACAACGTCCGGTCACCACCATAACCAACCACTGCCCCTTCCCTTTCTCTCATTTTGGCATTTTCTGCTATTTCTTATTTCCCCCTTCTCCTCTTTTCAAGAATAATTTTAAGATGATTTAACCTTTTGGAAAAATATTATGAAGTGTTAGATCTATCCAACGGTAAACATTTATTGATTGGAGTGACCGGAGGAAATTGTGAATGGAGAGAAACCATATCCCTGCACTATTCAATAACATGACAATGAAACGATGTAAATTACAGTATTCAAAACGTTCGGATGATGGTGTCCGAACGGATTCGGTTGCCAGCGTTCGAACCCATTAAAAACACTGCGTAGGGGAGGTTTCCACGTGAGAGTAATTTTGGAATATTTTAGGTTTGGGAGTGTGCACGAGTAGGGAGGGGCGTGGGAAAAGCAATCCCCTTAAAACATTGTTTTGAAGTACACGGTGAAATAAATGCATGAATAGTAATTGTATACATTTTTTTTTTATGGAACAAAATGGTAGTAGGTTCTATCTTTTGGGAAATTGGATCCTTCCTTCTACACTTTCTCAATCTCCCAAACTCTTACCCTAGGGATTTGAGTTGTTTAACAATAGAAGGAAATGCAATCTGGATCATATGTTGCATCTGCACGGTACAACAAATTCGTTAGATTTAGAGAGAAGATTTTCTCTCTCTAAATCTATCGGCTCTGCTGTTTGTTGCACCGTCCAGAGGCAAGTAGAGAATCTAAACTCAAGGAAATTTATATATCATTATATCTTATGATATTTTACTTTCTCTTTTTCTCTAATTTTGGGAGTATGGATGGAATCATTCTTTTTCATTTCACCATTAAAAAAGTTATAAAATAACTGATTAGTGGTATTATTCCATTGTGATCCTTATTTTTTTATCATTAAATTAAATATGCATAGTTTTTAACAGATAATATAGTGTAATTTCAATAGAAATGAGAGGAGAATGGGTTGAAGATAAAATGAGGGAGATATATGTAACTTTTGGAGAGAAGGCTGTAGGGAATAAGGAAAAGAATTAGTATAGGTCTACATCAATTTATAAGGGCAAATTATAAGAACAAATGTATTATAGCAATTATAAGGACAAATGTATTAGTATAGATCTTTTCTAAAGTAGAGATAAATCACAAATTCTGAATAGAGAATTTACTTTTTCGGTTTCATTTATCAGATTATAAGACAAATGTATTCTACCAATTATTTACTTTTTTATTTTCATTTTTTCATTCAATCAAACAAGCACAAGAATTTGTTTTCCTTTAACGTACAAAAGATACAAAAAAATATAGAGAAGAGAAAATAGATTGGCTTTATACGTTTATAGTTTATGTAAAAAATAATAATAATTCATGTTAATATTTAGAAAAATTAGTATTTGTTTTCCTTTAACTTGCAACATCTTCAAACATGCAACAAGAATTTGTTTTCCTTTAACTTGCTTTGTTATATTAATTGTTTCTGTTTTACGTTTATAATATATGTAAAAAAGTAATAAAAATTTAAACATGTTTTTTTGAAGCAAAAAAAATTTAAACATGTTATTTGTAATAAAAACGTACTAGAAAATAAGTGTATGTTTTAATATTTAGAAAAATTAGTATTGGTGCTTTCTCAAAAAAAAATAAAAATAGTATTGGTGGTGCTTTGAGCCCAATCTAAACAAAATCGTCCGAAATTGGTTGATTTGGTTTAAATTTTGCAAAAAGAAATGCAAAATTCCAATTAATTCAAATCGAATGAATTTAATTGGTTCAAGAAACAATTTAGGCAAAACCAACCGAACCTGTTCCTTGAATTGTTCCTTGAACCAATTAAATTCATTCGATTGGTTTTGCCTAAATTGATTGGTTCAAGGAATTTAATTGGTTCAAGGAACAATTTAGGCAAAACCAACCGAAATTGTTCAAGAAACAATTAATTGGTTCAAGGAACAATTTACTATCTAACCTAATATTTAGTTTGTTCGTATAAATAGATTAAGTGTGGTTGTATAAATAGATAAATAGATATTAGATTAGATAGTAAATAAAAGTAAATTGTAGATTATTTAATATTAATATAATTATATTAGATTATATAGTGTATTAAAAAAATTGTGAAAATAAATATTTTTAAATAAAGGGTGTGGGGGCACAAATAATAGATGTGTAAGAAGTAAGAAATATTGGAAAATGTGAGTTTTTTTTTTGGGGTTACCATGTTTTTGGTGCTTGTGATTTCCACCGGCCACGAGATGACTAATCTACGTTGGGAACCTTGTTGGCCACTTTAGTGCAGACGGCTTTGCTTAGGCCCGTGTGGTTCTCCCCTCCCAACAGAGTTTTTGCCACACCTAATATTCGAACCCGAGACCTTGGGGTGGGATCCAAGTTCAGTTACCACTTGGACCAACCCATGTTGGTTGGAAAATGTGAGATTGAAAGAGAGTGAGTGAGAAAGGAAGATAAAGTAAAATTAAAAAATTAAAAATAAAACAAAAGTGGTGATGTGTCAAAAAAAGTAAGATGTCTAAAATTGTAATTTTGTAAGTTGTTTGTTTGAATAAATAGATAGATATTAGATATTAGATTTGTATTCTTTAAATTTTTTTGACAAAAAGTATTACTTATATTTTAAATATAATTTTTAATTAATTATTATAAAATACTGTAGCGACCGAAAAATCCGGGAAAGGATTCTTCGAAAGGTTCTTAGGAAGCCGCCACCAAATTTTAGTTTAAGGGCAAATTCGGAAAATCCCTTTAGGTTTTAGGACAAAACATTGTTAGGGTTCGGGAGTCGTTATGTGTGGGGAAGGTATTAGCACCCCACGACATCCGTTGTCTAATTATTTAAGATTTATTTAATAATTACCCTTTATTTATGGAGAAAAAGACTTATTTAAGTTTTTGGTTTTTAGTGCTTGACAAGAGTTGAATCTTGCTCCTACGTACCTCCGGATGCAATGGAGGAATCAAAGCTACGTAGTTCTTCCTGAAAAGGTTTATTGGTTGGTGTTTTTTAGTGTAGGGGTCCTAGGATTCCTTGAACTGTATAGCTCACTGATTCCTAGGACGCTGACTAACCCGATTGTACAACCGACTTAGTCCCTACTTTTGAAAGTATTTTTTGAATTTTTGAAAGGAATTGGTGTGAGGTGGGTCAGTTTTAGAATAGGTATTCTAGAACTCGAATCTGCATCTGACTCATTAGTTCTAGAACGCTGACTAACCCGGTTGTACAACCGACTTAATCCCCTATTTTTTAGGAAAAAAAATAGTTTATTTGTATTTTATTAAGTTTAAGGGATTATTGAATCTGCATGTGACCCATTGGTCTCAGGATAATGACTAACTTGGGTTGTACAACCGACTTAGCCGTTTATTTAAGGGAAAATGATTTATTTATATTTTATTAAGTTTTTTAGGATTACTGAACTGTACAGCTCATTGGTCCTAAAATGATGACTAACCCGGTTGTACAACCGACTTAATCCCCTATTTTTTAGGAAAAAAAATTGTTTATTTGTATTTTATTAAGTTTCCGGGATTACTGAACTGTACAGCCCATTGGTCCTGGGATAATGACTAACCTGGTTGTACAACCGACTTAGCCGTTTATTTAAGGGAAAATAATTTATTTATATTTTATTAAGTTTTTTAGGATTACTGAACTGTACAGCTCATTGGTCCTAGAATGATGACTAACCTGGTTGTACAACCGACTTAGCCGTTTATTTGACTTCGATAGAAAAATTATTTATGTTTGAGTTAGAAAAGAATTAAAAAGAAAACAGGGGGTGAAAATTGTAGATTGGGGTTTTATTAGTCACAGGGGGTTGTATAATTAATAGGAGGTGTAAAAAGGAAGCCCAGTTCGCATGTGGGAGCCTGAGTCTGGCAACCGGGCTTAAGTGAGGGAGGGGTGTGTGCGTGAATAAGGGGGTGCGAATAGCGTTCTGAACATTTTAAAAAAAATAAAAAATAAAAAATAATATAAGACACCTTATAAGCCCAATACAAAAAAAACCCCTAAGCCTAAATCATTCCCTCCCTTCCTTCCAGCGCCGCTGCACCTCGAGAGAGTGAGATTGGCAGGATTATGCATGAAGGAAACTACAGCAACCATGTGCAATGAAAGTAATCCTATGAAAGCTAACACATAAGCCTATTAACACAAACACCATACCTCAGCAAATTAAGTTGATATTGACCTTTGAAGAACCGTATATAAACAGAACATATAAAATAGTACTATTTTATTACTTCAAATTTTAGTGAATTGGTAAAGTTAAGAAAAGATTCTTCAAAGGGTACCTTGTTTGATTTGTATCGTCGACTTGTTTGGTTTGTATCGTCGACTTTCTACAACGGAACGGAAAGGGAGTCTCTGTGTGTCAGTTTGAATGATTGTAACCAACTGCAACTACTGCTGTATGACTGCCTGGCCGTTACTGCTTCGTTCTTTAGATCTCCAAAAAAAAGCTTCAGAACCGTGTTTAGTGGATTAGGGTTTCAATGTGAAACTCTAATCCTATTTTTTGGGTGATTTTCGCACTCTCTTTCTGCCTTCATTTCTGTGTGTCTTTTGACTGCTATTGGACCGTTTATTTATAGTTAAAAATTAGGTTAGGGCATTTATTGTTTTTGACTGGGTTTTGGATAATTTTCAGGTCTTGGTCCAAGCCCATCAAGACTGCAGCAGCAACTTGAATCGCGCTCGAACCCTATTTTCTTTGTTTAATTTGTTATTTTTTGATTTGTGTATTTTTACATATTTTGTATTACTATTTTTGTATTACTATTTTTGTATTTTTGGACTTTTGGACTCTTAAGAGCTTAAAAATTGTAAAATTAACTAAATAGCATTTTTTTTTGACATTTTTGGATTGTTATAGTATTTTTAAATTGTAAATTAAATTAAATTGAATTTTTTGACATTTTTAGACATATTAAGTGCTTAAATAAATTAAGTGAACAAAGTAAGAAAAAATAATAATAGGAAAAAAAGCCAAATATAAAGACGAAAACGGGCCGGACTTGACGACTGCGCTAAGACTAGACCAACAATATAAGAAAATGGGCGCGTTAAAAAAAAAATAACTCGGAATCGCATCGTTAGGTCTGAATTTAAGCCAACTTTGAGAAAAATGGATTTTGGTAGACCGGTTTCACGCATTCGACTAAACTTGAATACGAGATATTAAATCGAAGAGCGCACAAAAGATCGATCATTCGCGCGTGCGCGCTAATTTAAATAACTGTGTTCGAGTTAGTTGAACGTAGTGATTTGGAATTGGCTAGGGTTGGTAATCGAGACTCTCTACAGAGTATAAATCTCGAAATCATGCGACTCTGAAACACGCCCTTAAAAATAAACGACTAGAACAAGAAAAAGAAGACGGACAAAATTGGGGTATAACAGCTGCCCCTCTTTATTAATATTTTACTAGAAAGTGCTGAGCTCTAGAACTTTCATAGTAGAAATAGGAATAAAGATAAGATAGACGCTAATTTTGTCCGTTTAAGGGGGAAGTGGAAGGTTTGAGAGGAGCAAGGAAGGGTTAGCACTCGGTGCATTAACCAGAAGTTAAATGAAGGGTCAACAAGGACCTGAAGGAGCACTAAGGCTCTGAAGGACCACTCAGGGTCTGAAGGAGCGATAAGGCTCTGGAGGACCACTTAAGGTCCGGAAGGTCGCTAAGCCTTAATTGAAGGACCATCGTAGTGCGAAGGAGCGCAACTAGCTACGGTACTAATTAAGCGATGCGAGGGGCCTTTATACTCGGCGGCCATGATGGGTCAAGATCGGTCCAGAATCGATATGTTGACCATGAAGAAGGACGTGACATCAGGTCTTAGCCGACGCGAACTAGTCCGAAGGACCACGCTGGTGCGGAAGGTCCGCGGGGCTCGACTCGACGTTTGCGACACTGGGCCACTTAGAGGCATCGAAGGAGCGTAGTGCTCGAAGGACCACTCGGGTGCGGGATCATTTCGGTGATGCGTGATGCGATACGCGATCAACGCGATAGAGCTTTGATCTTAGAGGAACAAAATATGGGTATCGACACTTGAAGTCGATTCAGAAGCAATACATCATGTAATGGACATGCAACGCCAATAATACATGCACATGCAACTGGTGATTTTTGGTGGGGTGATGGATGAAATAGGTGATTCCTTTCTCTTTTTTTTTTTTGCCTTTTTTTTTTTTGCTTGCTTTTTATTTATTTATCTGATGGATGCATGAAGTATGAATGTTAATATGATGCAAATGAAATGTTTGAATGCAAATGCTATGGTGCATGGTGTGATGATATGAAATGACTGATTGAGTGCAGAAACATTTTTTTTGTGATGATGAGATGTGAGACTTTGGATGCGAGAGCGGAGATGAATATTGATAATTCTTTGGAAAGATTAGATTTGAGTCAAACTTGGCAATCTCAAGGTTGTTATTTACTGACAATCGATGTGAAAAAGTACTTGCAAGCTCGCTTCTTTTCTCTTCCATTATGATGCCCCCGATGACCGAAATTTAGGTCCACAAAGTTAACTAAGTGGATTTTCGATCACATTATCAACTTGTGTTCTATCTCATTTGAAGCATTGTTAAGAAAACATGTATAGTAATGCAAACATAGATGAATGAGTCGATTAACTTGGTTCAAGGTTATGGGACGAATCGCGACGCATGAAAGGATGAATGGACCGGTCTTCGTCAATGTCATGAAAGGTAGGTTTTTTCAAGCCAAGAAATACGAGATTGCCCCAATTTAGATTTGATGATTGTGAGTGAATAACTTGCCCCTGTCTAGTGCTAACAAGCTAGAGGTGTAGAAAATGATGAATGGGGAATGCATTGGCTTTGGAATGAAAGGCGGGGAGCAAGAGCTTTTGTCTCAACCCATAGAGTTTGGTGTTGCCCCATTTATGGCAAGGACAAGGTTGCCCTGACTAGCATTTTGGGTAATGAGTTGAGAAATTGCCCCGGTATGGTTTTATGGATGGGAGTATAACAGAGATGAGATGGGCGTACGGTGAATGTCCCTATTTGTAGGTGGAGTGAAGAGTGACAGGGTTGCCCACTTGGAATGGTATTTCGAATGGTTGCCTTTTGTGAGATTGTAAAAGGTGTGAGTTAGGGTATGGGTTTTGGAGATGGTTAAATACTACCATATATTTGGGAGTGGTATGGGATGCACACTAGACAAATTCCCAAGTTCAAATAGATGGTGAAAGGATGCCCCACTTTAGGATCTAGGTGACGATCCTAGTATAAGCTTTTGGTTATCTTTAGAATGATTCTCAGACTACAATAGTCTTGAGTTTGCTATGATGAAAACTACACTTGGTGATCACTAGACTTTGCCTTAGTATAATTGTAACTTGAATGAATCTTGTGGTGCAAGCCTTTTGATTTTTCTTTCCTTTTGAGTTTTTTTTTGAGATATATTTTTTTTGAGCAAACATAGTGTAAATAAATAAACTTATTTGTCCTAAGATTAACACTTTGAGAAAACAAAAGCAATCTGTCATTGATCGGAATGTGGCCAATGGTTTAGTGATTTATGAGGGAAATGATAATTGGGCTCAAGGTAGTTTTTGGGGATTGATGGGACGGATGATTTTTTTTGAGCGGTATGATTTGGCTAATGGTTAATGGTTTGTGAAAGAAGGGGTTATTAGGCTCAATGAAGTGTTTGATGATTGATGGGACAAATGATTTGGTGATGTAACTTGGCTAATGGGTGATGATTTATGAAGGAAATGGTTGTTAGGCTCAAAGGAATGTTTGAGGGTCTATTGAGACAGTACTTGTTTAGGGATGTGACTTGGCAAGGGTTTATGAAGGATAGGATATTGAGGACAAGGGAAGTGTTTGGGGGTTTATTTCAGACAAAGATCTCTTAATGGTAAGGAGTATCAGCTCATGATTGTACCACTTTTGCTTTTTCCTATTTTTTTTATTTCACTCTTTTTTTTGATTTTGATTTTTCTTTTTCCTTCTTTCGAGCTGAGTGACTTGATAAAAATGATACACCATTTTTGATGTAGAATTGATCCTTGTCTAGGGTGATTGAAAGGTTTCTTTGGATTTTGGCTTAAGGTGGGTAGCAAAGGTTTTTTCGGGGACATGGGAAGATGGTCAGACTTCATTTCAAATCATGATTGCTCAATTTCTCAAAAATTAACTAAAGGACAATAATTTACTTATTTTATATACTTGTTCTTTTCTTTATTTCTTTTCATGCTCTAATTTCTGCTTAGGCTGCTCTTACGAGTTTTCAACCTAACGAGCTTCTTTTGATTTATTTTATTTTTTTTGTAAAGAACTTGCACCAAGGGAATACAACGTTGACAAGGTTTTTTAGAGATCACACATTTGCCCCAGTATGGAGGGCCTAAAGTGTTATTTTACTAGGGGAACCAACCCGAAACGTCAACTATGTACTAATGTGGGGAGTATGGGTGGTCGGGGTGGGATTAGACTTTGGCAGGGGATGATGGTAAGGTAGGGACGCTAACTGACTCAGACAAAAATAAACACACATGTTACCCAAGTCACTACACAAATGCTTCGCAGAGAGTTAACATTTAAAACATGATAGAAATTTTTTATGGTCATTTCGGTCATTTATCATGGGATGGAAGAGATGCAACGTTTGGTTAAAAAATGTGAGCAAGCTAAAAATTTGAAAAACGGAATGACTTGAAACACCTTGAGCTTGCAACGAAGTATGGCTAAACTTTTTTCAAAAAGAATTATTTATCTCACAAGAATGCCTCACCTCTCATCACAATCTTTCTCTCAAAATTATGTTTTTTCGTTTTTATAATGCATGATGTAAGTATGCAAATTAATGAATGCGCATGAAATGAGAATGCGAATGAACGAATGAATGTATATGAAATGCGAATGTGATGTGTGTGTATGAAATGATAATATATGATTTTATTCGTCATGTCGGGGAATTATAAACTTTTCATTGGAGAGTAAAGTACAAAATTTAATTTTGACTTCAGCGTGCACGGCTTCTCTCCAAGGTAAAGATTTAAATTCTCTGACGGTCATAAAAGTGCATGCAACAGTAGATGTTTATTTGCTGTATGCATGTGGTATATTTTCTAAAAAGTAGTAAAAAAAAATGATTTTTGGTGTTTTGATTTTTTTTTTTTTTTGATTGAAGACGGTATGCATAAATATTTGTTTGAATGCAAAGGTATAAAGCTCCTTTGTGACCCTAGAAATGTATCTTACAGAGTGGGTCTAAGGTTTCTTTTATAGTGAACCTCACAGGGATAGTTCTAAGGAATCCTACACATGGTCCCTAGAGCCAAGGACTCCGGTCAAGAACATCGACCCAGCAATAGGCAAGCTATTAGAAGGGATAGCATCCTCAAAAGGAATCAAACTCTAGGTGAGATTTTCGTGACCACCCAACGAGACGCACGTCCATGCAGCCATCACTACGCAATCTCGTTCTAACTTAGGTTTATGCTCGAGTCCGGGTAGAGGACTTTTCTCACGTGTGTGAAGTGTAGAAGTGAAGTGTGTGTAGGAGCAATTTAAAAACAACCCAAAAGCTTCAAACAGACAAACAAACATATATACAAATATCGTCTTCTACCCTAGGGTTTACACAGATAAATAACATAATTATGCAAAAGCAAATAAATAAATAAAAGGGTAAAAATTGAATTAATCCTAAATTAATTAGACTAGGTTTTGACTCTCTAAAAATAAATAAGTCCCCAGTGAAGTCGCCAGCTGTAGCGACCGAAAAATCCGGGAAAGGATTCTTCGAAAGGTTCTTAGGAAGCCGCCACCAAATTTTAGTTTAAGGGCAAATTCGGAAAATCCCTTTAGGTTTTAGGACAAAACATTGTTAGGGTTCGGGAGTCGTTATGTGTGGGGAAGGTATTAGCACCCCACGACATCCGTTGTCTAATTATTTAAGATTTATTTAATAATTACCCTTTATTTATGGAGAAAAAGACTTATTTAAGTTTTTGGTTTTTAGTGCTTGACAAGAGTTGAATCTTGCTCCTACGTACCTCCGGATGCAATGGAGGAATCAAAGCTACGTAGTTCTTCCTGAAACGGTTTATTGGTTGGTGTTTTTTAGTGTAGGGGTCCTAGGATTCCTTGAACTGTATAGCTCACTGATTCCTAGGACGCTGACTAACCCGATTGTACAACCGACTTAGTCCCCTACTTTTGAAAGTATTTTTTTGAATTTTTGAAAGGAATTGGTGTGAGGTGGGTCAGTTTTAGAATAGGTATTCTAGAACTCCGAATCTATCTGACTCATTAGTTCTAGAACGCTGACTAACCTTGGTTGTACAACCGACTTAATCCCCTATTTTTAGGAAAAAAAATAGTTTATTTGTATTTTATTAAGTTTAGGGATTCTTGAATCAGTATCTGACCCATTGGTCCTGGGATAATGACTAACCCGGTTGTACAACCGACTTAGCCGTTTATTTAAGGGAAAATGATTTATTTATATTTTATTAAGTTTTTTAGGATTACTGAACTGTACAGCTCATTGGTCCTAAAATGATGACTAACCCGGTTGTACAACCGACTTAATCCCCTATTTTTTAGGAAAAAAATTGTTTATTTGTATTTTATTAAGTTTAAGGGATTATCGAATCAGCATCTGACCCATTGGTCTGGGATAATGACTAACTTTGGTTGTACAACCGACTTAGCCGTTTATTTAAGGGAAAATGATTTATTTATATTTTATTAAGTTTTTTAGGATTACTGAACTGTACAGCTCATTGGTCCTAGAATGATGACTAACCTGGTTGTACAACCGACTTAGCCGTTTATTTGACTTCGATAGAAAAATTATTTATGTTTGAGTTAGAAAAGAATTAAAAAGAAAACAGGGGGTGAAAATTGTAGATTGGGGTTTTATTAGTCACAGGGGGTTGTATAATTAATAGGAGGTGTAAAAAGGAAGCCCAGTTCGCATGTGGGAGCCCAGAATGCGAAACTGGGCTTAAGTGAGGGAGGGGTGTGTGCGTGAATAAGGGGGTGCGAATAGCGTTCTGAACATTTTAAAAAAAATAAAAAATAAAAAATAATATAAGACACCTTATAAGCCCAATACAAAAAAAACCCTAAGCCTAAATCATTCCCTCCCTTCCTTCCAGCGCCGCTGCACCTCGAGAGAGTGAGATTGGCAGGATTATGCATGAAGGAAACTACAGCAACCATGTGCAATGAAAGTAATCCTATGAAAGCTAACACATAAGCCTATTAACACAAACACCATACCTCAAAGAAATTAAGTTGATATTGACCTTTGAAGAACCAGTATATAAAGCAGAACATATAAAATAGTACTATTTTATTACTTCAAATTTTAGTGAATTGGTAAAGTTAAGAAAAGATTCTTCAAAGGGTACCTTGTTTGATTTGTATAAATCGACTTGTTTGGTTTGTATCGTCGACTTTCTCCAGCGGACGGAAAGGAGTCTCTGTGTGTCGGTTTGAATGATTGTAACCAAGCGCAACTATTCTTTGTATGATTGCTGGCCGTTACTGCTTCGTTCTTTAGATCTCCAAAAAAAAGCTTCAGAACCGTGTTTAGTGGATTAGGGTTTCAATGTGAAACTCTAATCCTATTTTTTGGGTGATTTTCGCACTCTCTTTCTGCCTTCATTTCTGTGTGTCTTTTGACTGCTATTGGACCGTTTATTTATAGTTAAAAATTAGGTTAGGGCATTTATTGTTTTTGACTGGGTTTTGGATAATTTTCGTGTCTTGGTCCAAGCCCATCAAGACTGCAGCGACTTGAGCACGCTGCCTGAACCCTATTTTCTTTGTTTAATTTGTTATTTTCGGATTTGTGTATTTTTTACATATTTTGTATTACTATTTTTGTATTACTATTTTTGTATTTTTGGACTTTTGGACTCTTAAGAGCTTAAAAATTGTAAAATTAACTAAATATCATTTTTTTTTGACATTTTTGGATTGTTATAGTATTTTTAAATTGTAAATTAAATTAAATTGAATTTTTTGACATTTTTAGACATATTAAGTGCTTAAATAAATTAAGTGAACAAAGTAAGAAAAAATAATAATAGGAAAAAAAAAAATATAAAATATAAAAGGCAGCAGACTAGGACGATCATTGCGCTAAGACTAGACCAACAATATAAGAAAATGGGCGCGTTAAAAAAAATAACTCGGAATCGCATCGTTAGGTCTGAATTTAAGCAAACTTTGAGAAAAATGGATTTTGGTAGACCGGTTCACGTACGACTAAACTTGAATACAGATATTAAATCGAAGAACGCACAAAAAGATCGATCATTCGGCGTGTGCGCTAAATTTAAATAACGGTGTTTGAGTTAGTTGAGCGTAGTATTTGGAATTGGCTAGGGTTGGTAACCGAGACTCTACAGGAGTATAAATCTCGAAATCATGCGACTCCGAAACACGCCCTTAAAAATAAACGACTAGAACAAGAAAAAGAAGACGGACAAAATTGGGGTATAACAAATACTAAAACAAAAATCAAATTATTTTTTACTTAATTTTTTGACCAAACAATTAATTTTTATTAAAAGCGATTAATTGTGTATTATAAATTTTAATTTTTCTACCATTGTCAACTATTGTAAAGATAAAAATCATTATAAAATGTTAAAATAAAAAACAGATTTTTTTTTTTGGTATTTTTGACCAAACAATTAATTTTTATTAAAAAGGATTACTTTTGAATTTAAATATCAAATTTTCTCATAATTATTTTCTCTTCAAATTTATATTTCGTTGATATTTAACTATATTTATTTATGTATGGGAAACTTAGTCTAGTATCATGTGTGTAAAAAATAGTACAGTAGTATAATGTAAGAATGAGATCCTCTTTTATTAATAAAAAAGATCCTTTTTTGACCGGAAAATGAGATATTCTTAAGAAGAATTCAGTTTAATATTGATATTGATTCCGAATCGCCACGAAGTAAATATAGATAAAAATGCAGCGAAGTTAGTGTTTTTACAACTTTCCACTTCTTGTCAAAACTTTCCACTTTAAATATTACTATTCTCTTCAATAAATAATTATAATAATCATTAAATTGGTATTTTAGGAGGATTTAGCATATCTTTAATACCTTAGGATAATTGACTACTATATAAAAACAATAATACTATATTTTATTTAATTTCATTTTGTAATATTTTTAATAAAAATAAATAAACAACATTATATATATATATATATATAAAAGTCCCTATTTTGCTTCTTTGATGCCGCCAGTAACCCTAGTTTTCAGGTTTGCCTTGTTTCTTTGTGTGAGTTTGATCAAAACATTGGTTGCTGCACAACTTTGAGAGTACGTAAGAGCTTCTTGAATGTGGATTTGGAGGTAATTATCACTCGTAAATATCTTTATATCAAAAAATTATATACATCAATAGATATATTTGTTGTTTTTAATATTATCATTTGGCCACCAATTAGATTGGCATCGAGATTTCATATTTTGTTTCTGTATGTAATTTTAATTGGCAAGCTTATGATTTCGCCATTATTTTGTATATATGAAAGTTGATAACCTTTTTGCTCATGCTTGTTTTTCTTCTCCCAGTTAATTAGCTTTGTATTGGAGGCTGTATAAATTGTTTTTTTTGTATATATATTTTAGCACATAATTTGTTTTTTCATTTTAATATGTATGTATCATGTATTATTAATAAATAAAACAGATGTATTCATAAGAAAAACATAAAACATATCTTGCATATATTATGTTTGTCCTGTTCGAATCTATCTCTAAAACAATACTTTGGAGTTTTTTTAAGATGTCTTCTAGGGTGAATGATCAACTAAATCCTCATTGATGTACTAGTCAAATTGACTCTAAAATATAATATAAAAAACTATGAGTGATTGAGATCGTATCATCCAACATGAAATCTCAATCATTCACAAAATTAACTAATAACATAAAATAGATCTGTTATATTGCATATTATGTTTGTCCTATTTGAATATATCTCTAAAACAATATTACTTTAGAGTTTTTTTTTAAGATGTCTCCTAGGTGAATGATCATCTAAGTATCTCACTTGTGTACCGGTTAAAAGGCCCCTCAAATATAATATTAAAAAACCGTGAGTGGTTTAGATTGTATCAACTAACATAAAATCTCAACCACTCAGAATATTTTATACTATATCTTACGATCAATTTAACTGGTACACTAGTGAGAGACTTAGTACGTTTATATCTCACCTTAGAAGTCACCTTTTAAAAAAAATATGAGAATTACAAAGTTAGATCAAAGGCTCAATATGATATATAATATCGGAATTAGGTAAACCGAAAACATGTTTTTTATTTATCATAAAAAAATAATTACACGTTTATAGGCTTTACATGTTATGAAACCCAAAACGAAAAAACAAACAAACATGCATAATTGGTAGTATTTTTTTATATTGAAAATGTTGAGCACCAAGAGTCATTAAGAAAAGGCTTAAATATAATTTTGGTCCCTGTAAATACACCGAATATCCATTTTGGTCCCTGCAAAATTATTATTTTTTAAAATAGTCCTTGCAAAATTTGAAATTATTCATTTTGGTCCCTGCAAAAAGTTTACTTTTAAAATAACCCTTGTAAAATTTTAAATTATTCATTTTGATCCCTGCATAAAGTTATTTTATTTAAAATAGCCCTTCCTAAAATTAAAATTATTCATTTTGCAGGGACCAAAATGAATATTCACTGTATTTGTAGGGACCAAAATCATTAATATTAAATTTTGCAAGGACTAGTTTAATAGAAAACTTTTTGCAGGGACCAAAATGAATAATTTTAAATTTTGCAAGGACTATTTTAAAAAAAATAATTTTGCAAGGACCAAAATGGATATTCGCCATATTTGCAGGGACCAAAATGATATTTAAACCTTAAGAAAAGTCATATGAACTGCATCCTCACCAATTAAATAGACCAATATTCATTGGCTGAATTGTTGGTTTCTAAAGCTCATTTAAAAGTTCAAATGACATTTGGCTTATATGCAATTGATCAATTGAATCAAAGACATTTTAATTTAAATTTAAATGTATTTTTAACTTTTTTCGATAGAAGTATTTTTCACCTTTTTTGCTGTTTATGTAGTTTTGATCTATTAGATAGCAATATTTTAGCAAATTTATTCCTCCAAATTTTCATGTTCTTATAATTGAATCACTTCATCGCATTTAGGTTTAATTTTTATTCAAAAGGCTTACAAATTAAATCAATTAACTTGTTTATATTTTGTAAAAAAAAGCTTGTTTTTGTATATTCTTCCACTCAAGTCTACATCAACAAAAATACCAAATTTCCTTTTGTTCCGGGGTGTATAAGAAATAATAGGAGGTACAGTCAGAAACATGCCAGCGACCCAGTCCAACGAAACGGCCCAAGCCCGTGGCTTTGAGCGCAATTCTCGGCGACCGAGCCGGATTTATCGCAACGGCCAGGTCGCTCCAGTGGTATAAGTACCACCTCCATCCCTGACTGCAGTCGTTTTCCTACCCAGTGATACCCGCTCGCTAGCACACTCGACTAGGCGTCGAAGTGTCTTTATGCGCACCACACGAGGTGCTCTCAAGACCGGTCCCCGATGTGCTCTCAAGACCGGTCCTTATTCCTCATCAACGACCGGACGAAGGAGCAACGAACGACATTCACACTTGGTGATCAAGGTACGATCACCCTTAAAGTTCAAATTCCAATTTTTCTCTCTCCAAACTATACTCTCATATTTTTAGATAGAATTGAAATATGGTTTTCCTCCCCATCTCATATTTATTTATTTTTCAATAATATAAAACATATCCCACATATTTTGTCCCCTCCTGTTCGAATCTATCTCTAAAACAATACCTTGATGTGTTTTAAATGATAATTATATAGTTAGGACGAGGCTTAAATTCTTGTGGTAAACGTTATTTATTTATTTATTTATAAATAAGAGAATAACAAGAGTTTTCACACGTTGTGAAATGTAAAACAATAAGATAAACAAACATAAACAATTGATTTCTTTTTCTTTTTGATATTGAAAAAAGCAAGTTGAGTATTGATGACCCAAGTTAGGGTCATGACTCATGACAGTCATTCAAGCCCTTATGGGATATGAATTGTATGCTTATCAACTAGAGCAACATTCGTTAAGCAAACAGTTGCTTTTTATAAGGTTCACTTATACATATGACTTATATGCAATTGGCCATTAGATTACATTTTAATTTTCAATTGAATGTATATTTTCTTTAGTAAAAGTATTTCTAATTACTTAATTTTTGTGTGTGTAGTTTGCAATTTTTTATTCATATTATTATATAATTAAATCAATAAAAATTTGCTAAAGTATTGTTCCACTCACAACCTAGATCAACAAAAATACCACATTTCACTTTAAGTTCAAAAATCCCATTTTTTCTCTCCAAATTTTAGTCTAGAATTTTATAAAATTATTCAAAACTCTAAATTGAAAATCCTATTTTCTTTTACTAAATTTCAATTTTTGATAAATAAACTTTTTATTATAAAACATGTTTTTCTTGAAGAATTTTATTATTAAATTTGTGGCCTTCAAACTTTTGAAATTTGAGAAATAAAAATCATAGATAATCTAAATTATAGGGATAAAAAGTGCAATTTAATTTATTATTTTAATTTTTAATATTTTTTTTGAAAACTAAAACTTCATTTATAGTTCTTACGTATATAAAATATAAAAAGTACCATTGTATAAACCTGCAATTTTGGTTCCCCTATTTTTTTTTCACAATTTTAATTTTATCGAATTCACAATCTTGGTCATCCTATTTTATTTGTCGTAATTTTGATCCCCCAGTTTATTAAATCCACAATTTTAGCCCTCCGAATTAAATTTCAATCCAATTTTTGACGACAACACTGACGTGTTAATAAGGTGGTAACGTGGCTGATGCATGTTGTACTATTACATCAACACGAAACACGTCTGCCACGTAATCACTCCCTTCAAAAATTGGATTGCAATTTAACAATGAGACTAAAATTGCAGATTTGATAAAATTAGAATATCAAAATTACGAATTTGAAAAATTTAAGAGATCAACATTGCAAAAAATAAAATAAAAGGATCTAGTGGTATTTTGCGTCAAAGAAAAAAGAGAGTGATTTTTTTTTTTAATTTTCCCAAAGAATAAATGCTACTTACCATAGGCTCAACAACATAATTACTTTGACAGAACATTCATTTAACTCTAGATTTTCCGTCCAAAAAAAAAACTATACTACTTGTATTTATTCCAAAGACGCATATATATATATATCCGAATTAATATCTGAATCTTATTTAGATTTTGATTGACAATTTCCCTAATAATAACTATACGACAGGAAGTTACTGTAAATAAAAACCCTATTTCCAGTTACTGTAATTAACACCAAGTTATAATAAATCATCAACTTTTCAAAAATAGCACACACGAAACAGTAGTACAGAAACTTAAAGAGTAAAAAATAAAGTGCAGAGTTCTAATTATATATTATGTATATATATATATATATATATATATATATATATAGCAAAAAGATAAAGTTAAAGATTATTATCATTAAAAAAAACAAAACATAATAAAGTATAAGTATAGCACACCATCAAAAAGATGCAGCAGGAAGCAATTATCATAAGAACGCTCATATGAAGGGCGTGTTTGTTTCTCTCTCTAGAAATCACAAAACTCATTATTATAAGATCATGATTCATAAGCTTAACTTCATTGTGAGTGAAGAAGAATTAGAGAAAGGGAATGTGCAATTGCAAATGCAACAACACACTCCTCGTGTTGCCACGTGGCATTGTTAGAGTGGAAGAGTGCTTTCTTGGGGTTCAACAACAGCAACAACTCTCTCTCTCTCTATCTCTCTTCTCTCTCTCTATCTCTCTCCTGCCATGTCAGAGAGTCCTATGAGCCCGGCGAATCCGTGTTTGTGTGTCTTTCTCTCTCTCTCTCTAAAAGACACTTTCTCTCTCTACACAACACACAACAACACAACATCAACAAACAACAACAACAGCTATCTATCTCTTTATTTTCTCTCTCTATTTATTCATTCATTCACATTTGTCTACCCCCTTCTCTCTCTCTATCCCTATCGTTCTCTCGCTCCTCGTATCTCCATGCCCTAAAACACCCTTTCTCTCTGTATACCCACTTCTTACCTTTTCAACAATCTCATGCAATCTCTCTCGATATTCTTGTTTGATCCATTAACAAGATTGGTATGCTTCTTAATTTTTGTATTCTTTGCTCTTTCTTTACGTTTTCTTGCTGAATTTTTTTGTTCTGGGGTTTTTGTTCCCATCGATTCCTTTCTTTAATTTCAGCTTGTTCTTCTGCTTTGATTTTTAAGCCACTTGTTTCTAATTGTGATTTTTGCTGCCTAGTGTGTAATTTCAATGAGCAACAATGTCACTTTGATTTTGAACTGGTTTATTGAGTCTAGTAGTCTCTTAAAGGGGCTTATGAGTCTTTTTGTTAGTTGAATGTGCATAATGCTTGATCGGTTTTGATGTGTGCTTCTGCATTCAGTGACTTGCTGTTTATTGCATGTGCTTCATTAGATTTAGCACATTTTAGTAGATTTTGTTTGTTAAATGTTCTTTATTAGTTTCTCCATGTTGATATTAAAAATCTGATCCTGCTTTGATTCGGGAATCACTTTGGATTGCAAAATTTTGAGTAAAATAGTAAGTATCTCAAGAAGTTGGGCATTGTGAGGTGTTTTATATGGTAGGTCAGTCATAGGCCTGGGCGATATTTTTTCAAGTCATTTTCAATTGTCACTTATTATGAATGTAATTGCAAACGAGGCGTAATATTGGCAATCATAATGGTGTAGGCTATATAGATTGCGACTTTCCAGACGGGAAGGTTACGTTTTTTTGTTGAAATTAATATCTCCTTGATTATATGTCGCGTGATCTGATGCCAGCATTTTCCAGCATCAGATTGGTGGGAGGGAGGGGGCAAAGGAAGGAGGTTATATTTTTTAGTCCTGAAATTGTCATTCTCGAGCGAAATATCTCGATTGCTTTGATTTTGGCATCACTACTGGACTGATTGGCTTTTAGCTACCAAGGACACTTCCCTTTTGAGCCGAAGAAATCTATTGATGCTGGTTTGGTTTTCAAAGGGCTTGAACTCTGTCCAAACAACTGATGGGTACTTGATCATAGACGGTGTTTGGTGATAGCAGTTGTGTAAAGAAGAATGGATTGAATGCACACTTGATGTTTTAAATGCAGCTGAGATTGATCAATAGTCGTGGTGACTGTTTTCTTTGAGTCTAATCTGTTTGCTTCCCATGTTGAGCGATATTTGTTGCTCATAAATCGCGACAGTGGTATGGTGAATAGAGATTGAAAACTGCATAAATCTTGAATTGGATACCCTTAATAAATTTATAGAATGTTTCTCTAGTTAGGCACATTTCTGTAATCCTTTTTCTCGTGATGGTTGGACTTTTGCTTACAACTATAATGAGATATACTGTTAATTACTAGGGTCAATATTTAGTTGTTGTTTAAATGCTACTTCTTTATTAGCTTTTGCATTTTGCAGTATCGGCCTGTTCTATACTTCTTCAATGTAGTTGTTATTTTCTTTGTTCTTGTGTAATGAATATGCATGAGCAAAAAAGGTTTTGCGCTGTTTTAAAAGCTATGTTGCTCTGAATTTTCACTTACTCATGACAATGCTGATGGTTAACGGGTTGATTGCTTATGCAGGACACATATAAATGAAGAAGGAAAACAAATCATTAGCACCTAAAATGCTTAACAGGAACTGGGTTTTAAAGCAAGCTTAAGAAAACTTCCTGTAGGATTGGGTAATTCCTCTGGTAAAGAGCAACCCAATGGTAAAGAAGATAATTCTGTAACATCTGAATCTTCTAGGAATGCTTCAGCTAAACGTATGCTAAAGACTGAAGAAGCGACTGAGCAGCTTTCCTCTAAGAAGAGGGGAAATGATGGGGTGAGTTACTTGTTTTGTGCTCAATTTGTCTCTAAGGGAAAGTTTACCTTGAGTTAGTTCTTTATTAAAAAAAAGGGGTAAAGATTCTTTTGTATTTTCTTATTTGGAATGCAACCTATCAAATGTTGTTATCTTTTCTTCCATTGCAAATGTTGGAAATCCAACCTATGAAGAGAAAGAATGATGGTCTGCGGAATTTTTATTTAAGTACATCAGGGTGGCTGTTGATAGAGTACGGCCCTTAGATAAGTTTGTGTGAGATTAGTTGTCTTTCCTCCTCTTTGATAGAAGAAGAAGATATATAAAAAAACAGAAGAAATACTAGTAATTGATATAATGACTTCCAGACCCTTTCGAAACAATAGCCTTTGAGAGCACTGTGCATTGTAAGGAGCCTAAGATGATCAGTGTATCCCATACAAGAGGCAAAATCATAAAATTAGTGTTAGACTTCACAGCAGTTAGCAAACAACAAATAAGGTTGTCCCTAAAAAAAGTTGGATAAGCACCTAATAATAAAAGTTTTATTGCATTCTAAGGAGACTTTCTGTCTCTATTCTTCCCAAAATATATGAGGAAGTTCTCAATTTTCTGCCATCTAGACAATATATGTCCATCCTTTACCAACGATGCCTAGGTCTGTGCCATGAATATCTAGTAGCTGGATAGTAGTATAATGAATGGCTGCACGTCTCACAATCAAAGAAACTCACAAGGAAAATGTTACAGAGAAATTTTTGTGCGGATCAGATCACCTACTTGAAATGTATATTTTGTATTTTTAATGTAGTTCAAATGAAAAAGGCTTTTGATGCAGAGGAATTAGGAGATTGGTATATGGAGGATATTGATGTGTACCATGCATTAGTTTATAGGCTATATTCCAGCATGTGATTTCGGCTATTCATTTAGCATGCATTAGTTTATAGGCTATATTCCAACATATGATTTAGTTTATTCATTTTATTTCCTATTCATTTTAACTTAAATGTTATGGGGTTGTGTTAGCTTTTTATTTATTCTGTTCCTTTTGGGGCCAAATTTTTCTATATTTAAGGATTATTATTCAAGATATTGTAGGATTGTGTTAGCCTTTTATTTATTCTTTCCTTTCGGGAGGCAATGGTTTTACTACTATAAATACTGGTTGTAAACCTTAGGCCGATTAGAATTTTCACTTGGAGAGTTTGAATATTGCCCAGTATTTCTTATGCATTCTGTGTTTGCTACATTTGTTTTAGAGTCTAGATGATTGTTGCTAGAATTGTTTCCACTTCTGCTACGTTAATTTCACTGTTGATGGCCTTTTTGATTCCCAGAGGGGCAGGCAATTAGACAGACATCATTGTTTGGAATTGGAAATAAGACGTGTTAGATTTAGCATGTCTAAATACACGTTGACTTACATAATAGTGATAGTTGTGAATAAGTTAATGATTAGGTTGTAATTAGCTAATAATTAGCTCATTTATTGGTTGTAATTATACTATATAATAATAATATATAAGAGATCAGTGTTCAGCCTAGATACACAATTCATCATGCTTTCCCTTATTTATTTATATATGGTATAAAAGTAGTACTAGTAGTCTAGTATCTTCCTCTGTGACATACTCTTGTAGTATTCCACTGGTTGAGTGTCCAAACAAACTTTAGCTTCTGTTCTGGTGTCTGTCTCGTGATTTCTTTTTCCTGTTGACCATGCAGTAATTTTGGGCATCAGAACCCGATTTTCCCCTATCTGCTACTGTTTGGAGTTTCTGCTTCCTCAATTGTGTAGTTAAGCCCGTTTTTGTCTCGTCTCAGTGTTTGGCTACTTTCTCTCTTCTCCCACACAAATTGACATTGTGCCCACACCTTACGAGCTCTCGATTGCTCAGAATGACCCAACTGTGTTCGCCAGTCTCAAATTAATGAACACTGGGTTGCTGCTGCTGATGGACCTCTGACGTGCCTTCACATGCCAGTTACTGAAGTCTTGCCAGAAATGCCTCACTGGTGCTTGGGGGAGTGTTAGGCATCTTTCTGGCCAGTTTCTCCTTAGACGTCCAGCCCAAGCCGGAATCACACTTTTCCGCTAGTCCTCTTCTCAGATTTACTACAGCTCAACCTTATGATTGTTTGTCTGCTCCTTGACAATGATACTGATAGGAACTTGGGTATTGTGGGATGCTCAAGTCCCACACCGGGTAGTATGGGGTACTTGATGGAGTATTTAAGTTGCTTGGTTCTTCTCCCTTGATAGCTAGCTTTAAAGGGAGGGTCCCCAAGTGCTTAGATACTTATCAATTGGTATCAGAGCTGGTTGTCAGTGTCACGGAGATGGCTACCCACGGAGGGTTCTTACCGATGGAGGGTTCTGGCCAACAAGAAAGTTGAGTGAAGTGCCACCGAGTAAAGTGTTGTGGAGTGCAGCCGCCAAGGACATCGACTTTCCAGGGTGGTGCTATGATAGAAACTTAGGAACTATGGGGTGCTCATGTCTCACATCGAGTAGAATGGGATGTTTGATGGAGTATTTGAGTGGCTTGGTTCTTCCCCCTTGATAGCTAGCTTTTAAAAGTTTGGGGAGGCCAATTTAAGTTGGAGACAGTGGCGGAAAAATTGCAGATAGTGTGATTCCTTTGCCAAAGAATGACAGCCATGCTCCATTTAGGTTGTTAAGTACTGCAAGAAGCACATGAAAGCCACTGGCAATTACAGGAAATTTTATGACTGTGATGCCTGCCATCCACCGCTGGAGCTGCTTCAGACCACGAACTTCTCACATAAGAAGAAATAGTGCTGCCACTTGAAACCATACAACAGATTTATTTACTTAGTCCCTTAAAGGGCCTCAGGTTGATGTTGCCCATAGCTAGCTTAGTACATAGAATATATATGTGGCGGAAAAATTGCAGATAGTGTGATTCCTTTGCCAAAGAATGACAGCCATGCTCCATTTAGGTTGTTAAGTACTGCAAGAAGCACATGAAAGCCACTGGCAATTACAGGAAATTTTATGACTGTGATGCCTGCCATCCACCGCTGGAGCTGCTTCAGACCACGAACTTCTCACATAAGAAGAAATAGTGCTGCCACTTGAAACCATACAACAGATTTATTTACTTAGTCCCTTAAAGGGCCTCAGGTTGATGTTGCCCATAGCTAGCTTAGTACATAGAATATATATGTCCTGCTTGAGGAGTGTTAGATTTAATGATTCGTCACATTTGTAAATATAAGGTCGCCTATAGTATGATATTTGCTGTCAATTAATTATTGAAAAGATCCAAATCAGCTGCTTGATTGTGTCTTGAATGATTGTAATTAAGTTGTAGTTAGTAAGAGATCAGTGTGCAGCCTAGATACAGTGAATTCAGCACACATTAATTCAATAGAATTGTGTCATGTTCTTCAAATGTCCTGATACAAATAGCCACCATATTTTGCATTGTCGTAGCCTGACAGCTTTGCAGTTAGTTGTATATGTCGACGTGTAGTGTATGCACTAACTTTGGTGTTAATGGTAGAAATTTTTTTAAAAAAAAACTTGAAGGAGAGGTATATACTGCTTTCTCTTATCTAGGAGAAAATTGTATTGGCTTCTATGGTGCACAGCTAGTGAGTTCTTTAGAGAGTCCTCCATCTAATACTAATGGGCTTATTTTCCTGATGTTAGTTTACTTGTTTAGTTTTTTCATTACATTTAAGAGGATATGTCTTCACATGGCTTTTCTAATCTTATTCTAGCAATTATTTTCCAATAAATTCTTTTGTGACATATGGAGTCTTAGAATTTGGGTTGGGCATAACTCAAGCCTATAAAACCGGCTTCCCTTTTATAAACACTTTTTCAGGTCTTATTACATCTGGAGTGTGACCCTACAAAGTCGGCGTCACTTTTATAAACCTGCTTCCTCACGCCTAGGACTAGACAACTATAGAGTGTGACCCATGTGACCTAATAGCAGGTGATCCTACTGATCTTGGATAGGCTCTGATACCATGTTAGAGTTTGTGTTGGGCCTAACTCGGCCCTACAAAACCGGCTTGCAAAGTGAGGGATGCGTCCCTTTTATAAACACTTTTTCAAGCCATATCACGTCTGGTGTGAGACGCTCAACATGCAGATTTCAGTACGATTAGATTTGGATGTAATGTCATATCAATAATATCCTTTTGTTTTGTTTGTCATGTATTTTATTTTCTAGCTGCACATCTTATCCTCACTGTCTTCATACTCCATTTTTTTCTTTCCGTTTTTTATTTATTTGTAAGAAAAACTTTTTGGTAAACTTCCAATTTAAGTTTTTCTTATATAAATTATTAGCTTGACTACTCTAACTTTTGTATAATATAACTTCTGGTCCAGTATTTCTATGAATGCGTGATCTGTGATCGTGGTGGCAACTTATTGTGCTGCGATAGCTGTCCTCGCACTTATCATATACAGTGTCTTGATCCTCCTCTTAAGGTATGTTCATTTGAGCTGGTTTTATGTTTTGCTTTTCATCAATTACAAAGTCACGATTCTTGGAATGTACATTTTATTGTTTTGCATAATTTGTGATTTTATCTCCTGAAGCGCATCCCTTTGGGGAAGTGGCAATGTGCAAGCTGCTTTGAAGGAAATGATAAACTAAAGCCCATAAACCCCCTGGATTCAATTTCAAAACGCGCGAGGACAAAGACTGTTGCTACAAAATCAAAAGCTGGAGTTAACTCCCTCAGCCTGGAAAAAGTTTCTGGAATTTTTGGAAATAAACATATTTCAAAGAAAAGGTCCTCCAGCAAAGGAAAAGGAAAGTCTGTTTCAACTATGGGAGTCAAATTTTTTGGAAAGAAACCTGTGTCTTCCCTAGTAGATGCAACCTGTAGCAACAAGCCAATGGACCCATCTCTTGGGAGTGTCACGGAGGGAACTTCATCATGTGTGGTTGCTGATGAAAAGAACTTCAACTTGTCCCCAACAGTCTCACCTACGGACACAAAGTCAGCTTCACCCGATAAAGTTTTATCCTCTAAAATTACTAACTTAGAGGGAAATGATGACCGGTTGGAGGGTAAGCCCGATATATCTAGTGACAACATTCCTTTAAGAAAACCACTTGTTCTTGCTATTACTGCTCGCGGAGAAGAACTGAGAAAAAGGAAGCATAAAGATATTAATGATAATACTAATCAAAAGAAGCGTAGGACTGAAAAGGGAAAAAAGATTGTCAATATTTCTATGAAGTCAAAATCTGGAAATAATAAGTTACACAAGAAGCAGAAGTCTACCCATAGCATTTCCATACCTGTCTCAAAAGAAAAGGTCCGAAACAGGAATTCTGATGCCCAGGAGAAAGATGAGGTGCTTGTTCTGCTCTCTAATTTCTCATTGAATTTTTTTTAATAACCTATCCTATACAACATTTTATCTTCAATCCACTTACTTCTAGATGGGTGTTTGTTGCACACTTTAATAGATAGCTCTTGTTAAAGTGTAGACATTATTTTATTAGTCTTTACAATGACTAATTACTGACATAATATTATTGACGTTTTATGGTGGAAATAGCAGATTTTTGACAAAATGCTATGGTCTGCCAACCACAATCAATAACAATGACTAGTTTCTATCACTAAGATTTAGAGAATGCTTAATATTATTGTTGATACACTATTGCATATGCATTTAACTGTAAGCATTATTTGCTTTTGGTTGAATGCAGAAGTTCTCTCATGTAATGAAAGACACATCAAATGAACTTGATAAAGCAACTCACAAGGATCGCATATCGATGCATGAAGGCAATGCTATTGTTGAACCTCTGCAGGTAATCATCTAGGAAGAGCTTTTTCCATATGTGATTATCTTGAATGTGATTATCATGTCTTCTTTTACTCGATATCCACCATCTCACAGGTTGATCGAGTTCTAGGGTGTCGAATTCAAGGTGAAAGCACAAACTCATTGCAACACTTTCCTTTGAACATCGGGGATAACTCACCTTCTGGCGACCTGGTAATGCCAGAAAGCCAGGCTAGGCTACTCGAGGATAATTCTGCTTGTGACAATGATATGGATGTTGAATCAGCTGAAAATCTTGTTGATGATCCTCAAAATGCTGTCAAGAGGTCTGATAAAGAAATGTTGAAAAGCACTGATAGAGAGGAAAAAATTAATGTATATAGGAGATCAATTTCGAAGGAAAGTAAGAAAGGAAATCCTGATACATTGAATAAAGCCACTGATGGCTTAGGTTCCTGTGCCACAGATGGCAAAGATCAGGATGATTCTGCTGTATCTGCGGAACAGTTGGAAAAGCAAAGTGACAAGTCAAAGACAGAGGAGAATCATAATGTTTCTTTAAGAGGTGAAGATAGCAGCGAGCTTCCTACAAAAAATTGTGAACTGCATGTCTCTCTTGAAACAAAACAAAAGGAAGTGGATGTGGAGAAGGGAGTGGGCAGCAGTGTTGATAATAAAGTTCGGATGCTAATGGGGTTGAATCTGAATGTCCAAATGGAGAGAAAGTTTCTTATGATTTTTTAGTTAAGTGGGTAGGAAAGTCTCATGTTCATAATAGTTGGATTTCTGAATCCCAATTAAAAGTTCTTGCAAAGAGAAAACTAGAAAATTACAAGGCAAAGTATGGAATGGCGATAATAAATATTTGTGAAGAACGTTGGAAAAAGCCTCAGCGTTTGCTTGCCATTCGCTCTTCCAAACATGGAACATCTGAAGCATTTGTTAAATGGACTGGGCTTCCTTATGATGAATGCACCTGGGAAAGTGTAGACGAACCTGTGCTTCAAAATTCTTCTGATTTGATTACACTTTTAGAAAGGTTGAAACCCTCACGCGGGAAAGGGAAGCATCAAAGGAAAATTCAACTAAGAAAAGAAATGATCATCAAACTGATATATTTAATCTTGTAGAACAACCTAAAGAGCTAAAAGGTGGTTCTTTGTTTCCCCATCAGCTTGAGGCTCTGAACTGGTTGCGTAAATGCTGGTATAGGTCCAGAAATGTGATACTTGCTGATGAGATGGGGCTTGGGAAAACAGTATCTGCCATTGCTTTTATTTGGTCATTGTACTTTGAATTCAAAGTTTCACTTCCTTGCTTGGTCCTGGTACCTCTTTCTACAATGCCCAATTGGCTTGCTGAATTTGCACTATGGGCTCCAGATGTGAATGTTGTAGAATATCATGGCTGTGCAAAAGCAAGAGCCATAATTCGGCAGTATGAATGGCATGCAAATGATCCAACTGAAGTGAATAAGAAAACAGAAGCATATAAATTTAATGTGCTTTTAACGACCTATGAAATGGTTCTTGCTGATTCATCTCATTTGAGGGGTGTTCCTTGGGAAGTTCTTATTGTTGACGAGGGCCATCGACTGAAGAATTCAGGAAGTAAGCTTTTCAGTTTGCTAAATTCATTCTCTTTTCAACAGCGTGTTCTGTTGACTGGTACCCCACTTCAGAACAACATTGGTGAGATGTACAACTTGCTTAATTTCTTACAGCCAGCTTCATTTCCTTCCCTGTCATCATTTGAGGAGAAGTTTAATGATCTTACGACTGCAGAAAAAGTTGATGAATTGAAAAAACTAGTTGCTCCTCATATGCTTCGTAGACTTAAAAAGGATGCAATGCAAAATATCCCCCCCAAGACAGAAAGAATGGTTCCCGTTGAGTTGTCATCCATCCAAGCGGAATATTATCGAGCAATGTTGACAAAGAATTATCAAATATTGCGGAATATTGGGAAAGGTGTGGCCCAACAATCTATGCTGAACATTGTAATGCAACTAAGAAAGGTCTGCAATCATCCATATCTCATACCAGGAACTGAGCCTGATTCTGGATCTGCCGAGTTCCTTCATGAAATGAGAATAAAGGCTTCAGCGAAGTTGACTCTTCTGCATTCTATGCTAAAGATTTTGTATAGGGAAGGTCACAGAGTTCTTATTTTCTCACAGATGACCAAGCTTCTTGACATCCTGGAAGACTACTTAAACATAGAATTCGGGCCTAAAACATTTGAGAGAGTGGATGGCTCTGTTGCGGTAGCAGATCGTCAGGCAGCGATTGCCCGCTTCAACCTAGACAAAAGTCGATTTGTTTTCTTGTTATCCACCCGCTCTTGTGGACTCGGGATAAATTTGGCAACGGCTGACACTGTCATCATCTATGATTCTGATTTCAACCCTCATGCAGATATCCAAGCAATGAATCGAGCTCACAGAATTGGGCAATCAAAAAGACTTTTGGTATACCGGCTTGTGGTTCGTGCTAGCGTTGAAGAGCGCATCTTGCAGCTTGCTAAGAAGAAATTGATGCTTGATCAGCTTTTTGTAAATAAATCTGGATCTCAAAAAGAAGTGGAAGATATTTTAAAGTGGGGTACTGAAGAACTCTTCAATGATTCTCCTGGCTTGAATGGAAAAGATACGAGTGAAAATAATAATAATAATAATAACAAAGATGTGGTAGTAGCAGATATTGAACATAAGCATCGGAAGAGGACTGGTGGTCTTGGAGATGTATACGAGGATAAGTGTACCGATAACAACAGCAAGATTCTGTGGGATGAAAATGCTATTTTAAAATTGCTTGATCGTTCAAACCTTCAAGATAGTTCAACTGATATTGCTGAAGGGGATTCTGAGAATGATATGCTGGGCTCAGTGAAGGTGAAGGAGTTGACTAATATCCTAGTAGATACAGTACTTATTTGTTTCTTTGAACTTTGTCTAGAACCTACAATCTTACACCTGAAGAAGGAAATGGACTGGAAAATAGATTGAATATTATTTCAGAATAACTAATAAGTAATTTCACACAAGGAGACAACTTACAACTTATAGGCTAATGTACATAAATTCTATTAATTGCTGTCCTAAAATTAAAAAAATATTATCTGTCCCAATAACCAAAAATTTAAAAAACAGCTGTACAAATAAAAGGAAATAACAGAAGATCTTCCTATAATACAACCCTCCCTTTCAAGGTGCTTAATATTTATCATTCAAAACATGCCAGTAAGATCTTGAAACTGTCATGTAGGAAGTCTCTTAGTCAATACATGTGTTAATAGTCATCCTGAAATACACCGTGACTATAGGACCTTTATCCAACTTTTCTTCGATAAAGTGCAGTTCTATCTCTATATGCTTTGTTCTATCATGTTGAATTGAATAGTGTGCATGTTCATAGAAAACTTGTTGTCAACAAACAAATAGGAGTTTTATATTTTATACCAAGGATATTCATTCATAATAGCTAACAAACTCTGTGTGCCATAGCTTGAAACAGCCTCTGCACTTAATCTAGTAATAATATTCTTCTTTTTACTTCTCCAAGTCTCCATATCACCGCTTAGGAACATACAGCCCCTCTAAGTTGGATTCCTATCAATGGTGGATCTTGCGTAATCTGCATCTATGATTGTATCTTTTCTTTTTTATATTTTCTTGAATTGATTGTATCTTCAATATTGAAGACTCTACCCCTATCCTGATTGAAATTTTCTTATTTAGGCCCTTGAGTGGAATGACGAACTGACTGAAGAACATGTAGCGGGTGAATCCCCTCCTCATGGGACTGATGATATATGTACACAAAGTTCTGAAAAAAAAGAGGATATTGTGGTGATTGGCAATGAAGAAAATGAATGGGACAGATTACTGCGTTTGAGGTAAGGAGCTTCTATTTGGTTGCATCCTCTTTTATGTCATATATTACTTTGACAATTTCCATGTTCTGTGTGAATGATTGCGCTATATAAGAAAATACTAATTTATATTATGAAACTATCATTTTAGGATCCATTATGAACTTTGAAACATAAATCTGGAGATGCTTTTGTTCTGGATAGCACTCTTGCACCCTGAGATGCTTTAATTAGACCTTGAAATTTGAAAATATCAGTAGTTAAACGAAACTAAAAAGCTAAAACAGCAGTAGATATGGAACGGAGGGAGTAATTATTATGGATAGTTTTACCAGTCTCCGGGCTTTTGTTAAGCTGGCAATATATGGTCACATATTAGGGGTTGTATACGTTTCATTTTTGTTCATGGTTTCATTAAGAATATAATATATATTAGATTTGCCAAGTGGCTACATCATTTGAGGTGCTTTATTATTCTTTTCTTCACTGGCTAGTTTCTTCCCTTGTTTCACATCCTTCAAGGATTATTCCTGATCCTTGTTTCTGTATTTAATTTTCTTAGTTTCTCTATTAGTCAAACTGTTTTCTTGTATACAAGATTAAGTGGTCAAACGAAGATAGCAAGCCTTGAGATGGGTTGTATTCAAACATCCCCATCACATGAAATCCCTTATGGCTAAAGTAGTCAAAAAGCAGGCTGACTAATACTTGGTTCCATATAATTGTTTATGAGAATTGAGGTGGCAAACATTGAACTCTTTGAGCACATGATGGCATAGGAGCTACTAGTATGATTGCAAGAAACCACTTTTTAAAATTAAAATATTCTAGGTAAAACCTGATGAACAGGTTATATCTCTATAAATGATGATTATTGCACAAACAAAATTAATTTCTACTATGCTTCATTTTGACAGCATAATTAGCCATCAAGTGATCTGATTAATATGTCTTGTCTTTAATTTTCTTGTACATTTAATCTGGTTTATAGGTGGGAAAAATATCAAAGTGAGGAGGAAGCAGCTCTTGGTCGAGGGAAGCGGCAGAGGAAAGCTGTTTCTTACAGGGAAGCATATGCTCCACACCCAAGCGAAACAAGAAGTGAGGTAATTTGCTTTCTTAGAAAAAAATGTAGCGACCGCGTACAACAGTAAGTAAAACCTATTTGTTAATAAGCTTCATTATTTCCATATTTGTATTTGGTTCTGAATACCACTGGTGGGAGATGATGCGAAAGGTTTATTGCTGACAGAATTTTGAAATATATGTGCATATGCTTTTCTCAATTATACAAAAGTTGTTTTTCACCTGTTTCGATACAAAACTTTGAAGACAGGAAACAAAGTTAAAACTAGGTGGCATTTTTGTAATGAAAACTGAAAGATGAAATCAGAAAATATTTTCTGAAACCAGAAAGACCTTTAGTTTCTCTACATTTTGTTTCTTCCTGGTAAAAATTTCTGCTCCTTTAATGTTTTCTATTAATGTGCTTGTTCAACCAGAGTGGCGGTGAGGAGGAAAAAGGACCAGAACCAGAACCCGTGCGTGAATATACACCAGCAGGACGAGCTCTGAAGACAAAATTGTATGTTATATTTATCAGCCTTTCTGAACTACTTTAAAGTTGTTAAATATGGTTGAACAGTCAGAGACCTGAGATTTAATTTGCTCACGGACACCAAGATGTCACATGTCTTTTGGTAGTCTGATTGGCATTGTTATATCCAATGCTTTTTAGCTTTATGATAAATTAGGCCCTCATTGCTGAATATTTTGCACTTGCTAATGGTCAACAGTGCTAAACTCCGTGCTCGGCAGAAGGAACGACTTGCCAAGAGGGATGCGGTTAATGAATCACTTCCTGTTGAGGGACTTGCAGGTACTGAGTCAGTGATGCATTCTCCAGCCATCGCCAAGGGTGGAGATCTAGGAGCTGGACTTGTGCATTCAGTTCAAGAGGGAACATCCGTCAACACAGATGCTCAACTTTCAGAAACTCAAAATAGCAATGCCGACTCCTTATCAAGAATCGACAAGCTTTCAAAACATAAAATGAGCAATCACTTTGATGTTTCTGTCAATAATCCAGGCCGGTCTCTAGCTGACCTTTTGCCTCCAAATCACCATAATAAAGGGGGGATAAACATGACAAACTCTACGCCCACCAACAATTTTCGCCTGTTCTGGGACTCTGTGCTCTTAATGCTAACCAAATAGAATCCCCAGAGCGCAACATTTCAAAGTTAAATTGGAGACAAAACAGACATGGGGCCAGGCAAGAGTTTCCTTTCAGTCTCGCCCCCTGCACTGGGACATCTATGGATGCTGAGGGCAGAAATAAGGAAACAGCAGCAAATACATTGACAGAAAATTTTCAACAAAGTTTCAAGAATAGCATCCCTGATAACATGCTTCCATTTGTTCCAGTATGCTCTCTTGATTGCGTGTACTTTTGTTGTCAATTATGGTTGACTTTATGCATGTATCATTATGATTCATTTTTTTGCTTTTGCAGTTTCCTCTCTCTATGCAAGGAAAGGAATCCGATGCATTTGACAATTCAGGTGCTAGATTCTCTGCTTTCCAGGAGAAAATGACCTTGCCAAACCTGCCATTTGATGAAAGGTTGCTTATGAGATTTCCACTCACAAGTAAGAGCATTCCAAATTCACATCTGGACCTCTTGCCTAATTTGTCATTAGGAAGCAGACTTGAAGCTTTGAATGGATCAATGCAAGACCTTCCAACACTGCCAGCATTACCCACTTTCAAAATACCCCCCGAAGATTTTTTCAGATATAATAATCAGAAAGACAGGGATGCACCCCCCACCTTGGGTTTGGGGCAAAGGCCAACCACATTCTCATCTTTCCCAGAAAAGCATAGGAAAGTTCTTGAAAATATAATGATGAGAACTGGATCTGGATCAAGTAGTTTATTAAAAAAGAAGTCAAAATCAGATGTTTGGTCTGAAGATGAACTTGATTCCCTCTGGATTGGTGTTCGTAGGCATGGAAGGGGTAATTGGGATGCCATGCTCAGGGATCCCAAGTTAAATTTTTCAAAGTATAAAACATCCGAAGATTTATCAGTCAGGTGGGAAGAGGAACAAGTCAAGATCTTTCAGGGGCCACCCTTTCCTATGCAAAGATCATCATCCAAGACTTCCAAGTCTTCCAAATCTTCCCATTTTCCAATTTCTGATGGAATGATGGAAAGGGCCTTACAAGGGAGCAAATTTCTTTTGCCACCAAAATTTCATAACCATATGACTGACATGAAATTAGGAATAGGTGATTCTCCATCTAGTCTTCCACATTTCAGAACAATGGATCAACCTAGTCTGCAAAATAATCAATTTGGTTCTTTTCCATCCTGGAGATATGATATAAACAGAGCAAAATTTCCTGAAGATGCTTCCGCTGAAACTTCTGATAGACCGGGAACTTCTTCCAATGTACCAACTGAAAGAGCATTTCTGCTCAATTCTTTTGGGTCTAGCAGCTTGAGTTCTTTAGGTTTGAATTGCTCAGGCAACATTGGCTTACAGCAAAACGAAGACGACCAAAGAAACAAGCGTGGAAAGTTGCCCGTACTTCTAGATGGATCACCCAATGATATGCGTAATAATCGCATCAATGTAGGAAATGGTGAATCTAGTAGCTCCGGATTGTTACCTAACCCCATTAAACCAGATCTTGTGAACTCAAAAGGAGTGGAAGTAGCTGGAAGTACCTCTTCAAAAGACAAGCTTCCCCATTGGTTACGCGAAGCGGTGAGTTCCCCTGCCAAACTCCCGGATCCCGAACTGCCACCCACAGTATCGGCCATTGCGCAATCAGTTCGGATGCTATATGGAGATGACAAGCCAACAATTCCTCCATTTGTGGTTCCCGGACCACCTCCCTCCTTACCAAAGGATCCCCGGTCTAGTAGTCTAAAGAAGAGAAAGAGGAGATTACACAAGTCCAAGCAAAACCTTCCAGATTTTGCTGGAACCAGCAAGGACTTTCACAGCAGCCACCATGTTGATAATGGTGCTTCTAGCTCAGCTCTTTTGCCACCACCATTTCCTGTACTTCCTCAGACAGGTGCTCCAGGACCTCAGCAGATGGAACCTGACCTAAACTTGCCTCCTCTAAATCTGAAAGTGCCTATCCCATCATACTCATCAATCCAATCCAAGAAGTCAAACTTTGGACTATCTCCATCTCCTGAAGTGCTTCAGTTGGTGGCATCATGTGTTGCTCCCGGCCCTCATATGTCATCAATCCCCAACTCTTCAAGTTTTCTTGAGGGTAAGCTTCCATTGCCAAGACCCGTCGGCATAGCCAAGTTCAAAGACTCAGAAGGCGCCTTCAGAAATAGCAAGCCTAGGAAGATTTCACCAGAAATTGTGTGTTCATCTCAAGAGCATAAAGTAGGGCAAGAACCTGATAGTGGAGATTCAAGCAAGACTCAGTCGGATCCCTCCCGGGTTGAACGGCCTGGCAAAGGGGAGTCATCATCTGAGGGAACCGTCTCAGATAATTCTGCAACGGATCAGGAAACGTAACTGTAGTAGTGTCTTGGATGAAAATTGAAACCATATTCTTTGTTGTTGCTGAAGCCTTTTCAACCAATGTGCTAGAATTTTTGTAGGTATGACAGGGAGTGAACTAGCAAATATAGTATTGTTGAGAACATGTAAAAAGTTTTTTTTTCTCCAAGTGAAATGAAATATATAGTGTTGCTTGCTGGGTATTGTTTGTATTTTGTTGCATTTTTGTCTATTCCATGGCATTCTTTGCAATTGGTACAGGATCCAATAATTCTTCATGACAATCCAATAGTCCTTGTATTAGTATGAACTGAACTGTGAAGTCTGATGGAAACAACCTCCTTGCAAACTGTTACCACCCGGACCAGAAGGTCTTATTATTTATCCACTTCTTTTCCAATTTTATAGAGATTTTTTATTAAAACCAATTTTATAGAGATTTTTTTTTTACAATTCTTACAACTTGTCTTTGTACCAAATAGTATTGCCGATTGCCCATTGTTTAAACAAATTGAATCTTATTTTTGAGATTTATTAATAAAAGAGATTATAATTCTAAAAATAAGTTGTTCAAATTTGATAATATCAATTGTTTTAGGCTTAAATATATGTTTAGTTCCTTCAAATATACATGTGATTGATATAGTCTAGTCTATGTAAACACACCTAGCTCTATGGTATGTCTTCCTTGAAATCTTTCCGATCTAATATTATCATATACAAGTTTAAATACCTAAACATTTGTTCTCTTAACCACCTAATCACTGCACTAAATAGTAAATACCAATAAAGAAAGACAATTATGGAACACAATGTAATTAAAGCCATACATGTGATTATGATTTGAATTTTGAGCACTTAAAAGAAATATAATATAGAGAAAATGTCAGACAATTTATACGTAGTTTATGTTTAATAGTATTAAAAAAGTGTTGCATAAACATATATATATATATATATATATATATATATATAGGCCTATGAAAAAACCATATTATTATTAAACCTAAACCATGTGTATTGATTCTAATTTTGTTGACCATTATTTGCGGAATTTTGTCACATAGACTTCCTAAACCTAGAAGAACATGGCTGACCTGCACATGGCTGCCCACATTTCAAGAAACAACCACTGTAATATCACCTATCTATTACTCCCTCCCTTCCAAAATATAAGGTCTCTTTACGCATATTAAGAAAAATTGGTAGAGTAATTAATATGACTATTACTAAATTACCCTTTGTTTATAGAAACATTTAATGTTAGTTTCTCACATACCAAGACAATTTCAAAGCATTAATGAGGAATATAGTTGGAAAAAAGTAACAAATGTATCTAGATATTTGTAAATAGACTTATATTTTGAGACAAATAAAAGTATCAAAAGGGACCTTATATTTTAGGACGAACGGAGTACTATTATTACCATGGTTGAACAAATTGGTGTGACCCTATTGATAATTAAGGGTTCGAGTACTCCTTTACCATTCATTTCCATTCCACTTAGCAGTATTAAGATAATTATTAGAAAATGTCATTGTTAAAAATTTTGATGATCTACTAACTTCACTTCAAGTATCGTTTCAAAAAACGCTATAAATTAATAGAAAGACACTAAAAGCTAATTGTATCAAATACTTACAACTAGCTGCTTTGTTATAACCTAACAGATTAACATTGTCAAACAGAGACCTAGTCTAAATCTAAACTAAATATAAGTAAGATTTTGGTTATATAAAAGACAGATGGTACTAGTATTAATCATGAAGTTACAAGTTGAATTAAGTTAAATCCATTGTAAACAAATTAAAATAAGCGTATCTGGCGCGCAAGTTTCTTGGCCATTATCTTTCACTTTATCTTTGACCATCTGTGTAGACATTTGTTCCAAAAATGAAAAGGAAAAAAAAAAGTAACATGGCCATCTAGACGGCGTTGGGAATCAAATTAATGAAAGTAAACACTAGATTCATAAGAGACTACACCCTGAATTAATATAACGATAAGCAAAGAAGAGCATTATTTGTGGAGAGAAGTGAACCCTTAAATGAACTTCCGATATATCGAATGATTAGTCTCCATAGTGGATACATTGGTTTGCAGAAAAAAGAAGAAACTAACTGATGATGTTGGAAAGTTGGATTCCGATATAGTATTCCAGTACTCAATACTGATCAGTAGATAATGTTATACAAAATCAAAATCTTAGATCATCAGCATTACTTAGAATTAGAATGATGATATAAGTACATATATAGCACCCTTTTCATGTGGCAACTATATATTATTGATCTAATGAGAGTTGGCTTTGAAGAGCGATAGTTGTTGGATTAGGGTTCTGCACAAACCTGGAAGAAAAAGCATAGAACTTATAGTAATCTTCATCCAACAAGCTCCCTCCACATCCAGTAGCATCAAAATTCAATGAATAACTCAAAGGGTCATAGCAGCATTGGAATCTAATCCCATTCCCTTTCTGCCTATGTCTCTTCAGTTTTCTTATCAGTTTTCTCACCAAACATTTACAGCAACACTCACTTGATTTTGTTGATGACCTGCTGCTGCTGGTGGTGGTAGCGTCCACTGCCACGGTGGTGGAGGAGGTGGTGGTGTTCTTCTCAGAGCTAAGAGGCCACATCTTTAATTTGTTGTGAGAAGATGAGTGTGAACTAGTATTTATATTTATTTATATAGAATAGAATATGAAGACTGTGTGTGTGTGTGTGTGGTGGGGTTGGCAACCCTTAATTAATTGATATGAATAAAGTTATTATTATTAGTGCATATCTGTTGATATAGTCATAGATAGATAGATCTAGTAGAATAAAAATTAAAAAAGAAAAGTTGGCTTGACTGCAATCTGAATCATCAGCCACGTGAGGTCTATAATTAGCATGGATATTGTAGAGATGAAATCAAGTGATATTTGATTTTTTTGTAACAAAGAAAAGGAAACATTAGATTTGATAAGGATTCATGATGATTGATGGCCTCAACTCTACTGACGGCAGAGCATAGGGTTAAGGGTATGTCATGTCCTCCCGTTTCTGTTTTTTTTAGTGTTTGGTATACTTCTATATTCACTGTCAAATGACAAGAGAGAAAGTGATCTTTGTTGTTTATGTTTTTATTTAAATTTAAATATTCCTCCAATACTAATTTTCACCAAAATGCTCTTTTTATTTCTTCCACAATAAATACCAATCCATTTTTTTCCTTATTCACCGTGTCTTTGTTGGTTTGTTTGGATAATCAATGAAAGATAGAGGAAATGGAAGAGAAAATGAGTGAAAAATGATATGATTGTTAAGTTGTTTGGCTTGAGTGAAAGTGGAGAAAAAAATGCAAGAGGAGAGAAAGGATATACTTGTAGAATGACAAAACACCTTCAAATAAAAACACCAGATGTCTAGGGCTCTTTTGCTTCGCCCGACGATAAACAAATGATGTTTGCAGTTATGCTGACGCATGAGACATCTTCGAATCATTGGCTAATGCTTCTACCTCTAGCACACATGCATGAGCTCAAGACAATATCGTTCAGATTTCTCCTACTTTTGATACTTGTTCTGGATTGGGCCACGAGGCCCACTATGGGAACTAGACCCGGATCAACCCAATGACCAAGATATTGTTTTTTTCATACCCCACCCCCTTCCTTCATACCCCCACATAATATGATATTCCCAAAATACCCTTTTCAAAACTTTTTTTTTTCAAAAAAAAAAACTAATCGTATATATGTATTTGGGACATATATACGATGTTAAATATCAACATCGTATATATGTCCCAAATACATATATACGATGGTTTAATTATGTTTTTTTTTTAATTTTGTTTTTTTTTTAATTTTAACGATTAGGATTTCACGATCAATGTTGAGCATTAGTAGTGAGCAGAATGTCCCTCACACTAACCATGAAGGTGGAGATCTGAAAGATGCAGTCGTCATGGATCGAACGACCTACAAGAGGGTCACGTGGGATGTACTGACAGTGCCCAAACTATGTTATAAAAATGCTACTAAAAATTCGTTAAAGAGTCAAAACTAATAAAAAAATTATAAAAACACCACTAAAAATCTAACAAAATCAAAATAAGTCTATGCAAATTTTTTTAGATTTTTTGGAGACAATGAAAATTTAAAAAAATTAATAAAAAATAGTAAACGATGGAATTTCGGATTTTGAGACCGTAGTCCCATAAGAAGTCCCTTCTAGAGGAGTCATGCTCGTTGATTTTTTTCGGATTTAATGGCTGTGGTTTCATTACGATCGGAGTAGGTTGCCTGAAAACCAATTTTTTAGCCTAAATTCTTCGTTTGACGTATAACATCGTCACGTGTTAACGAACTACACACTAAATTATTCATGTCTAATTCATCATTATTAAAATATATAATTTTAAGTTTTTTAAAAAAAAATTATACCATCGTATATACCATTTGGGGGTGTATATACGACCCCCTAATTTACACATCGTATATACACCCCCACATACGTATATTCGAGTGGCCTACCATAACACCAATCGTATATACGTCTAAAATGGTATATATAATGGCAAAAATTCAAAGGGTCGTATATATGTTCATTGAACATATATACGATTGGTATTATTTTTTTTTTAAAAATACGTTTTTTTAATGGTGTTTTGGGGTTTCACTATTATGTGGAGGTATGAAGTAAAGAGGTTGGGGTACAAAAAAAATCTTTTATAAAATACTATGAACGGTTAAGATTGAATTTCAAGTGGACCTCTCACATGATGTAGAAATTACATGTAATATAAAAAAGTAATATTATGTACCCAAAAAAAGTAATTAATATTATATAAGAAAATTAATACATTAATTTTGGCAATGCAATTTAGAAAACCAGTACTAGTAGGCCACAAGGTCAGAGAGCATATAAATGTAAAAATATAGTGGTACACTAGCATGCCAATGGCATATGGCGTCCCACTAATCTCAGTCACTAGTCAATGTACAGCGAAATAATTTGACTGCACTGCCTAAAACTACTTCTATAATCTATATGGGTCCCACTAACCACCTTAACTAACCTTCAATCTTTCATTTTTATTTTCTTAAATAAAAATAATATAGTTAGTACCAACTAGTCATCTAGCTTTTTACGATAAGGATTGGTCAAGAGTGGTAGCGGACTTGGATCCCACCTCAAGTACATAGGTTCGAATATTGAGTGTGGCAAGAAAATTATTATTGGGAGGAAGAATCATCTGCACCAGTCAAAATTGGGTACTCATAATGGAGAAGTGGTTTTAAAGGTATAGATTAATCATCGACAAAACTGGTGTATAGTGCACATCAATGACATGGTAAGCAAAATGAAAACTAGTCATCTAGGTTTTGGGGTCTTAGATTTAGTTTAGTGATACTATTATTTACAATAAGAGGGAAAACATAGTTAATTAATATTAGAGGTAGCTTTGACAAACCTACCCTCTTTCATCATCCGTATATCATTCACTCAAGCATGTGCACCCAAAATGTTGAATCAATGATGCTAATCATTTGAAACTCTTTTGGATTACTTCACCACCAGGCCACACACCATCAACTCTCAAACCATGCTAGCACAATATTGTCACATGAAAGAGGTACTTTAATTTTATCTAGTACATTTTTTTAAACAATATTAGGTTTCAATACATCAATAACTCAGACAAGTAGGTGGATCGGTTGGCGAGTTAAAAATCTTTGAAAGAGTATAAGAAAGAGGTCTAATGTTCAAATCCTAAACTAACACCCCACTAGCCTAATAATTAGCAACTAATATTGCCTATAAAAAACTTGTTATACATGTATGAATAATATCAATAATGGTTCTGTTAAAAAAATATATATCAATAATTGTTTTTTCATAGGTTGTTGAGATACGAGATTCTTTACTTTGTATTTCAAACTTAGGATCCATTTACTTTATTTGCAAGATGAATTAATTAAACCAAAATCTACGTCTCAAAACTTAAGTCTCATGTTGCCCTTTTTTTGTTATTGTGTTATTTATGCGCAATATATACCGACTTTCATTAATGGTAATTTCTGCTGTAGTAATCCAAAATTTAGTCACATGTATATTTGGGTTTGTCGATCCGTATGGTTCTCTCTACCAAATGTAATTTTCGCCACACTTGTGATTCGAACCCGAAGTCTCATATCATCTAATATAACCTACAGAGAGCTAATAATGCTTACTTGCTTAGTCAACCCTCACTTCATAAGCTAGCTTTGCATAGTTGAATTAGAACTATAATCCAAATTTTAGAGAAGCTGAATCCATGCAATGTGTACTTGGAATATTTGCGAGCATGTGTGCCATCATCCATCAAGGTGAACAAATTTAATTTGTACAACTAATATTAATATTATTAATTGATACCCCGATGATTTTTTAGGGTTGTTTTTTTATACCCCCACCCCATCCCTCCCACCCCCACATATTTCGGTATTACCCAAACTACCCTTGATATAAAGGACGCGGTGAAACTCAGTAATAAACTCAAAAACTTTTTTGGCGCGATAGTTTTTAAGTCAGGCGTGAAATATGCGTGACTTCAAAAGTGGAAAATTTTAACATTTTAAGACAAACCGTAATATTGCTTGACTTCAAAAGTATTTCACAATTAAAACACACACGGTCTGCTATCACTAATACAAATCCTCAAAACCCTCATTCAGCGGAACCTTGTTGTTTCTTCGTGGTTCTCATCTCCACTTTTATTTTCCTCCTTCCCCCGCAACCTCCGTGTTCTCCAAACCGAACCAGCAGGAACGCAGTAAGCTGGCCTTGTGTTATATCCAGGTTCTCCGGTCGAAGAAGTATAAGCAGGTAGGGTTTCGTTGATTCTTGAAACTTTTTTCCCCAAATTTGTGTTAGGGTTTTTAGTTTTGACTCTAATGGAGACAAATTCATGTTAGTGCATGGTTTCACGTTGCTGCTAACAGCTTAGAATCATTAGATTGTTTTTCTTTGAATGAATTGTTGTTTTTGGTCGATCATCTGAACCTTTGATTAATTTTAACGCATAATTTTAAGAATCAGAAATGCTCTTGTGGAAAAATAATGGATGAAGAAGAATTCCCCAAATTGTCGAATCTTGAAAATGGCTTTGTAGAGGAATCTGCTAGATTCATCATCTGTGATGATCTCAATGTGTTGCCTAATGTTTTCGAAATAATTTTCAGTCTATTTCAGAATCTTGGAGTTGATAATAGTGACACTGTTCAGGAACAAACTGTGGATATCACTAAGAAAGAGGCATGTTTTCGTAGCTTTTATATATTTAATTAATGTGCTGATATTTTTTTCTCTTATTAGTTATTGTTTGATTGTAATTTGGTTTATTCAGTTTTTAAAACTTGTTTTATAAAGTAGTTTTCCAATACCGATTCTAAAATAAAGTGTTTTCTGTTTTGATTATAGTTTTAAGAAGAAAATCAAACAAGCTGATAATCTTTGCTTTGTGTAGGTAATTGATCTTCTTAAGCTGTCATTGCTCTCCAAAACTCCTCTCACGGATTTTATTTTTAACAAAAATCAATTTCCTGGTAATTTAAATGCAAGAGGCGAATCCGTGTTTGATATTGGAAATGTGGTGTCATCTGATGGGGGTATGGAGATGTCGATTAAAGTAAAGCTAAGAAAATCAAAGGGAGAGATTCTGTTTGTTGAAGCAGAGGAAGATTTTGCAGCCTTTCTGTTTAGTTTTCTCACTTTTCCTTTGGGACTAGTTTTGCACATGCTTGAAGGATTCAGTTTAGGTGCTTGAATAATATATATGAGAGCATGAAAAAGTTGAGCCCAGATAGATATTTAATGTCACAGGACCATAAAGATAAACTAACGAAGCCAAAGATTGCCCCACAATTTGATCTCAGCAGCAACCATATATTACCAATTGGCACCGGATCATCGTCATTTAGGTATTATTACTTTCATTTTACAAAAAAGATATGGTGTATTCCTAGTATATTAATGGACGTGTTGTTCTAATGTGTACGGTTTAGTTTTGTTGATCCTAAATCATCTTTTTTGAAATCTTCAAGTTCTGTTGGATTCACAAAGGGACCATCAACATACATGGTGACAGGTGACTTGGTTGTGACTCCAATGTTGTATGCATATGCTGTGTCGTATCTGAAAAGATTAGTTGTTTTGATGACAGTATGTTTTGTTATTGTTATTTCTTGATTTTGTATGTTAACTTGACTTGGTTTTGCTTGTAGGTTCCATGAAAAAGTTGGTGATAAGTGGGAGATTTGCGTGAGTTTAAGTGATGGGTTGCAATTTCAACAGGTGACTAGTCAACTTTTTAAGTCAAGTAACTTGGTTTCTCATTGTTGTTAATTCTTTCTAGCGCCGTATTTGTGTGGGTAAAGTATCAATTGTTGCTAACTTTGATTGTTTTGAATTCCTCTAAAGCTGTACACTCAAACTTTTCATACGTCTTTTTTGCAGTTAGATAATTATTTTTTGTTCCACTTTGTTTAGTTCAACAGGAAGAACCTTACTGACCTGAAGGTCTATGCCATTGATGTCGATGAAGCTGATGAGGTGGTCTATCATTCATTTTTTATTAATTCTATTGAGCTTCTTGCAAGTGTTGCTGCATTTATTTTACAAAGTGTATTGTTTTATTAACTAACCAATAATATGTAGCTTGATGATGCTCTGAGTGCAACAAAGTTGCAAGATGGTCGGATTAAAATCTGGATACATGTTTGAGACTCCAACTAGATATGTTCAACCTGAAAGTATTCGGATAGGTATGTGGTTGACATACAAAGAGACATTTTATTAAATGTTTGGTGTTACTTTCTTTCTTAATGTTCTTCATGGCATATATAGGAGGCTAGGAGAAGAGGAACTTCTGTTTTCTTGCCCACTGCTACTTATTCTATGTTTTCAGAAAATCTTGCCATGGGAGCTATGATTATATGGATATGTAGTGTTTGTAAATTAATTGACTTATTATTTAATCCTATTGGGGTGTCAAGTTGCATACACCCTTTATTGTATTTTTAATATTAAGTGGTTGGGCTTACGGTTTATTGTATTTTTAATATTTTGGTGTCAACATCATATCATATATCTTTGGTTGACAAGATATTAGTCAAATGAATGTTGAGCAAAATATAATACATTTATTTTATATAGAATATGTATGTTGCTAGATTTAATGAATTTGATGTGGGGCCAAATTAGTATACGCACGTGAGGATCACCCAAAAGCTAAAAAGAATTAAAACTTAAATAAACACTTTTGAAGTCAAGCATTTAAAATGTATGTCTTAAAAACATAACTTTTAAAGTCAGCATTTAAAAGCCGCCGACTTAAAAACATCTTCTTAAAGCCTGCAGCGCGTGACTTTAAAAAAAGCTATCCACGAGATAGGTCTGGTCTAGAGAGAACACGAGGAATTAAAGTCAGCGGTTAAAAGTCCGACTTAGAAACAAACTTATGAAGTCGGACACTCGCGCGACTTTAAATCTCCGACATACGAAGTCGCTTTAATAAGTCACGCGCTGCGCGTGACTTTAAACGCCCAATTGTCTCGACTTTAAATCCCTTTTCTGCACTAGTGTATAATCCAAATTTTAGAGAAGCTGAATCCATGCAATGTGTACTTGGAATATTTGCGAGCATGTGTGCCATCATCCATCAAGGTGAACAAATTTAATTTGTACAACTAATATTAATATTAATATTATTAATTGATACCCCGATGATTTTTTAGGGTTGTTTTTTTATACCCCCACCCCATCCCTCCCACCCCCACATATTTCGGTATTACCCAAACTACCCCTTGCATAATTGACAAAATTTGACTTTGTATTGATTTCTCTCCGACTGGGACCCACTATATCTGCAATCGTATATACGTCATGGAAGGTATATACGATTGCATTAAATAATGAACGTTGACCTGGAAAAATGACCATTGTATATATGTACTTTGAGACGTATATACGATTGAATTATTAAATGTTTCGTTGACTACCCATTGTATATAGCGTATATACGATTGGGGCTTTGAATAATCAATCGCATATACGTTTGGGCCACGTATATACGATGTTATAAATTGTGCCATCGTATATACGTGGTTAATGAGGTATATACAATGGCTTATTATTTGGTTTTTTTTAACTGATTTATTTTTGTTTTGTTGAAACTGATATTCCCCAGCCTGCTGCAGATGCAGACTCTCAGTTGGCTCCTTTTGATATTGACACTACAGCGGCATTTACCATGGATACGGTATATTTTTAAATTTTTTATAAATATTTAATTAATTACTTAAGTACGTAACATTTATCTATTTTGTAGGTATTTTCCACACGTGAAAGGTGTGGAAGAGCAATAAAGCGATTGGTAGAAGTATTGGTGTAGTGGTTATAAAAGTGAGATCAGACAAAGTTGGGAAGAGGGGTTCTTGAGAGAAGATTGATTTTGGTTGTGAGAAGCAAGGGCGGTTTACTAATGGCTCTTGAGTTTTCGGTTCTAAAAGAAGTTGTCTGTTTAGATTAAAAGCTACTTGCACTCTTCGTCGTGGGGTTGGTGTGTTTACGGTTAAGTGTGGTGGTCGACACACGCATGAGTTGCTTAAAACCCCATCCGGTACTAATGCTTTTGGACGCGTGTCTAAGGCAAAAGGATCTGGTTAATGAGCATGCTGATCTTGATGTTGGTCCGAAAGCTAGTCTTACTGCTTTGAAGAAGCAGGATCCGGAGAATGTCACTACTCTTAAGCAAATTTATAGGCAGGGGCACAAACATCGGTCTACGAAGAGAGGTCCTAGAGCATACATTGGGAGATATTAAGATTAATTGCATCACATAATTATTTATGTTGGAGTTTAAAGGTTCCGGTCGATGTGCATGCGTCGGTGATATCATGTGGACTCATCCCACTTCTATCAAGTTACTCGGGTTGTTCCGAAAGTTCTCATTCTTGACTCAACCTACAAGACAACATGATACAACTTGCCTCTTTTTACATTGTGGGAGTCACTAACACTGAGCTAAGTTTCCACGTTACATTTGCCTATTGGACATGAGCTTGCTATTCATTTTTCTTGGGTATTGTATCAATTTGAAAGGTATATGTGTCTTGCATTCGATTCATCCTCGAGTTTTCTTGATCGTGAGAGATCTTGGTTGTATGTTTGGTATTCTTGATGTCTTTCCTTCGCTACAAATTTATTGTGTCATTGGCATGTGACAAAAAATGTCAAAGCGAAGATTAAAGACTTGGTGCACAAGGATAGGTGATAACTCATATTTATATGAGTTATTTACACTCATTCAAAGAATAAGTCATGCAAGTTCTCTAGCAATACAAGGGTTATTAAATTAGTTTTATGTAATTTCGAGTTTTTAGTAAATAAATGAATGAAGTGATAAATATATGCATTTAGGCACCAAGAGGTGCCTCGAGAGCGTTTTGATGCTTCGTGTGCTTGTGCAGAAATTTAGTCTTTGAACGTCACCACGCCTCCCACCACGTCATTGAAGTGCAAAGAGAGAAAGGTGAAAGATCTTAATTTTGGCGCGCTAAGCAATGATAGTCAAAGATATAAGAGTCAGAAGATCTCCCATTCCCTATAAGCTGACGCATGGAAACACTGTAGCTCTGAACAGTGTCAGGGAGAAGATAGGAAAAACAGATCGGTAGGTGGGCAAGTGACATCGGTAGGCAAAGAAGGTGGCTATTTAATGAAGGCTCGGCTTTCTCTCAAGGCATCACCAACCACGATCACGATCATCATCTCTTCCACAAACTTCGAATCACTTCATCTTCATCCTCACCATCTTTCCATTAAATTCGAGAACGGTTTTGTAAAGAAGATCTGGAAACAGACTTCTGTATTTTGCTTGTCTGAACTTAGTTTTTATTTCTGCATTTTGTAAAGCTCAGACGTTGTAACGTCTATACAGCGTATATGCTTAAAAGCTACTTAGGTGTATCTTTTGCACTGAGGTTCTTTTCTGTTATGTATGGTATTAGGATTTTAAATCCTTTTCATTCTGTAAAGATGCTCAGCATGAGCTAAACACTTTGTAGTTGAGTTGTTGATCTGCTTTTAATGAATTTCTAGTTAATGTTATGAAGTGTTAACGTTGCCCGTTTTAGATCTTTGCGTAATAATATTTTCAAAACTTGTTTTGAGGTTGGCCTCTTAAAATGGGTAGATTCATAGAGTACTGGACATGGTCTATGAAAAGAAATCAAAGATTTATATGAATGAACAATGCACTAAAGACATTTAGGCATCTTTATCTAAGTCTAGACATAGAATGGATAATAGTTCATAGAACATTGCTGTGGGTACTTAAAATACAGGAGTGGGCCTATTTAGAACCTAGACATAGGATTTCTTGTACTTGAAACTCGGCGTTTTGTCTTTGAAAAGCATAGCTCTTTTTTGCAATGGCGTTGCTCAGACGTGGCCACGTCTACACAGATTAACATTTGAACGTCATAACGTCTAAACGTTATAACGTCTGGCTAGGAAGGATTTATCTGCATGCAACAACTCAACTCATCTCTCATCCATATTCACAATCAATTTTAGTTTCCTTGTTTTGTTTAAATCTTTAGCTTTAAAACCAACTCTTATTGTCGATTTGTCACTTGATTCTCTTGTGTTTTGAAACTTGAACTTTGAAAGCTTATCAATCCTCGTGGGAACGATCTCTTACTCTAATCCACTTTATTACTTGTACGATGTGTATACTTGCACTATAATTGCGAAAATCCACACTATTACACAAACGCGAACAAGTTTTTGGCGCCGTTGCCGGGGATTGTAGTGATTTTCATTGGTCAAAGTATTAAAACACAAGTTGAAGGAATTTTATCGTGTGTTGTTTCTTTGTGGTTCGTGTTTGAACAGTAGACGTTACAACGTATGCTTAGTTCCGACTCAAACTCTAGTTCAACCGAACCAAGTAGTGAATCTGAACCTGAGTTTGATCCGAACTCGAAAGAACTTTCGCATAACTAAGGAGACAACAAAGGTTAAGAAGAAGCGGCAAAGAACAACAAGAACAACACCCAACCATGTCCGAACATAACACCTGGTTCTAGAGGTGGACATACACCAAGAGGAGCTGAGAGGACAAGGTCTTGGACCACAAACTCATACAGAGACAATAGTTGTTGATGATGAACACTACCAAAGGCAAAGAACTCATCAATGCGGGACCACAAGATATGGTCAATAGCGAGGATAGGCCTATGCGTGATTATGCCGCGTGCTCAATCCTCGCTCATTTACAAACAGCATTGCAAGACCAACCCTTCATAATCTTGGTCACTTTGAGTTCAAGCCCATGATGTTCCAAATGTTGCGCAGATCGCAGTCAATTTGGAGGTTTCCTCAAGAAGATCCATATTCTCACCGAGACAATTTACGGATGTGTGCAAAGAACTTTATCATCCCTGGAGTGTCGAGGATGCATTTAGATTGAAACTCTTCCCATACTCACTCAAGGATAAGGCTAAAAATTGGCTGAATTCCTTGGAGCCAAATTCAATTCATACTTGGGATGAGCTAGAGAGAAGTTTCGGCCAAATATTTCCTCCCAACAAGAATGCTAAGTTCGAGAAATGATATCACTTCCTTCAAACAAAAAGGAAGGGAATCATTATTTGAAGCTTGGGAGAGGTGGAAGGAATTACTAAGAATGTGCCCTCACCATGGCATTCTGTGGTGATCCAAATGGAGACGTTTTATAATGGCCTAGATCAACCTACAAGATTGATACTTGATGCTTCATCAGGTGGTGTCATTCTAAACATGTCCTTTTCTGAGGCATGCAAGCTCATTGATGAAATAGCCACCCACAACTCTCATTGGCCATCAGATAGATTTACTCACGGAAAGAAAGCGGTGTGCATGAGATAAGTGAAGTAATCGCTCTTCTCGCTCAAGTGGCTACCGACGACCAACATGATCAAAACTTTGAGTACTTCAAACGTGGCCACGTCGAAAGCGGATCATTGCAGCAAAGATTGAACTACCCGATCTGGTGGAGTAGTGTGTGTTTATTGTGAAGAAGGGCATGTGTATGAGGAGTGTCCCTACAACCCTCAATCTGTAAACTTTGTCTCTCAGAACAAAGGAAATGGCCCCTACTCCAACTCCTACAATTCAAATTGGAGAAATCATCCAAATTTCAGTTGGAGAAACAACAATGCGCTCGAATACCAAGAACAATGCTCCCGCAATACCTCCGTGATTCCCTCCTCAACAACAACAGAGAGGTATGTGCGAGAATAACAACAATAGCGGTTTGGAAGCCATGATGAAGAACTTCATAAGTGATTGCAAGACAACCCTTCAAACTCATGAGTCTTCAATCAAAACTCGGAAAATCAAATTGGACAGATAGCTTTTCAATTTCTCACTCAAAGACAGAATGGATCTCTTCCTTCTACAAATGAAACACCATCATCAACCCCTAATGGTAATAATGGGGTAAATGGTCGTAAATGCAATTTCTTTAAGAAGTGGTACTGAATATCCCGAACCAACTATGCTGTGGAAGAAGAATTACAGAGAGAAGCAAAAAGAAGTGCTGAGAAAGAGAGAAAAGAAAGGAAAGAAGCAAGCACAAGTGGTGTGAAGGATATTCCAGACGTTACAACGTCTAATTTTGAACCAGAATCAAGATCGCACACATGCACGAGTATCCTCCTCCACCATACCCTCAAAGATGAAGAAGGCCCATGAAGATAAGCGATTCAAAGAAGTTCATGGAAATGTTAAAGCGATTACACATCAACCTTCCTTTGGTTGATGCTTTACAAACAGATGCCAAATTATGCCAAGTTCTTGAAAGATATCATCACCAAAAGGAGAAGGCTAGGGAGTTTGAAAATCGTTGCTTTAATCAAGAATGTAGTTTAATTATGCAGAATAAACTTCCTAGAAAACTCAAGGATCCCGGCGACTTTACTATACCATGCTCCATTGGAGATTTTTACATTGGCAAAGCATTATGTGACTGGGAGCAAGTATCAACTTGATGCCCAAGTCCATTTATGACAAACTTGGTATAGGAACCGCCAGCCTACCTCTTTAAGCTTAACTTTAGCCGATAAAAGTAGAGTTTATCCGAAGGCATACTAGAAGATGTTTTAATTAAGGTTGACAAGTTTGTGTTTCAAAGTGGATTTTGTTATTTTAGATTTTGATGCAGATAAAGAAGTTCCCATCATTCGGGAGACCCTTCTTAGCTCTTTGGAAGGACAATCATTGATGTGCGAGAAAGGAGAGTTAATCATGAGAGTCAATGACCAAGAAGTCAAGTTCAACGTCCTCAATGCTCTCAAATATCCGGATCCAAGCACGGAGGAATGTTTAAGATGCGTGGTTGCCATTGATCATATGGTTCGAAACAATTCAACAAGGATAATGATCATTTGGAGAAAATTTCGGGCAACAATGAAATACAAGAATTATTGGCGTAAGAAGATGTTCCTCTCAGACGTCGTAACGTTCGATTTGCGCACGCGTGGCCACGCCCGAGCCCCCGCACCAAAGTCTTGGACAAAGAAGTATGAATCTTTAGGGCAAGAGGAGTCAAATCTGAAGAAGAATGTGCCTCCATTAAAGAGCCACCTACTTTGGAATTAAAGGTGTTGCTCGATCATTTAAAGTATGTCTTCTTAGGGAAAATGATTCCTGCTGTGATCATTTCTTCCAAGCTCACCCAAGAGCAGAAAATGATCTCATTAATACCTCAAGAGACATAAAAGGCAATTGGGTGGCAAATGGCGGACATCAAAGGTATCATCCCACGATCCGCATGCATAAAATAGTCTTGGAGGAGAATGCCAAGAATAGCATGAAGAAGGCAGAGGAGATTGAACCCCATAATGAAGGAGGTGGTAAAGAAAGAGATCATCAAATGGTTGGATGCAGGAATCATCTACCCTATTAGTGATAGCTCCCGGTGAGTCGATTCGGTGCGTGCCCAAGAAAGGAGGCGTTCTTGTGGTAAAAATGAAAAAATGAGCTAATTCCAACAAGGATGAAGAATGAGTTGGAGGATATGCATGGATTACGAGAAAGTTAAACAAAGCAACTAAGAAGGATCATTTCCTCTTCCATTCATTGATCAAATGCTAGAGCAGGCTCGCAGCAAGGATTTCTCTGTTTCCTTGATGGTTATTGAGTTACAACCAGATAGCCATAGCACCAAGATCAAGAGAAGACAACATTCACTTGTCCCTATGGTACCTTTGCTTTCGAAGGATGCCATTTGGGGCATGTAATGCTCCCGCAACATTTCGAAGTGCATGATGGCCTTATTTTCTCGATTTCATTGAGAACTCCATGGAAGTTTTTATGGACGATTTCTCAGTCTATGGAGATTCGTACAAAGGATGCCTGGATAATTTGGAAGGAGTTCTGATAAGGTGTGAAGAAACCAATCTAGTGCTCAATTGGGAAAAATGCCATTTCATGGTACAAGAAGGAATAGTATTGGGGCATGTAATATCAAAGAAAGGTTTAGAGGTGGGACAGAGCAAAGATTGATGTTATTGACAAGCTACCTCCACCCACAACTATCAAAGGAGTCGAAGTTTCTTAGGACATGCAGGGGTTTTACAGAAGATTCATCAAGGATTTCTCAAAGATTTCAAAACCCTGTGTCTGCGTTGTTGCAGCGTGACCACGTCTTCAAGTTTGATGAGCAATGTCATGAAGCTTTCAACAAATCAAGATCGCTTTGTAATAACGACTCGAAAGAATAGTCACTCCGCATTGGTCCAAGCCATTTGAGTTGATGTGTGATGCAAGTGATTATGCCGTGGGGAGTGTGATTGGGGCAAAGGTATGGAAAAATTTTTCATTCTATTTATTATGCCAAGAAACCTTAGATGATGCCCAATTAAATTATCTGGATGTTGAAAAAGAACTCTTGGTGTTGTGTTTGCATTTGATAAGTTTAGATCATACTTAGTGGGTGCAAAAGTTATTGTTTTCACTAATCATTCAGCCATTAAGTACTTAATTTCTAAAAAAGATACAAAGCCAAGACTTATTAGATGGGTTCTCCTCCTCCAAGAATTTGACTTGGAAATTCGTGACAAAAAAAGGGGTGGAGAACCAAGTTCACGATCATCTTTCTAGGCTTGAGAATGTTGATGCAGTGCACAGTGAAAAGGATATACAAGAAAAATTTCGATGAGAGACTATTGTTAGTAGCCTCGATGAAGTAGCTGAAGACGTGGCCACGTCTATGACACTTTCGTCAAACGTCATAACGTCTGATACTACTGCTCCATGGTATGCTGACATAGTTAACTTCCTTGTTAGCAAAATTGTGCCTATAGGATTCAACTATCAGCAGAAGAAGAGGTTCTTCCACACTATAAAGCACTATTTTTGGGATGAACCATATTTGTACAAATTGTGTCCAGATCAGTTACTAAGAAGATGCCTATCTGAGGAAGAGCAACTCCATGTGCTGCAACAATGCCATTCAGCACCTTATGGTGGACATTTTGGAGGTACTAAAACAGCTGCAAAGGTCCTACAATCAGGCTACTATTGGCCAACATTATTCAGAGATGCACATGAGCTGGTTAGGAGATGTGACAAGTGCCAAAGAACAGGAAACATATCAAGCAAGCAAGAGATGCCACTCACAAACATTCTGGAAGTTGAATTGTTTGATGTATGGGGAATGGACTTCATGGGACCATTTCCTATGTCCCATGGAAATCTCTACATTCTGGTAGCTGTGGATTATGTGTCCAAGTGGGTTGAAGCGGTGGCATTACCAAACAATGAAGCCAAATCTGTTAGCAAGTTTCTGAAAAAGAATATATTTACAAGGTTTGGTACTCCAAGAGCCATAATCAGTGATGAAGGCTCTCATTTCTGCAATAAGCTAATTGAGAACCTCTTGGCTAAATATGGAGTAAAACACAGAATTGCTCTGACTTATCACCCCAAACCAGTGGGCCTTCGAAATATCCAACGGGGAGATCAAAAGAATACTTGAGAAGATGGTTGGTCCCAACGAGAAAGGAGTGGTCATTACACTTGGATGATGACCTTTGTGGGCCTACAGGATGAAAGATACAAAACACCATTGGGCATGTCTCCGTACAAGCTAGTTTATGGAAAGGCTTGTCACCTGCCAATTGAGCTCCAACATAAGGCTTATTGGGCATTGAAACAATTAAATTTGGATCATGCAAAGGCTGGTGAGGCAAGGTCATTTATTCTGATTAAATGAGCTAGAAGAGTTTAGACACCATGCCTATGAAAGCTCAAGAATGTACAAGGAAAAGACCAAGAAATGGCATGATCAAAGAATTCAAAGAAGAGAAGCGATAGAAGGACAAGCAGGTATTGCTATTTAATTCAAGGGTGAAATTGTTCCCAGGAAAGTTGAAGTCAAGGTGGTCAGGCCCATTCAAATTAATGAAGATGTATCCTCATGGTGCCGTGGAATTATTTGATGAAAAGACAAACACCATGTTCAAAGTTAATGGCCAACGTGTGAAACAATATCATGGAGAACATGTGGAGAGGGACAAGATTCAAATGTCCTTCAACAATTCTTGAATAAAAGAGACAAAAGTCTGGCTGAAGACTCTTAAAGCAAGCGCTCTTGGGAGGCAACCCAAGGATTTTTAATTTTTTTTGTGTCTTTTTAATTTTTGTGTTGCAGGAAAAAGGAGAAAGGAAAAAAGGGGCAGACGTCGTAACGTCTCAGAAAGCATTAGACGTGGGCACGTCTGGGCAGTCAAGGCAGATTTAAATGAAGTCAAAGGCGTAAGTGATGACGTGTCGTAAATGATTTCCCTCTCGCAAACGAACGTGGTAACCCGACCACGACGCGTCATCTCCTTCCCCTACTTGTCTAATCAACGGTTACTTTTCTCCATTACTCCACTCTACCATTTCTCAACTCCCCATAATCACTTCCCCATAAAAATCTAACCATTCACCACCATTCCACCACCTGCAACCTCTTTCTAATCTCTCTCTCTCTCTCTGAAACCAAATTCTCCCATCCCTTTCTCTGAAAACCTAAAATTTCCAGAAATCCCCCATTTCCTTCCAAACATTTTCTGCGCAAAAACCATGACTAAAGTGAAGCAATCCGCCACCAAATCCTCTGGGAAAGGCAAGCATGCTGACCTAAGTTCATCCTCAGCCCCCATCCCTGAAACACCAAACCCATCTAAAAAGAAAGCCCTACTTCCTGAAAGGGGTTTCAGTCAAGAAAGCCCCAATCCTAATTTTCTCGCAACCGTCGCAGCGTTGGGTTGGCAGAAATTTGTTATGCACAGAAAGGAGTATATTGCTACTCTGGTTCACGATTTCTACAAGGGGATCGTTGAAAGGCCTGAAGGAGAGTCATCCATTGTCTCAAAGGTGCGAGGAGAGGAAGTAAAATTTGGGGTCAGAGTCATCAATGATTATTTTGGGTTAGGATACTATGGCAAAGTTGTGGAGACCAAACAGAAGAACTATGGATTGGCTGAAATGGATGCCATTAAGGATAGGATATGTGTTGAAGGTGCTGTCTGGGAAAGAAGAGGTGAGCATGGAAGCGAGTTCAAGATAATGAAGAAATACCTTTGTGATGAAGCCAACACTTGGTTCCATTTCATAAGGCACTGCTTAATCCCTACCTCTCACACATCATGGGTTGACAAGGAGAGAATGATTGTGATTGATGCAATCATGTCCAGAGACAAAGTGGAGGTTGGGAAGTTGATCAACCGCGAGCTCAACAAATGGAAGAACAGGAAGGATGGATATTTGTACTTCCCTTGTTTGATAACTGATCTGTGCATGGAGGCAGGAGTGGAGATAGAGGCCTCAGAGCTTAGGGAGCAACCTCAAGGCCCCTTTTCAACAAAATTTCAGCCTAGGGTGAAATCTGCAGGTGCTGCAAGTTCTGTTGATGCTCAGACGTTACAACGCCCGGAGGAAAAAGACAGAACTCCCGCCAAGTTTATCAAAGAACAATTTGAGTGGCAAAAGAAGGTATTTGCCTGTGTGTCTAAGGGAAAGAAAGCGGTTGAGGAGCTGTATTGCACGAGTGGATGCGGGAAGAAAATGAAGATGATGTTCCATTGTCTACAATCCAAAGGAGAGTGTCAAGAGAGAAAAGCAAAGCGAGCAAGAAGCCCACCAAAGAGGCAAAGCCCAAAGAAAGAAACAAAAGAAGGTAAGTAGTGAAGAAGATTTTAATTCGATGATTTAGATGATATTTCTGAATGTGATGCAGAGGAGTCAAAGAAAGTGAGCATGGAGGTAATTAGTGAAGAGGAAGAAGAGGAGAGCCCTGAGGAAAAAGGGAGTTCGAGTGAAAGGACTGAAAGTGAGTCCCCAGCAATTCAAACAAACAAAGAGCCAGCCCAAGAAAAATCCAAAACACCTAGCCCCAAAGCACAATCCCCACAAACCACACAACCACCACCTTCACCAAAAGAACCCTCCACCCATGACCAAAACACCCCAAAGACCCCACAATCCAAAGCTCAAGACCAACCAACAACAAAACCACCCCACCCCAACTCGAACCACAAAAGCAACCATCACCGAGAAAAACACGGGAGCGGACGTGGCGACGTCTGAGCCAACAAACACAGAAAGCAACCCACAGCCCCAACCCATTTCCCCACCCAAGAAAACCAGAGTGAAAACTGCGCTTGCATACAATCCATTTGGAAGGAAGAAGAGACAACAGATAGCTGCTGAGTCAAATCAAGCTCAAGGGAGTGGAGAAAAAGAGGAAGTTGCAGCCCCACAACACTCAGTGAAGCTTTTCAGAAAGAGAAAAAGTCAAAGTCTTTGCAGGAAGCTCGCATCGCTACTAGCGGCAAAGATTTGTCGCCACTAATGTTTCGAAAACCCTCTCCCCACTATTCTTTGAAGAAATGCCTACTGCACGTCGTAACGTCACAAAAAGAGGTTGCAGCCCAAACTTGCGAGAAATGCAAGTCAACAATGAACGTGAAGCTGCATTGGAAAAGGTAAAGCAAAGAAGCAATGGAGGAGGCCACACAGAAACTAGCAGAGCACTTGATGAAGCAAGCCCAGGGATCAGTTGTTGGAAGTGGAGTGTCATCATCAGACGTGGCGACGTCTAAAGAGCCGAGGTGGAAAAAGCCCGGTGATACCCAATGAGCCAATGAATGTCAACCTGCTTTGAGTTAGCAATGAAGATGTGGGAGGAAGCTAAAAAGAGGATTGAAGCCTCAGGCATGGCAGTGCGAGTGTGGGTGCTAGCTCAAAAGAAAAGGAGTCTGATGAAACAACAACCACTGAGCAAGAAGGAGTGAAGGTCAAGAAAGAAAAGAAGGAAAAGAAGAAAGGAGAAGGTCGAAAGGAGTTCCCACCGCATGAGCGGAAGGCTCTGTGCAGTCTTTATGTAAGTAAGTCCCCATCAATATCAATTGTAGTGTAGTTTTTTTTCTTAGTTTTAATTTTAAGTTGAAATTTGCTAGTTTTTAGTTCATGTTCTGAATGAGACCCCCCTCTAAAAATAATAAAAAAAAAAAAGAGAAAAAAGAGAATCATGCTGTTTCTCTTTGAGCAAAGATGAGGACACCGCTCAACTTTAAGTGTGGGGAAAATCTCAATGTTAATGTTTTAATGTTTTAAGTTCGTGTGTGTTGTACATGAAATCAAATGCAAAAGTAGTCTCTGTTTTACTCTCATCAAGCATGAAAATAATTCTCTTTGGGCTAAGGATAAGTGAAAATGTGTGTGTGAGTAACCTATGCATGATTAGATGAAAAGAATTGATTGTTGCTCCTACACAAACTCATTTTGAAGAAAGAATCTAGTTAGCTAGGGAATATTTTGTGTTGAAGCTAGTCTTGGTGAACTTTGGTGAAAATAAAACTTGATTAAAAACCTAGAATAGCAGATAGAAGCTAAGTTTGGGGTGAAATCAAGTCGTTTAAGGTGGGTGCAAAGGCGTAGGATGGTTAAGTGCGGTGTAGCGTGAGTGCAACGTTGTAACGCGTCTACCCGTAACGTTATAACGTATGCCGTGTGTGTTGTGTTGTGTGCTCGGACGTTGCAACGTCTCACCCATAAACGTTGTAACGCCTATCCCCAAAAATACTAAAAAGAGTGTGTTGAGACAAGTAAGTGGAAAATCCACATGTATGTTGTGTTCCCCTGTAATACCACTCAAACAAATCTTTGAGCACTCCATATATATGAAAAAAAAAAAAAAAAAAAAAAAAAGGGAGCAAAATAAAAAAAGGATGCTCATGAATGGGGGTTCTGATCTTTTTGCGTGTGTGAGTCAATAAACTAGTTGCACTAACCTAGTCCTAGCATCCAATTAAGATCCTTTGTCATGCTTTAAATGAACCCCATTTCTTATGTGAAAGTGTTAGCCTATTCTTTGTTTTGAAAGATGTTTTTCATTGTCACCATTTGGGAAGCCACTCTTTCATAAGCCAAAAGCAGTTTCTGAACTAACTAGAGGAAGATTTAATTACAGGATCACACACTCACTTTGAGCTTTAATGAATCTGGAATTTAATCATGCAAGTGGTGTGTGAGTGCGTGAGGAATTAGCCTTCGAGAATGAATTTTTGATCTATTGAGTGAGTAAGAGCATAGCTGCTAGTGTATTTGATTTCATGTTTTGTTTTTTGTTATCTTGATTGCTTGAGGACAAGCAATGATTTAAGTTGGGGTGTGATAACTCATATTTATATGAGTTATTTACACTCATTCAAAGAATAAGTCATGCAAGTTCTCTAGCAATACAAGGGTTATTAAATTAGTTTTATGTAATTTCGAGTTTTTAGTAAATAAATGAATGAAGTGATAAATATATGCATTTAGGCACCAAGAGGTGCCCTTGAGAGCGTTTTGATGCTTCGTGTGCTTGTGCAGAAATTTAGTCTTTGAACGTCACCACGCCCTCTCTCTTGAAGTGCTGCGAGAGAAAGGGTGAAAGATCTTAATTTTTGCGCGCTAAGCAATGATAGTCAAAGATATAAGAGTCGAAGATCTCCCATTCCTATAAGTCGACGCATGGAAACACCGTAGCTCACGAGCAAAGGTCGGGGAGAAGATAGGAAAAACAGATCCGGTAGGTGGGCAAGTGACATCGTAGCGGCCACAAGAAGGTGGCTATTTAATGAAGGCTCAGCTCTCTCTCAAGGCATCACCAACCACGATCACGATCATCATCTCTTCCACAAACTTCAGAATCACTTCATCTTCATCCCCTCACCATCTTTCCATTAAATTCAGAACCAGTTTTGTAAAGAAGATCTGGAAACAGACTTCTGTATTTTGCTTGTCTGAACTTAGTTTTTATTTCTGCATTTTGTAAAGCTCAGACGTTGTAACGTCTATACAGCGTATATGCTTAAAAGCTACTTAGGTGTATCTTTTGCACTGAGGTTCTTTTCTGTTATGTATGGTATTAGGATTTTAAATCCTTTTCATTCTGTAAAGATGCTCAGCATGAGCTAAACACTTTGTAGTTGAGTTGTTGATCTGCTTTTAATGAATTTCTAGTTAATGTTATGAAGTGTTAACGTTGCCCGTTTTAGATCTTTGCGTAATAATATTTTCAAAACTTGTTTTGAGGTTGGCCTCTTAAAATGGGTAGATTCATAGGTACAGACATGGTCTATGAAAAGAAATCAAAGATTTATATGAATGAACAATGCACTAAAGACATTTAGGCATCTTTATCTAAGTCTAGACATAGAATGGATAATAGTTCATAGAACATTCTTTGTGGGTACTTAAAATACGAGAGTGGGCCTATTTAGAACCTAGACATAGGATTTCTTGTACTTGAAACTCGGCGTTTTGTCTTTGAAAAGCATAGCTCTTTTGCAACAGCGCTCGGGCGTGGCCACGTCTACACAGATTTACATTTGAACGTCATAACGTCTAAACGTTATAACGTCTGGCTAGGAAGGATTTATCTGCATGCAACAACTCAACTCATCTCTCATCCATATTCACAATCAATTTTAGTTTCCTTGTTTTGTTTAAATCTTTAGCTTTAAAACCAACTCTTATTGTCGATTTGTCACTTGATTCTCTTGTGTTTTGAAACTTGAACTTTGAAAGCTTATCAATCCTCGTGGGAACGATCTCTTACTCTAATCCACTTTATTACTTGTACGATGTGTATACTTGCACTATAATTGCGAAAATCCACACTATTACACAAACGCGAACAATAGGCGAGAGGAGGTCATCTCTCTCTAGCTCTGTATTATTGATTCTGCTAATGAGTCAGAGTACTTATCTAATCTGAAGTTTTTTGAGGCTTCTTGCTCTGATAAACCCGCTCTTATTAAATAAGTGCATGACACATGGTTGACACCGCACATGGAGCGATTTATCTCAGCATGGACTAACCATATCTCACACGTGAGGAATCAGACAACCAACAGGTATTTTTCGCATTTTTGTAATTACACGCGTTTAGTAATCGATCTTATCTACATCGTTGCTCAAATGACTACCGTTAAATCACAACTGTTAAAATTAAAACCGTTGAACAAATACAACCGTTAAAATTAAAGCCGTTGATCAAATTAAAACCGTTGATCAAATCACAACCGTTAACAAATTATAAGTCCATCGTATATACCTTTGGTGGGACAAATATACGATGTTATATATATTAGTCATTGTATATACCCCCATAAAGCGTATATACGATTGACTTAAAACACATCAATCGTATATACGCACAACGAACATATATACGATGCCTAAAAAATGAATATCGTATATAAGTCAAAAAAACATATATACGACTGGTGTAATTTTTTTTTAAAAAAATACGTTTTCTGAAGGGCATTTTAAGGTTTACTATTGTGTGGGGGTATATGTGAAGCATGTGGGGTACCAAAAAAAACCCATTTTTGATTGTAACAGTACCAACACATGTCGTTCAGTTCAGCTGCCACTATAGGGGTTAGGCCCAAGAGATCAACTAGCAGAGCAGGCCCAAGAGGTTGAGTCAATGGAAGCCCCTGGAAATACATACATAAATTTCAACAAGCAAGTATCTGTTCAATAAATGAGTACATTTAATCTTGGTGTTATGCCTAGTCGATTGGAGGTAATAATTTCTGGTTCAATGTCATTTATGTCTGCTGCCCGTTTTGTGTTTGACATTTTGCCTCAAAGTGGTATTATTGTGAAACATTATTTGCTCCTTGATTGTCTTAGAGACTCTTTGGTCAAGAGCGTCTAATGAGCTTTAGTTTTCATATATTAGAGTTTGTATTAATCTTGTACGGTGCCCTAATAGTGGGGTGATTTATTAGTTACACTTGGTGTAATGGTTTGTGGTCAATGAATAAAATATTGCACTGTTTGATAGAAATAAAAAATCCCATAATGAATCACACCATAGAAAGAAAACGCAGAAAACACTCCACCATCCCATCACATGAAGCAGCAACTAATTTATGATTGCATGCACAATAATCAACCTCAATTATGCCTCAACCACCCTATAATGTTGAGGTTTGCTAAACTTTACCCCACATGTTGTTAGTATGCTTAGAGAAGTTTTGTCAAATTCTACCAAACCTTCCTATAGTTTGGAGTTTGTTACTTTGCCCTAAGTTCACCTAAGGCATCACAAGTAGAGAAAGTAAAACAACCCCAAACTATATTTAGTACAAAAACATAACTTGGTAAAAAAAAAGATAACCTGGTGCATCACAAGTAGAGAAAGTTAACCAACCCCAAACTAGTTTATAAGTTTTAACTGAAAGATAGTTAGCCGTTGGTAATTTAAACTTTAAATTTCTCAATAGATAATTGCCAAAAAGTCATTTCTGAAATCAATTCCTTAGAATTGTAGCATTGACTACCTCAATGAAGGTGATGTTCATATACTACACTTATCTCAACTTTTCACTATACATAAAAAATTTGACCAACATTTAAGAGACTCTCATGAGGAACATTGAAGATCACACTATTTTCCCTGCATACCTTCCTAAGAAATGCATATATATAATCAACAGCTATTTTCTTGAACAAATTTGAATCCCTCCTTGCCCTCACAACTGTGTTTCCAAGTATATGAACCACCCCAGCATCCCTGCAATTATTCAAAAACTCGATTTCATCGACTTCGGTTTGACTGCTTATTTGACCAGAAGACCTGACAGTAATATTCACATGTGGTGGTGATTTAACTGGCACTATTGAATCTATTGTAGAGATTGTTAAATCCATATTTGAAGAAGAAGCAGTGTTTCCATTGTCATTCAACAAACCATCTTTTGACCATTCTGTTTGCTGTCCATATAAACTGTATTCATCTGAATCAGAACAACCTTCCATCATAGATTCAAGCTTAACATACATTAAAAGGTTATCAAAAAGTTTTTTCTCAAACTCATCATCTTTCTTGTGGAGATCTTTATAGCCATACCGCGCCACACATCGAAAGATGTGAAAATTCTTAGGTCCAATTCTCTTGACAAGGAATCTCTCTTCTTCTGGGACAGTGTAGACCGGAAGGTATTTGACACATATGAAAACCACAACAGAATGGATGGCTGGTAGGTTGGTTATGAAGTGAGAAAAGATTGGCGGTACTCCACTTGCGAGTTCTGTGTAGACTAATCCAATTCCGGGTACACGAACAAGTCCTAAACTCGGACCGAGTCCGAGAATCCATGCCATCGAGACCTTACTAGTCATTTCAAACTCGTAGCGTTTTACCGTACCGTAATGCCAAACAAACATAATAACAAGAAATGCTCCAGCAATTACAAGGGGAACCCATCCACCTTGATCAACTTTGAAGAGTACTGAGCAGAAGTATGTGAATTCCACAATCAAGGATAAGCAAGAGAAGATGAATACAAGAATCCAATGGCAGCGCCACACTAATATCATGATTAAAATCATAAGAAATGTTGTAACCAGCATGACAATCACTACTGCAGTACCTGTTATGACAAATATAATTATTATACATCAAGCATATGTTTAATAGCGCGAAAATATTATTTGGAAGATTCGGTAGGGGCAAAGTTTACCATAAGCATTTCCGATCTGGTTTTGATTTTCAAACCCAGCAGTGACGGCAATGCAAAGAATCATAAGGATCCAATTGATATCTGGAATATATATTTGGCCTAGGAATTTCTTTGATGTATATACAACTTTAACTCGAGGGAAACATCCATGAGCAAGGGCTTGTTTAATAATCGAAAAAGTTGCGCTGATTGTGGCCTGGCTCGCAACTACAGCTGCAGCTGTTGCAACAACAAATACTGGCCAGTATATTCTTTCTGCAAAACTAAGAAAAATCAACATCTAATAGACATGAAGAAACAAAATTTGCATCATTCTAACAAAGAGACAGGAAAATCGGAACCGAAGATTTGAATATAGAGTTAAGAGTTTAACAAACCTGGAATAGAACGATAGAAAGCATCTTGTGAATGACTCAAGTTATTCATAAGGTAAGCAGCTTGTCCAGAATAAGCTAAAAGAAGGCAAGGAAACACAAGTAGAGTAAATGCTAGTTGTACAGCTGAGACTGGAAAATGAGCCAGGTCAGCAAAAAGAGCTTCTGTCCCTGATAAAAAATAATAACTATTCACTTCATTTGTAATGATTATGAAATACACGAGGGAATCAAAAGCGACAAAATTTGAATTTTACCGGTTATACTGAGCATGATACCACCAAGGGAAGTCCATCCATCTTTTCCACCTCTTTTAAAATAGTGATATATATAGACAGGAGAAAAAGCTTTTAGAACTCTGCTTCCATGCTTCCAGATGTTAAATATACCAATACCTCCAATTAGAAGAAACCAAAGGAGTACAATTGGAGCAAAAAGCCAACTAACTCTATCTGTGCCATAATGTTGCATGCTGAAAAATCCAACTAGTATTACAACAGCAACCAGCACTACCATTCCTGTATCACAAACAGAAAGAAGCTTTTCAATACCTATGAACTTAAAAATTAGTTAAGAACATTTTAAGTACTTCTGTGAATATTGGTAGAAATAGAAGAAAATCATGTTGTTACGGAAGAAGTAGGACCATACCACTACTCATGCCAGGTTGATTTACCTTGATGCCACCAACAGCTGATAAAACTACAATAGAAGATATGGTTATGAATCTCTTGAATAGCTATGAATGTATTAAAAATGACACTCGAGTGATGAAAACAAAAGTAAAAAGAAGAAAAACGAAAACTATTTGTGATGAAAACATTCGGTGTGGATCCTTTTGAAGTCATAGACGAAGAATAAGAGCTCGGAGTCGGAGAAGTCATAACCTTTCTTAAACCAAATTTACAGCACAATAAACTCACAATTTCACCTTTAACATTTACTCCACAACCCGCGCAAAGGGTTTCCTTCTTTCTTCTTGTCTCATATAGAAAAAAATGATAAACCAACTTGGAAAAGAGAGCAAAGAGGTGTAAATCTTATTTTTTTTTATGAAAAATGTTATAGGTTGCTAACAGTATAGGTTGCATCTAATCTATCATAATTAAGGAATCACAAGGTAATTAGCCTAATTACAAGAAATTGTGGAAACAAATCTGTATGGTAATTATGCCACTCAATACTCCCCCTCAAGTTACTAAATGGATATCTATCATTCTCAGATCGCTCTGTGGGAAGTCTCTTGGAGAATACATCAACAAATTGAAGCCCTAAAGGGAAATATGTCGTAGCTATAACATCGCAATCTAATTTCTACTTGATGAGGTGATGGTCTACCTCTATGTGTTTTGTCCTATCATGCTAATCCAAGTTGCACGCAATGCTAATGATAGAGTTGTCCTCATAGGAGCTTCATACTTTAGTGAGGTTGTTAAGTATGATTTTCATCCATAACAACTCACAAACTCCTTAAGCCACAACTCAAAGTTTTGGCTCTGCACTCGACCTTGAAACTACGTTTTACTTCTTACTTCTCAATGCCACCAAACTTCCACCCAAAATGATGCAGTACCTTAAGGTGAATGTCCTATCTACAGTCGAAGCATTATAATCTACATTCGTACAGACCTCCATGGACAATTTCCCCTCTTTTTTGAATAGTAGCCCTCTTTTAGGGTTTGCCTTCAGATTTGCTTACATAACATACAGAAGCATGTGCTTTGATAGATAAATTACTTTTGCAAACGTCAAGCAAGTTTACATTCAAATAAATATTTAAAAAATGGGAACAGTAAATTAGCTTCAGAGCAAACGATTACCTGATATAGCTGGGGTAAGAATCCCATCTCCAATAACCATGCAAGTGCCAACAAGTACAAGAATAAGAATGGCACTCTTCCATGATTCACGCTCCTCCAACCATTTTTTAGTTTTCGCAGCAAATGACCTTTCATGGAAGGTAGACCGACTATATGTTGTTAGCTCTTCATCAGTACGATGCTGATTCGGAATGGTTTTTATCTTTGCATGTCGGCATAGCAAGGAATACAGCGCAAATGTTCCACCTGCTCTACAAATGTTAGTTTCGTAAAACTTCGTAGCAGCTTAGCAGTCTGAAACTCGCATACCTTTCTAATGCTTTATATGTAAAACCAGTATTTTAAAAACCGAACCAATCGAACGATTCAACCGGTGAAACCACGATTTGTTGTACGGTTTGGTTATTTGAGTGGTAATCCAGTTTCATCCTGGTTTGAGCAGTTTAAAGCGATTGAACTAAGACCCAGAGGTCTCACCGGTTCGATATCTGGTCCGGTTTTAAAAACATTGTGTAAAACTAGTGTATTTTACTTCAAATTATGAAAGTAATCTGGATATAGTTTATCTATTAACAGAAACTAGTTGATGAAAACTCGAACATTGTTGATTCTATACAAAACTATGTTATTGATACATAAAGTTGAAATACGCTACCGAGTATGCCATTTATACAATCTTCAATATCTTAAGCAACAAAAATTAACAAAACAATCGATACCTTGGCCATTGTCATTTGCTCTTAGTACAATAAAAACATATTTGAGGAGCGGCACCAAAGTAAGAGAGTAGATAATCAACGAAAGTGCTCCAAGTACTTCCTCCTCATCTTTCACACCATTAGGAAATGTATTGTAGAAAACGTACAATGGTGAAGTGCCCAAATCTCCATAAACCACACCAAGACTCTGATATGCAAGCCGCAGAAGCAACAACGCAGAAAATTTCTGAACAATTTGAAACTACATCAGTAAGGAACTATATACCAAATCTCATCAGCTTACATGTTAGCTTATTAGTGCATCAGTGAATCACAGTAAAATTCAGATTTCTTAGTCAAACAAACATTTAGAAAAATCAAAGCTCTAAAATCGCGATGGGACTACCCCTGCCGCGGAAGCTAACACCCGCAGTTTCATAATGACAGCAAATTCAAGATATTCTAGGCATACATTTGGACCACGGTAGAAATGCCTTGGAAGCACAATTGGACATAAGCTACTAGTTGTAGCTTCTTGATGGAAGTGAGTACCTACCGTGTTTCCAACCACACTCTAAAGTGTTTGGATATCCACGATTTCCACATGATTTCCACATCAACATTGACGTGGTCGTGGAAGCTCCAACATGGAGCGTCAGTATTGCCACGCGTTTCCTCCCAACCAACGAGAATCGGAACAAGTGGAAAGGTGGTTCGGAAAACATGCTTTCTTGAATATAAGGAAAGCCCTCTTTTCAGTTTCAAATTGTGTCCAAATGAAAGAATCCTTGTCACAGTTAACAATTAAAATATATATTAAGCTTGGGAATTAAAAATATGAAGGGATAAATCATAAATGTACATTCAACGAGTATTAACTCTGGTCCTATTTATAAGAGAAAAATGCAATTTTATGTTCATAATATGGAGCATATACATCATATGAACCTAAAACTATATTTTCTCTTCTCTTGTAAATAGGACGAGAGTACCAGTTGTGAATATAAACAACATTAATTGAACTATTAAATGTTGCATTGAAAAATAATCATTACAATCATAAATTTCAGTGTAAATTGAGAAAGTCAAATAAAACTGAAGAATTAAATATTACACTCAATAAAAAAATTAAACAATAATAATAAAGAAAGAGAGAGAAAGAAAGTGGCAATGTGTATCATACTTTTTCTCTATACATATTTCTGAGCCTTCCTGCTTCTTCATCCATAGGCTGGTCAAGCTTCTGATCCAAATCCCACATACTCCCTTTGTCACCATCTTCATCGGTTGAAGCCATTTTCAGCTAACTTCAGCAATGCAATCTTCACTTCTTCAGTTCCTCTGCCCCTTAAAGAAAATAAAATTTTCAGAAAAATTACAAAAAGGAAATTTTAACAACAAAATCTTCAGGCTTTAAATTCAAAATCACTTGAAATCTACGCTTACTCCAAGTACAATGGATCCAAACCAACCAATAAAATCTTGAAATGAAAACAAAGATTGAAGATTTCACTGAGTGGTCCATGCCATCTATGGAAAGAGGGGGTAAAAAGACCAACCCATTTTTCAATTTTTCAAAAAACACAAAAACATAAATTCAACACTTATATAAACTTGAGCAGAACTAGAATAAAAAAAATTAAAAAAAAATTCAATTTCTGCCAAGCTTAGCATAATAGAATTTAAATAAAAATTGAGAAATGGTTAGAATTGTGAAACACCCAAATAAAAAATCTGAAATTTGAAACCCAGAAATGTGAATTTGATACATGCAACCACACCCCAGTAACTGTTATATAGAAAAGTTAATGTTTTTAAGTGTAATCTGAAAGAAGTCTTACCTTCTGAAGCAAAATCTGCTACAAGTAGTAACTGAGAATATACCAAACTGGATTCTGCTAAAAAAATGTGTTTTTTTTAGCAATTCAGAGAATTGAGAGAATCAGAAAGAAGAACCCCATGTCTTCAAAACTCATTCACATGTACAATGATGATAAATGAGTCATCATGCAAGAAGATTTTTCATGTGAAGATTGTAGGTGAAGCAGAGAGTGTCCTTTTTGTTCGGTTAGTTAGCTTCTCTTGGTTCTTTTATTGCTTTTGGACCGTAACACAGCACTCTCTTGGCGCATGAAGCTAGCAGACAAATTGAGAGAGAGAGAGAGAGAGAGAGAGAGAGAGAGATATGAGCGTAGCAAGACAGAGCGGGTATGTAATCTTAGAGAGAGAATGGAAGTAGAATAGAGTTTGTGGAAAAGAGAGAGACAAGGGGTGTAGATGTGGGGTCACAGATAAATATATTTATTTCATTCTTTTGGTGTTGTTTTTTTTTAATAAAAGATTATTATTATTTTGTTGTGCTTTTTTGACTGATATTATTATTTTCCTTAACATGTTATTGTTGTGTGTTTTTTTTCAAAATATATTATTATCATTTTTGTTTTTGTTTTAATTTTAGACATGCTCTTGTTATATTATAATAATAATAATATTAAAAATATTATAAAATTAAAATTTAATAGTTGAGTTAAATAAATTACCCAACTCATTATTTTTCAAAAAAAAAAATACACATTTCAGAATTATAAGCTCAAGTTTAGTTTTATTTTTTTCGGTAAATGGAGTTTAATTTGTTTTAAAAATGACCAAAACTCTAGTTTGGCTTATTTAGCTAATTTATTACTTAACACTTTCACATTTCACAAGTTTGGACAATTTCGAATAGATGATGACACATACAATACAATAATAAACACAATAAATAGTATTATCTTTTTATATGTGTCTCTCTCCGAAATTATCCCACAAATACTTGTAAAGATCCGCACTCCTATTACTAAGTATTATACAAATAGAGAGGGGATGTTAAATTCAAATATTCTAGACTACCAAGGTTTTTCATAACTAATTAAATAAAAAATTCATGACTTTTTTATTAGTAAAAGGAGAAACTTCAAAACTAATTTTTAACACTCTTAATATATAATATATTATAATTTCATTTACAAATTTTGTGAAAGGATTGGTAGCTATAACTACATCTCTTAAACTAATTTATATGGTATGGATGTCATTATCGTTATGTGGTATAATTATTATTTACTACTAACTAACATGGCATATAAAGATGGGTGTTGCAAACATGAGTGTGTTTCAAATAGCAAAACAAATTTTGGTCCAAAAAGACTCGAGCGAGAATTTGGCCAATTAAATGCATTAACAATTTCTTTTCATCTATATAGCTCCATATAACACATAAAAAGTTTGATGATAAAAAAAAGGAAGATGGGTACTTTGTCAAAAAAAATAATATATCGTGTGCGTCTTTTTGCATTTATTATTGTGCATCGTTGCGTATATTTTTTAAAGTGCTCAATTGTATACTAATAGCGGTTCCTCGCTAAAACTTCAATTCAATCTGATTATTATTATTATTATTATTATTATTATTATTATTATTATTATTATTATTGTTATTATTATTATTATTATTATTATTATTATTATTATCAAACTTTCCAAAGAGAGAGAGAGAGAGAGAGTGGTGGTGGTGTGGTGGTAAATGGTGGTGGTGATGGTGGTGCGTGGTGGTGGTGGTGGTGGAGAGAGGAGGAGAAGGAGAAGAGTAAAGGAGAAAAGAGAGTGAGATGGTGGTGGTGGTGGTGGTGACGTGGTGGTTGTGGTAGAGAGAGAAGGAGAAGGAGAAGAGTAAGGGAGAAAGAGGGGGTGAGATGGTGGTGTTGGTGGTGGTAAATGGTGGTGGTGGTGGTGGTGGCGTGGTGGTTTTGGTAGAGAGAGAGAAGGACAAGATGGTGGTGGTGGTGGTGGTGGTGAAGAGAGAAAGAGAAGAAAGAAGATGGTGGTGGTGGTGGTGGTAGTGTGGTGGTTGTGGTAGAGAGAGAAGGAGAAGATGGTGGTGGTGAAGAGAGAGAGAGAAGAAAGAAGATGGTGGTGGTGGTGGTGGTGTGGAAGAAAGAGAAGAAGAGAGAAGAGAAGAGAGAAGAGAGAAGAAGAAGAGAGTAAAATGAGAGAGAGTGTGTTTGGTTCGGATTTTTAAAAAAATCTACGACATTTAGCGAGGACCCTCAATTCCGTCGCTAAACACCATTGATTAAGTGCAGCGGTCAAACAGCGTGATGGTGTGTCGGGAGATTAGCGAGGAATTCGATTCCGTTGCTAATCCGTCGCTAATGTCCATAGATTTGCGTGCGGGAATTTTCAAATTGGCGCGCGCCTTGACATTTAGCGAGAGATCATTATTTCCGTCGCTAATTCCGTCGCTAATTATAGTGCATTTGTTTAAATTATTTGAGAATTTAACACAATATCAATGAAGAACCCATTTGAAAATTTAATACAATATCGGTGAAGAACCCAAATCAACATCGATGTTTAGAATAAAAGGCAATATCGGTTCTTAATATGTACATGCATTGTATTTGATCAATAAAATAATTCCTTCCCCATTTGGTTGTGATGATAATTGCAATTGTTAAAGACTCTTGTGTGAAGTGGTCATGAGAATCATCCAACAAAAAAAAAATCTACAAATATTTTTACGCCATCTCGCGGGTATCTGAAGTCTTATCTTGGATTTCATCAATGAAGAACTCAATTAGTTAAACTAATTATGAATAATTCCTTTGATTTGGTTGTGATAGCTATTGCAATTGTTAAAGACTCTTGTGCAAGTGGTCAACAGAATCGCCCAACAAAAAAATGGCAATCTACAAATATTTTTTCTCGCCATCCGATTTGTCAAAGCGGTGCTCTGCAAACCACAACACGGATCTTGGATTTCATCAATGAAGAACTCAATTAGTTAATCAACTACATCAATAACCTCAGCAAGTAGGTAGCTAGATGGCAAAGTGGTTAAATTAGTTTATTAACTATACATGTTAAGCATTCAAATAGGTTAGAGAGTTTACTTATTCATCATTGTGAAAAATAAAGCGAGATTTCCAAAAGCTATTACCTTTTCATCATGAAAAAATGCCTCTCCTTTATCGGTTGCAATGGGTCGTGGGCAAGTGATTCAAAAATGAGTCCAAAATTGTAAACATCATTTATCTACTACTATTCTCTTTGGTTGCATGAGAAAGAAAAGAATAAAATTATTGATATTATTGTATATAAAGTTGATTTAAGCGAGAATAAAAACCCAATTATAGCATAGTAGGCCCATTTACTTTACTTAAAGCAAATAATTGGAGCTACTCTAAGATAAGTTTCCAGATAGTAACACAGTTAGGTAGGGTCAACCGGTCAACCATAATAGACCAAGGTTAAATAGTTGAATAAAATAGCAAGCAAAGACATAATATAGTGACTAATTTTGGGAATGTGATGTTCATCAAGAAAAACATTGTGTCTTTAATTGGTTTCTAAAACAACAATGTACATCCAGTGTCCAAAAAAATGCACAGTAACTCCAATTGAAATTGCCAATCTATCAGGCCATTTTAGTGCATTGTCTGGTGAAAATTCTGCATGTTTGATCATAGCAAGATTAACATTCAATACAGGCCTTCAATGGGATATATAGTAATTTGTTTCTGTTAATCTGAAAGCATGATCTTTTCATTGACTAAGAATGGATATGGAGAAAATGTTACCAAATGAAATGCACGCTTGGAAGTTCCACCTGATATGCTTTGCTGCAAAAAATGGATGCCCTCATATATAGATAAATGCTTTTTAAGGCAAACTTGGATATTGGAGTGAGATAATACTGAAATTACCTTTTACTGCTCCATTCTCTTTCATTTTGTTTATATAATATCTTCAACTCTTTTTCTCTTGTTTATGGTAGCGGTGAAGCCATAATGTGCATATCAATATAAAATCCAAGAGATTCGATCAAGAATCGCACTCACCCACATCATAAAAAGGAAGCATCATTTGTCCGAAATGTCTATGGCAATTAATAGACCTCCTATGCCGACCAAATAATCTATTCCCCAAAGAAGCCATACACCCTGCAAAATGAATGCATTATCATCCATTGAATTGATGAAAGAGTTTTGATCAAAAAAGAAAAGAGAATCAATACACAGAAGTTCATTCCTGTTCATTCTTATTGGGAGAGCCTTTTGAAAGCTATAATGGGATTGGAATTTTCACAAATCTGAATTAGTTTATGAATCAGAAATTCAGCATGATAGAAAAATTCTTATTGAGCACTAAAATCTAAAAACAAAGTAGACATATTCTTATGTTTTTGCCTCTTACCAATTTTATCTCTAGCTCTAGCTCTTCCCCACCATTTACCAAATCACTCCAATATGTAACTCCTGCACAAACACAGTAAAGGCATTTGGAGCTGTATGATCAAAGAATTGATATGCTGTAACAATTCAACTTAGATAAGAGGTAAAACTAATTTTGCTTATCATAATGTATATTAATTTTTTTTTTTTGATATTTAATGTATATTAATTTAGCTGCTATAGAAAAAGGGGCATTCGAAATTTAGTCCTGAAAGCATCAAGTAATAGAAGGAGGACAAACATTCAAGTATTAAAGGTGTCAAGAAGAACTATACATTTAAGTCTCTAATTCCACTAATAAGTACTCTTTTATAAGAATCAATGTTATTATCCAATATTAACACAAAATTATGATCAAACAAAGATTCAATGCTATTATCCAAAATTATGATCAAAAGGTTAAGCATGATCATTTTCAGAAGACTTACAGGTCTGAATCTGCAACTACTGGTTTAACATCGTGATTTTGATTAAGTCATGTTCATAAAGGCTACTGGTTTTAACTCTGAATTTGAAGCTATTGGTTCAACATTGTTAATCAAAAATCATTGATCAAGTTATGCATAAACAAACAATAAACAAACAATGAATACATTGAATGTAAACAAAATTAAATGAACATCAAACCAAACACAAAATTAGATTTATTAGTGAAGTTTGTTATATTTATCAATTAATCAAAGGCACAAAAATAAACCTAAAACAGGTTATGTTGCAGAAAATAATAAATTAAAGGCACAAAAATAAATCTAAAACAGGTTCTTAGATTCTTAAAATTGCTAAATACCCAAAATAGGTAAAACACCTAAAATAAATAAATGTATCCCTAAAATCAATCAAATACCTAAATCATGGTATTCTCAGCTTGGTAAACAACAGTAAAATCAAAATGGTCATTATAAAACGAAAATGAAACCCAAAATGAGATTGAAACCCTAGAGATTGAAGCTGGGTCTGAGAAGAAACGTACCCAGTTTGAAGTTTTCTTTCCCGTGAAAGTTCTTTCACTATTGCATTTTATTCTCTTTCGGCTTCATTGTTTTCCTCCTTTCCGGTTTTCCCTTTCTTCTTGCTTTTCCGTTTTTGTTTTCCGTCTTTATTGTTTGCCCAGTTTTCCCTTTCTTCTTGATCTTCGGTTGAAGGAGAAGAGAAATGGAAGTGAAACAGAAAAAATGGTGAGGGAGAGAGTGGGTTTCGAAATTTGAAGGTTGGGTTTTGAAAATTGAAACCCTAGGTTTGAAAGTGAAGAAGAACAAAGGAAGAAGAATAGATGGGTTTGTAGAATTCAAAATTAGAAACCTAGGTTCCAAAAATGAAGAAGAAGAAGAAGAAAAAAAAGGAAGGAATATGAAGTTGAAGTGCAAAAAAAAATTGAAGGAAGAGAAGATGAGAAGAAAGGGAAGGGAAAAGTAAAGAGAGTGGAGAAGATGAGAAGGGATCGAGAGTTTGAGAGAGAGTGAGTATTTTGAAAGAGGGATAAGGATAAAGTGAAAGAGGAGAGGGAAACTAAATTTGAATAAATAGAAAGTGTGGGAAAAGTACAAAGGTTTATTACATTTGTGCCCTCAAAAAATTGATGTGTCTTTTAGATAGAATGAGTGTAGTGGTAAAATCATAGGTGGTTTAATTGTATAAATCTAGTGTAGATAAAAACTTCAATTATTATTTATAATTATTTACAACTTAGTTTCAGCTACAGAGAATGATATAATTATTTTTAGAAATAAAGAATCTTGAGTAAAAATATGTTTGTTAAACTAATTATGAATAATTGATTATGTCATTATTTTTGAAAGAAATGATTATTAAACTCTTTGAATATAAATTTGTATTAATACATAATTAAGATATAAAATTTAGACTTAAATGCAATTTGGTCCCCCTATTTTATTAAATGCGCAATTTTGATCCCTATTTATTTTTGTGCAATTTTGGTCCCCCCTTTTTTTTTCAAATTTCTGCAATATTGATCAAATTGAAGTTTTCAACTCAGGTGCTATGAGTTTATTCGCAGATTCATGTTTTTCGGGTTTAGCATTGTCAAATACATTATTTTCGATGTATTCTATCAATTTGAATGAATGAATATATTTTGTTGGTAAAAAAAAGTTAATTGTATTACTTATCTTGATCATAAAAAGTACTCTCTCCGCTCCATTTGATTGATGTTTAACGTTTTGACAAGTGAATTAAGAAATGCAATTAATGGTCTTAAATTCATGAAAATCATGTCATTTTTTGTCAAAAAAAGAAATTATGTCATACTATCTTTTAATTTGTAATTATTTCCTCTCTTTTAATAGTTGAATACCGACAAAAGAAGACATATGTAGTCCTTTCAGCTCTTATTATAAAAAGAAAAAATTGGACGTACATTTGTTGTCTTAAATATAATTAAAAAAAAGATGTTTTTCAAAGCATATTATTTAGTAATTTTTTATACATTTATTTAATGTGAGATATAAGTTTACTAAAAAGTCACATAATGGGGATACAAATTTAATACTAAGGAGAGATTTGTGATAAAGCTTAATTTACATCACATTTAATAACATCTTTAATTTTTGTGATTTTTGTAAAATCTTATAATTCAAAATACAATAAAAAACGTAACTAAAGAAATTGCGAGTAGAATAAGTTATAGATACTCATGCCAAAACATGAGCAGTACCATTAGTTGATATTGTCACAAACACAAACAAAATTATACATTAGAAAAACATCATTAAAATGTTTTTATTATATGCCAAATAAAACCATGATTAAAATGTTTTTCACCTAATTTTTACAGCTAAACCGCGTTTGTTTACAAGCAAACTGGTCAGGTAATTAAGATTTTTCGGAAAATAAAAAAATAAGAAAGATTACAGTGTAGTGCACGTGATAAACATTAAATGACGAAGGAAGCATTTTAGGAATCTAAACAGTATTTATGGAAAGTGGTAATAATACTATGGTATCAAATCATGGGCAGGCAGGCAACGTCACCCTACCTATAAAAGAACGACCACACGCGCATCCAGTAAAGTGTGTTTAATTTATTACTTAATAAATCAGTGTTTTAAAAACCAACCGACCAAAGTGGTTGATTCGATTAAACTATGACCCGAAATTTTATATAATTCAGTTATTTTAACGGTTAAAAATGGATTTATTCAATTTTTAACGGTTTAAAACGGTTGAACTATGACCCGAATGTCTCGCCAATTCAATGTCCGATTCAATTTTCAAAACATTGCAATAAATCTTATTCTCACTATAATTATTTCTTTTTTATTTTTTTTAATAAATTTCTTTATCGTTGAAAAACAATGTAGTATTTTATAAGACCATCCCAACCATGAATTCATTTAGTGTTTTTAAAGAGGGACCATAGCTTCACATCACTTTTAACAACTATATTCAATGATGAACCTCTTAAGAACTCATATGGGTCTCACAATTTATTCAACTTTTAATCACTTTTTGGTTTTCTCTCTCCGAAAACTAATCAAAATACATTAATTCAATGTAAGAATTGAGTTCTTATGGAAGAACCCATTCTCATTTTTCCAACTCTCTCTCCGCCAACGTGTCGAACTTCAACCGTGAACTCCATAAAAGTGAGTTATTGGCCTTATGAACTCAATAAAAAGTGACCATTGGAGATGCTCTAAGAATATAAGTTAGAGAGTCTCCTACTCTCTTTTGGTGAAAACCCAAAAGTAAATTTCGTGATAAATTGGGTTAAAGCGTGATATTTCTTTTGGACCCAAGGGTTAAAGCGTGATATTAGTCAATGTGTTTTGTGACTCTTTAGAGTCTGAGCAAAATTTTAGTTGTTCAAATACGTAAAAATTATTCCTCAATAATTGGTTTGTTTGAAAGGGAATAGTATGTTAAACAACGTGTTTTGAGATACTTTTGTGTTCGGAAAAAAAATCAATCATTCAAATATTAAAAGTTCATTCCTCAATATTGAACAAAAATTTTAACCGTTTGAATACACAAAGTTTGTTCCTCTCAGTTCGGTGTAAAAAAAATAATTTCAAAACAATATATGTAAAGTACGACGCTCAGTGACAAATTTGATAAAAAATAATGATTTCGCGATAAATATGTACACTCTATTTTACTTTTTAAGTTTGTAATCGTCTTTTTTTGCTACACGTTTTTTTTAATTCATACTTACTTTCAATTTAAACAATATTATCTCACATTGCAATTTAAGAAACAAATTTTACCTAACAATAATTTTATATTAACTACAATTTTTGCCACGTAGATCGCACGAGTCAATGCACTAGTTTCCTTATAATGGTACCGGCTACTTAGACAATCCATGGTTCATTAATTTGAATCAAAATAATCAAAATCAATGTGATTTTCAGAAACATTAATATTGTAATAATGTTTTATTACCAATGTTTTTGAAATAGTCTTAAAAGCAAAATCATAATAATTATTATAAATAATAAAGATATTTATAGTGACAAAAAATATGAAAAGTGAACTAAAATAAAATATTTAAAAATAAAACTAATAATAAACTTAAAAAACGAAAAGAAAATACAAAATGTAATTAAAATAAAATTACGAAAAATTTCGATAATTAAATTTTAAAAAATCGAAGAAGATAAAAAGATAATTATTAAAACATAAAAATATTAGGAAAAACATCAAAAATTGAAAAAGCAACCAAGAAAATAATTACAAACCATACAATTCTAAAACCTTAAAATGCATGTGGGATGGAAAATATTTTTTCAAACGAGTCACATGTTTCGGGACCAAGTTTTCCTTATGTAAGAAAGAAGTGAATAGAAGAATTAATAAAAGAGTAAATTAAAAAGGTAAGAAAAAACATAATAATTAAAATAATATTATATTTTGAGAGGTAATGTTTTTTTCCCATGAGCTACTACTACTTATTCCCAGGGACCATATATATAGATCTATAATAGAAAGAATAAAAATCTAAATTATAGAAAACGTTAAAAAAAGATTAAAACAGTATGATTTAGAAGGGAAATTTTTTCTCCGACCAAAATTTCTATAATACAGATATTGATTGATGTGCAAAATATCACTAAACAACAATGTGTCGCTGAAATACAAAATTTCTATAATATAGATATTGATTGATGTGCAAAATATTACTAAATGTAGTAATTTATGAAATTGGGTATAAATTCAAATTTTGACAACCTAATACCTAAAATGTAAAAGAAAATTAAAATTTTAAAAATATTATTAAATAAAATGTGTTAAGATACACTTTAAATTTAGTAAAAATTCTTGAAAGACAGACACGCAGTAGTGTTAATAAAATAAGTATATCATGCATAAATATTTTTATAGTTAAGATTTACATACTTATTTCAAATAAAAGACACAAACATCTAAATTTCAGTTAAAGGAATATATTTTAAGTAAAAATGTTGAACAAAAAGAAACCGACAATCATTATTTTGAGAAAGATATCTGAATCATGTTTTTTGTCGAGACCAGGGTATTCACCGCTAAACGCAGTGACTAATCCCCACGCTGGATTGAAGGCATCTCGGGTGCGTTTGATTCATAAGAAGAAGAGTCTTGGATTGGACAACTCAGGTTGCACTGCATTTGATTTGAAAAACTATTCACAAGATCTTTGGATAGAAAAGAGGGCGAGGGACTGGACAAATACCCAAATTCTTGTACCTCACAAAACCACAGTACAATTTTGTGATCACTCAAAAAATACCAAAATATTATTTTTATTTTCTATTCAATAATTTTTTTCTCTCTCCTCTATTCTACCTCTCTCTCCTATCTCATTATTCTTCATCTTTTCTCTACCTCTCTAATATTTTCTCATCTCATGACCTATATCTCTTCATCTCTCTCTCTCTCTCCTCTCATCTCTCTTGTATATTCACATCTCATTACATCTCTCCATCATCTTCTCTCTCCTTCTCTCTCTCTCTCTCGCTTCCATATTACCCGTCGTATGTTTTTCTTTATAATTATTTAATTACATTATAATATGTTATATAAAATTATTATAAACATTAGAAAAAGAATTATAGTAAAATTTACATTTTTTTTCTTTTGTCGTTCATGATTCACCAAACAATGTACTGGACAAAAGCTTGTTCAGTCCAGTACTGTCCTGTTTGCAAATCAAGCAGAGGGTGGGACAGCTGCCCATAGATTTAAAGTTGCTTCATACCCAAGGCGATGATCGAACTCTCGACACTTGGTTAAGGGAGGATAAGTCTCAACCACTCAACCACACCACCTGGGTGAACGATGTTGTTATTATGGAATTGCGTGTGTTAAAGAGAAAATTACATAATAAAAAGATGTTGTTATCATTATTTTTAATAAATAAAAATTTAGGTTAAGGATGTCATCCACTCCAAATCAAATAAAACAATCAGAAAATTACTTTTATCTCACCGTAAGGAAACTGTGGGACTTGAACAAGCAATTTGTTAGATACAAACTTTAATGTGTCGCACCCAAGATTCTAATTTGAGGCATTGAGGTGAGATCCAAATTCAATTACCGCTCGGACTAATCTATATTGGAAAATTGAATTGTATTGCCTATAAAGAAGATGAAACTTTCTAAACAAGAAAAAAAAAATTCAAAAAAGTGTAGAGAGAGAGAATGCATCCACCTCAACGTCTATACAAAGGATTATTTATGGGAAATATTGAAACCGTCCTTTATCCAGTAGTATCACTGTTGTCTCTTTTGCAGCTTTTGTTGTTGCTGGAACTATGTGGTATGGTTCAGCAACTACCCCGATTGAATTATTTGGTCTCACTCGTTATCAATGGGATCAAGGATACTTCCAGCAAGAAATATATCAAAGAGTTGGTGTTGGGCTAGTCGAAAATCAAATTTTATCATAGCTTGGTCTAAAATTCTTGAAAAATTAGCTTTTATGATTACAGAGAGAGAAATAGAGAGAGAGAGAGAGAGAGAGAGAGAGAGAGAGAGAGAGAGAGAGAGAGAGAGAGAGAGAGAGAGAGAGAGAGAGAGAGAGAGAGAGAGAGAGAGAGAGAGAGAGAGAGAGAGAGAGAGAGAGAGAGAGAGAGAGAGAGAGAGAGAGAGAGAGAGAGAGAGAGAGAGAGAGAGAGAGAGAGAGAGAGAGAGAGAGAGAGAGAGAGAGAGAGAGAGAGAGAGAGAGAGAGAGAGAGAGAGAGAGAGAGAGAGAGAGAGAGAGAGAGAGAGAGAGAGAGAGAGAGAGAGAGAGAGAGAGAGAGAGAGAGAGAGAGAGAGAGAGAGAGAGAGAGAGAGAGAGAGAGAGAGAGAGAGAGAGAGAGAGAGAGAGAGAGAGAGAGAGAGAGAGAGAGAGAGAGAGAGAGAGAGAGAGAGAGAGAGAGAGAGAGAGAGAGAGAGAGAGAGAGAGAGAGAGAGAGAGAGAGAGAGAGAGAGAGAGAGAGAGAGAGAGAGAGAGAGAGAGAGAGAGAGAGAGAGAGAGAGAGAGAGAGAGAGAGAGAGAGAGAGAGAGAGAGAGAGGGAGAGAGAGAGAGAGAGAGAGAGATCCAAATTCAATTACCGCTCGGACTAATCTATATTGGAAAATTGAATTGTATTGCCTATAAAGAAGGTGAAACTTTCTAAACAAGAAAAAAAAAATTCAAAAAAGTGTACGGCTTAGAGTAACAAACAACTCATGATGATCCAAATAAACCCAACCTACCTAGTATCTAGTTATCAAAAATGTTTCTATTATGTTGGCAATGCCTCCAAGTTGCACCTCTTTTTCCAAACCCACAAGTGAACTCAAGTCATTATTTCACTCTTCTTCACATGCCATCTTCAGGGAGGTGTTGTGTTATGTTGACAACAACTATCATTCCAATTTCTAGACTAACATGTAATGTAAACTCTACTACAGTGAATGGCTTCAAAAAAAGGACATTCATTCATTGCAGTTCAGGTAAGTGTGGTCACCGCAATTTATAGCCAACTAGTAACTGGTGGCATCAATAGGGAGCAGATTTGAATATTTTGTTTTTCTTAGTGAAAAAGTACAAAGGGTGTTAACAATAAATAGGCTGTATAATCTAATCCTAATTAAGGAAACAAGGAAATGATATATCTGTACAAATCATGTCTGTCTTAAATAAAGGAAATTAAGGAAACAAATATGGACATTATTAATAATAAAGTTAAATCCTACTAGTTATGGTAATTAAGCCACACAACACAAAAATTGTAGTACCAAGGGTATGTTTGTTTAAGATTTTGCCTCCCTAAAATCCTGGTGAAATGTTCCATTGGCCAGAATCTACACATACCCATCCTGCTTCCAAAATATACTGCACATCAAATATGTTAAAATGGGATGCAATATAGCATAAAAGGTATGCTAGCATTTGTGCATGCAAAGACATGCCAGTTAGAAAACATCATGTCTACATGGGATATACAGTTTCATAAAGGTTGTAAATTATATTGTCAAGGGAAAGTTTTAGTGCTTATTTTGATGCAAGCCATTAAATGAAGTTACTTTCTGATACTTTGATGGAGGTTACACTTCAAATGATATTCTGGCATTAAGATCGTTTTGTGTCACAAATGTCCTATTATCAAGCCGCATGTTTAATAGCATGAAAATGTTCATCAAAACAGTCAACAAGGGAAAAACTTACCATAAGTGTTTCCAATCTGATTTTGATTTTCGAACCAAGCAGTGATGGTAATGCAAAGAATCACAAGGACCCAGTTGATATCTGGAGTATATATCTGGCCTTAGAATTTCTTTGATGTATATACAACTTTAACTCTAAGGAAACATCAATAAGCAAGGGCTTGCTTAATAATCGAAGAAGTTGCGGTTATTATGGCCTCGCTTGCAACTATGGCTGCCGCTGTTGCAACAACAAATACTGGACAGTATATTCTATCTGCAAAACTAAGGATATTCAACATCTAACAGACATGAAGAACCGAAATTGTGCTCCTGAACTTTACTAAAAACTGAAAATAAATCACAAATCTATTCAACTCGGAAATGAAATTTGGATGAAAAAGTAAAACAAAAACGAATCTAAACCAATTTAGGGAGAAAGATCAAGGGAGATGGACAGATTTAGGGTTCAAACATGCTGATATAAGAGTAGAGCTCGAGAAAGCAAAAGAGAACACATGAAAGAGAGAACATCTGAAAGAGAGAGAGCAGCGAGAGAGAATGAGTTGTAACAGACTAACCTTCCTCTTTCTCGTGCTACCAACCTATACATAGGAATATCTACCACCCCATATGGTATTTCTCTCAGCTCTCAAAAGGATTCGAACCCAAGACCTGGAGCATATATAGTTCTTTAGGATTTGAGCTATCGTCGAAGTGGTAAAAGTAAAACACAAGGATGCTTCTATGTGCTTAAGCCTCAGTCATAAGTTCAAATCCTTGTGCGAGGCAAAAGAAACACCACATGGGGTAGTAGATATTCCTATGAGTACAGGTTGGTAGCACGAGAAAGAGGATGACCAGTTTGTTACAGAAAAAACGTTCAAGGTCTGTAGAGCAGCTAAAGGTATTCTCAAATTCTCTCTATGCATCTGAAATTTGAACTTCCTAGTCTTAGCGAAATACTTCTTAAAATTCGAATATTTCTAAAATCCTTTATACTTGTTACCATGGCAAACCATTTTAATTACCCGCAAAAGTTACCCCATCTGAGTGCACACTAGGGTTTCTATTGTACAAAGGACATGATAAATGACGAAGAACTATAGCAAGAACTTAGCTAGGTCCATCATACCTGTAACAAGATCTGCAATGGAAACTGAAGAATAAGCATTACCAATAATCTCCACAAGAACATGTCCCATTTTTGAAATGGTGAAACCTGCTAGAGTCTCGCACAATAATTTCTGTATTTTTTATCTCTGATATGTACTTGATGGCAACATGACAGTCACTACAAACCCGCAAATTTTTCATCACTCTTATTGGCTCTCCCTTTGGGGTGCTCATTAAAGCAAAAGAAATAGCCAATTTCTCACTATGATGTGTCAAGTTGTATTCTTTTTCTTCATTGTCCATGTCATACAAGACAGAGCTAATATCAGGTACATATCCCCTCATCTTCATTTCTGAAATTAATTCTTCCAGATACAGATTAATCTCAATAGACTTTGGGTGGCATTCATCGCAGATACGGAACTGGTGAACCTGATTCTTCACTTCTACCCAACTTATGCCTGGCTCTTTCTTCACCATCTTGTCTTTCATGGCTTTCCTTACCTCAGAAACATTCTGCCACCTCTTGGCCGAAGCATGAATACTAGCAAGCAGAACATATGAAGCTGAGTCTTGAGGGTCAATCCTAAGAACTTCTTCAGCAACCCTTCTTGCCATTTCTTCATTCTTGTGGATTTTACATGCAGATAACAATGTTTTCCATATAACCGCATCTGCTTGCACAGGCATCGATCGTATCATAGCCTCTGCCTCCTCCAAACAACCGGACCTACCTAGAAGGTCAACCATACAAGTATAGTGTTCTAGTCTAGCCTTGAGTCCATACTTTTCTACCATCATGTCAAAGAAATTCAGCCCTTTATCCTTCAATCCACAATGACTACAAGCATATAGCAAGCTCAAGAATGTAACTTCATTTCCCACCAAATTCTCCCGTTCCATCTCGTTGAAAAGCTTGATGGCTTCTTCTCCTTGACCATGAAATCCATAAGCCGAAATCATTGAGCTCCATAATACAACATCTCGCTCTTCGCATTCTGAAAAAGCTTTGATGGAGTCTTGCAAACTTCCACATTTAGAGTACATACTGACCAATGAACTAATTACAGAAACTATACAAGTAGCTCCTGCTTTGACTACTTCAGCATGAATTTGCTTCCCTTGACAAAGGGTAGCTAGCTCCGAACATGAACTAATCACACTCACAAAAGTAATCCTATCTGGTCTAAAACCTGCCATTTTCATCATACAATAATGATCCAGAACTCCTTCAAAGTACCCATTTTGAGCTTTTCCAGCCATAAGTGTATTCCAAGCAACCACATTACAATTTGGCATCAATTTGATAATTCTCTCCCCATCATGCAAGCTTCCAGCTTTCATATACATATGAGTCAAAGAGCATCCAACAACCAAATTAAACTCAAACCCACATTTCATAACATAAGCATGAACCTGTTGCCCAGCAAACAAAGCTCTTAAATGTGCACATCCCCTCAACACACTACCCAACGAGTACTCATCCGGCATGAAACCCAACTCATTCATTCTCGAAAACAAAAGCAAAGACTCTTCATTCAAGCCAAACTTAGTCAACCCCGTGACCATTGCATTATACGTAGCAACGTTTCTGTCAGGCATATCATCAAACAGCTTCTTAGCATTCTCAAGGTATCCCATTTCAAGATATGCCTTGATCATGATGTTACAAGACATGAAATTCCTCCTTGGCATTCGATCAAACAGTTTCACAGCAGCTTGAAGTTCCCCAAATTTTGAGTAGAGGTTAAGGAGGTGATTGGAAATGAACTTATCTGAGAAACAACCAGAAGTTACTATCAAAGAATGCATCTGTTTTCCTAAAGAAACAGAATTTGTAGGAATACATGCTTGGAGGAGATTTGAGAATAAACGGGGTTCTGCCCATATCTCAAATACGAAGCTATCAAACGCTTCTTTAATGTGCCCTTTGGAACATAAGGTGATAAATAAGTTCTTTGCCGTGTGAAAAGTTCCCATTTTGGAAATGGGTATTGAAGGAAATCGAGGAGAAGCAAGAGATTGAATTTCGAATAATGGTGGGAACAGAAACACGAGAGAAGCTGTTACGAGGAAGGCCAAACCTACCCATGCATAAAACATGAGACAACGTTTGTTACATGTTTATGATACTACAAATACAAACTAAACACTATTACCACAAAAAAAAAATACAAACCAAACATGTAAAAAAAAAAATCATATCATTTGTTTTTTTCCTAACCTAAAATTGTAGAATAAGTATACATAGACTTCAATGTAGTTAAATAAAATTTAATAGAAAAAAATTATATGTGTGTGCGCTCACAAGCCACAATGTTTCTTAAACAATATGTAAATAACATTACTCTTTTCACAAGATAGATGATTAATAGAGTTTATTTTCTGACAAGTTATTGAACTTTTGTTAGTCAGTTACAAAATTATTGAGAAAAACTCTGGTAAGAAGCTTTCAAAAACACTTATAAATGGTTCCCCTTTAGCTTTGAAACAAATAGGAAATGATGCAATTCATTGTCTAACTTTTTGAAATATTATACAATAAAAATAATGACCATCATTATGCTATAAAAGATATTTGAGAGGTAAGATCATTTGCATTTATCTATGATCATGATCTCATTATTAGAGGAAAACTCAAGGTCTTATAATCAATAAATCTAGATAATAAGTCTTTTTAGTACTTTCTAAATCTACTTTATTTATTGTTATTTCTTAAATATATGCACACCTTACCAACTTTATCATCCTCTCCTGAAATAGTTTTTGTTTGTTAAGTACAAAGAATGAAAAGGAAGGATAAAATACAAAGTGTCTCAAATTTGTATTTAATTGCTAAATCCAACATTTCCACTAACCATGTGTGTGAACTGCGTTAACCATTTAAGAAATTGCTGAATTTAAGTGTCTCAAATTTATGTTTAATTGCTAGGCAAATAAACCCTAATTCAATCGATTCCTTTTAGAAATTACCACTACTATCAAGTACCTCCTCCTTCAACACTTTGAAATACCATCAAAATAGTTCAATAGCCGACCTCAAGTTTGCCATTCCTTTACACCATGAGTTACGATTTTCTATATTTCTCAAAAGATATGGAGGATTCCATTACTATAACTTAAGTATATAAATGCACATATTTTTATAGTAGTATCGGAAATATGTGTATTTATACAAACCAAAAATATAGTGATAGATCATTTTGAGAAATGAAGAAGATCTTTACCCTTACACCAGTGCCTCACAAAAATGACTAATTACCAGACCCAAACTAAAACATAGCATTTGGTACAAATGACATGTTACTATTACAGAAGTTATATTGTATGATAGATAGAAAGAAAGACACTATGGAAATTTGCACTTAAACATTTACTCTTTTGTATATACTGTATGTTGTCACTATCAACATTATAAACATGAAAATGTAAGCTAGAAGTTTGCCAACTCACAAATATGGAGCAGGCTGTAGAGGTAACTTAGTAACAGTACATATTAAATACATTACAAATAGGCTATTCAAACAGCAGCTGCTACTGGAGTTGAAGATGGGACGCGATTTTCAGCTGGAATTTCAGTAAATTCAGACAGTAGAGCACGGAATTCATCGCCACTCATTGTCTCCTTCTCTAGAAGGACTTCCACAATCTTATCAATTGCTTCACGGTTGTTCCTTATATGTGCCAATGCAATTTCATATGCTTCATCTGATAACCTCTTGATAGCAACATCAATGTCTTCTGCAAGCTTTTCTGACATTGAATTCCTTGCCATCATTCTCATAATAACATCCCCACTTTGTGATGCTTCCATTAGTGACCAAGGACCAATATCAGACATTCCAAACGTGGTTACCATCTGCAAGAACATCATTAACAATTTTTTAAACAACATAGGAAGATAAGAAAGGAAAATCAAAAGATCATCCTTCAATATGCAAACCACCACCATTCTATTCAATTAAAACCAAAAGTTTTTAGTTTCAAGCATTCAAGAAATCATGTGAAGGTATCTTATTGCAGGTCACACCAATTAATTGTATAGCTAACAACATAACTCGGATTGTTCTGAGTTCTGACAAAATGTTACCAAAATGAATTCAGATTAAAGATATATTTAGCTATATTAGCATCTTTCACACCACGGAATAAAAGGAACAAAGATGAGATAACTTCTTATGATGGTGATTATAACCAACAATTACCTGCTTTGCTAAACCACTGATTTGCTGCAAATCACCAGCTGCACCAGTTGTAACCTCAGACTCACCAAAAATTACTTCTTCTGCAGCCCTACCACCAAGTCCACCAACAATTCTTGCAAAGAGTTGTTGTTTTGAGATTAGCGTTGGGTCATCTGAAGGAATGAACCATGTAAGACCCCGAGCTTGACCACGAGGAACTAATGTTACCTTTTGTACAGCATCGTGACCGGGAGTCAAAGTTCTGCAAGCAAGTACAATTTGATGTTTCAGAACAACATTATGAGAAATTTATTTACTGGAAAGATTCTTAGGCCTCGTTTAGATAAACAGCTTAATTAAGCACTTATCATATAGGAGCTTATGCATAAGTTGTTTCTATAATAAAGGATAAAATAATGTTAAACTATTTTTCTATAAGCTATAAGTTGTTATCCTAAGGAGCTTATGAAAATTGGTTGAAAACAACTTATGAACATGTCATAATTAAGTTGTTTCTATAAGCTCTCCCAAATAGTCTTACAAGTGCTTATGAGAAGCCCAAATAAATCAATGCAAACTGACCCTAAGTGTTGCTTAACATGAAGTTATTTAAACAACAAAATCTTGCCTTCATAGAAATCATACACAACAATCACTTGAAAGACCAAACGAGAGGGGAATTTCTTACCCACAAATGGCATGCCCAACTTCATGATATGCCACTAGACTTTTGCTCTTCCCATCTGTCATCAATGTTCCTTCCATTCCAGCCACAATCCTATCAATAGAATCATCAATCTCTTTAGATGAAATTGCTGTCCTTCCTCGCCGACCAGCTAATATAGCCGCTTCATTCAAGAGATTTGCGAGATCAGCTCCACTGAAACCTGGTGTTCTCATTGCAATTACATCAAAAGAAACATCAGCATCAAACTTTTTGTTGCCACCATGAACCTTTAGAATTTCAGTCCTTCCCCTTATATCTGGAATATCAACCGATACCTGCAAAAGCATTATGTTTTGAGTCATTTAATCATTAGAAAATGATAAGGCATTTCACATTATAATCAATACATATCCATACCTGTCTATCGAATCGGCCCGGTCTCAATAAGGCAGAGTCAAGAATATCGGCCCTGTTAGTTGCTGCAACAACAATGACACCAGTATTACCTTCAAACCCATCCATTTCTGTCAAAAGTTGGTTGAGGGTCTGTTCTCTTTCATCATTCCCACCACCAATTCCTGTTCCTCTTTGTCTTCCAACAGCATCAATTTCATCAACAAAGACAATACAAGGTGCATTCTCCTTAGCCTTCTTGAACAAATCACGGACACGAGAAGCACCAATACCAACAAACATCTCAACAAACTCAGAACCTGATATAGAGAAAAACGGAACACCGGCTTCACCAGCAATAGCCTTAGCTAACAAAGTCTTTCCAGTTCCTGGAGGACCAACAAGAAGAACTCCTTTTGGAATACGAGCTCCAACAGCAGTGAACCTCTCAGGCTTCTTGAGAAATTCCACCACCTCCATAAAATCCTGCTTGGCCTCATCCACACCAGCAACATCATCAAATGTCACTCCAGTATTTGGCTCCATTTGAAACTTAGCTTTAGATTGACCAAATTGAAGAGGAAATCCAGGTCCACCGGGACCTCCCATCCCACCACCTCGCCTTGAAAGAAGGAACAACACTCCAATAACAGCTAGAGGAAAAGCAAGATTCCCAATCAAATTAAACAAAAGAGAACCTGAGTCTTCTTGAGCATTATGAGCAGCAAAGTCAATGTTCTTTTCCCTAAATTTCTGAAGAAGCTCTTGGCTAAGTCCAGGAAGTTGAACTCTAACACGTTGTAACCTGTTCCCTAATTCAGGAGACACAGCCTCAACAATAGCTATGGTTCCATTCTCATACAGATCCACTTTAGTAACTCTATCCTTATCCAAATACTCGAGAAATCTCGAATACGACATTCTAGAGGAGGAAACCCCTTGTTGTTGTTCATCAGCAGCAAGAGCTTTGCCACTTCCTAATACTACAGGTAAACTAGCTCCAACATTTCCAAGCAACAGTTTCATAAACCCCCTTCTCCCTTCCTCTTGCACTTGGTCTAAGGATGCCTTTATTGAAAATGCTTTTGATGTCTTATTACTCAATGATGATGAAAGCCTAGATGAGAAAATATATCTTCCATTAAAGTCCTTACCGAGAGTAATTCTATTACTACGTGTTGATAAAGCATTCCCAACAAGACATGCTGATGATGCTGCCATCTGCATCAAGAAGACCATCCAAAACCAAAAATATAAGCTCCTAAATACTAGCTCAGTAATTAACAAGAATGTAAATTAATTTCTTACACACAAACCAATACAGGAAATTTATTCTAAATGTTGGGAAAATTAAAACTCTAGAAGGAAAAGTAACGAGGCAAACTAAGAATTATTCTAATTGGGGATGGAAATCACAATTCAAGTAATGAAAAGATATAATATAATATAGGTTTTCAAATAAGAGTTTTTTTAGTTTAAAGGGTCTACTACCATTAACAACTCTAAAAATGAAATTGCTGAAAAAAGTGAAGGAATTGACAAAATTAAGGGAAATAATGAAGATAACAGTAATAATGGCATGAAAAGCAAAGATAGCAGTAAAGAGAAGAGGGGAAGAAGGAAGCACAAACCTTGAAAGTAAAATGTGAGTGAGAAAGTGAAGAAGAAGAGATGGTGTTAGCGTTTGATTTTAGAGGGATTGGCTGTGGTTAGAGAAAGATATACGTGGCCTTTTCTTAACGTTTGTTTCATCTCCCCGACATGTGTTTAGATTTTTTTCGGTTTTCTGTTTTCTTTTCTCCCCGACATATGCTTACTATATAATATTATTATTATTATTATTATTATTATTATTTTTGACAAAACGTTTACTATAGAATAATAATTAGAACTACTATATATTAATAATTTTAGAGTACAACTAGTAGGATACCCGTGCATACGCGGTGGACGTCGGTCGGATATGGGCGGGTTCGGGCCCAAAACAGTCCACCCGATCTAATCCACTGTTGATATCTTAAGGCCCACATCCGCCCAAACTTCCATTCAGTTTTCACGGGTTCGGTTTCACGGGTTACGCGGGTTGGTCGGTCGGAGAAAACGGGTTGGGTGAAAAGAAGAAAGCAAGTAGAAGTGCAGAACTTCTCGTTTTGTTTCTTTGGTCATCTCCCTCGGTTGCTTCTGTGTTTCTACAGACTTTCCTTCCTCTGAGTATTTCAACAGAGACAATGAGAAAATAGTGTCATGTGACTTTTTGAATTATGTGCTTTCTCTCTCTCTCTCTCAACTACTATCATGTCAAAGCAAAATTATTAACCAACGGGGTTGGCTCAATTGGCGGGTTTGTCCCCCATTGAGTCCCACCTGAAGTCGGTACGGTATGCTCCCTGGGGTTCGATTCACGGAGGAATAATTTCAGTTGGCGGGGTTGTCGATGTACCGATCGCAGATAGTCTTCGTTGTCCACGTTGGGATCTTTGCGGGGTTGAGCGCTTATGTCTTCTTCCGCTCGCCCAATCACCAAAAAAAAAAAAAAAAGCAAAATTATTAAAAATATTAGAGTAATATTAACGGCTACTCTGCTAGACGGAGTCTATTTTTTTTCTAGCCTACTTTTCTCTCTCCCAAAAAGAAAACACATTTGCAGTCTACTTTTTTTTTTCAGTTTAAGTCTGCATTGTAAGAAACCACTTTTACACGCAACCTATAAAAATACATAAATAAACTGACCACTCAACACTGCTTGGTCGGGTTCGGTTACCAATGGTTGCAGTTTTGAGATCCGAGCCCGACCGTTTGAACCCATTAGGAATCGTTGTGTCTTAATTGGGTGGGTTCGATTTTCACTCATAGGACCGAAATGACAGTTTACACTGTCGGGTTGTACAATTTCGGGCGGGTTGCAGATTTGTGTCCACCCCTACGCACGGGTGCTGCCATATTCTTTTCATGAACGAACTTAGACATTTTTTAAATAATCTGGACAGCACCTCGTGAAAAAAAGACAATTTTAAAGTAGTTAAAAAATGAGTCTCAAATAAAAAATTAGATAAATATTAAAATCTAAAAATGTAAAAGTATCATTTAAAAACATTTTGTGCATTTATCCCGTTTTATTTTATATATTAGTGTCAGTGTTGTTATCCAGTATTTTTTATATTTCAATAAAGTTATCATGTGTTTTTTAATATATCAGTGAAGTTATCTCATAGTTTCAATTAGACAGTAACTGATAGATGATAGATTACCAAATATTTCAGTGAAGTGTTTTTTATATATCAGTGCAGTTATCCCATGTTTTTTTATATACCAATAAAGTTATCCCGTGTTTTTTATATATCAGTACAGTTATCCCGTGTTTTAAATATTAATCAGTAGTTGAAATAGTCATTAAGTTTTCTTTTTTCTTTTGATAGATTAATATCGTGTTTTTTTTATATATCAGTGAAGTTATTCTGTATTTTTATATATTAGTGCAGTTATCTCGTAGTTAGATTGATTATTTTAGTTTATTAGTAGATTTGATTTGATTTGAATTTCAAAATTTGAAAAAAAAAGTGGGGAAAGTTAAAAAATATGGAGTGAGAAGAAAGTGCATTGAGATAAGAAATTTAAAAAAAAAAATGTGATTGTAAATTACAATATTGCCCTTAGTTAGATGAGTTGTCAAATAAATAGGGATGCTTGTTTGAGTAATTTAAATGTGGTTTGTTTGTATAAATAGATTAAGTGTGGTTGTTTGTATAAATAGATAAATAGATATTAGGTTAGACAGTAAATAAGAGTAAATTGTGGATTATTTAATATTAATTTTATTATATTATATTATATTATATAGTGGATTAGAAAAATTGGGAAAAAAATATTTTTAAATAAATGGTGTGGGGCCCTTAATAATAAATGTGTAAGAAGTAAGAAATATTGGGAAACGTGAGATTGAAAGAGAGTGTTGCGAGAGAAAGGAAAAGTAGAATTAAAAAAATGATAAATAAAACAAAAGTGGTGATGTTTCAAAAAAAAGTAAGATGTCTAAAATTGTAATTTTGTAAGTTGTTTGTTTGTATAAATAGATATTAGATAGATTAGATTAGTATAGTAATTTTGTAAGTTGTTTGTTTGTATAAATAGATTTTAGTTGATTAGTAGATTATAGTAGATAGTAAAAGATAGATAGAAGATTATCAAATATATCAGTGCAGGTATCCCGTGTTTTTTATATATCAGTATAGTTATCTTGTGTTTTTTTATATATCAGTACAGTTATCCCGTGTTTTAAATATTAATCAGTAGTTGAAATAGCCATTAAGTTTTCTTTTTTTTTTTGATATATTAATATCGTGTTTTTTATATATCAGTGAAGTTATCCCGTGTTTTTATATATTAGTGCAGTTATCTCGTAGTTTAGATTGATTATTTTAGTTTATTAGTAGATTTGATTTAATTTGAGTTTTGAAATTTGAAAAAAAAAAGAGGGGAAACTTAAAAAAATGAGAGTGAGAAGAAAGTGCATTGGGAGAAGAAATTTGAAAAAGAATGTGATAGTAAATTACAATGTTGCTCTTAGTTAGATGAGTTGTCAAATAAATAGGGAAACTTATTTGAGTAATTTATGAATGGTTTGTTTGTATAAATAGATAATAGATTAGATTAGTAGATAGTGGGGAAAGAAAGTTGGTGAGTTTGATTTGAATTTTGAATTTTGAAAAAAAAAAGTAAGAGAAAGTAGAAAAAAAGTGGGAGTGAGAAGAAAATGCATTGAGAGAAGAAATTTGATAAAAGTATGATAGTAAATTACAGTGTTCCTTAGTTAGATGAATTGTCAAGTGAATAGGGAAGCTCGTTTGAGTAATTTTTTTTTGACAAAAAGCTTGTTTGAGTAATTTAAATGTGATTTGTTTGTATAAATAGATAAATAAATATTAGGTTAGATAGTAAATAAGAGTAAATTGTAGATTATTTAAATTAATATTAATTTAATTATATTAGGTTATATAGTGGATTAAAAAATTGGGAAAAGAAATATTTTTAAATAAAAGGTGTGGATGCCACTAATAATAGATGTGTAAGAAGTAAGAAATATTGGGAAATGTGAGATTAAAAGAGAGCGAGTGAAAAATGAAGAGAAAGTAAAATTAAAAAATTAAAAAATTAAAAATAAAATAAAAGTGATGATGTGTCAAAAAAGTAAGATGTCTAAAAATGTAATTTTATAAGTTGTTTGTTTGAATAAATAGAAGATAAATAGATATTAGAATATTAGATAGTAGAAAGAAAAAAGAATATTCAAAAAAAGTTGATTATATTGAAATAGATTAAAGTTTATAACATATTTAACGGAATAAAGTATAGTTTAACAATATTTCTAATTAAGACCAATCTAAGTCTTGTTGATTTAAAGCGTAAGATACTAGATTACGCTTTCATACTCATGGTGTGCCATTTTTATCCAAAATAAAATAAAAAGTCAAAACTAAGCATAATAATAAATTATTGTTACTTTATACCTTGTGTCTAAAATTTTGTTTGAGACGTATGTTAGTACTGATTCTCTTTAATGAAGTTCATTAACCTTGTATAAAAAACTTAGTCTTTATATTTAGTCTCTCATAAAAAGTAAGCTAGCTCAATATCTTAATAAAACAACTTACGCTAGCTCAATATCTTGATGAAACAATTTAAGCTAGCACACATCCTACAATGGCGTAAATTCGAATACCGCTACCAATATGGTATATTATTAATAGGTAATATGTAAGTATCTAACCCTTATCAACTATAATTTTTCATCAATTTGTCGAGTACTTAATATTAAAAAAATGAATATGTTAATAATACATTAAAAAGAAAAACGAAAACCATGATTGTATGCGTTCACACCCAAGCCAAGAAATGTGCCTTTAGTGCTCAAGAAACAACGTCCACATGAAATATGGAAAAATTGACCATATAAATTAAACGTTCAAAAGTCTCTAACAAGAGAAGATGTCAATCCAACATTGATTGTCATCTTTGGTCAAAACAAAATAACTTTGATTGTCATCCCAAGATGACACGTAGCTAAATTTCCACGGCTCATTTAAACTTTTTACAGCACAGTAAACTTAAGTGAAAGCTAACATAGCTATAAAAAAACACACCTATAAAACATAAAACCATAATTAACAAAATTTGTTAATTATAGATGTGAAACATAAATGTTTACATCACAATTCTATAAAAAATTGAAAAAAGTTTCCCCTTACAATACAAACTCAATGAAGCATATTGTCAAAATATAAATTTCATAAGGAAACCATATAGTTATAAATAAATAAAATTGGTTCAGAAAGAAATTCGGAAGAGTAATAACAATTATAACACAAAATTAACAAAAAAATGTAATTATTAATTATTTTGGAGTCAATGTTCCTCTCATTTTTCACATGAAATATTGTTAGTCTTTATTATTCTCTTGTTTTTAAAAGTAAAACATGTAAATAGTAGATTTCACTTTCTAAGTATTATTATAACAAAATTAAACATTTAAAAGATAAAACTAAATATTTTTAATATAAATCTCAGGTAAACATATTTATCAAATTATCTACTACTCTTCAAAAATAATTCCCTAATACACAATTTTTTAAGTTGTAGTGTATGATTCGTCTTCCTTGTTAGTCAATTAATTCAGATCTTCGAACTGTTTATATGCTCTTAAAATTTAAAAGATTTCCATATAGTTGGCCCTGATTAAATACAAATATTGAGAGTATATATGTCTGTCTAATGTATTGTGTGGCCTTTACTTTGATAATTGTCAATTTGTATATCAAAACAAATGACCAAATAAAACTATATTCTCTGAAATCTAATAGATACGATACAATCGGATAGTACAACAGTCTTGTTACTTTTTACTCTTATGATAAATTGATTCATTCAGTTACTCTTGTTGATAATGGTGCTTACATTTCACTCGGGGAGTAATGGTGAATGCATCATTTTAATTTTAATTAACATAAAATAAAATCTTCGAAAGGCAAAAATGAAAGTGAATATATTTGACTGGATTTAATATCTGAAAGCCAAAATAAAAGATACATTTACGGATACCCATAACAAGTTGTCATGTGGTTCACTCAATTTCAATTTCAAATAGTTTACTCCTAGGCCACGACTAAAAATATGAGCCATGGAATGAAATAATCCGGGAATGGGGCGATATATTTGATTCTGCGTGGGCATATAAATGGTCAATAAAATTTTGATACATGTACATTGCTTAGCAACAATAAAACGGATCAGTGATCAGAAAAGGAAAACCAAAAACCGAAAACCAAAAGCCAATCAGAAAAAGATTGGAGAGACACAGATATATTGATACACGTGAAATGTGTGACTGAAAACTCACTCATTGCAGTAAAAATCACAACAAAGCCGCAAAAACAAGGGTAGAACTAGAATGTAATCTCGCAAGGTGCGTGAAATGTTCTTCCTCGACATATAGGTTCCAGGTTTTCACCGGCAAATGAACAGAGTGGTGACACTTCAACACCTGAAAGAAAGGAAGGGTTAGATAAGATAATAACTTGTCAAATCAAAAATATATTTGTCTCTCTAATGTTGGATATTTTAGTGTAATTGATCTCATGATTATGTTAAAATAAGAGTGCACGCTTGTTTTAATGTAATAAAATGAGATGTATGCGATTTATCTTTGGTGGTGGCGCCTCGCCGCTTCGCAGGCGGCGGTTAGCGACTAATTTTGCAAGAGTGGCGCTCACCGCCGCATGAAGCGGCGGTTAGCGGCGATTTTTGCAAGATTGGCGTAAGTTTCATCCATTGGCGCATGGGGCGTGACTTAGGCGCCACTTAGCGGCGATTTCTCGCCTGTGTTAATAAAAAGCGTCGCATGGAGCGACAACGAGGCGCCGCGATTAGGCGTAACGCTGAAACGATTTTTATGCGAAAAATCGTTATAAATCGCTAGTTTTTAAGGAACAAAACACTTTTTTTCCTTTGGTTGATCATTCTCTGCAGTTACGAAAGTCATAGAACAAGAACATACACAAGAACAAAACTCTTAGAATTAATCTTACGATTTTATCCGATTGAACAATTTTGGTTGAACCGAAATTTGATTCAATCAAAGTGTGTTTTACACGACTTGATTTATCCAAGTATTGTCATTTTGTTCATCTTGAATTATCAAATCCCCAACAAAAGATTGAATCAAATTTTGAAATGACGAACGATAATTCGAAGATGACAAGCAAGTTTGCGAAATTGGACAAGTTTGAAGGCGGGACTTCGTAAGATGGCGTAAAAATATGCACTTTCTCTTGACAACATTGAAGGTGGTGGTGTATGTCTTTGAGTACTTCGATCTTGGTGTATATCGAAACCGAAACTCTGGATCAAACAAGGAAGCGTCTGAAATGGGAAAACGATGATTACATTTGTCGTGGACACATTCTGAATGGTATGTCTGACTCTCTCTTTGATATTTATCAAAATGTTGAATCTGCTAAAGAACTATGGGACTCTCTCGAGACCAAATATATGGCGAAGATGCTTCAAGTAATAAATTTACGGTTAGTAATTTCTTTAATTACAAAATGGTTGATTCAAGGCTGTTATGGAACAATATAATGAAGCTGCTGCCAGTGCAGGTCGATTTACTCAACATGATTTGAAAATGGATGAATCCATTGCGTTTCATCTATAATTGATAAACTGCCTTCTTCTTGGAAAGATTTCAAGCATACCTTGAAACATAAGAAGGAGGAGTTGACTTTGGTTCAACTTGGTAGTCATTTCATGATTGAGGAGTCACTGAGGGCTCAGGAAAATGACAAGATAAATGAGAAAAATGCGTGAGTTCCTCTTCCGTTAATATGGTAGAGGAAGGTGGAACAGATTAAGCAAAATTACAATGGTAAAGGTAAGAAACGAAAGTTTTAAGGAAATAAGAACAAAGGTCCAAACAAGCAGACAAAATTGTCATCTTTGGAAGTGTAGGAAACTTTGGTCATCTAAAGAGGATCAGGGTGTTCAAAGAAAAGAACAAGGTTGGTCCAAGTGGATCGAATGATCACGAAAAGCAACAAGGTCGATTGTTGTGAATAATTTTAATTCGAATACGAATTCAAATTATGTATCACTAATATCCGAGGCATCTCTATGCGAGGATGATGGCGTTGCTTGGTGGTTTGATTCGGGAGCAACAAGCCATGTGTGCAAAGATCGTCGTTGGTTCAAGAAATTTAGACCAATTGATGATGGCTCTATTGTGAAGATGGGCAATATTGCGATCAACCATCCTAGGAATAAGTGTGTAATTTTAGTTTTTACTTAGGAAAAAGTTTGTATTTGGATAATGTCTTATTTGTACACGGTATCCGTAAGAACTTATTATGCGGTATGGTTTTAAATAATTGTGGTTTCAAGAAGTACTTTGAAAGTGACAAGTACATCTTGTCAAGACATGGTTCTTTTGTTGGATTTGGTTATCGTTGTAATGGAATGTTTAAATTAAACATTGATGTTCCTTTTGCTCATGAATGCTTTGTATGGCCTCGAGTAGTTCTATAACTAATGTGACAAAATCGAGAAATTTGGCATGCTAGATTAGGACATGTTCATTACAAAAGATTAAAAGATATGTCAAAAGCAAGTATGATTCCTCCTTTTGATATGAACATTGAAAAATGCAAAACTTGCATGTTGACTAAGATCACTAGGAAACCTTTTAAGGATGCTAAGAGTGAAACTAAAGTTTTAGACCTTATTCATAGTGACATGCGATTTGCATGCTACCCCATCATTAGGTCATAAAAATATATTATTACGTTCATTGATGATGCATCTAGGTATTGTTATGTATATTTATTAACTACAAAAGATGAAGCTCTTGAGAAATTCAAAATCTATAAGAATGAGGTAGAACTTCATCAAAATGGGTTGATCAAAACTCTTCAGACGGATAGGGAGGTGAGTATTATGATCAGGTATATTTTCAATCTCTTTGGAATAATACATCAAGTCACGACTCCCTATACACCACAACAGAATGGGTGTAGCCGAAAGGAAAAATAGAACCTTGAAAGAAATGGTGAATTCTATGTTATCCTATTCGGGTCTTAGTGAAGGATTTTGGGAGAGGCTATGTTGTGACTGTTACTTGTTGAAGCAATTCCTAACAAAAGGAATAAGGTTACCCCATATGAACTTTGGTATTAAAAAGACACCAAATTTGAGTTATCTCAAAGTTTGGGGATGTAGTGTGTAGTCGGACTTACTGAACCTAAAAGGAAAACCTTAGGTGAAAGAGGTATAGAGATTGCATATTTATTGGATATCTTGAGCATTCTAAAGCATATAGATTCTATGTGCTAGAATCTAATGATTCATTGCTATGAACTCGGGCCATAGAGTCACGGGATGCAATCTTTGATGAACAAAGGTTTACATCTATATCTAGGCCAAAGGACATGAATTCCATGTCGAAAGTCTCGATTAATAATGAGGATATACCTTCAACTAGCTAATGAAATGAGAAAGAGTACGAGAGTACGAAAGGCTAAGTCATTTGGTGATGACTTTCAACTTTATTTGGTTGAAGGGTCAAGGAATGATGTTGAATTTCAATATCAATATTGCCTCGATGTTGAGGAAGATCCAAAGACTTTTAGTGAAGCAATGGCTTCGAGGATGTTGCGTGCGGAAAGAAGCAATCCAAAGTGAGATGGACTCCATCTTGCAAAATAATACCGAAATTGGTTGACTTACCTCACGGATGTAAACCATTAGGATGTAAGATGATCTTTAGGAGAAAGATGAAAGTGGATGGTATCAGAGACAAGTACAAAGCCGATTGGTGATCCAAGGCTTTAGGCAAAAGGAGGGTATTGATTTTTTCGATACATATGCTCCTGTTGCTAGGATATCCACCATTAGGATTGTTGTTAGCACTTGGCACGCTATCCACAATCTGGTGATTCACCAAATGGATGTGAAACGCATTCTTAAATGGTGAATTGGATGAAGAGATATACATGAAGCAACTGAAGGGTTTGTTATGCCAGAAATGAAAATAAGGTGTGCAAACCGATGAAATCTCTTTATGGCTTGAAACAAGCACCTAAACAATGGCATCAAAAATTTGATGAGGTTGTGTTATCTAGTGGTTTTGTTTCTAAACCAAGCGGATAAATGTCTATACAAACAAGTTTGATACTCATGGCAAAGGAGTTATCATTTGTTTGTATGTAGACGACATGTTGATCTTTAGTACGGACCAAGGTCAAGTTGATGAAACTAAGGCATTTTTGTCTTCTAAGTTTGATATGAAAGACATGGGGAGGCGGATGTGATCTTAGGAATAAAGATCAAGCGTGGAAACAATGGTATCTCCATCTCTCAATCACATTATATTGAGAAGATATTGGAGAAATTTAATTTTAAAGATTGTTCTCCTGTAAGTACTCCCATTGATCCTAACTTGAAGTTATTACCTAATAAAGGTGTAAGCGGTATCTCAACTTGAATACTCGAGCGGCGATAGGATCACTTATGTATGCAATGATAAGTACTAGGCCCGATATAGCTTATCTTTGTTGGTAAACTTAGTAGGTTTACAAGTAATCCTAGTTCTCATCATTGCAAGCCATGAATAGAGTATTCAAGTACTTAAAGGAACCATTGGTTATGGTTTGACATATATTGGGTTTCCTTGGTCATTGAAGGTTACTCGATGCAAGTTGGATAACCAATATGGAAGATCATTCTTCCACTGGCGGTTGGGTATTCCTCCTTGGAGGAGGTGCTATATCTTGGGCATCCAATAAGCAGACTTGCATTACAAACTCAACAATGGAATCGAATTTATAGCTTTAGCAAAGAAATAAAAAAAGAAGTGAATGGCTAAGAAATCGATATATGAGATTCCATTGTGGCCCAAACCTCTACCTCCCATGTCATCGGTGTGATAGTCAAAGCTACTTTGGCTAAGGCATATAGTCAAGTGTATAATGGGAAGTCTAGACACTTGGGAGTAAGACACGGCATGGTTGGGAGTTAATCATGCATGGTGTGATATCGATGGAGTTTGTAAGAACTCGGCATAATTTGGCCGATCATTTAACCAAAGGGTTAAGTAGAGATCTCGTGAAAAGGCCTTTGTGGGATTAGGATTAAAGTCCATCTGAAATTTCTTATGTTAAGATACCCGATTCCCATCTAATATGACATTAGGTCTTTGAATTCAATGTGGAAAGCTTAACATGTGGAGATTGGAACACATCATCGAAAAGAATCCCAAAAGGTATGTGTTCGGTTCGTAAGTTAAGGAGGTTGAAGTATAACTTCTTAATGGTTCTTTTGAAAAATTGCATTTTTGCAGTGCAAGAAAGAAAAGAACTACCTATATAAGCATGAAGTTTAGCCGCTTCAAAAAGTCGGGACTTGGCTTTGATATGCTTATGAAGGATAGGACACAGAGCTAGTAAACTAGTGTCAAGTAAGAGTAATGTTTTAAACTATTGTGCGGATTACCTTCATGTATTCAAGATGAATAGAAAGGGTTCAATCCTTAGTGACACCCTGATATTCGAATATTTGAAATGTGTAATAAGCTAAGATGAAATTCAATCGTCACGATATTTCATTTATGCAATAGTTTGTAGTATGCTATGACTTTGATAATTTGATCGGTAATTACACTAAAATAGGGGAGGATTGTTGGATATTTTAGTGTAATTGATCTCATGATTATGTTAAAATAAGAGTGCACGCTTGTTTTAATGTAATAAAATGAGATGTATGTATGCGATTTATCTTTGGTGGCGCCTCACTGTCGCTTGAAGCGACAGTTAAGCGACAATTTTGCAAGAGGTGGCGCCTCACTGTCGCATGAAGCGACAGTTAAGCGACAGTTTTTGCAAGATTGGCAGAAGTTTCTGTCCATTGGCGCATGGAGCGTGACTTAGGCGCGCCAGCAGCGGCGATTTCGCCGCCTGTGTTAGCGAAACTGTCGCATGGAGCGACAACGAGGCGCCAGTTAGGCGCCAAACGCTGGAAACAGTTTTTATGCGAAAAACTGTTATAAACTGCTAGTTTTTAAGGAACAAACACAGTTTTTTCCTTTGGTTGATCATTCTCTCTGGTTCTGAAAGTCATAGAACAAGAACATACACAAGAACAAAACTCTTAGAATTAATCTTCTGATTTTATCCGATTGAACAATTTTGGTTGAACCCCGAAATTTGATTCAATCTGAAAGTGTTTTTACACGACTTCAGATTTATCCAAGTATTGTCATTTTGTTCATCTTGAATTATCAAATCCCCAACATCTAATCTCCCTATAACTGTCTTTGTAAGAGAAGCCTGTCATGGCCTTGGACACTAAGTAATGTAGGCGACTACGCGTGACCCCTGGCCCATAATTTATAATTTCTTCCTTTTTACTAATTTCTTCTCTCCTTGGCAGTAAAGAGGAAGAACTTACCTGTTGCATATAAGGGCACTGAATGTGTTAAGAAACCACCTGCGGCAACTACCCAACGAGTATGGAGTCGAAGAACAAGCAGTTTAGCACTATCTGGAGTGTCATAATTGGATCCATTTGCATTTTTTACAGGTGCAAATTCCTCCTCTCGTAATACCTGAACATGAATGCAAAATTAGGCAATAATAAGAGCAGCATCCTTAAACAAGCATCATGTCAGGAAAGAAATTGCACAATTTCTAGTAAAAGTTAGAATTATAGTCACCTCAAAAAGTGCTGTCGTAGGAGCATATGGAAATGCATCAAATATAAACTGTTCAAGTTTTAATCCCATAGTATATCCATGTATGGAAGGGATTTTCTTCTCTGCAAGGTGGTAACTGCAATAGAATTGATGCGTGGATCAATATCTACAGAACACCTAATCGATGGTAGATTATATGATACATACGGATCAAAAGTGGTATCAACACCACTTTTGACTTCATCCATATTTAAACTACATACACTGTAATGGTTAACTGTAGATAAATATCAGGCATCTTTGGGTGTAAGAATTATGATTGATCTGCCTAGGTAGTCTATGTCATCTGATCATTAAACTAGTGAAGTAAATAATCTTTTTTCTACGGCTAATTGGTTTTATAGCAGTGAAAAATTATTCTTTCAGCTTGCATTTGGTTATATGATATTAATACGACAAGGTTGCATATCTTGCAATTTAGAAATGTCTTTACACTTGGAAGTCAGATAACAATGAGAACTTGAGAAGCAAGATAGGACACGTACATGCTGTCCTTTTCAAGACCAGTTGCCACTTGGTTTAGAAAATCCAAAGTGAACATGTGTAAGCAGACCTGAAATCACAAGGTTAATAAGAAATCTGGAAGATAACTTAAAATGTAGCCAGCAAAAAGTAATAATCAGTTTCTCAAATACACAGCGAAAAAATGTTCTTTTGGTTCGTACAATAATACCCATGCTTACATATGATGACTGATCAGTGATCATAATCAACAGCATTCATTTTATACAACTAGAAGAACGTAGCCTTATCCCATTAATGGGGTATGCTAAATAGATAGACTAACACCATCGAATCATTGTCATCTGATCTTTATGTATTTTCTGTTTAGGTTGATATAGAAGATTGAGCAATGACCTATGAGACACTAGGGTGGCAACCATATCCATGGATAGGAAAAGAATTCCTGAAGAAGTAATTATATGTTTCAAAAAAAATTTAGTACAGAACCTGAAAGTATTAAGTAAGATCATAAGAAACAAAATTAGATAATCAAAGGTTCCCATACAGCGTATGCCTTTTCATTAACTGATAATATTTGATAGGATCAAAACACAAAAGCTCCTGTTTGGTTCCCAGCCCGTCGCTATCAAAAGTAGATACTTGGTTTCCACTTAATTAGGAGGTGTAGGGTGCTAACTACTCAACCCCTACCTTTTTCATATTAGACGATCATTAGCTAAACCTCAAGAGATACAATCTCCAAAGCTCAAAGCAAAATAAGTGTGGAAAGCCAGCATATAAACTATAAAAAGAAAGACTAACATTACTCCAACAAAATCGAAGACGGCCAGTTGCTTGATTGACTGTAGAAGCTAGTGATGGGTCCAACTCGCTATATTCAACTACGGTAAGTGGTCCGCCTTTACCTCGCTGTACAAACACCCCAACCTTTTCTTGTGGATATGCCTGTCATATAATGACCAGATTAAAAAGCATAAAGTCTAAGAAGCACAAAATCTATTGAATTATTGATTAACAAAAACCCTACTTATCATTTTCCCTATGCAATTTTCATAAACTACCAATCCTGAATATGATTAGTATTACTACCACAGGAAGATATGGAACATCATATGTATCAGAATCAAGTAATACACAGTCATGAGTATATATTTTTATGCATGTGCTAGGTAATCCACCCGATGAGTTAGTTAGTTGAAATGAGTTGGTTGACGTTGTTAGTTACACACATAAGACAATACATATTAAATAATAATAATAATAATAATAATAATAATAAATAGATAACAGTTCTCGGGTTTTTTGGAAGAGTTTTGATTTTTGAAGACCCATCTAACATCCCTCGTTCTCTCTCTCTCTCTCTCTCTCTCTCTCTATCACATCACCCACCTATTACTTACATCTATCACTCTTCTCTCTTCTATCTCTATCTCTCTCAAGGTGTCTAATGGCATTTGGGTGTCCAAGAAATATTTTTCCTTTTTGGAGACAGAGCCTGGGAGGGAGAATCAAATCCCTTGAATAGCTGGCTGGGAGGTTAGACATTACTTGATAGGAACTCGATGAAAAATAAAACTTGACAGATTGTTATTCAATGAAAGTAACTGGAAAAGCCTTTCAGATGTAGAGTCGGGAGAAAATCAAGAATAGGCTATGGTTTAAATACGATAATAAATGTAATCCAGATCATACATGCAAGAACAAGAAATTCCATGTATTGACAGAAGAATGTTCAGGGGAAGGAGATGTTGGGTTGCTGCAAGATCATGGGTGAAGGGCAGCTTTTATGCATTTCACCTCGATGACAATGAAATTTCTGGGGAGGGCTATTTGTAGGTAACCCTACCCAACTAGTTAGTTCGCTATAATGAGTTAGTTGAAGTAGTTAGTTCGAGAGGTGGGAACAGAGGGCTCTTTTTAGGATTTGTGGAAGTAGTGTTTAAGAGAGAGTTCACTCTCTTGAATACACACTACTATATAGTATATGTATTTTCTTCTTCCAATTCATTGGCAGTATGCACCTTTGGTACCACCTCTGAGTTGGGAAGGTTCCCATCAATAATACATTATTTTCTTCAATATCCTGATTTAGTTCATGTCTCCACAGTTTTCCTGTGTTGCAAAACTGTAAACAGGTACCTTTTTCTTCTGTTATTGGAGAACTGTGCAGCATTTTAACCATGTAGATGGAAGGTGGAAAATAAGTTGATGTACCGTGGAAATGAAATCAGATAGTTGTCTATAATATAATAAGACTTGGTAAGTCAGAATTAAATTAATCAATAGATGCTGACCTTGTGTTTTAGTTCTATCGAATATATAAACATTTGAAATAGGAGAGCTGGAATTTATTGTCTACCAGTCAAAATAATTGGATTCCTGAGTTCTAGTCTATTCTGTTGCCTTGTGCCTTCAATACTTACAGTGGTGGGATCATAAGTTGGGATCAAAAATAGAATCCAAGGAAATATGTAGAATAAATAGTCTCTCACACCCCATTGAGGGATGTCAGGGGTGTAGGAAAGGGAGGAGGGCAAAAAAGTGCAAGGGGCTAAGCAAAGAGTACACCCTGCAAAAATAATTCATGCAGAGTGAAAAACAACTTTCCCAGTCTACTTGCAGCATCCATCTAATCATACACAATCATACTAACAAATATTGGGGTTAGATCTTGCCTATATATCTGAGAATAAACTCTTCGAATACAATGTTCATTATTTTCAGAAGAGAGGTAAATACAGACAGCTAGAAAGTTTTCTTTCCTTGCACTGATCAGAGAAATAGAAGTAATAAACAGCTAGACCTCTCAAATTCAAATATTCTCTAACACAGAAGACTACGTGACTAGCCAGAAATAACTTATTCAATCTGTTACCTTGCGGACAACTTTTGCTGCAGCTGCGACACCTTTATCAATGAAGTAACCTAAAAAAGATGGATCGGCAACTCGAACCTGTTTCACATGTCCAAGTCAACACTTCTGTAAATAGAAAGTGAGCAACAACCAGGCGAGACTAATTCAACAGATAAACAAGGAAGCAAAGAAAATTCACCAGTGCATTGTCAACTCCATAGCAATCAATATACTTAATTCCTTTTGAGGCCATATCCTCCAATAGTTTGGTAGATTTCAGAGCTGAACATCAAAAAAAAAATATTCAACAGATCAAAACTTGCTCAACCAATTTACATATTATAATAAAGGGCTCATAAACCATAATGCACCTGAATACACTCCACCATTCCCATCAGGAGCCTCTGCTACCTGGCTTTAAAAGATTAAATTATTAAACCTCCAGACAGAACTCAAAATAGAGTCATAAAAACAAAGGAGCTAAAAGTTTTTAATGTAGCACAATAGAGCAAAAATTAGATAGGCAAAGCAAGAAGTTGCGAACAAAGAATGTCATACCGTGGTGCTCATTTCCTAATTAGATGCATTAAAGGCCTTAAAATAATTGAAAAAACGGGGTGGGGAGAGAAGGAGAAGAAATATTTTTTATTTCCTATTATTATTATTTAAGTGTCTTAATCACAGCCATATTTATTATTTAAATGTCTTAGTCAACAGCATATGCTAGTACTTCTTAAAAAGAAATGTTGTACCCTACGGAGCCTGGCACGCATCCTAATAATCAAACCATTCTTGAAGAATGTGCCTTTTCCGACCAGCAACCCTCATTTTTGAATAATTCCTTCCATTTAAAACCAAATTATTAAAACAATCCAACCAAAAATTTGCTGGAACCAAAGAATTTTCTATCTCAATGGATGGATTTATCAGATAAAAAGAATAATACAGATAAGGAGGATAACAAATACACCATGATCAGTTAAGACAAAAGAAATAAAAGGGAGAGGATGAAACATACCCTGTATGGAGTCTCCATAATAAATCTACCATCCTTGGAAACACAGGGGATGGTCCCTTGCTGGAAAAAAGTAACCTATACCAGAGTGGTGAGTCTAAGTAAGCAAATCATTGAAAAAACAAGTACTAATACTCTAATAGTACAAGAAAAAGGTTGAAAGACATCATACCTGTTCTGCTTCAAGGCCGAAAAATTTATGACTTTCAAAGAATTTGCGTGTTGCCTCGTCAGTGAATGGACTAGTCATAATGTACCAGTGTATTTGCACTGATGAAGCAGAACCTGCAATAGATAAATTGATGTGAGAAACACATAGATTGATGCATGAACAAACTGAACCAAGACAAATGAGACTTACTTTCATTTTTAGCATGAGCAGCTAATCTCTGTACACACAAAATCCTCTCAGCTTGAAGTTGAAAAAGTGATTTTCCAGATGGAAGTCCAATATCTAAAATAAAATATGAAACACGTGAAAAGATATATTTCATGATTTACTCTCAAAGCACTATATAAGGGCAAAAAGTATCAAAATATACATATAAAAAAGTTAGTAAATAAATAAAGGAAGGCTTAAACAAATGTCAAAGGAATGCATACTATCCTTCAGCTACTTTGATACAATTTAGAAGACAAACTTAGCACTAATTTTGGCAAGACAAAAGGAAAGAGGATTCAAGAAGATTAGAGGAAATGCACTCAGTATTCATATTTAGACTCAGTAAAAATGTCGGGAGTCTAATGAGAAGTATTCAGATGCCTTTTATTTTTACATGTAAAACAAAATATTAACTTGAACCCCAACATTCAATAACCACCTCACCTTTCTGCTTTTCCATGATGAGTAAGTTCTTTTTATTTTTCTAACCAGTAGCTTTAGAATTAAAAAATCCATATATTAAATAGAAGCTTAGTTAGTCGTCCCAAACTTGTTTGTTTGGGAAAACATCTACCGTAGGCTCAAGTTAGAATGATCAATAGAAGGGACGAGTACAAAAAATAGATAGTGTGCAAGTTATAAACCTCATTAAAAGTAAAACCCGCAAAAATGAAAATGAATGGAAGGAAAATAATACACTAAACATTCTTTTTAAAAAACACAAAAAAATTTAAAGGCCCAGAACCATGCATCAGATCTCTAGCAAATACGATTAATATTTAATACAATGGGTAGAGAATAGTCATAATTTATCATACTCTGTTAAGAGCTAAAACAAACAATAACTATTTTAACATTATACGGAATGTTATGAGTTTCCTAATGAAAAAAATAATACACTTAACATTTAATTAGCAGAAGAAAACAAATCCATCTAAGGCCCAGAACCATGCATCAGATCTCTACCAAATGATTGATACAATGGGTAGTGAATAGTCATAATTTATCATACTATGTTAAGAGCTTAAACAAACAATAACTATTTTAACATTATACGGAGTGTTATGGGTTTCCTAATGAAAAATAATAATACACTTAACATTTATTTAGCAGAAGAAAACAAATTCATATAACGCCCAGAACCATGCATCAGACCTCTACCAAATGATTAATACAATGGGTAGTGAATGGTCATAATTTATCATACTTTTTAAAGAGTTTAAACAGATAATAATAATAATAATAATAATAATAATAATAATTATTATTATTATTATTATTATATGGAATTTTATGAACTTCCTAGTAGTTAATAGTTAACAGAAATACATGCCATCTGAAGAAACTTGAGCTTCAATAATATGCTTTCAATTACAATATCAAAAGAGAATACTCACTAAAACATCCTTTTGGATCTGAACTTCCAAGCCTAGTCCCCTGCATTTAAAGTATTGAGGCATTCTTAGGTCAGCCAAACAGGCAAAGAACTGACATTTAGCAGTTTAAAACGGAGACTGAATACAACATAAAATAATCCATGCGCGTCAACTCCATTGCAAATTAGTCTCAAAATAAATTAAGGGTTCATTTAATTTGCTAAAAACTGATCCGAAAAATTGGCCATGGGACAACATAGCTAAGGGGAAACAAACCGTTTCGTTTTGAGGCTGCTTGGATTACTCATAATGATTATCAACAGGTAGTTCGTGATGCTTGGTCTAGTCACTCTAACAACCCTATCCAGGCTCTTAACAATGTTCGGGAGGATTCTCTAACTTTCAGTAAGGAAGTTTTTGGCCATATTCCTAGGAAGAAGCGTGAGATTGAGCGTAGGCTGAATGGCATCCAAAGGTCCCTAGAGGGTATTGACTCAGCTCGACTTGTGTATCTAGAGCGCCAACTTCAACAAGAGTATGATACAATTTTGTTTCAAGAGGAACTGCACTGGTATCAAAAGTCTAGAGAGAATTGGATCAAACTTGGAGACAAGAACACAAAATTTTTTCATGCTCAAACTGTCATCCGAAGAAAGAGAAACAAGATTCATGGGCTGAACCTTCCTTCTGGCATTTGGTGTACGGATGCCGATACTCTTCAAAGTGAAGCGCGTAAGTTTTTTGAAAACTTATTTTGTGCTACTAATGTTAATTGTGTTGCAGCTTTTCCTATTAGAAATCTTCCTACGATTAGTGCGGAAGATGCTACTCACTTAGCTCGTGATGTAACCAAGGAGGAGATTACAACGACCCTCAATCATATGCATCCTTATAAGTCCCCTGGCCCGGATGGTTTCCAAGGAGTCTTTTTCAGACAATATTGGCATATTATTGGTGATGATATTTGCAAGCTTATCTCTTCAGCTTTCAGTACTGGCTCCTTTGATCCAGCCATCTCAGAAACGCTTATTGCATTAATTCCAAAGGTGGATTGTCCTTCAACTTTCAAGGAGTTTAGGCCAATAAGCCTTTGTAATACTATTTACAAGCTCATTACTAAGATTTTGGTCAACAGAATTCGACCAATTTTGGATACTATCATTGGTCCGTTTCAAAGTAGTTTCCTTCCCGGGAGAGGCACTAGTGATAATGCTATCATACTGCAAGAAGTTATCCATTCCATGCACAAGTCCAAGAGGAAGAAAGGGGATGTTGCTTATAAGGTGGACCTCGAAAAGGCCTATGATCATGTTAATTGGGACTTTCTCAAATCTTGTCTTATTGATTTCGGTTTTCCTACAATTACCACAAAGTTAATTATGCATAAAGGTAAATTTACATAAATCTAGAGCCTTTTATTCATCTGGGGTCAGGCGACATAAGATTGATAAGCTTACTGACATAACAACTATTAGAAGTACGTCGTCCTTGGAAAAGTATCTTCGCTTCCCAATGATCAGGGGGAGTCAAGCAAGTGATTTGCGTTTATTGTGGACAAGCTAACAGGTAGGCTCGCTTCTTGGAAGAATAAACTCCTTAACAAGGCTGGTAGGATTACTTTAGCAAAGTCTGTTCTTAATTCTATCCCTACTTACTATATGCAAATAGCTTGGCTTCCCCAATCTATTTGTGAGCAAATTGATAAGATGACTAGGGACTTCATTTGGAAAGGCAACTCTGGAAAAGGTATCCATCTAGTTGGCTGGCAGACCATTACGAGGCCTAAACCTCAGGGTGGGCTTGCGATTCGTAGGGCTCGGGAGGCTAACACTGCCATGTTGGGAAAACTAGTATGGGATCTGCAACAACGTCCAAACAAGTTGTGGGTCAAGGTGCTTCACTCTAAATATCATACTAATGGATCATTTATTAGCAGTCCCAAGGTGCAAGGTTCATTTATTTGGAATTCTATTCACAAAGCAAAGTTGGCTTTTAAGGATGGATTCGATTATCGCATTGGTGATGGTGCGTCTTCTTTTTGGTTTAGTGAATGGACTCCCTTTGGTAGGCTTTCTAGCAAAGTCCCTTATGTCGATATTCATGATACTAATCTTTGTATCAGGGATATTTTTGATGGTAATCACTGGAACTTAGACATTCTCTATACTCCGCTGCCATTGGATATTAAGAATTATATTCTCGCTCTAGTGCCTATCTTGAGTGCTGGTGTGGAAGATTGTTTTGTGTGGAAAGATAGCCTGGATGGTACCTATTCTGCTAAGGCTGGCTACAGCTGGCTCATGGAGCAAATTAACCCACCTATCATTTCTTCTCTCTCCTGGAATTGGATTTGGAAATCGGCATTGCCTGAGAAAATTAAAATTCTCCTTTGGTGCTTGTGCCATGATTCCTTGCCCACGGCTGACATGCTTAATCGAAGAGGTATGCTTCATAGTACACTGTGTCAACGCTGCAAATCTGCCGTCGAGGATTGCTTTCATCTTTCGAGGATTGTCTCGCGAGTTCAAAGCGACTTTGGCTTAGTCTTGGTTTCAATAACATTTCTTTCTTCACGACTACTACGTGCATAATCGGCTTGTGAATGGTGTTCCGCCCAATTCCCCAACTTTCACGGCTTTGTGTGGTGGATATGGAGACAAAGAAATTCGATGAGTTATCGCTAATGAGGACTTTCCTTACTATCGTTTGAAGCTTGAAGTGTCTAATCTTACCTCTCTGATTGTAAACGCATCATACTTTCAGAAAAATAACCCTTCTACTCCTAGGATGGTTGCTTGGCATCCCTCAGGAGGATTGCATTATACTTAATGTGGACTCGTGAGCACTACGGTAACCCTGGACCTCTTTGGCTTTGGTGGGTTAATTCGGCGCAGATGACGATGACGTGGATTGTTGGTTTCTTTGCGGTTACGCGGGGAGTCTAACAACTTACATGCAGAACTTATGGCATTATACAAAGGTTTGTGTCTTGCTTGGGACATTGGTGTGCGAAGGCTCATTTGCTATACTGATTCTTTACATTCTATTAGTCTCATCAACAAGCATACGAATGGTTATCACCATTACGCAACAGTCATCCAGAAAATCAGAGATACTATTGGGTTGCATTGACTGCTCGGTTGGTTCATCGTTTCTAGAGAGGAAACTCGCGGCCCGATTTCCTAGCAAAATTTGGAGCGCAATCTCACAACAACTGGAGCACGTTTGAAGATCCCCCCGTCGGGATAGAAGAAATTCTCGCTGCGGATGCTAGCCGTAGTCTAGTCATGAGAATGTAATTTCTTTGTTTTTCCTTTCTTTTGTCCTTTTTTCTCCTTTGTATCCAAAAAAAAATCTACAAAGTTTTGCTACACATAAATCCATGAAACAACTACTCAAAAAACAAAAATACCCATATATATATATATATATATATATATATATATATATATATAATCAATAATTCTTATATATTTATATATATATATATATATATATATATATATATATTATTCTATAATAATTATAATACGTATAATAATATTTATCGTATTAGATAATCACACATACTACAATATTTAGCGCAAAACATACATACTACAATATTGAGACTGAGTAAATCATTTTTTCATTACGAGTCGTTTTGTAATTGGATGATGTTGTAAAAAACCCCATACACCGTAAGTGTATATAAATTAAATCCTTAATCAATTATTACTTTAAATTTATTATTTATTATAGGTGTTTGTATCTCATTCATAGCCAATATAAATCACCTAGAATAATTTGATTCAAATATCAAGAAAACCATGTGATTCATCAGGCCAATATTACCAGAATTCATGCTGCAAGAAATATGAGATAAACCAAGGAAATCGATAGTTTTCAAAATTGAATATGGACTAAGAATACCATAAGCATAAATCTCTTGTAGGCTTATAGCAAACCCATATCCCTCTGCAAAATTAGTCATGATTTTGATAGCAAAAAATTTTGTGGTTCATGATATTACGCTTCTATGATGATATTACTGTTTTTTTAGCTCGTGATTTGGGGAAGGGGCCAGGGGAACTTAATTTATTTACAATAAAATCAAAAGGGAAAACAAAAGGCTTAGTCTCGATATGTTTTAATTGAGATGATTAATAATTCTTACATCTTTTAGAAGGTTTTCACAACCATTTAAATATGTACTGGCAGATTGAGCAGGGAGAACACATTCATATTATTAGCAGCTGTGTGGAATGTCTGCAGATTGTGGAATGGGGTGATGTAAATAGTTGTACACCTAATAACAACAGAAACAAACAGTATAATCCTTATTCAGGTTCCAGCTTTTCTCAATCTTTTTTATCTAACAATTGAAAAGACTGAAATAATTTAAATTTTCAAATATAATACAGGAGCAAACTTACTTTCTGTACTTAAAGCGTTCTTTAATTTAGTGGCATGTGATCTTCTAATGACTAGTGGGCCGAACTTCGATAAGATTTACATTTTGGGCTGAGCTTAATAATATATAATTAAACATCTAATCAAAAAAGAATGGATTCAGGACAATGTATTCAGCCAAAACTAGTTCAGTCATTCCTCCTTGAATCTGGGATACTAGTTAATCTTAACCAAAATTCTGTGAATTGTTTTATATCTGGTATCTACTTTTCTGTCTCTCTATACCTTCTGAATTTAGTACAAAGTGAGTATCCTGAACCTGAAGGCTCCCACTCCACTCCAAGTTTTACCACATTACAACAAACGACAATGCTAACAAATTGGTTGAGGAAACAAAAGCAGAAAATATGTAATGAAAAAGAGAGTGCTTACTAGATTTAAAACACAAATTATTTGATACTCACCTTTTTATAATTAAAAGAATTTAGTCGAGTACACTTACACACGTTTGTATATTAACACATGTTAGAATGGTAAGTTTCACCATAATAACAGTGTTAAAAGGAATAATGTTTTTGTTGCACCAAAAAAAAAGGAATGTGTTTGCAAGTGTATTGGAATTTGGATTTGGATTATGTGCAGTCACTCGGTCAGCACATCCGGGTTGTTCGATATTGATCGGACGGTCTAGAATTTTAACTTTAAAAATAGGTATAAAACAAATTTAAAATCTAGACTGTCCGATCAAGATTGGACGATCCAGATTTCCTGATTTCACGACTGTACCAATTGTTTAACATACCGCCGAGGCATTTTTTATTAGCATAATGACATCGAGCTCTTATTGCAGCCCTTTTTTTGAATTGGCTGCTTTTTTCTATACCAACGATTAATAATTGTTTTCCTCTGCTTGCTGCATCCAAATAAATAATGAAAGCTGGTTGCTTTTTGTTTCCCTATAATTGGAGCAGCTAAGCTATATCCCTTTATTAATTCAACCCAACTGAATTTATTTGTTCCGAGCCAACAATTCAAACAAAAATTTGGGCCGGGTAACAAGCATTCATAAACCATTTCACGAAGTATGTGTCCTGATAATCCAGAGTCTCGACCAGTCAGCGATTGCATAGAATCTGGACCCGTATTGGTAACATAAGCAATGCACTATGCCAACTAGGACTTGGAAAACACAGTAAAAAGAGCAACGTCAGGCATTACACCAACTAGAACGCCTAACTGCCGTAGCCCTTTACATGTGAGTGATTAAGTAGTAAATTTGTATAAGCAAACTGTTTTTTCAATCCTTCAAGTTGAATGATCCACTATATATTACTATCAAGCAATATATTACAACAAAGGGACACAAACGTACTATATTATATTAATAAATAAAAATAAGGTGAACACTCTCATACCCTGGAGTTTTGTTAGGTATGATACCCAACATCCAACAATATATCATTTATTTATATTTAGTTATCTTAAATAAATTTAAATTTTGAATTATTTTTGCCTACGGAGTATTGATATCCAACAAAACTGGAAGGTATCATAGAATTCTCCCAAAAATAATTACAATATTAACGATGATGATAGCGATAATGACAAAAACAACTAAAAATAAATAATATCTTGATATTTCCGCAGTACATTATGCAGATGAGCATTTAACAGTTATATTAGTTCATTCAGTTACAATATTATATTACAAATAAACTAATTATTCTCATTATATCGAAAATCAAGGAACAAATTTAAAAAACATTGGAGGATTTAAATAAGCAACGATTTTTGTTCTGACTGGAAATAAGCAAGGAGTAAAATTTAATTATTTCGAATATCATGATTTATTGTTGATGTCGTTAACCAAATGATATTATGCTCCGTTTGTTGTTTGGTTAGACTCCGAGGAGATGAAAGAGACAACGGTAACCCCATAAGCCCATAGCATAAAGCAACTTTATCATCCTTAATGATTACAATGAACCAAGAGCCAATGCTTTTTCAATTGCCTATTATTTTAAAGTGAAAAACCAAAAAGGAAGACACTGCTAACACTTCAAAGCAGATTTCATTATATTAAAGTTTTCTAAGGGGGAAAAGCATCTGCTTTTACACTATCGCATCTTTTCAGCCAATGATGTTGCTTTTTAGGGGCAATAAAAATGGAAGCCTCCCGAATTTTAACTTGTCTCTAATCTAATCTAATGGAGTACATTCCCAAATAGGGAAGACATTATAACAAAATAATGTCGTTAAAAAAATATACGGACAAATCATATTGCTTGTTATCTTTATCATCTTCGTCGGTACACAAATAATGCCCCGCTTAGTGCAACTTTCAGATAAAAACCAAAATTCAAAAAGCACAATTGCATGTAAATTGTTGAGATTCTAAAATATGTTGCTGGCATCGAATAAAGTTGAAATAACACATCATTATTATAATTTTTTAATCATTTTTTAAACAAAAAGGCACGTTTATGTGTATGCGTTCATCATCATCATCATCCAAAACAGTTTCAATTTCAAAGATACCTGGCCACCGGATAACAGCAAGACAGCTAACTTTCCGTCTGAAATAGCCTTCAACCCCATTTTCCACCATCTTTCTCGTTGCTCTTGGCTTCGCTCCTCCACCTTCGACACACTGCTTTCCGGCACTGGTTCAATCGCTGCTGCCGGCAACCCTGCAATGCAACAATCATATCAATCAACACAACGCGCAGCACAATAAAAGCACAATCATCAACATGCACACAAAGTAAGGGAGAAAAAATCGATTCGATTAAACGAAACAAAACCTTGAGATCGCAATGAACACCGAATAATCCGATCAATTCTGGAGAGATCTATACTCTGCAAAACGGAACAGATTAATTGAACAGAATGAAAATCCAAATTCTCGTGATTCAGAAATCAAAATAAACCGTAAATGATAAACGAGATAAGATTGAATTGCAAATCTAGAATTCGTTATTGAATCGAAAATGAATGTGGATACTAAAGAAATTACCTCGATATCCTTGACGAGATAGTCGCGTTCCTCAGGGGAAAGCTCGTCCCAAAGGGCGAAAACGTCTTCTTGACCGTAGTCTTTGAGTCTCTCGAGGAGCGCTTGAGGAGGAGGAGAAACGACGCCGTTGCCTTCGAATCCTACCGACGACGGTTCTCTCATGTTTCTATTGGATTTCAGATCTCAAATTCTGTGAAGTGAAGTTGGAGTTGAGTTGAGTGTTGTTGTTGGTGTTAATGTATCGTTTGTTATGGCGAGCGACAGGGAAACAGTGGCGATGAAGACAAGAATCAAATCAGTAACCACCTCACTTCATTCATTTACATCTAATTACTTAAATGCCCCTCCCTCACCTCTTTCTCACTATCAATTTCATACCAATATTGTAATTCACCTCTAATTCGTTTCAACTAACATATATATAAGAATAATAAGAAATATGCGCTTTCAATAAATTGAATAGAAAGTTATATTAGCACTGTTTCATCATTCAACTACTAGTAGTTTTAAATTTGTTATTTAGTAGTTTGATGACTAATCTAGTGGTTAGAAAGTAATCTCTCATTGGATAGTACTAGTATTCTACATGTAATGGTGGTCTTAAGTCAAGATTCGTTCCAATTTTATTAAACCTAATTAAATTATGATATTCTAAAACCACCAATATCTTTTGATAAAAAAAAAAAACAACAATATCTTCTACAAGCTGGCAAAAAATCAGTATCTTCTACAAGTTACGAAACTTCATGCCCACCCAAAAATACTACTTGTACTATTTGTTAATGTTGACACTTGTTTCCTGTTCTATAATTCATAAAGACCAATAAAATAGTTCCTACGAGGTCACATACCCAACACTACTAAAAAAATACAATAATTCAAGTACCCACGACGAGGACACATTTTATTTGTGAACACAAGATTGTTTGATAAGTATCTAGAAATGGAAAATTTTATCTTCAAGCAAGCTCATTATTATATTATTATTATAATAATTATAATTACTATGTTTTGATAGTTTACCACGCAACCGACCCGAGCATACAGTTTTGAAAAGCAATGGTGTGTGACTAGCATGGATGGATCTAGACCAAATAATATAATATGCCCAATATATATACGGATATGCTCTTCATTTTATCAATATAATAAGAAAATAAGATATCTTGCCATGTGAATATGCGATGGCCTACTGGCCTCAATTTCCAATTACCCTTCATTCTCATGTTCTCCAACCATTGACAATTTTGTATTTGAAGAGTGATAGTAACACTTTCTTTTAACATTTTTCCTCTAATACTCGGTCTATCAATTGACAATTTTACACACTTCCCAAGTACGACTTGACATTTCCATTAACACTTTAGCGGTTAGGCACAATTCTCCAATCTAGCTAATATTTAGTTTGAGAATTATCCATAGCATAATAATAGCATTTCAAGCCATACAAGAGTCGACAAATGCAACCTTCAAAGTTCATATTTGTACGAAACAGACTCAGATTTTGATACATGATGACACTGCCAAGTGCAAACGTTTCCTTGTTAGCCCAATTTTCACGAATTTTTTGCGTTATTTTTTAAACAGTATATATTGATATCACATCACCTCTGACAAGTTAATCCAGAAGAGTTAGTTGTCAAACTAATGTTCTAAATAAAGATCTAGTATATTAATAGAGGTGCATTTACGAGAAAAGGGTCTTCCAACTTGACCTTAAAATAACAAGAATCTTGAAGGCGATAGAAGCAAAAACCAGGACAGAGGTCTGATATAAAAAAACATCGAAGAAGTCCATTCACGTACTGAAGCAGACAACAAAGCAAGCTCAGTAGTAAAATCATAGGCTCAAAGGATATTACAAGGATGAAGCTTTCTCGTTGAGTGCTTCTTTAACTGCTCTCAAAAGCAAAGGCATCAATTTCTGGTTTGTAACAATAATACCAGAAACAACATCAAGATATTTTCCTTTTGAAAAGTCCAGAGGGTTCCCTGCACCATCGCTGACAATACCTCCAGCTTCTGCAGAAGTTCAATTGTCAAAGAATCATGTAAACAACAACATTAGAAGTAGAAGACACAATCAACACAAACCTCTTACTGCACAAGAACCTAAATATTGCAACATGCCGATGGAAGTCACAATAACGTTCAGCATATAACTCATCCATGAGAGCATAATATCTTCATTATATAGGACTTATGACTTATGAGCTATGTAGGTAAAATTATAACCTCCAAAAAATTCAAATTACTATCCCTTTTATGTGGGCAACAAAAGAAAGTAGTACATTCAACTTCTTATTCCTACCTTCTGCTTATTTCCATAAAAAAGATATGTTATAAATTATATGGAGTTATTGAAATCATACAATTATTTAGAGGTACCTTAGATATGTAAAGAAACATCTTATGACATGGAGACATTAGTGAAAACTAAAGCATGCTATACAGTCTAGCCATTGATTGGCAATTTGGCATATCATAAAATGTAACCATTGTGATATAAAAGTAGACAATTCAACAAGTGCAATTTAAAAGGGTTTGATTTGAGCTGGAGACTTAACTCTAATTTTGAAAAGATAACTTTATTGAGATTTATACTTGGATATTCTCTTCTGAGAGATTTTAGGTGTCCTCACTTGGGGGAGAATAAGAATTGTCAAAGTCGAAGAATGCTTGGCATCACACTTTAGAATGCCGTAGTATAAAAAAATCCAAAATGTAGGTAACAAAATTATTAGAGTGCCTTAAATAATTTAACGAATAAACTCGTAACTAGTAGAAAGAAAGAAAGAAAGCATTAACTGATCAAAACTCTTTTCATAAAACAGGATGTTCATAACAAATAATCCCGAAAACTTGAACTATAAGAATTGGAGAGAGAATTACGCACCACTGACAACAATATAGCCAGCGGCATGATCCCATATTTTTTCACGGTATCCTTTGTGGGGGAAACGCAAATATATAGCCCCGTCTCCTCTGCATAGAGCTCCATATTTTGCTTGACTGTCAATTCTGACTGGCGGTGCTTTGACACCGAGTTTCTGTTCATGAAGTCATCATATTCAAAGCTAAAATGCAAAAAGTAAAAGAAAAAACAATAAAAAGGGAAAATGGTTGACAACGGATATAGGATTACTTCTGCAATAGAACTAGACAAATCATGTGAGGAGTGCGCTGCTTCAAAGGATTCAAAAAATGATGCTTCTTCCGGATTATCAACAGCAGTGACATGCACCTGGATGATTATAAGAAGACAATTGGTCATAACACATGTTAAGGACATAAGCAAAATTTTCAAGTGAGATAACATTCTATCAGCACAAGTACGTACCCTAGTTTGTGTAGAACCATCCAGTGCCTGCATATATGTTCCATCGCCAACTTTAGCAGAAAAAAGACAACCAAGTTCATTAGAAGAAGAACGCTGCTGATTACAGCCAATGGAAGCCAGTGGAAGATTTGGACAAGCCAAGACACCCAATACAACTTTCCCTTCTTCTAGCAATGCTAATGCTATGGCATATTGGTCTCCTCTTACGAACCTATAATGTCATTCACAAGCAAGGGCTACTCAGTGACTCAAAAGCACAATGATAGCACAGTGACGACGTGCAAGTGAAACAAATAGTTTTTTTTTTGACCAAAGGAAACATAAAGACTGTAAATTAGAAAACTAGCATAGAAAAGAAACTATACAGCGAATTGTTTATTTATTTTTTGATGGGTAAAGTAAAAAAATTATCAAAATTCAGTCACTTGATAAAAATGTATTCAGAATCTATATTTAACATGATCAGAGATTCCAATTTTCACAAACCTGAAGTTTTCTAGGCAAACAACATTGTCAATTTCAACATATCTGGCAATAGTCTAATACATAATAATTTCTCTTTTCCAAAATTATAATCATCTTTATGATTTTAACTTGTTTGAAAGTATCGGTAAATGAAATCCAACAAGTTTTGTCCTTGCTGTCTAACCAAAATAAGTTGGTGAATAATCATTGCATTCTTAGTACACAATAAAGATCTATAGTACAAGACAAACTTCATATATTTATTAAGAGATATTACTAAAACAAACAACTTCATTCTGCAAAAAGATTCCAATTTTTCAGGAAGAGGAATAAATGAAGCTTAGACATGAAAAAGATATTTTTCATATTTCATACCATATTAAATTTATTTGAAAGAAGAAAGAAAGAAACTTGCCCTTTAGTGCCATCTATTGGATCCAAAACCCAGTGCCGGCCAACAGAACCGCCTTCTGACATACCATTATCAATGGCCCTAACGACATCATCTGTTGTTAAAGTAGCAAAGCTATATGATCCTTCATTAGCCAAAGTATCATTGACAAGCTCTGTAATGCGCTTCAGTGTATCCTGGCCACTTTCCTTTTGAAGATCCCCTGAATCCTAGAGTTTAAAAACTGGACTTTAAGAAAAGAAAGCAGATTCTGCATGTCGAAGAAATCTGTAAGAGTTGTGATTTCACCTCCTCAGCTACTAATGAAAATGGTTCAGAAGGAAGTTCCTTTTCAAGTATCAAGCTGACCAAGGCCTGTGAACCTGTAAACCCGCAATTCAGACAAACTTCAAAAATGAAGGAGAGTAGAAGCTCTTCTAAACGCTAAAGTTTCTTGGTGGGGGCCCAAAAATGAATTTGTGTCAACAAGTCTCCCCTCATACAAAAGCCATATGGGATTAAAAAATGAAGAAAGAAAACTCGAGCCCTTTTTATGGTTTTAATATAAGGTGCAAGCAGACCCAAAAAGGGGGGCCAAGTGGAGGACTAAAGCCCCAACATCAACATTACCACCACCCAAATCTGAAAGACTGGGACGGTGCTAATTAAGCTACATGCTCACCTAGACCTAGCTATAAAATATACTACATCATACAAATAGGGAATCAAAGATCAAACTCCTGGCCCTGGTCATAGAGGCTTTTGAATATATCAACTCTCCTAAAAACTTAGGTTATTAGGTGAAGGCTGAAAAATGATCTTATATCTGTGATGGGTTATAAAACTATAGGTTTTCAATAACTAACCTTATTCTCATTGAAGAAATAAAATAAACTTCAAACTACAATGATGCATTGTAACTTTGTCGAATCATTCTTGTAAATGGAATTTGTTAGATGTTAATGGAATGCATCAGTTATTCCCGATGGAATAAAGGGACATGACACTAGGAAATGAGTCTCCTCAAATTGCTAAATCAAAACTATATATATTGAAAGAGAAAGAAAATGCCTCCCTATCTTTGCCTATAAAAGGTATGTCTCCGTCCGGTTATCCATCAAGTGACAAATAAAGAGACATAAGAAAAGAAAGGGAAGAGGTAAATAAGAATTTCTATTACCATTACAAAATTTGAAGTATCAACTTTTACCGTGGAGAAAGATTAGTGCAACAGTGTTACTGTTATTAGTTATTACTATCCATTCTATTTGTCAAAACCACGAATTCTCAATATTTTTCCTATTTCATACCAATGCCAGTTGATCTAAATGGGGAAGGAAGAGCTAGGCTTTTCTTCCTTGTGAACAGAAGAAAAAGTTTGTGGCTGGGACTAGTGTGGGTCAATAAGACTTCCAAAAAAAAGTAGTGTTTTAGATGATTTCATGTAAGAAAAAGTTTCAACATTTTCAGCTTCTACTTATCCAGATGCAATATCAGTGGTTGTGCTTAGTGATTATACAATTACAATTAGCTTCTAATTAAGAGCCCTTGCAAGAATAATAAGCGCTATCTAGAAGTAATTACAGAACTAACCGTAATCAGCGACAGTGACGGGACTTTTGTCTGATTTGGAATGTACATCGGATTGCAATAGAGCCTTTTGAACTTTCTACACCAACCAAACAATACAATAAAAGCAAGAATGAATATCCATAACTATATCAGCAATCGTATTAGGTTTCAATAAAGGAAAGAGAGAAGGTAATGCCTGGCAGAGACGAGCGGCGAGAGTGGCTGCTTTCTTTGCAGCAGCGAGTTCCTTCTCGTAAGGCATTGAAGAAACTATAGTCGTTAATGGCGACCAAGAACAACACAGCGAGAAGGAGGTTCCCCTTGTTGATAAATCACGCAAGCTAATAATGGTTCTTTTCCCGATTCTGGGTTCGCACCAACTCCAATTACTTCCAACAACCCCTATTGCTCTTCCTCTCAACAAACATGTGGGTGCGCCCATTTTGCTTCCCCTATTTTTTTTTTTTTTTTTTTTTAAACTTTTTTTCTTGGTGACTCCGCACTATTATGTAATGTGCAAAATATAAAAAAATAATAGGCTTAAATATCGTTTTACAAGAACTAAAATGAATATTAGTCTTAATTAAAGTAATCAAAATAATATGAGTTTAAGTTATATACATATACTGTGTATCAGGTTTTACAACTACCACCAATCACAATTCAATGAGTGGTTGGTTACCAATTGACTAATTGGTGGTTACCAATTGACCAATTTATTTTTAGTGATGTATCAACCTTTAATTGGTAGATAGTGTAAAAGACTCATACACTTGTGTATATAAATTAAACTCAAATAATATTTAAGCCAGAATAATAATTCCTAATTTCCTACAACAGGCACATAAGACAACAAACACATAGATGAGGGAATTTTGAAATTCTTATCAGAATCAAGTTGAGTCCATCATAGAAGCTTGGTAAAATCGATTTTAAAGCTTGAGTCGATTCTTCTTTACAGAAACCAAACATCAAAGTTCACCCTTGCGTTGCGTGTGGTTCTCTCCCAGTGTTTCAATTTCTCGTTTCGTGGTCCCGTTCGATTCCATACCTATCTTTCCTTTTAATCCTATGCAGCTTGAGGCCAAACCTAAGGCCAATTTTGGCGCCAAGTCTTGCAAGGGTACTTTAGCAATTTTAATGCAAAATTTTGGTGAGTGTTGAGACAATTTTTCGTGGGGCTCTGTTATTGGTTTGCCTCTCATTTGTCCAATCACTACAACTGCTTCCTTAGCCACAGTACTGTCAGTCATCTTTCTCTTTTTCTCGTTCTCTTTCTCTTTCATCTTTCTCTGTTTCTCCTTCTCTTTCTTTCTCTCACCCTCACTTGTGTATCTCCAACCTCCATTTCTTCCTCTCTTTCATTCTTCTTCTTCTTTTGCTTTCCTATTTTTTTCTTATGTTTCTGGTCTCTTTCCCCTTCTCTCCTTCTCTTATGTTTCCTTTATTTATTTGTTGTTGTTGTTGATTTCCTTTTTCCTTAGCTTGGTAGGTTTCAAAGCATGTTGAGAGTGATTTTGATTTAGGGTAACAATGGTGTATGATTAAATCATTGATTTAGGATTTTTGAAATCAATTGATTAAATCACCCATTTATTTAATTTCTCTAATATTTTACTCTTTCATTTTTTATGATTCTTTTGATTTGATTCCATCTCTTTGATTTCAGTCCCTTTGCAATGCTTGTGGGATCAGGAGCTGAAAGAATAAGGGAGCAATTTTGGGAATAAAGAAAGCAACGACGATGGAGGATGAAAGGGGATGAGGCCTAAAAGCACAGTTACGGTTGTGTGGTGACGCAGTGATGTAGGGCGTATGGTGTTGTGGGTGTCACGGTTCTGGTTGTGTAGTGACGGTGCTTACGGCGGTGAGGACTAGAAGCACACGACATGGACAAGAGGTAAAGGTAAGGCAACTCCCTCTCTGGCTTTCTCCTTCTTTGTCTTTCCATCACCTTCTTTACCTCTTCTCAGTGTGTTATTGTGACAGAACTTGTTGCTCCCCAGATGTGAGGTGGTGAGGGCGAGATTGAGTAGAGAGCGGGGAAACTAAGAGAAGGTGAAATGAGATGCCACATGATGGATGATATGAGACTTTTAATAGTTAATCAATACATCAAACTTTGAAGCTAGGAGTGGGGTATGTATAAAATAATCTCTCTTCTCGACATCTATTTTTTAAGGCTATATAATTTGGTTTTCCTCTTGCTTTTGTACTTCTTGTTTTCTTCTATGATGTAACCACCCACTCTTTGATGAAATTCCCCAATGGAGTTACCTGTATTCACTTTTTTTTTTGGATCAATAGTTTTTCAAAAAAAAATCACTTTTATTAATAATAATGCTATATGAAGAAAAATTGTGTGATTCCGGTGTTTCAATATTGCTAATTTGCAAGCACGTGAGTATAAATAGTTTTTTTTTAATCTTTTTTATTAAGTGGGTGTATGGCTTTCTGAGTTCAATCACTTATAGTCATCTATGTGTGTGTTTGTAGCATCATTTACTTACTGTTGATGGTTTGGAGATAAAGTGGACATTTTTTTGTAGACATTTGATATGTTTTGGATGTTGTTCTATCTAACCAAGGATATATAATATAATTTTCTACCAAAAGTTTGGAGTACGCGTGTTTGATTACGTGTTCGGTTTTTCATGTGGGTAATGTATTAATGGGTGAACGTGAATTCACAATGGTGCAGGCTACTTATGTTCTGTTTAAGATTGATGGAGCAATGAGGTCCCCGTATTGTATTTGTATAGCTAGATTTGTGTGTGCAATGTTTGCCATTTGTAATCCTCATCTTTCGAGCTCCTGGAACACTTGACTGGGATTTTCAACAGTCTTCAGCTTAGCATATGTTGTTATAGCATTTGTGCTATCCATTAAAGATGGTAATATTTCCTGTATGTTATGTCTCTCCTTGCATATTCATCATATATACAATCTATTACATTTGTAATGGCACCTCTTTTTGAATGCATTTATTGCTAAATCAGTTTGAATTAATTTTCTTTATAGAGTTTTGATTGTCTAGATTTAACAGCATCCTATTTTCATATTAGCAAAGCATGAGTACTACAAAGAGAAGGAATAGCATGACAAGCATGAGTTTTCCTAAAGTTTTTGAGTTCTTTGAGTTTTCCTAAAGTGGCTTTTAAGTTTTCATATTGTAGTTGTTGAAAAGATTGTAACTTGATCATTTTTGTTGCTGCCCAGAAGTAGGCTTTTGATATGCAATGCGAATTGTTGAATCACAGATCCATGGTTTTAGTGTATGTCTCTGTGTCTGATTTGGAAGAAATCTAGAATTTTGAATTTCACTCTTTGGATTGTTCTGAACTGTGTGTTGAGAGTGATTCATTTGTTTGCATCTTTTTTTCCAGCATTGATAGTGTGAAAAAGATTTTGGATTATGTAAGCCGCTAGACTGCAGAAATCTTCAGGAAAAAGATTTCTATGGTGGAATAAACAGAAGTGGAGTCCTTCAAAGTGATGGACGTCCTGTGACTCCTAGATGAACACAACAGTGCAAGCTGCAAAGATTGGCAAAAAAATTAGGCCTATTTTTACTAAGCCATTTAATTTAACATGTCTTCAAAAGATTGGTGGAGTTTTCCTTCCTATAAAAGGCGTGATAGTTTGAGATGTTTTACTTTATCAGCTGAATTGAAGAAGAACACAAAACCTTAAAGACCATCTATTAAGTCCTTATTTGGTAAGAATATATCTTTATTCTTATCCTATTCTCTTTGTGATATCTATCTTTCTATCCAATAATAGTATTAATTATACGTTATAGTTTAGGTTGTTCCATAATAAATTCATTTTGTTGTATGACACAGATGATGAAGCTAAGGTTTCAAATCAACCTGTGAAAGGAAGTTTCTTAAACCTCTTACCTCCTTAGATGGAAGTTCCTGAGAAAAGTGAGACACAATGATGTAAAAACTAATATCATAGGATTTTTAGAAGGCCATGACAACCAAATGTTGATGATGACTGCTGATTGATTGTTTTACTCTCTTTGTTACATTCTTTGTTAGTTTGGTATTTTGATAGATTTGGCAACCAACACAACACAAGACCCTTAAACTTGTGGTTTTGGATATAGCTGGTTTTTTGGATGACCAGAATATTTTAAATTATTGCATAGAATGGAACATGATCAGCTTTGTAATCCATAAGTGGTATTGACTAAATGAGGAGTTCATTGTTCCTTCCATTTAGTTTTGGTCTCTTTTTTGCTTTTAATGATCTCTTGTATTCTTATAGGTTCTATTATGGAATCCAAGACTTTCCACTCAGTCATCTCTCAAGATTCGGTAAATTTTTTATCTCACTTTATTAATTTATTCTCTCTGAAATGTTGCCTCTAATTTAAGTTATTGTTGTTTTACAGCCACTCATTAGGCTTCCTAGAGCCTTTTGGAATGCCTACCTTCACACACTACCTTCCGATCTTACGATAGAGACTATTCTTTGGAACTCCTTTCACCGCTTTGTTGTTGTTGAAAAGATGGTCGTGCATATTTGCATCTTGACACAATAGCTATTATGGAGCTTTTTAGAATGGATGAGTATTTTGGGATGCCTAGACGTAGGGACATTGTGCTCCCTTATAAGTTGTTTAGTGTTTTTAGCATTCATGTGCCAATGTCCAAGGACCGCCTTCATACAAGGTTGATGCGTCGTCAACTCAGGGCTCTCCAAGTTATCTTACCTCCTCCTAGATTTGATGAATCAACTGATGGACCAACTGAATTCATTGAAGATGCTCCAATTGTTCTTGATTAGTTTGAGTCTTCAGGTTGTTTGTTTTGTGTATTTTCAAGTGTAATGTGTTTATGTTGTGTGTTAGACTATCTTGTTTTTGTAATAATTTGACTCATGCTATCCTTTGTATTAAGCTATGTACTTTGATTATTTAATGGATAATTTCGGTTTGTTAACGTTGTCTAATCTTTTCATTACTCAATGGTCTTTGCTTAACTTCAAATTATTCTCTTCAATCAACCCGTCCATCGGACGGGTGATAAGGCTAGTTCTAATTCATTCCTCAACCCTTTTCCATGTATTTAGGATTGTTATGCCATGATTTTGAGTATTTTTAAATGTCTAATAATGAAATGCATGATAGGAATTGATGGAAAATCAAACTTATAGAACTCGTGTGCGAACATTGAACTAAGTAATTGTCACATGACTTAATATTCATATATGATTGTATGAGGGGGCATACTTATGTTGAGAGGAAACTCTCAACGTTATTGGCCAATTCGGAAAGTCATGAGGGGGCGTACTTAGGTTTAATTATGTCGAGTATGGGTGACGACCCAAAGAGGTAGCAGACTAGGCTGGGAAGTCAAGAGCCGCTAAACCTAGCCTTGATAACTTTACCATTAGGGAAAGTACTAATGGGAAGGGGGTTCACCGGGATTAGCGATATGGCAGTCGGTGTTATGCTAAGGTTAGTTGCACGAGTCACCGGGATTAGCGATACAGCAGTCGGTGTTTTGCTAAGTTAAAGAGGCACATAGTTTATAGATTAAACTACGATTGAAAATGATTCATAATGAACCGAGAGTTTGCTTAGGGGGTCACAGTAAAACTCACTGAGATATATATCTCATTGTTAATATGTTGTTTTCACAGAGAAACAGGGGAAAACGAAGGCAAAGAAGCACAAGTTAGTAATGTGCTTGAGAAACTGATTGAAGACTGTTCCAATCTATTTCCTGAGGCGGAATTAGACCGAACATAATGAAGAATGATATGAGGATAATACCTCGGTTGAGCGTTGATGGAGAGACCCTGCTGATCAAAGTTGGAGAATCGTCGGGGGTGTACAAAAGCCACTCGACGCCTTGAGTTAGATTTCCTCTAGTATTGTAGTAGGGATTTTGGCATACCTGGATAGTGTGGGTGAGACCCCTTATATAGGCGTTCTTTGGGCTTTATGAGTATTGGGCCTCTTATTGGGCTGAGTTGATCGGTCGACCGAACCCAGAATATCTGGTTGTGAACAAAGACTTTGATATTTGATGTTATTATGTTATTTATTTTTCCTAGTGGTCTTTGTATCTCGATTATGACTTGAGCTTTGTTAAAGTTATTAATCGTTTCCGCTATTTCTTGTATTTCGGATACGAAACTTAAAAAAATGCTCTTACAAGAGCCAAACAAAGCACCAAATTCAGAAATTACAAGCTTATTTGAATTAAAGGTGTCAACGACCCACTTGGCATCAAGCTCAAAAATGGCGTCCTTGTAACCCAGATCTCGGACCCACTTGATACTTTCAATAAACTCATGTTCTCACCAATATGAACATCGGTGATTGGCGAAAACCATTGAGTCCTAGCCCGAATAAAAGAACCACGATCATCTCGCAAGCACATGTCAATACCAACTTTATTTGCACTTCCTGAGAAAGAGGCATCTACATTACACTTCACCAGGCCAGCCTGTGGTTTGCGCCAACTATTAGGGAACGTACTGGAAAGATGAGAAGCATTACCTGACTGGACAGTAGGAGTGCGGCAGCAACCCACTCTGAAAAAAATTTGCTACCCGCCACACAAGAGATCTTGCGTCAGTGCTAGCATTCTCTCAAATAAGATTGTTCCTACCCTGCCAAATATTCCATAAGATCATGTACCAAGCAATTTTGTCTTGCTCGTTAAGATCAGCAAGAACTCAGACGAATATAGCACATGTAAAGGAATTACTAGTCTTTAGAATTACAGTCTTTTGTAGTGAGAGAAGTTAAACTCAACAAAACAAAAAAAGCATATTGATTTTAAATGCTCACACATCTTAAACCTTTCTGTTTACTGATCCACTTTTAGGTGTAATTTCTAATTTTGTGGTAAAATTGACTGAAACTCAATATTTTTGTTACATTGCATTCAAAATTAATTTTTCCCATTCTATTGACAACTTATTTAGTTTTAAAATTGTTCAAAAAATAAATTATTAATTATAGTAACTCAGATTCAAAAAATATTTCAGCAGTACTAGTAAATAATGACAGCTCAACTAATTGAGTCATTATTGCAAAAAAAAATCAGAAGATGAGACGGTACAAAAACTGAGCAAAATTGTGCACAAACTTTATGAATTGAATATAAGTTGACATAGTTCATGAATAAAATGGATATGGGGCACAAGATCCAGCTATAATTTTTTCCCATCCTATATAAATCTATTTCTGGAATTTTTTCACTTTCAACAATCATCTCCATTAACTTTCATATTTGGAGGTGCAGTGACATGCTCATTAGCGCATATACCTATATCTGCTAGCACCTATCCTCCATAACTTTCAAAACCAATAAATAAATACATAACAACATAACAGTCCTCTAATATACAAACTAAACCCATCCTAATATCAACAGGATAGATAACACTAACTTGACATATAAGAATACCCTAATCATGACAAAGGATAGAAATATTTTGCATTACTCCAAAACTTTTTTGGTAAAAAACATATGAAACTAAATATTTTACTCCAAATTCTGAAATAGTACATTCATGTTTATAGAATGGACATTGGGAACATCAGAAAGAGTGTGAACCTCGGACATGTGTTAGATATTAAGACCGTTTACATTGCCCTGCCTGCAATGAGAGGTTTAGGAGGGGATAGAGATCTAACTTCAGGTGCAGAATTGGGGAAAAGTATATTCAACTTGTGCATCAAGATATCAGACCTAGATGGAACTTCATTCAGAAGAAACTTCTGAACAATTGGTTTCTTAAACCACTCCATGACAGAATCACCCGGTGCCCTAAGAACCACTTTACTCACCTCAAATGGAGATTCTACTGAACTTAACATTTGTGCAATCACAATCTTTAATGTAGGCCCTGTCACCAGTTTAATCCGTCTTGGGACAATACCGTAATATAGCATGCGCTTTCTGAACCTATGAAGAGTGTGGACTACTGCTATAAGTGCGGCTCCAACTGACAAGTTTCTAACATCAAGAGACCAAGCAATGTGCTGATCAAAAACTATAGCCTTTGGGAAAAGTTTATTCTCATACGCAACCTTCCAAACACATCGGGCACGATTTATTTGCCCCATAAGAACTAGGTAATTGAGAAGAACATTGACAAAGTACTTTGCAGCACCTTCCTCCAATTCATAATCAATACTTTGGAAGAATTCCCTGACAAAAGACAAAACCGGTTGCCCCCTATGTTCTGGGCCTGTGAAAAGTCCACACATAAAAGAGTGTGCCGGGTGCTTTGTAGCACTAAGGATAGACATCAAATGCCTCTCATTCTCTTCTTCCTGACACCTAACAAGATGCGCTAAAATGGATGTGTAAAGTATCAAATCAACTTTCGCAGCAGAGTTAACATATGTTTCAAGAAGAGGCTTCGCTGAATCATATAACGCATTCTTCATGCACGACTCAAACAACTGCCTTATTATAAAATTATTGGTTCTGATCCCGGATGAACCCATGAAACGCAACCACCTCAAAGCAAGATCAACAGAACCTTCCTTGATATACACCATCAAAACATCGCTAGCTGTCACGTCCACAGAATATCCCATGCCTTTCATTTCAAGTAGAATTTTGGCAGCAACATCCACAAGCTTTTTATTAGCCAGTAGACTTAAAAGAACAGTATAAGTGCTTAGACCAGGTCTTAAACCAGCATTAGTCATTGAATTATACAGTTTCATGGCTTGATCGATTTGACCAGATGCAGCATGCATTTCCAAGAGAGAAGCATATGTAGAGGGGGTAGGTAGAAATCCAGCTTTCTCCATATCAGAAAATGCAGACATAGCAATATCAAGCTTCCCTGATTTTGCATGGGACTCAATGATCAGAGTATACAAGCCAAAGTTAGGTCTGAACCCAGCCAATTTCATCTCATCCCAAAGTCTCAGAGCAGTTTCTAACTTTCCAGACTTCACATAAGATTCAATCAAAGAAACATATACAGTAGGGGGTGGCCTATACCCATAACCTCGCATCTCCATGTAAATTTTCATTGCACTGTCCAATCTCCCTGCCTTTCCCATTGAATCAACAAGTGAAGTAAAGATGTTTAAACCAGGCCGAAATTCTCTTACTTTCAATTCTTGGAAGAGTTTAAAAGCAGCATCAAGACGGCCCGACTTTGCTAAGTTTGGGATCATCAACTCATAAGTTGAACTATCCAATGAACAATTGGCTTTCTCCATGCTCTCATATATCTCAAATGCCTTATAAGGCAACCCCTTATTCAAAAACAAAGTAATGAGAGAATTATATGTTTCAGTATCAATTTCACAACCAGAATCCTGTATTTTCTTAAAGCAACAAAAAGCAACTTCTAACCTCTCAGCCTTAGCCAAGTACCGAATAACTCGATTACACGCAACAATCAACGAAACACCACTGTTAGCAGAATCACCAACCATCTCATCAAACAATGATTGAATTCCATCAAAGTCTCTACGTTGATTCAAACCATCAAACAACATAACATAACAGTCATCACTTGGTGAATACCAAGATTGCCTCTTAGCCCACCTAAACAAACTCAAACAACCATCACCATCATTAATAACCTTCAAAGATTGAGCAATGTGAATCATATTTGGTACAAACTGAAGTTTATCCAATTGGGTGTCCAATTCAGGACCCCATTTCCATCTCTTAACAACCTCAACAATTTTAGCCACGGCCAGGGAATTCAAAAAGGGCTTCTTAACTTCACCTACCATAACATGATCATCAATCCCAGGTTCCACAGACCTAATACCCTTACCCTTATAAATAACACTACCAGACTCATCTAAGTACTCAATTTCCTCAGTAAATTCCTTAGACCCACCACTATCATTACAATAACATCTCATAAAACTAACCTGCCTCACAAAGTTAGAATCATTGCACAAACCTGGGGTTCTCCAAGTGGAAGTGAATCTGGTTGCTGAAGTTAAAAACGTTAACTTTGGGGTAATGGGTGTTGGGGAAACGAAGGAGTGAGAGCGGGAGAGAAAGGATAGATGGTGGGTAAGTTTGTAGAGATTGGAAGTAGTAAAAAGCAATTGGCGATTATGAATCATTGAAATGAATAATATGTAGAAGAAGGAGAATGGTGAAAGAAATTGCCGGCTCACTTTGTGTTCCTGTTATAGTAGTTTCACAGTGCTATAGAGCTGGAAGCTCTGCGGCGGATTGGGTTGCTAAGGCGGCGAGTGGGAGGAGATTGGCGAGGCTTTGGGTATGTTAGATGACGCCGGAGCTTGGGGCTATTCTAAACAACAAGGATGTGTTCGTGAGTTCTGGGAGGAGAATGGATTCTGTTGACGACGGCAATGCTGCTGCTACCTCTCCACCTCCAAGCATCCAGTGCTTCGTGTTTTTTTTTTCTGGAGCTTGGGCCACTTTGTATTTTGTGATGGCCTTTTTCTTTGGCACTCCCCTTATTACTTCTCTCCTCTATTTTTATTTTTGGACATACTTCCTGCAACTCCCACGACTACTCTCTGGACACTTTCAAACTCTGTGAAAAGACCTCCTTTTTGGGATTACAAAGGTTTCGAACTATACTTCTGAACTAAGTTCGGAAGTATAGTTCCGAACCAAGCAGACACCCCATTTGCAAGATTTTTAACATGTACAGAACTATACTTTCAAACCAGTTCGGAAGTATAGTTCCGAACAAAGCCAAAATCCATCGTGTGGGGGTGGGGGGGTTCATGTGAAAGTACTTTTGGAATATTTGAGACTAGTAAAAGTCAAAATTATTTATATTAAATTTATAATATAGATATTATAATTAGGCTTAAATATATGTTACCCCCTACAAATATACTCATTATCCATTTAACCCTGTAAAAATAAAACTTTTAAAAAAGACCTTGCAATTATAAATTATTTCTAGTTACCCTCTGCTGTTAGATTTTGTTAACAACGTTAAGTGTAAATATATGTTACCCCCTGCAAATATGTTCATTATCCATTTACCCACTTGCGTAAATATATGTTCCCCCCTGCAAAAATCTCCATTATCCATTTACCCCCTGCAAATACGCTCATTATCCATTTACCACCCTACAAATAATAAGTGTTTCAACATACACTTAACGCTGTTAACAAAATCTAACAGCAGGGGCTAACTAGAAATAATTTATATTTGCAAGGTCTTTTTTAAAAGTTTTATTTTTACAGAGGGTAAATGGATAATGAATATATTTAGAGAGTAACATATATTTAAGCTTTATAATTATTATAATGAATAATTAAAGAAGACTTTTGTCAAAAAAAATAAATAAAGCAATTTTCAAGCATGTGAAGATAAATGATTTTTTGGGTATTTGGATCCAGTGCATTTACCGTGTCACTGCACCTAATCCCGGACCGCTTTTTGGCATCTAAAATCATAATCTAACTAATTGTTTAACGTAGTTGCTTATCTAAAAAAAATAAAAATTGTTTAACGTAGTTCAACTATGTAGTTAATGGCATTCATTTGGTGGTTAAAAGGTGTATCGGGTCATTAACTAAATAATCAAATATATGCCGTTATTAGGCAAATGATGTTACTTTGAAAAATATAAAATCTAATAACTTAAAAATTAAATTATAAATATTAATTAAATAACAAATATTATAAATTTAAAAGGAACTTTAATAAAGACCGCATCATTCCATCTAAAGAACATTAATAATTATCAACATTCATTAAATACAAATACAAAAAATGAACCCATAATAAGAAAGAAAAATTGAACATCCTTCGTATATTTTTTCTCTCTCATTGTAAGGGATGGACACCCTCGCGCTTTCTTTCAATGAAATTGCTTATCGAAAAAAAGGACAATACAATGAAAAGTGAAGCACTCGGGTGCATGGTTGAAGGAAAACTCATGATAAAATAGGAAGCGGTTATACAAAGTTGAAAAAGAATATGGAGGTTTTATTGTAAATGTGATGAAGGTCTCGTTGAAAGAAAGAAAGATAAAAATATAAAAATCAATTAAAGAAATGATTTAATACCCGTTGGTGCAAAATGACCAAAATAAAGAAAACAATAAAATAGAAAGTGAAATACGTGATATCGTGATGGATTTGATGGAAATTATCAATAAAATAGAAGCACATATAGAAAGTTGAAAGAGTACGATTGATGATCTATCATTGTAAATGTGTTTGAAGTTAAAGTAGATAAAATTAAATTAAAACTATAAATTAAATAAGAAGATTATAAAATCAAAAAGAGATGGTTATTGAGGAACACACTTCGTGTATTTGAACATCTACAATTTTTAGGGTCCTAAAGTACCCTAAAATACCTCTCGCTAGCATCACACTTTACGTATTTTAATTTTTCACAAACTTATTATTATATTTTACCAAACTTACGGTATTTGAAGAGTTAATTTTTTCAAATCCCGTAAATACTTCAAAACGCACTACTTAACATTTCACTTTAGACATTTTGTTACAAAATAATAAAAATTTCACGATCAAGTACACCAAACCACACTTTTTAGGATCGACTTACGTAGTTTTTCATGAAATGAATTTTTTTACCGAATCGATTATTGAAGAACAAAATTTATATATTTAAGCATCTAAAAATATAATAAATCACTCCTTAAAATATAAGAGAAGAAAAAATGAAGAAAAACCAAAAAGAAACAAAAAATAAAAAAAAAAGTAAAACAAAAAAAAAATCAAAAAAAGGAAACCAAAAAAATTGGCAAATTGCAAGATTAATTGAAGCCAATTTTATTAAAAAATATAAATGTTAGTCTTAGTTTTATATTTTAATATTTGGAAAGTATAAAAGTTAGAATAATTTAATATTTTGTTAATATTTAAATTCAAAACACGTCCATAAAAAGACGATTTTTATAAATAAATAAAAATGTTTTTTAAAAAATTAATTACTTAAATTTTGAGATAAAAAAATTAAAATAGGTATTTTGAGAACCTTAAATTTTGTCTCCATATATATCTATAATAAGAATTTATATATTTATGTATTTAAAGGATTCTGATTTCGGATTTTACAAATGAACATCCGGAAGTTGACCCGTTTTCCGTATCCTTTATCCCCATGTAACAATGGTGTTGATTTGTAAAATATTGCAGTGGGGATATTTTAATAAACTTCACCCAATTGATTATTGAAGAATAAACATCATATATTAAAATATTTTAAATTTTTTGCATTTATGATATCGCTTAAAATATCCTCGTGGGTTCATCGATCGCCATGTATGAAAAAACACACCATCTCGGCGCCGCACAATCACCTAAAAGAGGATTACAAAAAAATATATAAAAAAGACAAAACATTAAAAAATAAAAAGATAAAAAGGAAAAAAGGACAAAAACTGAAAAAAAAAGGAAGAGAAAAAGACAAAACAAAAAAAAAAAAAAAGAAAAAACCAAATAAAAAATTGCCACGCCAAAGCTTGACCCTACATACATACGATAATCACATCGTATCTTCATTAACCATGAATTTGAACATGATTTACCATAGTTTTAGGTGTTCAAACCATGACTAATTCGAAACAATAACAGCACATCATGACAAAAACATCATTACATTGTAAAGCCTAATATTAAAGTTGGGATTGAAGTAACCAATTAACATTCACCTAGTAACTATTGACATTCTCCATCTTGCTCAAGAAAAGACTATAATTAAGTAATTAATAACTTTAATTCGAGATAACCCAATTTTGACCCTTCATTAATTATTGAGAAATGAAAAATACCAATTTAATTCTTAAAAGTAAAAGTATTGGTTAAATTAAATTAGTCCTTTAAAAGTTATTATTTTTAAAAAACTAACTAATTTGTCATTTTTTTAAAAATTTTAAGGACTGAATGCATCACTATGTTAACTACAAATAAATTATCACTATGTTAGAACCAATCGATTGTCGGGTTCGATTCTCACCAGTGTCAAATTTTGGTTTTTTGGTGGGAATTGAATTTTTCCATTTGTTTGTAGGTTTTGACACTTGCAAGTCCGACCATTGGAAAAAAAAAACCAATTTAGGTTTGTACAAAAAAAAAAAAAACCAATTTAGGTATTTAGTGGAACAATGGAATATGAGCTTGCTTGAAAGAAGAGGAGTACTACAGTACATTGTTTGATTGTTGGAAAAGAAATTGAAAGAGGAAAGAAGCAGAGGAAAGGCGGAGCCAGAAGGTTGATCGTTCGGTCTTTGGCCCTCCGCCATGCAATAAAGAACACCGTTCGCCCACTCTTCAACCACCAAATTCATTCACGCATTTCCAAATCCTCTCTCCTCGCCGTCACCCTCGCCTCCTCTCAACTCCCCTCCCTTCACTCCTCTCACCACTCCCGTTCCCTTTGCTCCGCCTCAGCCTCAGGTCCCCTCTCTCTCTCTCTCTCTCTCTCTTTTAATTTCATTTTTTTATTTAATTTTCAATTTTCTTTATCGCGAACAATCGAACGAAAATGAAAACGCTGCAAGAATTTACATGTAATGAAGTCGATGTTATATTGTTTTTCAGCTTCCCCTGGTGGCGTTGTTCTTGTTAATTCAGAGGAAGAGTTCAATAATATCCTTAGCAAAGTTCAAGGTTTTTGTCCTTTTTTTTTATGGTTTTGTTCCCTTTGCTTCATTCTGTAAATATAGTTTATTCTTTTGATCATTCTTTTTGTTAGGTTTTCTTATGAATTTTTGTTGAACAGATAATTCGTTGCACGCGATCTTCTATTTCACTGCAGTTTGGTGTGGGCCTTGTAAGTTCCTATGTCTTTTGTTTCGTTTACAAAGTTCTTTGCAATAATTGAACTCTTCTTTAGTGAATGTGTTTGAGTTGCATATGACCATATGATCTGAATTGAAATGAATATTAGACGTATGGATAGTTAGAGGAAAATGGTGGTATCAGAGACTGTCTTGAGACAACTATCTCAAAACCCAGCTGGGTGCCACTTTTGCTCTGCCTTTAGACAAAACAGAGTGACACCTACAGCCATTATTTTGTTTGGAAGTGTTTCAAAAATTTAGTATATGCATTTTCGGTTCGTGTATGACACCCCACACACGGAAGACATCAAACCTTGGCAACCGTTAAATATATGAAGCAGATAGCTATAAATAATGTTTCCATATCTATTGCTTTGCTTCCCGGGGTGCGGCCCTCCTCTCTAGAGCTGGATGAGAAAATTTGTGGGGCTGAAGTTATCTTACTCTCTTAGAACCAGGTGAGGTGAGTGTAGGCTCAACTAGCTGGGTTTGTTTCACGTGTTCTATACAAATTATCCATGATAATTTTGGTCAAAAGGAGGTGCTCATGGGTCTTTAGAGGAAGTGAGGAATAATAACTATCACATTCATGTTTGGTTAGCTCCTACAAATCAAAAATGCCAGCTATAATAGCTGTTCTGTTAGCTATATATAAATACCATTTATGATATTCATTGATGAGTAATATTTTTAGGGATTATGGTTAAGAAAGTATGCAGTAGAAATGTTAAACTGGTATTATTGGTAAGGAAGGAGAATAGGGGGGTTGTTAAGTGGTTTTATAAGTATGAGACGAACTTTTTTTTTGTAGGTAGAAATGTTGACAGGGTATATGTTTTATCCCTGAGGCAAGGGTCGGGAACATTGGATCCACATGTGACCTCCAAATCCAAAAGGGATGCCTCTTAAAAGGGGGTTGAGCTCAAGCCGGCTTAGATGTCCCAAAGCGAAATTAAGAACAGAAAAGAAAATAAGGTTATTTACCCAAGATTATTTGTACAAAAGTCGTGCCAATGAAAATCTTGCTAATACCATAAAAAAACTAAGCACTTCTTGTTAGCTCTTGTTGATTATAACATGAAACCAGAGAAAAGTTTATGCATAGTGGTGCTAGTTGATGATACACTCACTTAGATTTATTCTCATTGTTTAATGACAGATGAGACTGATGCAGTGGAAGATTTTAGTCTTGGTTTTTGTTATCGAGTGTGATTTTTGAGATGTTATATTGTAGATGTAAATATATTGTTTAGTGGTGAATGCTGCCTTATGGATGCAATGTTAATTCATGAGACTCAAGTCTCCATGTAATTACCTTTTTAAATGACTAGATACCTAGAAGAAGTATCTAAATAATTTATATTTTATATGTGAATTTCTACAGTTAGCTATGGCGTTACACATTTCATATTAATCCAAAAAGCATGTAAAACATTTCATATTAATTTCATATTAATCCAAAAAGCATGTAAAAGGAACGTGTAAAGCAGATTTTGTCTGACATCTACTGAATGAAAGTGAACCTGAGTGAGTTTAATCAAGAATTCAAGATATTCCAGAACATAGGTTTGTAAAGTGAACAAGCTCCCAAACATAAGAGGTTGTGGGTATAATTTGCCCTAACCTTTTTATATGCCTACTAGCATATGAAGTAGAATCCCAGAAAGATAAACTAACCTATGATTTGGCTTGATATTTGCAAATGGTAATATAGATATAGAAAGCATAACATGAACCACTTTAGGAGATTTGTGCATAACATTCTAATTAACATTCTATTTCTGAATTAGGATATTAGTTTTGTAGTTGTACATCGATGGGATGTTTACCACTATATGCCCTCATGGATGTTGGGAATATCCAAAAGATCTCCGGATTGAAAATATATGAAACTTGGAATTATTATGTGGATGGCACATGGTATGCCCCCATTGACAATCTGCTAATAGGTCGTGTTTGTATGTCTTTCTTGCCACCTATATTCTAATCTCTGAAGATACTTTTCCACGGTTTTCCTATTTTGTATTTCTGTTTAGGCAGGTTCATTTCTCCTATAGTTGGGGAGCTCAGTAAGAAGTACCCTCATGTAACAACATACAAGATTGACATTGATCAGGTTCATTTCTGTTTAATGGTGTAATGTTTGGTTTTATATTGTGAACTAGATAATTGTTTGCATGTTGGAATTTTGAAGGCCATTTTTTAACAGTATATTGAACAGTCAATGAGATTTTCAGTTCATAATTTAAAGTATCTTCAAATTTATGTTCTACACAAGTCTATTTCTTGTTGAACATTATATAATCAATTGGTTATAAAAAAAATAGCATGCCTTCTACCTTTCTTCGCTTGCTACTTTGAATGGTTGTCAGAATTTGCTAATTTGGTGGTAACTGTCTGACTATTTCCTTTTTAGGATCTGGTGTTTTCTTCCTTTTGTTTACAGTTTTCCATTAGTTTCTTTGCATTTCATAACCACCTGTTTGCAATGGCTTCAAAGTTTTCTTGCTTTATGGTATGCTATGAATCACAGTGGCTAAACTTTTTAGCTTTTCCCTTATATATTTTAGGAAGCAATTCAAGGTGCGTTGGGCAAGTTGCAGATTACATCCGTGGTAATTTCTTCAATTCTTTTGTCGAAAACTTATGTTTGAGTATTGTTTTCAGAGACAATTTTAAATTTTAAATATGTATATGCAATCTAATCTACTTGTGCCCATGAATCGTGTTAGCCACTCATAAGCAGAATATGGCTTTGTAATTGGAATTTGCTGACTGGACTGTCATCCTTTTTATTAATCTATGCATTCTTGTTTGATTTCACTCTTTCTTATATTGCTTCAATGATTTCAATCACATTTGAGTTTCTGTTGCTTTCCCTTACCTCCTTCATATCTTCATGAAAGAATCGGGGAAAATAAACTTAATTCATGATAGACTTCCAGTCATGGATGTGTAGCACAGTAGCGCTATACCAATTGAGTGACCTTAGGCGTCTACAGGTTTTCCATGAAGTTGTGTTTTTCAGTCGTGGTCTCAACCCTTCACAGGGAGCAAAAAACCATCTTCATTCCTTGTTTTTTGAGTTATAGTCATGGTAAGCAGGGTCGCGTTTTTAATCATTTTCTGGTTGAATTGCATGAAGCGGCATGTTCAATTGTAGAATTACGAAATCTGCAATTATTAAGTTTTTTAATTCCGGGGTGAGATCTGTTTATGTGTGCGACCCTTTACAAATTTCAATCTTTTCTCCACTTTGCATGAGTTTTTTCTAGAACTGTGTTCCAATTTATTTTTATTTGAGTTTAAGGTTATTTTTTCGAAACGTGGACATCTTGTTTTCAAAGTGAGATAGCATGACAATGTTTTACCTTGCTGCAGCCAACACTTCATTTCTTTCATAATGGGAAAAAGGCTGACGAACTTATAGGCGCAGATGTTACGCGGCTGAACCATATTACGGAGAAACTCTTCAAGTAATCTTTCAGAGTTAACTTCATGTTATGTTTTGTCAGTATGTTAAATTTATTTCCCTTCTTCCTTTAGGTTTTACATTGGTGCGTATGAAGTTGTAAAAGTCTATTTTGTTCTGGATGTGGTTACTGATCAGTTGTTTATTATTTCTTAGATTTGCTTTCCAATTACATATTTAGGTACAGACAACACATTTATCTGAACATGTATATTTACATTTATGCACGTGTAAAATATTGCACTTTGCTTTAGTGTTGAGTACCTTACACCCCGCCTCGACCACTTAAGTTATGCCCAGGTAGGGTTACCAGTTTTTTTTCTCAAAAAAGTAAGTCTGGTTGGATCATTTGAGATGCTAATGCTTCTTTAATGGATATTTGGGCAGCATAAAATTTAATTGTTGACAAATGGAATTTTGGCTAACTAAATGTTCTGTATTTCAGGAAGGACTGAACTTGATTTTTTAAATGGGAATTACTGATGGCCGATTGAAGCACAAAATGATAAACTGCAACTGCTTAAAGATTCTTTAGGTGTCACCCGTGTCCAGGAAGTGTCCAGGAAGGACTGTTGTTTATGTTCATACTTCATTGCTTGATTGTATTTTAAAATTTTCATAAGAGGAGAGAAAGAATTTGTATGCTTGTGTAGGACATGGGATATTTGTGATAAGTATTTTTTATATGCATATGGAAAGAATAAAATTCTTGAAACAAACATAATTTAGTTATTTTTACTTGAGATTTGTGAAAGATATGCTGAGATAATAGGAAATAGCAAGCATTGATGAATACCTGAGTAAAAATTGATTTACTAAATGATTAGGTACATCTAAAGGATTAGTTGCACTTAGTCCATATATAGAATGATTTTTGAAAACCTAACTCCTCTGTCCCCCAACAAATTGGATTGCAAGGGGAGAAATGTGTTTGGTAAGGATATTAGCTAATTGTGAACCGAAAGGTTTGAATCTAACATCCACTACTACTACTACTACTAACTTTTGTGCATTATTCTCGGGGACAAGTAGCTGTGTGTGTGATTGAAAAAGACAAGTAACTTTTGTGCATTATTCTTAGAACTGGTCCTAGCTGTCAGTATATGAGTTTTTTTTACATTGTCAGCCTAATTACGAAATGATACATCATAAACAAATGTTGACTCCATCTAAATTAAATTAAAAGTCATCTATATCATGATTTTTGATTGATTGACAACGTAAAACGTTTTACAACGACAATGCATATGGTAATTAAACTCATAAAAAAAGAATTACGTGTTAATGTGTGTGGATAGCATTGAAATATTTGTTTCTATTTATAATCACTTTCATTACGATTTTACCCAATGACTAGTATAATTCACCCGTGCAGCACAGCACGGTCGACATTCACTTGTAATATAAAAATTGACAATTTTGTTACTAATTAAAAAAACAAAAGTTGTATATTTAAGCCCATTGTATAAGATATTAAATACCTTGGGCACTATCTAAAATTAAGCTATTATGTTCTAAAGGACGGCGATAAAATGATTATAAAGTGAATGTAAAAGTACTTACGCTAATATTCTGTAAGGTATGGTAATTGTAATTTCTAATAGGGATAACTTCCAAAAGGGATAGTGTGTGTGTGTGTGTGTGTGTATATATATATATATATATATATATATATATATATATATATATATATATATATGGGCCACACAAAAAAAAGAAAGATAGTTTTAATATAGTTGTAAGGATAGCTTGAAGCACACAATAGAAGATTAAGTAAGTGTAATTCCAAAAAGGGTAGAATTGGTTTTTTGTAAAATATTAGTGCTACTTTCGTAAATGAAGCTTTAAGTTAATCTCCACTTACCATCTTCTAAACCCTCATAGCTGAAACTCTTTACTTTCATTTACTGTTATGCGGCTTAATGGAAACTTGGAAGGCTCTTGTGCCATAACTGTCTCTGTTCATGAATCAGATCTGTTTTTCTTGATTCCGATCAACAATGGCTACGCGGGACACACCTTCTTTCTCGCGACGTGGACGACGACAGATGGCAGTATCTACTCAACGAAATCATTCGAGTTTACAAACTCATATATGATTTATTACAAGGTTTATCTTCACGATTTTTCCATTGGAATCACGATTAAGCCATGTTAAATTCATAGGTGGGACTCAAATAGGTACTTATGTTAACCCCTAATGTTAATTTTATATAAGTTAATTTCACATACCAATCGGATCCTCCACTATAATTTTCAATTTGTAATAAACCCCTTGTCATTCAATTGAAGGTCATGCTGTTTTACACTATTGTTTAACACACCTTTAAAAAGTAATGCCAGTAAACTTGTATGGAATTGTTTTTGATGAATTAGAAAAAGATGTTAAAGTTAGAAATACCTATTTATGTAAAATTTGATTAGTAATGGAATACGAGTTAGAATATTGTTATTGAGATATATTTGATGAGTTATACTATGTTACAATTGTGACAACCATAAGAAGTAATTTGTGTGGATTGCTAAAAGCATGTAGGTGATTTGAATTTGGAGACAACAATAGGTCATTTTAGTACTAATCTGTGGTGATTGTTAAAAGCATGTAGGTGATTTTCAAAAGCTTAACTATCTTTAACAATCACCGACCTAGTAATATGAATTTCGTGATTGTTAAAAGCTTAACTATCTTTAACAATCACCGACCTAATAGCTGTCTCCAAAATAAAAAGTTGTGAAGATTTAATCATTTTTCTCGTTAACATGATAGAGATTTCAATGACTCACCTACGGCATCCTTAATACCTCTGAGGTGGATTTTTAGGTTGAACCAGATATGAGTCCCAACATCAAGAGGAATTCAATTTCACTGAGGTCTTTTTACACCAAACGACTAAATGTTATAAATCTTGTAATATTAATTTTTTAGGTTTTTACGACTGCATTTTTTTAATTTAAAAATGTATTTTTTCATACGTTTGCAGTTGATTTTCGGTGCCAATAAGTAGATTGAGTTATTTTTTTACAGTTGCGTTTGGTCAACTGATTCTGAGTGACAATAAATGGGGAGAATTATTGAATTGCGATTTTGGTGGATTTTGTTGTTGTTAGAACCAGTGTTTAAAGAACCGGACCGGTGATCGACTCGGTGAAGGTACTGGGTCACTGGGTCAAGGTCGGACCGAAGGGTTAACCGTTGAACCGCATGACTATTGACCCGATCTCGATTAAAATATTTCCAAACTTTCAAGACTTATGAATTTCATATGTATAAAATTTAATTTACAAAAATAAAACTTATAAAAAACTAATACATTCAATTTATCTTTGTAAGAAAAATAGTATTTTTTTTTTATAAAAAAGTGTAATAATCCAAGAGAGTAATAAGAATTGGTAGAATGATTTCCTTACATTAAAAATATTTCTACAACAAAATTTAAAATAGATATTATGAAAAAAATAATTTCATGAATTGTTCACTCTTTTTGTGCTGACTTGTTTGTGAGAAAGAGTATAACTAAATAAATAAATATAATAATGATAGTAGTAATTATCAAAACCATTTATGCTGCAGCGTTTTTTTATTGAAATGGAAAGAAATATACTAAAAATATGTGCTTAGAAACATCAAATGTGATCATTGGTACGGTGGTAGTGTTGTTTTTGCATAACTAAATGGATAGGGGTTCAAATCTCACCTCTTATAATTTTGCAACGGGTGTAAGTTTATGGTTTAATATAATAGAGATATTTTAAACATTTTTTTTCTCCATGTAACACTTGGTTCTTATAAAAGTGTCACAAATCGGAATGAGTTGTTAGCCTTCTTCTGGATTTGGTTAACTAACTACCCTATGCTTTCAAGTTTAAACTAACTACTTCTAGAAAGCTTAAGAATTGTTGTTTTTAAAGCATTCAAAGTTTATTGCATTGGTTGACCAAAAAAGGATTTTATTGATGTGGACATTATATCCAATTTTATCTCCCTAGTCCTACCAGCCCCAGAGAGATCAATGTATTAGATATTTTTGTAATAAATAATATCAAACTCAACAATGAAAGCAATCCAAACAAGCCCGAACGGAAATTACTTTGTTACCCTTGTACAATTTCAGAGAAAATGTGTAGTACAGTCCTAGTACACTTTGACATGGTATAAAGTGTGAACCGAAGACCCACCCTATGCTGGGGTGTTATTTTTGGTAACCCCCCTCAACATCACCCACACCCTCATAATATCCCAAATGGATAAAAATACCCCTGAAAATTTACAAAAATCACATTTCACTTTTCACATTTCATAATTTCGAAAAATTAAGTAAATTCGAATGGGTTTTTGAATTCTTAGGTAATTAGAAAAATTTGAAATACCTGAAGTGAGGTAATTAGGTTCAGTAAATATGAATCTAATTACCTCACACGAGGTATTTTCAATTTTTTCGGAATTACCTAGTAATTCAATTTTTTTCAATTTTTAATATTTTCTAATTACATTTATTTTTTTAACGATGGCGAGTAGACGATCGACAACGTAGAGCGAAAGCGAGTCTTCGGGAGCAAAGACCGCGCAAATGACGGCGAGCGAGCACAGATTGCAGGGGAGGCGAGTAGCGATACTCCTTCTCCGGACACTTTACGAGAGGCTCGAGTCATTGGGCATGCTTCGAGCGTCGAGAGGCGCGAGAGAGCGTGCGAGTGGTAGAGATGGTTGAGCTCGAGCCTCGGCCTCAGCGACACACGGCCGGGATGAGCAATGGATAGAAGACCACCCTGATTATGAGTACCATATTGCACCCAGAGATGTATCATGACGGTTGGGAGGCTTTGGAGGAGGTTCGGGAGGAGGTTCGGGAGGAGGAGTTTCGGGAGGAGGAGGAGATGTACCAAGTAACAACAATTAATTACTTATTTTTAATAACGTTTGGTTTAATTTGAATTTTTCAAATTTCGGAAACTAAAGGTTGTATCTCACGGCGTAAGTTTTCTAAAATTAGACCCATCGACCACCACCCACGTGTAGAGCACCGGGTTGCGTCGGCTAAGCTTTACGAGTTGGACATCACACTGCGGGGAATCAACCATGAGTTGATATCCGCTTTTGTGGAGAGGTGGCATCCCGAGACTGTTCATTCCACATGCCCTTCGGGGAGATGACAATCACCTGGATGATGTGGCCGTCCGCCCACTTTGCATTGAATGGCACCCCATTGGACCACAAGCCGATTTTGATTCTGCTGAGGCTTTTCACATGGTCGTGGATCGTTTGGGCATGGATCGAGCTATTGTCATCCGGAGCTTAAGGATAACAGGGGCGATCTCGAGGATCTCTGTAGAGGACGCCACAAGGCGAACATGGCACGGGGTGCTTATGAGCAGCCGCATGCTTGCTACATGCTCTTCTGTTAGGCACCACCATTCCGGGCCGACAAGAGTCACACATTAGTGCGGTGAGGTGGATGTATCCGCTTCAGATCTTGGCCGGTGTGGCGTGTGGTCTTGGGGTATAGCCGCTCTTAGTTACCTCTACACCGGTGATTTAAAGCGGTCTTTTATACGACCAAGCGATTCGGCGGATACGCGACATCGCTTCTCGGTAATCATTTATTTATTTTTTTAATTTAAAACTTTTAATTAAATTTAACATATATTAATAATCGATTATTTTTAATTTAACTATTTCGATCTTTGGATCTACGAGCACTTCCCCCACGATCGTTGGTCGGAAAGTGTTAGCTAGACGCATCGACCACGTGCCACAAATTTCGGGGAACAAGAAATTTGGATAAAGTAAAGTTGGTGGACTTTAGCGCGCGGATAGATGCTATGCGGTGGGGATGTCATCCTCACCCCTTATGATGACCACAAGCAGTATGTTCCTTTGTCGAACATATCTGTTGCCAGAGGCTGGTTGCTTTGGGGCGATGACGCTGCATTCCTACATGCCGCGGACAAGGTGCGTTGGCGATTCGGGTAGTACAGAGGATCCTCTTCCACCCATTTCGGGTAATGCTCCCTCTGCGGACATGATCATACAGGGGTTGCTGATGTATCAGATTCGGGCGCGGACATTTTGGCGGGCTAGTAGAGTGGCGGGCTACCACGGCGAGTGCGATCCCGATTACCTTCCTTGCAGTGCGATCAGTAAACTGAGTGCGTCTTACTCGGTGCGAGCCACGGCCAGAGCGAGCACTCGAATCCACCATATCATCGAGGAGCCTATTGTCCGAGAGACATATGAGGAGAGGTGCAGAGAGCAAACAGATTGACCGGGATGCCTTAGATGTCGCCCCGCTCACCCACTTCACGTGCTTATTTTCGAGACATTGTTAAACATTTTGGACCCATAGTAGTTGTATTTGTACATTATATTTTTTTATGTTGGTCATTTTATATATTTTGACATATTGTTATTTAAATCATAAACCGTTTGTATCATATTTCCAAAATAAAAGCAGCGTTTAAATATTAATTTAATATACAAAACTTTAAAAAAAAAAATTACAAATTTCGGAATTACCTTTTTAGAGGTAATTCCGAAATTTTTCATTTTTTATTATGAACCGAATTACATTTTTATAGGTAATTCGAAAATTTAATTGTTTTTGAACCGAATTACCTTATTTTGAGGTAATTAGAAAAAAAATTTTTTTTTTTTTTAAAAACGTAGCGGTATTATTGGCATTTTTTGAATTATGGGGGTGTGGGTGATGTTGAGGGGGGTACCAAAAATAACACCCCACCACATATTTGCCGTGTTGAATTATTTTGGTGGGAAATTCTAGAAATCATCATTTAATTAGTACTAATTTGTAAAGATTAGACTAACAAATGCTAAAATTGTTAGGTTAGATCTAATATCTTGTGTTCGAACTTGAGATCTTGTAGTTGTGTGTGACTTTAAAGGAGCACTTGCCATTTTGTCTATGGGCAAATTTTTTTTAACAAAATAATGAGTTATAGTGTCTCGTTAAAAGTTTCTGGTGCAAAACTTTTTTTTAGGAAAAAACATTTAGAAGGAAATAATTAGTCATTAGAGCGATGTATTGTTTGATTTAATAGAAAAATAAATCAAGAATAATCTAGGGAAAGAAAAAGAAAAATTAGTGTAAGTTTACTTTCTTCTCTTCATTTTTTTTTAAATTTCAATAATTTAAAAAATATATAAAATTCCCAAAATACTGTTTTTATTGTTTCTAAAAATAGATTCGCTCTAACTTTTTTTTTTGACCCAACACACTTTGTGTAACTAGTCTTTCATTTTCTCAATTTTTTTTTTATCGTAAATGTTATTAATGTGCGAGGGTAAAAAAGATTTCATCAATTTTAAACAAATTATAAAATTCCAAAATATTGTTTTTATTGTTTCTAAAAATAGATTCGCTCTAACCTGACCCAACACACTTTGTGTGTACTAGCCTTTCTACCAATTTTTTTATCGTTATTAACGTGGTTCGCTTCTTCTTAATAGATTTTTTCTAGGACCCAAACGCTCGAACGTGGAGATTTTAATGTGATACACCCAAAACTCGAACTTGAGATTTTGATGTGAGATCTGAACTCAATTACTGCTAGGACCAACCTTGTTGGTTTTCTTCTTCTCTCTATCAAAAATATTTACTCCAATAATCTTCTATCTTTGTGATAGTGATATAAAATAAATACATATTTTAAAAAATTAAAATGAAATGTAACGAACTAAATTTAAAAACAAAATTGAAAATGAATTTTTTTAGAAAGCAAAGGAGTCTTAACCTTTTTATTATTTGATTAACAAGAGAAATAAAAGAATGAAAATTGTCAACAATTTCTTGGTTCCAACGATGCTGAATAGGATTTGGGTGCTGTCAACAATTTCAACAACCATGCTGTCAACAAATTGGGTGCTTTAAGATTCAAGCTATGTTCAAGCTAACAACTTCTACGTTTGTAATGATGAGTTTCAAGTTAACATAGAGTAAAGAAAATTATTGATAATAATTTCTTGATTTTTTTTATTGTTAAATGAAAAAGTGGAGAAAAATGCATGTAGGACTTAATCCAACCATAACTGATTAAAATTACCAAAATCAATAGAAAGTGTGTAGGACTTAATATTAACCTATTAGAGACCCTTAATTATTTGATTAGAATTCTCTTTTAATCTATTAGATTAGATTACTTTTTTTCAAGCAATAAGCAATAATGCTAGACAATGAGCTTTCATAATGACGCAACTCTTCTTAAACATTTACTTAAGAGATTCAACTTCGGATAACTCTTTCTTCGTCAAACCTTAGAGCAACTACAATTAGGACTTCTTATCTTTTAAGAATTTGAGTTTAATAGGTATCTTCATTTTGGAAAATGAAAAGTGAGTACCTATTGGGATGAAAGTCTTGAAAAAAAAAAAACTCACTCTCTTCTCTGACATGCGGCCCCACATATTTATTTTTCATTAAAAAAACTAAGAAAAAGTTATTAGTGGGACCCACTTACTAAATTTTGTTGGTTTTTAGGTTGGAGAGATGGAGTTATTATTTAAAAATTGTAAAAAAGTGATGTGTATACGTTTGACTCATTTAAGAACTCAATTGGGGATTTCTTCATTGCGGATGCTCTTAAATGTTTATATGAAGTTGCATGAATCCTTAATTGTCTCGAGAACCTTAGATCGTGGGACCAAAAATGAGTATGTGTCAAGTATGAACCTTGTCCTAGAGTAGAACTTGAGTTGAGATGGAACCGGGTTGGATAGACGTACCCTCCGAGGATGTAATGGGAAAGCTATGAATTCCATGTAGTAGAGTTTTTGGAGGAATCCCCACTCATTTGTATGTATCGTTTGTCTTCATCATCCAACCTTGTTAGGTTTAGGGATAAACACCGTAGAAATAATAAGTGGAGGCTATCAGAAGTGAGTTTGATTTGAATACCTAGATGAAGTGATTTTTGAATAGATTTATTTTACTTTTGTACATGAGGTTTTTACCTTATCACAAGATAGATTAATAGTCATGATAGAGAGCCTATGGTTTAATGTGGTTCAACTTTTCGTTGGATCACCCACTTCTTTTTTCCCGATAAACTCAAGTATTATTTGTGCGCAAATATCTGATGGGGTTGACATCTCCATCAGGTAAAAGAGCTCAAATATTTACCACTTGTGTTATACCATGTTAATGGAATTAGATTGGTTGCAATCGACTTAGATCATCCACTTCTTTCTTATTGGAATGCTTGCAATTCAATATATTAATTATTAAACATGAAATCATGCATATTGCAAATTATGGTATGCTAAAAACAAGCATGAAAAAAAGACGCTTTTGAGTTTACCACATCAGATTACAAGCTACAGGACACATTGTATTGGGTGGAATACAAGATAGCCCACCGTTTCTTTTAACTTACTTTTGTTTAAAAAGAATGTAATGGTTGTTTTTGTTTAGGTCATGATCGAGTGGAGATGTGTCTCCATATTGCAATTTTTGTGATAAGGATTTAGTGGAGAAAAATGTCAGCATTCCAACAATATTTGTCCCAACTACAATTTATAAAAGTATTTTTTGCTTTAGCTCTCACCTTTTCCATGACCAACAATTGGAAGTTTGTTGATTCATTTATGATTGTCTACTTTCAATAACAACACGAAATGAGATGAGATGAGAGGACCATTCACATAAAGAAAAAAGATATAGTAATTGGAAGCAACGTCAAATTCCTCAAAAAAATGATACATCAACATCACACTATTTTTGTCAAACCATAGAAATTCAGAGATTAAATTTATATCTTTATATCTAATCTATCTATCTAATATCTATTTATACAAACAAACAACTTACAAAATTACAATTTTAGATATCTTACTTTTTTGACACATCACTACTTTTATTTTATTTATCATTTTTTAATTCTACTTTCTCTTCATTTCTCACTCACTTTTTCAATTTCACATTTTCCAATATTTCTTACTTCTTACATATCTATTATTAGTGGCCCCACACCCTTTATTTAAAAATATTTCATTTCCCAATTTTTTAATCAATTATATAATCTAATATAATTAAATTAATATTAAATAATCTACAACTGACTCCTATTTACTACTCCCTCCGTATCATATTAATTGTCATTTAAGGTTATGCGGATATTAAGAAAATGATTGATTATGCTAACTTTTATGGTAAAAAGATATGGTAGGACTAAAATACCCTTATACTTTTATTGATTGAATCAATGGCACCGTTATTGATATTATAAAGTAAAAGTATTGTTGAAAAGTAATAATAAATATTGTATTGGGATTCTAAAGTGACAATTAATTTGAGACAAAGAAATATTTCAAACAGGATAGTTAATATGAGACGGAGGAGTATCTAACCTAATATCTATTTATCTATTTATACAAACAAACCACATTTAAATTACTCAAACAAGTCTTTCCTATTTACTTGACAATTCATCTGACTATGGACAACATTGTAATTTACTATCATACTTTTATCAAATTTCTTCTATCAATGCATTTTCTTCTCCCTCCCACTTTTTTCCTATTTTCTCTTACTTTTTTTCTCAAAATTCAAAATTCAAATCAAACTCACCAACTTTCTTTACCCACTATTGTAACATTCCAGACTGCTTCAAGAACTGTTGACTGCCCCCACGAACCAACACGGGACTTCAACAGTTCTTGAAGCAGTCTGGGATGTTACAACTATCTACTAATCTAATCTAATATGTATTTATACAAACAAACCATACTTAAATTACTCAAACAAGTTTCCCTATGTATTTGACAACTAATCTAACTAAGGGCAACATTGTAATTTACTAACACATTCTTTTTCAATTTTCTTCTCCAAGTGCACTTTCTTCTCACTCCAATTTTTTTAAGTTTCCCCTCTTATTTTTTTCACATTTCGAAATTCAAATCAAATCTATTAATAAACTAAAATAATCAATCGAATCTACGAGATAACTGCACTAATATATAAAAACACAGGATAACTTCACTGATATATAAAAAAACACGATATTAATATATCAAAAAAAAGGAAAACTTAATGACTATTTCAACTACTGATTAATATTTAAAACACGGGATAACTGTACTGATATATAAAAAATACGGGATAACTATCCTGATATATTTAATAATCTTCTATCTATCTTTTACTATCTACTATAATCTACTAATCAACTAAAATAATCAATTGAAACTATGAGATAACTGCACTGGTATATAAAAAACATAGGATAACTATACTAATCTAATCTAATATCTATTTATACAACAAACAATTTACCAAATTATAATTTTAGACATCTTACTTTTTTTTGACACATCACCACTTTTGTTTTATTTATCATTTTTTAATTCTCCTTTCTCTTCATTTCTCACTCACTCTCTTTCAGATTACCCACTTCATGGCATCTGTGGATGACATCTAGCGCACTACTCGGTTTGCTCAGCGGGCGGATGAGACTGTACCTAGGTACTTAGATCTACGTCCATGCATCTATCCCCAGACTATTACCGGCTCCACAATCACCAGTAGCTGAGGACTGGACATCCTCCTCAGAGCTACGATACGACGATGCTGAGTGGATGAGGGAGGTTGTGACCGCTTGTAGGGAGGGGATTCGTGATGGCGAGATCACGCGTGGCAGTCGGGCATATCGGACACTCCATAGGTCGGTGGGGATGGCACATCCGGATGACATTGCACAGTTTAAACACTTAGATGACGGGGCGAGGACGAGGCGCGGCAAGGAGGGCGTTAGGGATTTTGTATATTGTACTTTGATATATTTGTGTACTCATATTACTTTGATGTTGACACTTTATTACTTTTTTGGTTATTATATATTAGGGATTTTGTATATTCTTTGATATATTTGTACTCATATTACTTTGATGTTGGCACTTTATTATTATTTTTGATTATATATTAGAGTTTCTATAATTTCTCGATTTCATTGATTCGATAAAAAAAAGTTACATGGCGATAAAACATAAACAACTAGAATCAAAATAGACGGATAAAAAAATACAATAGAAACTCACGAGTTGGTGGAGTTAATCGACGAATGATCTCCGACGACAATCCTTACGGTTTCGGCGACGCATGATGAATATTGTAACTCTTCCATTTAAAGCGTAATATGAATGAACATCATGTCTCGGACGTCATCCTCATTTGTTGACATCCATGGTAGACCAAGTAAATACCTTCATCGATCGTTTAGGTTTCCGATAAACATACGAATTATCTCATGCTCGTTGTTCGCTGGTTGAACCATCCGCAGTAGTTTCTGCTTAAGAGCGGCAAATGATATGCAGTGTTTCAACCTACACGATAAAACATCTTTCCCATCGAAAACTATACCATCATCTTGCAAGATGATGCCCTGATGATCAGCGAACCCCATATTAGAATGAACGAGAGTGAGGGAAGAAGGCTCGTAGTATGACATTAGCGAAGCCTGCATCATCTTCACTTGTGTTGTGTGATAGAAGGTAGTTGAATTTTTGGTGTGAAAATAGTGATGGTGGGAGTGGCTATTTATAGTTGAGGTAAAAGATTATCAATCATTGATTTTGTCGTGCAATCCACACCTTTGATCAACTTTGAAAGTGAAATCATGACCGTTAATTTTTTTTACAACTAAAAAAAAACTAAAAGGCATCGTATATATGTCATTTGAGACATATATATACGATGCTTATTTTAACACATTATCGCATATACGCTTGCTCAAGAGGTATATACGATACGATTTGCGTGTAATATGCAATCATATATCTTCTTAGCGCCATATATACGATGCAGAAAATGAAAGATCGTATATATGTCCCAAATATCATATATACGTTGAGCCTTTTTTTTAAAAAAATTACATTATAAATGACATTTTGGGGTTTTCAAATTGGGTGGAAGTATATGGAGATTGGGTGGGGTATAGAAAAAACAACCTCCATGAATATTTTTATACGTTGGTTGTGAAACGAACTTTTTTTTTTGTAAAGGTTAAAATATCCAAGTTGTGCAATCAAATCACGTTGATCACAAAACAAACACATGTTTTTTTTTTTTGCAATAAAAAACAAACACATGTTAAAAATGTATAGTAGTACTATTTTGACCAAAAAGAAAAAAAATGTATAGTATGGTACTGAGGAAAAAGCACGGGGGATCAGGTGCCAGAGTCCAATGCCATGCCAAGCTGTTTGTTTGCAACGCATTATTATTATTATTATTATTATTATTTTATTAAGTACTTACTTCATTTATTATTATTGAAACGAGACTACGTCAAATAAATATTCTCTACATAAATTACGAATATAAATGGAAGAAGCCAATAGTAATTGCTTATCCCCTACATAAATTACATTATAAATGAAAGAAGCCAATAATAAAATTTCACAAAAAAAAGAAGAAGCCTAGCCTTGCCTTGCGTGACCCGTTCGTCCCTGATTTTGCATTAACGCTGTTCCAATCCAAATTCCAAACACATTTTGATGTTCTTTCTTTCACCGGCCGAAAACTTCAACAGAAAAGACGGAATTACTTCCTTACGCAACCGCAAGACGCCACATTTGACGGAAACACAAGCAACGCGTGCTGCGAGCCTTGTCTAACCAAACACGGTCTACGTGGCATACAGTACAAAAACCCTCTAAAGAAGTACAAAGGACCCATCAGTCTTTCCCTCAAAATCCCAAGGGCAATATGGGAAGATAATAGTATAACAATAACAATATTTTGCAGCCTGGTCCCGCACCACCAGCACCTTCCACTTAGTTAAAAAATTGCTGTCTGCACCAAATTATATATAAAATTAAAATTATTGCTGTCTCGCCATCTCCCTCGAAAACCACTTTTCTCTTCTTCTTCTTTCTTCTTCGTCTTCGTTTTCTTCCTTTTCTCTCTTCTTTTTCTTTCCTTTCACATTCCCTTCACTTTTTTGTTTCCCTTTATATATTTCCTTTCTCTCACATTCGCCTTGGCAAGTTCATTATTCTCTCTCTCCTCATGGCGCCGGGCATCCAATTAACTTCCACCGGTGCCGGCGACGACTCCGGCGACCTTGAGGATGTACGCCTTCTGGATTCCTACGATAAAAATGACGTCGACGATGGAACGAAGCGGATTCAGGTCAGAATCTCTGGAATGACTTGCGCCGCTTGCTCTAACTCCGTCGAGGCTGCTCTAAAGTCCGTTGACGGCGTCATCGAGGCCTCTGTTGCCTTGCTCCAGAATAAAGCCGACGTCGTTTTCAACAGAAACCTCGTCAAGGTTTGAGGTTTATCTCTTTTAGTATTTTTTTGATTTTGTTTCAGCTGGTTTTGATTCTTCGTTCCTGGATTTGTGAAAGTGTTTAGCTACTGATTTTAGAAAGTTGTGTGTGTGTGTGTGTGTGAACCCTAGGATGAAGACATTAAGAATGCAATTGAAGATGCAGGTTTTGAAGCTGAGATCTTACCTGAACCCAGTTCGGTTGGATCCAAATCGGACGGTTGCGGCACGGTGGTTGGACAGTTCACGATTGGAGGAATGACTTGTGCGGCATGTGTGAACTCCGTTGAGGGCATTTTGAGGAACATAACGGGAGTGAAAAAAGCGGTGGTGGCTTTAGCTACTTGTTTGGGAGAAGTTGAGTATGATCCCAATGTGATTAGCAAAGAAGATATTGTTATTGCAATTGAAGATGCTGGTTTTGAAGCTTCTTTTGTACAGAGTAGTGGACAAGACGAGGTCGTTTTGGGGGTTGTTGGTGTGTTCTCTTTGGATGATGCTCGGGTTTTGGAAACCATGCTTAGTGGTATGAAAGGGGTGCGACAATTCCGGTTTGACCCTTTGTATAGTGAACTGAATGTTGTGTTTGATCCCGAAGTTCTCAGTTCTAGATCATTGGTTGATGAGATCCATGTGGGTAGCAATGGCAAGTTTAAGTTCCATGTTAGAAGTCCTTATGCCAGAATGGCTTCTAAGGATGGTTCAGAGACTTCAACTATGTTTCGACTTTTTATTTCCAGCTTGCTTCTTAGTGTGAGTATCTCTTTACTATATCGCCATATTTTTGTTTGGTTTCGTTGTACTTTATTTTGTTTCCTTATTTGGATCTCCATCTTTATGTCCTATTAATTCATGTTTCATAGGGGTTGAATTAGTCCGTACATAAATTTAATCTATAGGAAGTGTTATTGTGTCATCTTTTCATTTTTTTTTCTTCATAGAAACATATAACTGAAGCAAAATGAGACTTGATATTGTCGCAGAAAGAAATCATATTTAGAATTGCCTGTGGTGACATCCCTTGTTTTGTTTAGATTTTTGTTTAATCTTCTCATTTTGTTTGACTTTTGCTTGATGCATTTGTCTCAGATTCCTCTCTTCTTCATGGGGGTAGTTTGTCCTCATATACCATTCATATACTCCTTATTACTTTGGAGATGCGGGCCTTTCTTCATGGGTGATTGGCTGAAGTGGGCATTGGTGAGTCTCATCCAGTTTGTGATTGGGAAGCGCTTCTATATAGCAGCTTTCAGAGCTCTTAGAAATGGTTCAACAAACATGGACGTCCTGGTTGCTTTGGGAACTACAGCTTCTTATGTTTATTCTGTTTGTGCTCTTCTGTACGGTGCTCTTACTGGATTTTGGTCTACAACATACTTTGAAACAAGTGCTATGCTCATAACATTTGTATTGTTGGGCAAGTATTTGGAATGCCTTGCCAAGGGAAAGACATCTGATGCCATTAAGAAGTTAGTAGAACTCACACCTGCAACAGCTTTATTGGTTGTCAAAGATAAAGGTGCATGTCACTTCAATTCTTTGTGCTTTTTTTTTTAAAGAAAAGGGAGGCGAAACAGCTAATGTGTTGATTATTTTATATTTAGCTTGAAATCAGTGAAGGTTGTTTCATTTAACTTCCAGGTTCCATCATAACATCAAATTAGAACTTGCCAATAATCGTTTTTTTTTCTCTAGATGGTAGATCTATTCAAGAAAGGGAAATAGACTCCTTGCTTATTCAACCCAGTGACACATTAAAAGTTCTTCCTGGTACAAAGATTCCTGCTGATGGAACTGTTACTTGGGGCTCAAGTTATGTAAATGAGAGTATGGTGACCGGTGAATCTATTCCTGTTTTGAAGGAACTCAATGCATCTGTTATTGGAGGTACAATCAATTTACATGGTGTCCTTCACATTCAAGCTACCAAAGTAGGATCTGATACAGTTTTGAGTCAGATAATTAATTTGGTGGAGACAGCCCAGATGTCCAAAGCTCCCATTCAAAAGTTTGCCGATTATGTAAGTATACTGGTTGTGAGCTTGGATGACTTTTATGTTCTATGAATGTTAATTTGATAGTGTATACTCTCTCCGGATTGAATTATAAGCTAATTTAGCTTGTGTATGGTGGAGTGAAATATAAGCAAATTTTAACTGTTTTAATCCTATTTAACGATAGTATGTCCAAAATATTTTTCTTCTAATGTGGGGAATATGAAAAGTTTCAAATGAAATGTTTATTTTTTGGTGTGCAGTAAATGTCATGAAGGGTAATTTAGACAATGGAATTAATTTTTTAAATGAGATTGTAAAGATTAATGTGATTAACTAACAGTCTTAGTAAGCGTGAACTAGTAACTTTTTGCTTATAATTCATTTCGGAAATACATTTTTATACTCTGCCTATGTTGCATTGCATTGGCCAGCCCAAAGCTTGGAGAAAGAATAAGGTTGTGTTAGGCACTTGACGGCCAATGTAAAACTTTGTGGAATCCTTGTGATATGGGTTGACAATTTGATAGTGTTCCTTACCTAGTGGCGATAGACTTTCTTTATTGTTGTTATTGCTGAATGCATTTTTACATAAATTCATTCCATTCTTTGTGGTAAAGATGATAAGTGAAGTGTTTCCTGTTTCTAAATGGCCTGGAAAGAAACAATACATAACTTCATGTTTTAAATGATTGTCAAAGTCTTGTTAAAAGGAACATGGAGTAGCAAGAAGTCGGCATTTAGTTTTTCTGGGCTACTGTTCTGTAAAATCTGATTAAGTTTGCAGTGTTGGAGCCATATTTTGATGCCTCACCCGTATAAAATTATTCATAAAATTGGATTGTTATTAAATCCAGTTATTTCAGGTTTTTCATGATTCAATTGGATGTTTATTTGCTTGCTCATAATATTTCTAATAGTAGTCACTCTCTTCTCGACTTTATAACTTTGCTAGTTTGTTGGCATGGATGACTCGAGAAATATTAATGACCTCAGGTACCAATGTTTTGGTTTGCAGGTAGCAAGCATATTTGTTCCTACAGTTGTGACTTTGTCATTATTGACATTATTGTGTTGGTAAGATTACCTTGACTAGTTTTGGCATATTGATAGAAGTTGATTTCTAATGCATGATTGGAATGCTTATCCCTACTTTTGTCCTAATTTTAGGTATACTGCTGGGGCTCTCGGGGCTTACCCAGAAGAATGGCTGCCAGAAAATGGAAATCACTTTGTTTTTGCCCTTATGTTTTCAATATCTGTTGTGGTGATTGCATGTCCCTGTGCACTTGGTTTGGCAACGCCAACTGCTGTCATGGTTGCAACGGGGGTCGGGGCAAACAATGGTGTGTTAATTAAAGGAGGAGAGTCCTTGGAAAGGGCTCAAATGGTGAAGTATGTTGTATTTGATAAAACTGGCACTCTAACTCAGGGGAAAGCCACTGTAACTGTTGCAAAGGTATTCACAGGAATGGACCGTGGCGAATTTCTTAAACTGGTGGCTTCTGCTGAGGTGACTCCCATTTTCTTTTTGATAGTTGCTTTCTTTCATTCTCATTGTCTGTCTATGGTATTGATACATACACAGTTTGAACCTAGATCAAACTATAGAGGACATATATGAATAATGTTTTTCTACATTTACCCCATACGTGTTTTGGCATTGTTAAATAGGATTAAGAACAATATTGAAAAAGTTTCATTATTTTTACTATTTATTTTCTCAGAAAATGCCCTTCCATTTCTTGTGCCTATTAGAGGAATCAACTGTACTCTTGGTAAATTTTTTATTTTGGTTCAGGCGAGCAGTGAACACCCGCTGGCAAAAGCAATATTACAATATGCACGCCATTTTCACTTCTTTGATGGGTCTTCTTCTACCAATGGTACCCAAAACGATTCCAAGGAGTTAAAGACAGGGTGGCTTTATGATGTCTCAGACTTTTCTGCTATTCCGGGAAAGGGTGTGCAGTGCTTTATGGATGGGAAGCGCATTTTGGTAATGTTTTTATTGGCTATTTTAATATGACTGTCACTATCCTTGATGAATGATCCGTTTGGTATGTGTCAAAGTAGTTTCTTATTCAAGCGGTATTTCTGATCAGGTTGGTAACAGAAAGCTGCTGGCAGAAAGTGGCATAAATATTTCTACTGAAGTGGAAAATTTTGTTGTAGAGCTTGAAGAAAGTGCTAGGACAGGGATCCTAGTAGCATATGATGAAATTTTGATTGGAGCCTTAGGGGTTGCAGACCCGCTTAAGAGAGAAGCTTCTGTCGTTGTAGAGGGCCTCCAGAAGATGGGAATCACGTCTGTTATGGTTACGGGAGATAACTGGAGAACAGCTCGAGCTGTTGCCAAGGAGGTTTGTATATATTTGCAGAATATTTTCTTTTGGTAGGAAAGCTTGGTGTTGTGATTACTTTGACTTTTACTTGTACCTAGAAAACCAATATCTCTGCATGGAATATAGTAGTGTTGATTTTCTTATTCCTAAATGCAATAGTAAAATTTGAAACAAATGCCATGGCATTAAATTTATCATCACTATAAATATTTTATTCTTCTCTCTGTTGTAAATCATAAACAAGTATCTGCCACTTCTTTTTGAGAGTTATAAACATAAATTTTGAGCAGCAAGTTATAATCAAAATTAGCTAAAATACCTGTTCTATGACAGGTTGGAATTGAAGATGTTAGGGCAGAGGTTATGCCTGCAGGAAAGGCTGATGTTATTCGTTCATTCCAAAAAGATGGAATTATAGTTGCAATGGTGGGTGATGGTATCAACGATTCTCCTGCATTAGCTGCTGCAGATGTTGGTATGGCAATTGGGGCTGGGACAGATATTGCAATAGAAGCTGCTAACTTTGTATTGATGAGAGATAATTTGGAAGATGTGATCACTGCCATTGATCTTTCTAGGAAGACTTTTTCTCGTATTCGATTGAATTATGTATTTGCGATGGCCTACAATCTTGTTGCTTTACCGATTGCTGCCGGGGTTTTATATCCTTCACTGGGGATCAAGCTACCACCATGGGTTGCTGGTGCATGTATGGCTCTCTCCTCGGTGAGTGTTGTGTGCTCTTCTTGGCTTCTTAGAAGATATAGAAAACCCAGACTTACTACAATACTTGAAATAGTTGTAAATTAAGAAATACTTAAACAGAATAACTTCCAAGGGTGCAAAAGTTTGACCCTCGCAATTCCAATTTTGTGCATTTTCCTTAAGATCCTTTGCACTCATTGTACAATTGTTGTAACTGTTGTAGCTCCAATTCATTGTAAATGCACTTGTAATTGCATAGCTCTTTCCTTCTCCCCTTTCTCTTTCTCTCCCCACACACAGATTCTCTATTACATGTGGGACCTGGGTTTGCAGATTTTAACCCTTGATGATTTCATCTTCCAATTCATGAAAATAATTAGTTCCTTGAGGATGGACCTGCTCTGAATTGTGAGTAGAAAAATGCATGTTGCTCACAAGTCACAACCCAGCATAACAAGGAACTGGTAAGAATCAAAATGTTGGTGTGAAAACCAGAAAGATGGGAACGTTGTAACGATAATAAGGTGTTATAGAAGGGTTCATTTGTTTTTTTAGTGTTTCAAATAGCTTATAAAATTGGTCAACAAAAAAAAAGTAGCTTATAAAAATAGTTTGTTATGTAAGCTGGTTTTAGTTTATTTTGATAAGTTTTATAAATATAGTATCGGTTTATATGAAAGTTTTTGTGAAGTTCTTTATTTACACAAGTTAATATAGGGAGTTTAATTTTATTCCCTTTGGGATTATAATTAGAAACAGTTTTACATATGCGTTTACATAATTAAGCCATTTCACTAAAATTTTGTAAGTGAGTGGATAAGCTTACTCTTATGAGGAAAATTTTCTTATTTTTCTGATGAAACTTATGAGGATTTATTTTTAGTTGCACCCAAAACTTCTCAATTTAGAAAAACTTAATGTAAAATGGCCTAAAATGGAGTGAATATAGCTTTCTATGACTTGATTTGATCGTGACCAGTGAAACAATAATGAAAAACTGAACCCATCAAAATTATATACCTTCGGTGCAAGAAAATTTTCAAGTACAACCTTTTAATTTCTTTACGGCTTATACCGAGCGGTTCATCCGGTTGAACCATGACTCGACACTCAGAAATTGTCACACCGCCAAACTCGCTTCGATCTACCGACCGATCCATTGGGCCAAACAACATTGGTGAAATTTGGTGGCTCGCCCAATATTCTAAATAATTTTGTATATTTCATGGCCGGTTGGCCGCCCGACCTAAGCCCGTGGCCCAATGGATCACAAATCATTGAATTTTTTTAGAATCTTGGCCATAGTTTTTTTTCTTCAAATGAGCAACAAATATAAAGACAATATTTTGGAGTAGCATAACATAAAAAATATGTTTTGGCCCAAACAAAAACCAGTATAAATCTGTTTAGGCTCTACAAATCACCATGACCATAAGCAGCCAAAAAACAGCCTAAATTTGTCTTGGCTTTACAAAACACTTTATCCCTAAAGAGACAAAAAAAAGCTCAACTACACAAATATCTTGGTCCAAAAACTAAAGTTTAACAACATTAAAGCAAAAAACTATATATTCAACGAACACATCAAAGAAATTGTGTGTGAGACATTTAACTAATATCTGACAACTTTATCTCCTCTACAAGTTCTGGCACATCTGAATTGGGAATGTATTTTTTTAGTGGAATGTATTTTTTTGGCTATTAACACTCAAGTGAAATTTAGTTTTTTTTTGTTAGAATAAAAAATAATAAAAGAAAAATGTGGCCCATGGGCCAGCCCGGCCCATATATATGATTGAGCCAATGGGCTGGGCCAAAAACTTACCGTTGGTTTTGGGCCTCTATTTTTAGAGCCCGGTCCAACCAAAAAATTGGGCTCGTGGGCCGGCCTGCTGGGCTGGGCCAAAATTGACAGCTTTGCTCGACACCTTACACAGTTCGGTTATTTCAGAGGTTAAAAGTGGTTTTGTCCAGTTTCAGGTAGTTTAAAACGGTTGAACCTTGACTCGGAGATTTCACCGGTTCAATGTCCGGATCAATTTTCAAAACATTGATTTTACTTATTGCCAAAAAAGTCTTATAGGTTTCTGGATTAATGGAAATTTCTTTTTTCCCAAATGCTCTGATTAATATCCACCCAAGTGTATGTCTATTTTTATTTGTTAATACAAAGAAGTTTGCGTAGTTGGATAGTCAAGATTAACTCCTCTTACCTCCCTTAGTATCTAGAAATCGCACTCTATTTCAATTAATTTGATATGTCGAATTTGATCCTGATTAATTCAAATTGAGTCAATTAAACACTTTAGGGAACAAAATCCTCCCATCGATTTTGTTTCTCATTCATGAAAGTCAAGTCAAATAATTTGTTTTGACTCAAAAGGGTGCTTCTTTGTATTGTATTCATGTAAATTATCAAAGACAGAAACTTTGAATTTGTTTTTCTGAACTTCCATGTAAACTGAGAATTGTGATTTGTGTGTAAGAAAAGTAAGTTACTGATGCATCAGTTGTACAGCCACAATGTCAAAAGTTGTTCAATCTTTTTTCCTCACTCTCCTATGTTTCTTCTTGGATTATGTTGATATCAGGTATGCTAAGCTTATTGTGACAATTCTAACAACAATACTCAAAACTTTAGCAGAGATGGCCAAGGAATGGAGGATCACATTTGAACAACATTTCAAGAGAAATAAAACTAACCAACAGAAAGAAAAAAAAAAGTAAATGATAGTGAATAATTCATAGTAAGCAAATGAAGTAACATTTATTATTGAGAAAAGTAATTGATAATGAGTCATAAATAATCAAAAACACCTGATATCATAATGCTACAGTGTTCCAACTAAAAGAAAACGATTCATGTATAACTGAGGAAATGAACTTTGCTCTCTCACATATTTGTGAATTTAAATTTTTAATAAATGACCAAAATCACGAGCAACAATAGAAAATTTTCACCAAAGAAAGAAAGAAAGAAATGCTATTCTACAATGCTATTGTTTGCCAATAGCGTTTTCATAGAATTTATTCCCATCCCTCAACACCACACAACCGTGCCCATACAAACACAATGAAAGGAAAAATAATAATTAATCTTCTGCTTATTCATGAGCTGTAGTAGTTAGAGAAGATGAGAACACCCTTGAACAAGAGCATAAATAGTTTGGAGATGAAAACAGGGATTAAGACGCCGTTGCCATGATGTGACTACTTGAGATCATGCTCGAACAAAGATGCCATCTCAATCTGTACCACAAATAAATACATGAAACATTGATTAAATTAACCTGCTTAGCTAAGTAGAAATTATCAAAACTCTCAAGAAAGGGATCAAGGAAGAAATCGATAGAGAGAACTGGGAACCAGCCTCAATGCAGGGTGCATTTTAGAGAGTAGAGTCATATTTATTCAAGCTAACCAATACAATGTGCATTTCGCTCCTTCGAGGCTTATTATTATCACCTACATACTGATAACAAAAGTTGAAACCTCACGCCGACTAGAGATATTTTGTGATTGTTATCACCTACATACTGATAACAATGTGTTTGTTTCTCTACTCTAGACGTCCAGTTCTAGGCATGCAAGGGAATTGATATTGGGCCAGTTTTAGGCATGCGAGGGTATTGATATTGGGTCGATATAGGGCCACTCGAATTTGTCCATGCAAGTTGAGTTTGGCAAAGCCCAAATTCTAAGAACAACCACCAACTATCATATAACCAAAATAACTACTTCTAACTACTACTACTACTATTAATTGTTTGTTAACTAATATAAGCAGCCTTTTGTGCTGTAACAAAAATTAAAAGCAAGACAAATTTGTAAGTGACATATAATAAAATCAACCATAAAGGGTAATGGCCAATATGGTTGAAGCTCAACTTATACCATAAAGGATGTGAGCAATCTCATCACGAAATAGTATATTTTCATTTTTTCAGACTTTTGACTTGCCAACTATGCTGACAAGTGGTTGTGTAATGTTGAACTCTCGAAATAGAATGAGATTTTGAGATATGGTTGACTATGTGGTTGCGTAGTGTCGATCCCTCAAATTAGATTTGAGTTTTTGAGATATGGTTGATTACGTAGTCTAAGGTCAACTTGACAGCAGATTACAATCTTAAAAAGTTTTAACAATTAAGTATTAACCACTTTAACTTACAGCAGTCAATGCACCCTCAGCACCCTTATTTCCGGATTTGCCACCAGCTCGGTTTAGAGCCTGCAGTTATGCAAAAGAGTATAAAATAATCTAAGTGAACATAATGCTCGACAGAAAAGAAAGAAAATTCACAGCTTTCACAGCACAAGCTATAGCATAAGCATACCTGATCCATATTATCACATGTTAGGACAGTAAATATGCACGGAACACCTGCAAAGTCATCTCAAAATGCTTCAATTTTGCACAATGGAAACCAAGTAAAAAAATAAGTCAAATAACATATTATCAAAAGAACAATCACTCTCCCCAATCAAGAAACAAAAGAGAAAAAAAAGTCAAATGTTTTCATATAATGACAAGATTAGAGGAAACAAAAGGTTTTGGTATTTTATTCTTCTCAACATTACTCCACTTTTATTTTAAAGGAAACAGATGACTGTTGAACACTCGAGCATGATTTGTCGATATCTGTAGATTATGACTGACAACCTGAGTTTAGACCAGCTGAAAGCACTCCAGATGCTACCGAATTAGCAACTGCATCATAGTGGGTTGTATCTCCTCGTACCTGTGAACAACAATTATTGGTCACAATAGACACACAAATTAAGTCAATATAAATACAGGTAATTGGTATTCATTGGCTAGAAAAATTATATATAATAAATTCATCTTTTTGTCAAGCTTTCTCATACCACAGCTCCTATGCATAAGACTGCGTGATATTTTCCTGATTTACCAAGTCTTGTTGCCACAGCACCAATTTCAAAACAACCAGGAACCCACACAACCTAAGGGAGAAAGGAAAGCTATAAGTTTCTGTAGGTATTCATTGCAAAAGAAAGTAATGTTAACATTCAGGACAAGGAAACATGCCTCAATTCATACATTAGGAAACAAATTTTATGAGTGGTAACAGTGGCAAAAACAATTGTTTGAAACCATGACCGTGGTGACATTACACCCCATGCTAGTACACACAGATAGAAAATGGTAAACATTTTCAAATGGCAAATTCAAACTATCAGTCACCTCGTGCGACGAGTCACTAGAGAATGCAAGAACTTCAGCCAGTTAGTTATCAGTAATAGTTTCTGTTAGTTTGAGATTCCGGTAATTAGTTTAGTATGTTACAAGGTTAGTTAGCAGCAGCTTATCGTCTGCTGCATGACGCATAGCAAAACACCCTTTGTTATACCAGTTTGCATTTTTTAGTTATCAGTTATAGTTTCTGTTAATTTGAGATTCCAGTTATTAGTTTAGTATGTTACATGGTTAGTTAGCAGCAGCTTATCGTCTGCTGCATGACGCATAGCAAAACACCCTTTGTTATACCAGTTTGCATTTTATAATCTATATATACATTTACTTCAGTGTTTTCAGGATGAATGAAAGTTGTTGTTCTCTCTATTCAGTGTTCTCAGGCAAACATCTGTCAAATGATGGAAATGAAAGCTGACAAAAAGGAAAAGACATGCATAATTTTGTGATATTTTATATTTCAATAAGACTGAATATAAGCAAGGCAGTTAACTACTTAACTTCATGACACATGAAGAACAGAAAAATGAGTAACAATTCAAATTTTCAGAAACTATGGTATAGACCATTTTAAAGACACCGGAGGAAATCATACATTATATCCACATAATACTAGCCAAAATACAAAGCAACACCAACACCGTATATTATAAATAAGTAATGTTCCAATAACTTATAAGACAGATTACTTACATCAATGTCCTCGTCTTGAACGGAGTAAGTCTTGAAAGTACCCAAAGCTCCCTCCAAGAGCGGCTTGGTGACAAGTTCATTAAACCGTGCAACAACCTAACAGAAGAGCAATTAGAAGCTAGCAAAGAAACATAAAACAATAAGAAAGGGGTGTCAGTAACAAGATATTTGTGGTGCGTACCACAGGTACGACTCTGATTTTGAAGCACCCATGCTTCAGAGTGTGTCAGTAACAAGATATTTGTGGTGCAGACTTTTCAGGATTTTGGGGGAAAACTAAAATTCTCGAAATATTTTGATCTATTTTTCATCTGCCGCATTAGAGGTTTTGGGAATTGGGAGGAGGAAAGTTGGAAAAATCCTTTGGTAGTGTGTCATGTATGCTTTGAATAAATTGATTTGATGTCTATAATTGGAGAGAAGGCCAGAATTTCAATGATAATTTCTTAGCATTGCCTGCTTCTATGGAATAAATTGAAAGTACTAGTGTTTGTCAAAAGCATTGCATGAAATAGTTTAGCATAAATATTTAGGGGATACTAACCACAGCAAAACGAAGTCCATGGGCTCTGGTAACAGAACCTGTCAGATGACGCACAGCAGCTGTTTGTGAAAAAGATGATCGACCCTTGCTCTGAACATGTGACTTCATTTCTGAAGCTAAAGAGGGAAAACAATGAATTGTTCATTCAGCCACTAAAACCCACAATTAGGAGCAGGATAGAGCATCCTGAAAATCATTACTCCATCGTGAACAGTATCAAATATGGATTATTCTTTATGTTAATCAACAACAATCAAAATAACAGAAAGGACAAGGAATATACCTCGCACAGAAAGTGAAAACGAAAGAGACCTCGGGCTTTTAAGAGCCGTTCGAAGATGTAAGATGTTACTACTACCACAAGAATGATCTAGGCCATGATGATGCACAAATCCAAGCTGAGACTTTAGGGCAGGTAGGAGACAATTGGTTGAAACAGATAAAGCCATTCTTCTAGTCTAAAGATGAGATGAGAGCACCGTCGTCCCTCGAGAACCATCAAAAACCAAAAACAAAATGAGAACAAGGGCTAGACGCAATGCAGGGGAAGAGGGAAAATGAATGGCGCGGAGATTTGACGAGTGAGGCGCAAAATTGAACAATATTTGAAAATTATTAAAAGTAAATAATAGTGAATTTGGAAAAAGAGAGCTTAAACTCACCGGAAATGGAGCGGCGGAGAGAGAGGTGCAAATGTTAAAGCGTTGACACAGAGTAGAGTGAGCGAGAGAGAGAGAGAGAGAGAGAGAGAGAGACCGGCAAAGGTTGTCTTCCATTGCTCTCATTTAAGTACTTCTTCCAAAGAATAAAAAAATTAAAATTATTATTTTAGAATTCATGTCATTTTCAAGTTAATTTAATACTAAAAAACAGAAATTGATTTTTCGAGATATAAATGTATTTAGTTTAATTTAATTTTGATATTTTATCATCGCAAAAAAGAAGGTTGTAAGATAAAATTGTTTATATTTTAAAAAAATTAAATTTTTTTATATTTAAAATTATTCATTCATTAATATATATTTTTTTAAAAATGTAAAAACAACAATCAAATCTTTAACAAAATAAAGGAATAGATAAAAAATAAATATTATATAAAGATAATTCATAATCAAATATTGATCCGATTTTTTTTTTGAGATTAAAGGGGGTTAAAAACCCAAAAAAAGAAATTACACGAAAATCATCCGAGGAGTAGACACTCCAAAAACATCAGCATCAACTAGAGGTTTAACTATAATAGGGAGAGTATCAAAAACGGAAGATCCAGTAGGATAAGAGCACCCCAAATTAGCTAGAGCATCCGCAACCTTGTTTGCCTCCCGGTAGATGTGAAGAATACGCACGTTTGCAAAACAAGAAAGCAACTGCTTAATTTTTCTCACGAGTTGACGACCTGCTATACTACCACTACTAGTTCCATTCAAACAATTGACAACAGCCACCGAATCCATTTGCAACTCTATAGAAAGAAAGTCTTTACTTGCAGCAAGAGCAAAACCTTCCATGGCGCCCCACAACTCTGCCAAGTAGGCTGATGACACAAACAACCGTTTTGCAAAGCCACCCCGCCAGATACCCGTGGAGTCTCGCAGCACTCCACCACAACTAGCAAGACCAGAGTTAGACTTGAAAGCGCCATCAGTATTGATGGAAATGGTGCCTTCGGTAGCAGGAAGCCAATTTTGAAGAAGTAAAGTAAACCAAACGATTGAAAATTGTTTAGGTTTTAGAGGGGCCAGAATAAAATTTGAGATTAAAATCAAGGCAAAAATATTTTTTTTGACAAAATCAAGGCAAAAATAATTGAAATTCACTATTCATAGGTTTTGTTAGAAAAAAAATTATCGCTAAAATTAATTTTGCAGTGGTAGAATTATTTTTATAGAAGCAACAATTCCTAGCTTTTACCTCCAAACAAGTTATTGTTTTAGCAAAAGAGAGAGATATAGAGACTCTTTAAAATATTTTGATGCAAAATCCTCTTTAAAGAATAAAAAAGAGAATTTTTCCTAATTTTTATGATAAAAAAGGAAATATAAACAGAAAATATGGGGTTGAACTAAAACTCATGAGTATAAACAACAATAGAATTAAAAGGAAATAAAGCAATCTTATAAATGTATGCAAAAGCATCGCAGTAAAAACTTTCATCTCAAACAAATCATTTGCACATGAGAACCACAAAATTATTCATTTCAACGCATCTAAAGTGTTATGCTAAAATCACTTTTAAAAATACTTTTGCCAAACACCGGTCAATTTCTTTTAAACTTGGTTATTTTAAAAACAAAATGTTTTAACATCAATTTTTTTAAATCCATTATATCACAGTCTAAAACCAACAAATATCCATAAAAAAACACAGACGATTAAGAAAGTAATATTTTTAGTTGAAGTGGTAGGATTTAATTTATATACGCTATCGGTGTAAGAGACTTTTGACAACGTCTGACAATCACAAAATGACGCAAATTAAAAAATGTTTCACACTTTTTTTGTGACAAAAAATTTAGGTGAGTTGAGCTTCAAAGACTCACTAGGGTCGGACAGTCTTCAAGACTTTTTGAGGTAGGAGTTGAACTCATGGAGTATAAATCAGCTCATTACCAATTAAGTCAACCTTCGTTGGCAAAAATGTTTGACTCTATACTAGTTAAATTCTAAATGTTAATGTATTAATTATAGTAAATATTATACCCATCAATATAAATTTTGCTCCCTAAAGACTGTAACTAAAATTTGGGATTTCACTTTTATTTTTTTGGACAAGGGATTTAACTTTTTATAAATAAAAAAAATTGGGATTTCACCTTTTTCCAAAAAAAAAAAATTAATGGGATTTAACCTATTAAGCTTGTTCTTTTTTTTTTTGGCATGAATCTTCTTATGCGGTTTTCTTTGAAGGAAGCATGCACCATGGTGCACTTACGGCTTGGAGGAAGCATGCATGCACCATGACATGCCAACCTAACTTCTCAAAAATACTAGGACGTACACCTGTGCGATGCACAGGACGTAGTTACAATGAGTTGTCTAAAAAATGTTTAAAAATATTATGTATTGCAAAAGTTAGTGATTGATACGGAGATTGATAATTTACAATCAAACATAGGATAAAAAATTTATGTTAACAGAGTTGTGTTTATATATGATGTATTTGCGAAGATACGTAATTCATAAAAACATTGATAAAAACACTCTTTAACAAAATATGAGGACAATATAGTTCACAAAAAAAATGGTTATGTGTACTATTGGTGTAAAAAAATAGTTGTGAAATTTTCTTGGAGATAATCAACGGTTGTGTTATATGGGCTAAACAATTCTCATAAAAAATTATGGGCTCAACATAGAAGGGATGAGATTTTGAGCCCCGCAGTCCCGTAAGAAGTCATTTCTATGAAAGTCTTGATCCTTGATTTTTTTGGATTTAATGGTTGTGGTTTCATTAGACTCGGAGTAGGTTACCCGAAAATCGATTTTTTAGCCTAAATTATTCGTTTGACGTATAACACCGCCACGCGTTAACGAACTACATCCTAAACAGAACAAAAAAACGGCTGCTATTATTCATATCTAATTTGTTTTTCTAAAAAAATATAATTTTAATTTTTTAAATGATTTTTTTATTTGGGCTACAAAGTCGTATATACCTAGCTGTGGGGGTACATCCGATTTTGTAATTTAACAAATCGTATATACCCCCACCTTATGTATATACGATTTTATTTTTTAAAATTTTTAGGGGAACATCGTATATACCCCCACCTTATGTATATACAATTTTAATTTTTTTAAATATTTAGTGGAAAATGGTATATACCCCACCCAAGGTTCTAAATAGCGGTCATGTGCGATCGCGATGTGATCGCGTTAAGGCTTTAGCGGTTTAATTTGTTTAATTTATTGCGATATTTATGCTATGGCCGTCGCGGTGTGAATTAACCACAATGATACAAAAAATTAATTAAAATTATTTGTACAATCATATAATATATAGTAACTAAAATTAATGTTTTATTCATCATTATAAGAACTCTGAAGTAAAATAAAAAATAAAAATATGAATAATGTAGTATCTAATAATGATTTTTATGATAAGTTATCTAATAATGAGTTCATATTAAATCTTAAAACAAAGTTCATGATAAATTAGATCTTCAAACAAAGTTCATGATAAAATAGATACCTCAAGTTCACATGACATCATAAGAAACTACTAATACACTAGAAAAAAGATTACTAAAATGTTGTTAATTGAATCCCTAGTCACCACATGGTAGAACGACGTGCAGGATCATAACTTCCACTATCACCTTCATCATTGTTATATCCACTTCCTCCAAAAACATAATCAAAGAATCCAGAGCTTCTTGGTGGTTCAATTTGTTGGTAATCATATGAAGAAGTTGCTGATGAATCACCATAATTGATAGGAGGTTGGTATTGTGGTAGGTTGGGATTTGGCATATATGGATAATACTCATGTGGCATGTAAGAAGGATGTTGGTAATATGATGGATAATTACCTTGGCTACCATCAGATTGTGCAGCAATACCAAAATCGCCAAATGATTGTGAAACGCTAGACGAAGAAGAATCATCCATTGGAGTTGCTCCATGTCTTCTCGCTTTTACCCCCGTCTACCTCGACCTCTGCGCTAGCACCACCGGTGACATCCTCATTTGAGTCTTCTTCCATTCTAGAAGGCAATAGATTTTCATCACGCCTAACATATGGTTCTTCATTCAAAGAAAAATAAGGCCCTTCACCTATTCCATGACTTTGATCTAGATTACCATAACCACCATTACCACCACTACCACCACTATTGCCACCATTACCACCACTATTGTCACTATTTCCCTCACTAGGTGGACTTAAACCACCATCACTTCCTTGACTAGGTACTTGACACGAATTTGAGGCATCTCCGCGGTTGGTTCTTCAATCTCTTCATCGAATCAATAGGTAGCCATTACGCATTTTGGGTTCCATCCAATAATGGCATCTCTCTCTCCTCAATCCATGGAGATAAATAATCTTCCGAAATATATGGTCAAGGTTGATAGGATTGAAGCCTCTTTCAATGTCTTCCGACTTTTTCTCATGGTGGTCCTCATTTTTAGCTTCATGTTGTAAAATGCAAAGACAAGCTTTTGTAGCTTTTGATACTTCACCTATTTCGTCTTTGTATGTATGTAGCTAAAAGTACTCCAATTTCGCTCACAATTTGAAAGTGAAGTTGTTTGGCTAAGAACTTTCTGACTATATTTTGAAGTTAGGTGCACAAGTTCCATGTATTATCCACCATTCAGCTGAATAAATGTTTATGTATCTCAGTGTAACAAAAATAAAAATTTGCAATATTTTCATACTAGAAAATCAACAAGTAAAAATTATAAATCATACCAGGTTTCATTTGAGACCATGCTCTTTGAGCTAGTTGAGTTCCAAATGTTTCTTGTTTATCCTTGAAAAGTAACAACTACGAAGACCAACATACCATATAAGACTTTATTTTAAAATTTACAATAATATTATATATTATACATATATAACATTAGCAAATTTCTCACCTGATTGGTAGCTCTTATTTGCTTATCAATATCTGGTTCTAATTTGGTTATTACTTTTGTGGTACCTTCCATGGTTTCCTTAGCTACATGACTTCCATGGAGAACTCCAAATTGGAATTGTGGATTGAGAAAATAACCTAAAAAATAAATGAATAATTAGTATATTTACTTCAAAACCAAACACAAGCATGTAAACTAATTGAATATTTAGACACAAACTCTTTGAATGCAAATCAGTATGCATGTAGATCCACCTTTTGTCAATAATTGAATTATAATAGCCATGGTAACGACAATTTTCCTGAATAGCTTGCTTAGCTCTATCAATTGCTTCATAGAGAAATCCCATGGTAGGTTTATCATCACCATCTACCAACTTCAAAACCTTGACAATTGGTTCGAATACCTTTATTATATCACTTGCCTTAGTCCAGAATTCTTTGGTCATTACAATCTTTTTGGCTTCATATGCAGGTCCTCCTGGTTTGACTTCTAGCACAACCTTTGACTTCTCCTGGCATGTGTGCAAGATGTTCCTTCAATCGAGTTATTCCACCGGTTATTATTCTTTCACAACATTTACATTGTATACTATTTCTTCTTCTACCTTGCACAAGCGTTCCAAAGTGCCAACCAATATCATCACTCGGAGCACCATCTGCTCTACCAACTGGAAATTCTTCTGGTGGATCCATTGATTAACTAAACTGGAAATAAAAAATGTAATTATAACTTAAGTTCAAAAAAAATGTAATTATAAAATAGAATCCAATATGCACAAAAAAAAGTAAGGGGTTTTTTTTTGTACCCCCACCCAATCCCCATATACCCCCATATGCACACAAAAATGTAATTAGATTTTTAAGAAACAATGAAAAATTAAATAATAATAAATGGAATCCAATATCTCACATTTGAACCTTGTTACACATGCTTTGACCCAATTAATTTATATGGGTAATAAAATAGATAGGCCTTTCGGTTCCCACTTCCCACTAAATTAATAAAATAGAATAAATGGATCCAAATCCAATTAATTTATATCATTCAATTCACTTAATTCCATCCCATTCGGTTCCCAATTCCCACTAAATTATCATCGATTCCCAATTTCCCATTCTCTCATTCTCTCTCTCTCTCTCTCTCTCTCTCTCTCTCTAATCCCATCCCATTCGGTTCCCAGTCCCAAGTCCCAACTTCCCATCTCTCTCTCTCAAATCCCTAACAGCTGCTGCAAGCCTGCAACCAAGGTTCTAAATAGCGGTCGCGGTCGCGGTCGCGGTCGCGTTAAGGGCTTTAGCGGTTTAATTTATTACGGTACATTCTGCGATATTACATTATGCTGTCGCGGTGTGAATTAACCACAATGATACAAAAAATTAATTAAAATTATTTGTACAATCATATAATATATAGTAACTAAAATTAATGTTTTATTCATCATTATAAGAACTCAAGTAAAATAAAAATAAAAATATGAATAATGTAGTATCTAATAATGATTTATGATAAGTTATCTAATAACAGATTCATATTAAATCTTAAAACAAAGTTCATGATAAATTAGATCTTCAAACAAAGTTCATGATAAAATAGATACCTCAAGTTCACATGACATCATAAGAAACTACTAATACACTAGAAAAAGATTACTAAAATGTTGTTAATTGAATCCCTAGTCACCACATGGTAGAGCGGCGTGCGGGATCATAACTTCCACTATCACCTTCATCATTGTTATATCCACTTCCTCCAAAAACATAATCAAAGAATCCAGAGCTTCTTGGTGGTTCAATTTGTTGGTAATCATATGAAGAAGTTCTTTGATGAATCACCATAATTGATAGGAGGTTGGTATTGTGGTAGGTTGGGATTTGGCATATATGGATAATACTCATGTGGCATGTAAGAAGGATGTTGGTAATATGATGGATAATTACCTTGGCTACCATCAGATTGTGCAGCAATACCAAAATCGCCAAATGATTGTGAAACGCTAGACGAAGAAGAATCATCCATTGGAGTTGCTCCATGTCTTCTGCTTTTACCCCGTCTACCTCGACCTCTGCTAGCACCACCAGTGACATCCTCATTTGAGTCTTCTTCCATTCTAGAAGGCAATAGATTTTCATCACGCCTAACATATGTTGGATATTTTAGTGTAATTGATCTCATGATTATGTTAAAATAAGAGTGCACGCTTGTTTTAATGTAATAAAATGAGATGTATGCGATTTATCTTTGGTGGCGCCACCGCCGCATGAAGGCGGCGCTTGTTTAGCGGCGATTTTGCAAGAGGTGGCGCCTCACTGTCGCATGAAGCGGCGATTAGCGGCGATTTTGCAAGATTGGCAGAAGTTTCTGTCCATTGGCGCATGGAGCGTGACTTAGGCGCCACTTAAGCGACAGTTTCTCGCCCTGTGTTAGCGAAACTGTCGCATGGAGCGACAACGAGGCGCCAGTTAGGCGCCAAACGCTGGAAACAGTTTTTATGCGAAAAACTGTTATAAACTGCTAGTTTTTAAGGAACAAACACAGTTTTTTTTTTTTTGGTTGATCATTCTCTCTGGTTCTGAAAGTCATAGAACAAGAACATACACAAGAACAAAACTCTTAGAATTAATCTTCTGATTTTATCCGATTGAACAATTTTGGTTGAACCCCGAAATTTGATTCAATCTGAAAGTGTTTTTACACGACTTCAGATTTATCCAAGTATTGTCATTTTGTTCATCTTGAATTATCAAATCCCCAACAAAAGATTGAATCAAATTTTTTCGAAATGACGAACGATAATTCGAAGATGACAAGCAAGTTTGCGAAATTGGACAAGTTTGAAGGGCAGGACTTCAGAAGATGGCAGAAAAAGATGCACTTTCTCTTGACAACATTGAAGGTGGTGTATGTGCTTTGAGTAATTCGGATGCGGTGTATCCGAAACGAAACTCGGATCAAACAAGGAAAGCGTCGAAATGGGAAAACGATGATTACATTTGTCGTGGACACATTCTCGAATGGTATGTCGACTCTCTCTTTGATATTTATCAAAATGTTGAATCGCTAAAGAACTATGGGACTCTCTTGAGACCAAATATATGGCGTAAGATGCTTCAAGTAATAAATTTCGGTTAGTAATTTCTTTAATTACAAAATGGTTGATTCAAGGCTGTTATGGAACAATATAATGAATCACTGCGAATTTTGGGTCGGGCTTTACTCAACATGATTTGAAAATGGATGAATCCATTGCAGTTTCATCAATAATTGATAAACTGCCTTCTTCTTGGAAAGACTTCAAGCACACCTTGAAGCATAAGAAGGAAGAGTTGACTCTGGTTCAACTCGGTAGTCATTTCATGATTGAGAGTCACCGAGGGCTCGGAAAATGACAAGCCCAATGATAAAAGTGTAGCAGGTTCCTCTTCCGTTAATATGGTAGAGGAAGGTGGAACAGTTAAGCAAAATTACAATGGTAAAGGTAAGAAACGAAAGTTTCAAGGAAATAAGAACAAAGGTCCAAACAAACAGACAAAATTGTCATCTTTGGAAGTGTGGGAAAACTGGTCATCTAAAAGAGGATCGTAGGGTGTTCAAAGAAAAGAACAAGGCTGGTCCAAGTGGATCGAATGATCCTGAAAAGCAACAAGGTCAGATTGTTGTGAATAATTTTAATTCGAATACGAATTCAAATTATGTATCACTAATATCTGAGGCATTCTATGTGCAGGATGATGACGTTGCTTGGTGGTTTGATTCGGAGCAACAAGCCATGTGTGCAAAGAAATCGTTGGTTCAAGAAATTTAGACCAATTGATGATGGCTCTATTGTGAAGATGGGCAATGTTGCGATCGAACCAATCCTAGGAATAGGTTGTGTAATTTTAGTTTTTACTTAGGGAAAAAGTTTGTATTTGGATAATGTCTTATTTGTGTACGTATCCGTAAGAACTTATTATCCGGTATGGTTTTAAATAATTGTGGTTTCAAGCAAGTACTTGAAAGTGACAAGTACATCTTGTCAAGACATGGTTCTTTTGTTGGATTTGGTTATCGTTGTAATGGAATGTTTAAATTAAACATTGATGTTCCTTTTGCTCATGAATCTGTTTGTATGACCTCGAGTAGTTCTATAACTAATGTGACAAAATCGAGAAATTTGGCATGCTAGATTAGGACATGTTCATTACAAAAGATTAAAAGATATGTCAAAAACAAGTATGATTCCTCCTTTTGATATGAACATTGGAAAATGCAAAACTTGCATGTTGACTAAGATCACTAGGAAACCTTTTAGGGATGCTAAGAGTGAAACTAAAGTTTTAGACCTTATTCATAGTGACTTGTGCGATTTGCATGCTACCCCATCATTAGGTCATAAAAAATATATTGTTACGTTCATTGATGATGCATCTAGGTATTGTTATGTATATTTATTAACTACAAAAGATGAAGCTCTTGAGAAATTCAAAATCTATAAGAATGAGGTAGAACTTCATCAAAATGGGTTGATCAAAACTCTTCAGACGGATAGGAGGTGAGTATTATGATCCAGTATATTTTCAATCTCTTAGGAATAATACATCAAACTACAGCTCCCTATACACCACAAGAATGGTGGTGTAAGTGAAAGGAAGAATAGAACCTTGAAAGAAATGGTGAATTCTATGTTATCCTATTCAGTCTAAGTGAAGGATTTTGGGGTGAGGCTATGTTGATGAAATTGTTACTTGTTGAATGTAATTCCTAACAAAAGGAATAAGGTTACCCCATATGAACTTTGGCACAAAAGACACCAAATTTGAGTTATCTCAAAGTTTGGGGATGTAGGTCGTGGTCGACTTACAGTAACCTAAAAGGAAAACCTTAGGTGAAAGAGGTATAGATCGCATATTTATTGGATATCTTTGAGCATTCTAAAGCATATAGATTCTATGTGCTAGAATCTAATGATTCTCATTCTTTGTGAACTCGGTCATAGAGTCACGGGATGCAATCTTTGATGAACAAAGGTTTACATCTATACCTAGGCCAAAGGACATGAATTCCATGTCGAAAGTCTCGATTAATAATGAGGATATACCTTCAACTAGCATCGAAATGAGAAAGAGTACGAAAGCACGAAAGGCTAAGTCATTTGGTGATGACTTTCAACTTTATTTGGTTGAAGGGTCAAGGAATGATGTTGAATTTCAATATCAATATTGCCTCAATGTTGAGGAAGATCCAAAGACTTTTAGTGAAGCAATGGCTTCGAGGATGTTGCATTCGGAAAGAAGCAATCCAAAGTGAGATGGACTCCATCTTGCAAAAATAATACCGAAATTGGTTGACTTACCTCACGGATGTAAACCATTAGGATGTAAGATGATCTTTAGGAGAAAGATGAAAGTGGATGGTATCAGAGACAAGTACAAAGCGATTGGTGATCCAAGGCTTTAGGCAAAAGGAGGGTATTGATTTTTTCGATACATATGCTCCTGTTGCTAGGATATCCACCATTAGATCTGTTGTTAGCACTTCACGCTATCCACAATCTGGTGATTCACCAAATGGATGTGAAAAGCGCATTCTTAAATGGTGAATTGGATGAAGAGATATACATGAAGCAACTGAAGGGTTTGTTATGCCAGAAATGAAAATAAGGTGTGCAACCGATGAAATCTCTTTATGGCTTGAAACAAGCACCTAAACAATGGCATCAAAAATTTGATGAGGTTGTGCTATCTAGTGGTTTTGTTTCTAAACCAAGCGGATAAATGTCTATACTGACAAGTTTGATACTCATGGCAAAGGAGTTATCATTTGTTTGTATGTAGACGACATGTTGATCTTTAGTGCGGACCAAGGTCAAGTTGATGAAACTAAGGCATTTTTGTCTTCTAAGTTTGATATGAAAGACATGGGGAGGCGGATGTGATCTTAGGAATAAAGATCAAAGCGTGGAAACAATGGTATCTCCATCTCTCAATCACATTATATTGAGAAGATATTGGAGAAATTTAATTTTAAAGATTGTTCTCGGTAAGTACTCCCATTGATCCTAACTGAAGTTATTACCTAATAAAGGTGTAGCGGTATCTCAACTTGAATACTCAAGGGCGATAGGATCACTTATATATGCAATGATAAGTACTAGGCCCGATATAGCTTATCTTTGTTGGTAAACTTAGTAGGTTTACAAGTAATCCTAGTTCTCATCATTGGCAAGCCATGAATAGAGTATTCAAGTACTTAAAGGGAACCATTGGTTATGGTTTGACATATCTTTGGGTTTCCTTGGTCATTGAAGGTTACTCGATGCAAGTTGGATAACCAATATGGAAGATCATTCTTCCACAAGCGGTTGGGTATTCCTCCTTGGAGGAGGTGCTATATCTTGGGCATCCAAGAAAGCAGACTTGCATTACAAACTCAACAATGGAATGAATTTATAGCTTTAGCAAAGAAATGATGATAAAGAATTTGAATGGCTAAGAAATCGATATATGAGATTCCATTGTGGCCCAAACTCTCTACCTCCCATGTCTATCGGTGTGATAGCAAAGCTACTTTGGCTAAGACATATAGTCAAGTGTATAATGGGAAGTCTAGACACTTGGGAGTAAGACACACATGGTTCGGGAGTTAATCATGCATGGTGTGATATCGATGGAGTTTGTAAGAAATCAAGATAATTTGGCCGATCATTTAACCAAAGGGTTAAGTAGAGATCTCGTGAAAAGGTCGAATTTGTGGGATTAGGATTAAAGTCCATCTGAAATTTCTTATGTTAAGATACCCAATTCCCATCTAATATGACATTAGGTGCTGAATTCAATGTGGAAAGCTTAACATGTGGAGATTGGAACACATCATCGAAAGAATCCCAAAAGGTATGTGTTCTGGTTCGTAAGTTAAGGAGGTTGAAGTATAACTTCTTAATGGTTCTTTTGAAAATTGCATTTGCAGTGCAAGAAAGAAAAGAACTACCTATATAAGCATGAAGTTTAGCCGCTTCAAGAAGAATTTGGGACTTGGCTTTGATATGCTTATGAAGGATAGGGACATGAGCTAGTAAACTAGTGTCAAGTAAGAGTAATGTTTTAAACTATTGTGCGGATTACCTTCATGTATTCAAGATGAATAGAAAGGGTTCAATCCTTAGTGACACCCTGATATTCGAATATTTGAAATGTGTAATAAGCTAAGATGAAATTCAATCGTCACGATATTTCATTTATGCAATAGTTTGTAGTATGCTATGACTTTGGTAATTTGATCGGTAATTACACTAAAATAGGGAGGATTGTTGGATATTTTAGTGTAATTGATCTCATGATTATGTTAAAATAAGAGTGCACGCTTGTTTTAATGTAATAAAATGAGATGTATGCGATTTATGTTTGGTGGCGCCTCGCATTATCGCATGGCGGCGATTAGCGGCGATTTTGCAAGAGGTGGCGCCTCACTGTCGCATGAAGCGACAATTAAGCGACAGTTTTGCAAGATTGGCAGAAGTTTCTGTCCATTGGCGCATGGAGCGTGACTTAGGCGCCACAGCGGCGGCGCGCCTGTGTTGTAAACCGTCGCATGGAGCGACAACGAGGCGCGATTAGGCGCAAACGCTGAAACGCTTTTTATGCGAAAAATCGTTATAAATCGCTAGTTTTTAAGGAACAAACACAGTTTTTTTTTTTGGTTGATCATTCTCTCAGTTACGAAAGTCATAGAACAAGAACATACACAAGAACAAAACTCTTAGAATTAATCTTCTGATTTTATCCGATTGAACAATTTTGGTTGAACCCGAAATTTGATTCAATCTGAAAGTGTTTTTACACGACTTCAGATTTATCCAAGTATTGTCATTTTGTTCATCTTGAATTATCAAATCCCCAACAACATATGGTTCTTCATTCAAAGAAAAATAAGGCCCTTCACCTATTCCATGACTTTGATCTAGATTACCATAACCACCATTACCACCACTACCACCACTATTGCCACCATTACCACCACTATTGTCACTATTTCCCTCACTAGGTGGACTTAAACCACCATCACTTCCTTGACTAGGTACTTGACACGAATTTGAGGCATCTCCGCGCGATTGGTTCTTCAATCTCTTCATCAGAATCAATAGGTAGCCATTCTGCATTTTGGGTTCCATCCAATAATGGCATCTCTCTCTCCTCAATCCATGGAGATAAATAATCTTCCTGAAATATATGGTCAAGGTTGATAGGATTGAAGCCTCTTTCAATGTCTTCCTGACTTTTTCTCATGGTGGTCCTCATTTTTAGCTTCATGTTGTAAAATGCAAAGACAAGCTTTTGTAGCTTTTGATACTTCAGCCTATTTCTCGTCTTTGTATGTATGTAGCTAAAAGTACTCCAATTTCGCTCACAATTTGAAGCTGAAGTTGTTTGGCTAAGAACTTTCACAGCTATATTTTGAAGTTCGGGTGCACAAGTTCCATGTATTATCCACCATTCAGCTGAATAAATGTTTATGTATCTCAGTGTAACAAAAATAAAAATTTGCAATATTTTCATACTAGAAAATCAACAAGTAAAAATTATAAATCATACCAGGTTTCATTTGAGACCATGCTCTTTGAGCTAGTTGAGTTCCAAATGTTTCTTGTTTATCCTTGAAAAGTAACAACTACGAAGACCAACATACCATATAAGACTTTATTTTAAAATTTACAATAATATTATATATTATACATATATAACATTAGCAAATTTCTCACCTGATTGGTAGCTCTTATTTGCTTATCAATATCTGGTTCTAATTTGGTTATTACTTTTGTGGTACCTTCCATGGTTTCCTTAGCTACATGACTTCCATGGAGAACTCCAAATTGGAATTGTGGATTGAGAAAATAACCTAAAAAATAAATGAATAATTAGTATATTTACTTCAAAACCAAACACAAGCATGTAAACTAATTGAATATTTAGACACAAACCTGCTGAATGCAAATCAGTATGCATGTAGATCCACCTTTTGTCAATAATTGAATTATAATAGCCATGGTAACGACAATTTTCCTGAATAGCTTGCTTAGCTCTATCAATTGCTTCATAGAGAAATCCCATGGTAGGTTTATCATCACCATCTACCAACTTCAAAACCTTGACAATTGGTTCGAATACCTTTATTATATCACTTGCCTTAGTCCAGAATTCTTTGGTCATTACAATCTTTTTGGCTTCATATGCAGGTCCTCCTGGTTTGACTTCTAGCACAACCTTTGACTTCTCCTGGCATGTGTGCAAGATGTTCCTTCAATCGAGTTATTCCACCGGTTATTATTCTTTCACAACATTTACATTGTATACTATTTCTTCTTCTACCTTGCACAAGCGCCCAAAGTGCCAACCAATATCATCACTCTGAGCACCATCCGCTCTACCAACTGGAAATTCTTACGGTGGATCCATTGATTAACTAAAGCGGAAATAAAAATGTAATTATAACTTAAGTTCAAAAAAATGTAATTATAAAATAGAATCCAATATGCACAAAAAAAGTAAGGGGTTTTTTTGTACCCCACCCAATCCCCATATACCCATATATGCACAAAAAAATGTAATTAGATTTTTAAGAAACAATGAAAAATTAAATAATAATAAATGGAATCCAATATCTCACATTTGAACCTTGTTACACATGCTTTGACCCAATTAATTTATATGGGTAATAAAATAGATAGGCCTTTCGGTTCCCACTTCCCACTAAATTAATAAAATAGAATAAATGGATCCAAATCCAATTAATTTATATCATTCAATTCACTTAATTCCATCCCATTCGGTTCCCAATTCCCACTAAATTATCATCGATTCCCAATTTCCCATTCTCTCATTCTCTCTCTCTCTCTCTCTCTCTCTCTCTAATCCCATCCCATTCGGTTCCCAGTCCCAAGTCCCAACTTCCCATCTCTCTCTCTCAAATCCCTAACAGCTGCTGCAAGCCTGCAACCAAGGTTCTAAATAGCGGTCGCGGTCGCGTTAAGGCTTTCAGCGGTTTAATTTTTGCTTTACTGTTGCGATAATTATTGCGGCCGTCGCGGTGTGAATTAACCACAATGATACAAAAAATTAATTAAAATTATTTGTACAATCATATAATATATAGTAACTAAAATTAATGTTTTATTCATCATTATAAGAACTCTGAAGTAAAATAAAAAATAAAAATATGAATAATGTAGTATCTAATAACAGTTTATGATAAGTTATCTAATAACAGTTCATATTAAATCTTAAAACAAAGTTCATGATAAATTAGATCTTCAAACAAAGTTCATGATAAAATAGATACCTCAAGTTCACATGACATCATAAGAAACTACTAATACATTAGAAAAAAGATTACTAAAATGTTGTTAATTGAATCCCTAGTCACCACATGGTAGAACGACGTGCAGGATCATAACTTCCACTATCACCTTCATCATTGTTATATCCACTTCCTCCAAAAACATAATCAAAGAATCCAGAGCTTCTTGGTGGTTCAATTTGTTGGTAATCATATGAAGAAGTTGCTGATGAATCACCATAATTGATAGGAGGTTGGTATTGTGGTAGGTTGGGATTTGGCATATATGGATAATACTCATGTGGCATGTAAGAAGGATGTTGGTAATATGATGGATAATTACCTTGGCTACCATCGATTTGCAAAGAATACCAAAATCGCCAAATGATTGTGAAACGCTAGGCGAAGAAGAATCATCCATTGGAGTTGCTCCATGTCTTCTGCTTTTACCCCGTCTACCTCGACCTCTGCTAGCACCACCAGTGACATCCTCATTTGAGTCTTCTTCCATTCTAGAAGGCAATAGATTTTCATCACGCCTAACATATGGTTCTTCATTCAAAGAAAAATAAGGCCCTTCACCTATTCCATGACTTTGATCTAGATTACCATAACCACCATTACCACCACTACCACCACTATTGCCACCATTACCACCACTATTGTCACTATTTCCCTCACTAGGTGGACTTAAACCACCATCACTTCCTTGACTAGGTACTTGACCTGAATTTGAGGCATCTCCGCCAGTTGGTTCTTCAATCTCTTCATCAGAATCAATAGGTAGCCATTCTGCATTTTGGGTTCCATCCAATAATGGCATCTCTCTCTCCTCAATCCATGGAGATAAATAATCTTCCTGAAATATATGGTCAAGGTTGATAGGATTGAAGCCTCTTTCAATGTCTTCCTGACTTTTTCTCATGGTGGTCCTCATTTTTAGCTTCATGTTGTAAAATGCAAAGACAAGCTTTTGTAGCTTTTGATACTTCAGCCTATTTCTCGTCTTTGTATGTATGTAGCTAAAAGTACTCCAATTTCGCTCACAATTTGAAAAGTGAAGTTGTTTGGCTAAGAACTTTCACATGACTATATTTTGAAGTTTAGGTGCACAAGTTCCATGTATTATCCACCATTCAGCTGAATAAATGTTTATGTATCTCAGTGTAACAAAAATAAAAATTTGCAATATTTTCATACTAGAAAATCAACAAGTAAAAATTATAAATCATACCAGGTTTCATTTGAGACCATGCTCTTTGAGCTAGTTGAGTTCCAAATGTTTCTTGTTTATCCTTGAAAAGTAACAACTACGAAGACCAACATACCATATAAGACTTTATTTTAAAATTTACAATAATATTATATATTATACATATATAACATTAGCAAATTTCTCACCTGATTGGTAGCTCTTATTTGCTTATCAATATCTGGTTCTAATTTGGTTATTACTTTTGTGGTACCTTCCATGGTTTCCTTAGCTACATGACTTCCATGGAGAACTCCAAATTGGAATTGTGGATTGAGAAAATAACCTAAAAATAAATGAATAATTAGTATATTTACTTCAAAACCAAACACAAGCATGTAAACTAATTGAATATTTAGACACAAACCCTCTTTGAATGCAAATCGGTATGCATGTAGATCCACCTTTTGTCAATAATTGAATTATAATAGCCATGGTAACGACAATTTTCCTGAATAGCTTGCTTAGCTCTATCAATTGCTTCATAGAGAAATCCCATGGTAGGTTTATCATCACCATCTACCAACTTCAAAACCTTGACAATTGGTTCGAATACCTTTATTATATCACTTGCCTTAGTCCAGAATTCTTTGGTCATTACAATCTTTTTGGCTTCATATGCGAGTCCCTCTGGTTTGACTTCTAGCACAACCTTTGACTCTCTCCCGGCATGTGTGCAAGATGTTCCTTCAATCGAGTTATTCCACGGTTATTATTCTTTCACAACATTTACATTGTATACTATTTCTTCTTCTACCTTGCACAAGCGTTCCAAAGTGCCAACCAATATCATCACTCGGAGCACCATCTGCTCTACCAACTGGAAATTCTTCTGGTGGATCCATTGATTAACTAAACTGGAAATAAAAAATGTAATTATAACTTAAGTTCAAAAAAAATGTAATTATAAAATAGAATCCAATATGCACAAAAAAAAGTAAGGGGGTTTTTTTTGTACCCCACCAAATCCCATATACCCCCATATGCACAAAAAAATGTAATTAGATTTTTAAGAAACAATGAAAAATTAAATAATAATAAATGGAATCCAATATCTCACATTTGAACCTTGTTACACATGCTTTGACCCAATTAATTTATATGGGTAATAAAATAGATAGGCCTTTCGGTTCCCACTTCCCACTAAATTAATAAAATAGAATAAATGGATCCAAATCCAATTAATTTATATCATTCAATTCACTTAATTCCATCCCATTCGGTTCCCAATTCCCACTAAATTATCATCGATTCCCAATTTCCCATTCTCTCATTCTCTCTCTCTCTCTCTCTCTAATCCCATCCCATTCGGTTCCCAGTCCCAAGTCCCAACTTCCCATCTCTCTCTCTCAAATCCCTAACAGCTGCTGCAAGCCTGCAACCTTCCCTCCCCCAAACAAATTCACAACTCATTAATAAGTAATGTAAAGAAGAAGAAGCTCTACTCAGATTCAAATTCAATACCTGCTCTCCTTGCTTCTGAAGTTCTATTTGTTGTTGCTTGCTATAATTTGAAGAAGAAGAAGAAACCCAGATTTGAAGAAGAAGAAGAAAGAAGATAAGAAGCTCAGATTTAGAGGAGTGAAGGACAGTTGGTGGTTGCTTTGCTTGCTAGTTGCTACTGATTTGAAGCAAGGCTGCTGGATATTTAGAGAAGATTTGTTCAATGTTGAATGATGTTTTCAGGTTCCCTTTTAGACTTTTAGGGAAGCAAATCGAATCAATATCTCTTTTCTCTTTTGGTTTTTAGCTACAAACGAATCTGAAACAGTTTCCCTTTTGGTTTTAGTGAAAAAAAGCAATTTTTTTCTACTCTTTCTGTTGAACGGCGTTTTTGCGCGCGGCAGTTCGCGATGTAACGCCGCTTTCGTTCGTCGCGTAACGTGGCGTTTTGTAACGTTTTTATCGTGATTCTCAATCACTCCGTCGTAGCGGCTTGTCTCCGATGCGGCGTACCACCGCGGACCGTTTTTGTAACGGCCGTTTTTGCCGTAACGTCCCGTTTTTTCAAACCTTGCCCCCACCTTATGTATATATATACAATTTTAGTTTTTTTTGAGCTGGAGATATGTTGGGGTTTTTTTTTAAATTTTGTGAAGGTATTTTGGTCTTTTCGCATAAGGCGTGGGGGTATATAGGAAGATGGTGGGGGGTACAAAATAAGGGACCCAAAAAACAATGAGGGTAAAGAGGGATAATGGACATAATGTGAGTGGGGTCTTGATTTTTGCTAGATATATAATGGACATAAAATTTGCATTATTTACTAAAAATACCATCAAAAGTAAAGGACAACAACATCATATACATACACCTTTCAGGACACACAATATTATGACCAAACCAACACCACGGTAAAACGGGCTACCCGGCCCACATCGGGTTGGCCCGCATCGGGCTCGGGCTTCTGCGGTCCGGGCTAAAAAGCCCGGATGTCAATTCGGGCTCAACCTTTTCAGCCCAAGCCCAGCCCTATGCGGGCTACGGGCTTTTCGGGCTAGCTCGCCTTGTACGTCAATTTTTTATAATTCTCTATAACGAACTGAACAATAAAACAAATTGAACACAATTAATCAATTATCACTTTTCAATTTTTAATATTTTAACACTACTATTTTCAACCAAAATCACATATGATGTGAGTAGTAGATTAAAATCCAATAATTGGAACAACCACGATAATCAATGACCTGGCCATGAGAAAACAAAATCCCAATGCTTTGTAGTATTTATGTAACTAGATAATAAACAATTTGGCCTCATAGAACCTACTAGCTTCAAGCCAAATCCTGCCAGAAAATGAATCCAATAATTGGAACAACCATGAGCTAATCAAAAAGTGTAACATGTTGATAAAGAAGTGCAGAGAAGAATGTTGATAAAGATCGTGAGGAGGGAGAAAGATAATTTGAGTTTGGGACTTGAGAGTCTGACGATTTTATAATTTTGTAGACCCATCACCTTCTCTCTATGTTTGGGAATTGGGAAATTGGAATGGGAATTTGCCATTTGATTTTGGGAGTGTGTTTTCTATGAATTGGAAATTGGGAATTAGGATGGCTAATGTGAGTTATGATGAATTGGAATTTGGGATGAGTGGATGAGGATGGCCGAAGAGACACTGGTGTAGTGACTCAGTGAGATTGGTCTTTTTTTTGGTACCTATGAATTAATCAATTTGGGAAACGAGGAGACGGTGAGGTGACAATACCGCATGAGTGACTTTGGCTTACCATTTTTTGTTTTAATCACGGGCCTGCGGGCTACCCATGGCCCGGGCGGGCTAGCCCCGACACTGGCTCGGGCTTTTTAGGATCGGGGTAAAAAGCCTGGGTGTAAAAATGGGCTCAATTTCTTTGGCCCAAGCCCTATGTTTTTGCGGGCTAGCCCGGCCCGGCCCGGCAAGCCCGACCCATTTTGCCAGCTCTACATACAACATACATGTATCATCAGGGTCATAAAGCATGGTTCGGCGCTTAAAATGGGGATTAAAGGGGATATTGTTATAAAGAGGGATTTTGGTATTGAAGTAGGATGCGTGATACATCAAGTCACCACCGAGCCTATCTTTTCAAATTTTATTTAAATAAGTAAAATAAAACAAATTTAATGTAGGATATCGTGTAAAATACTATGACTGGTTAAGATTGAATCACACAGTATTAAATCTCAATGGTTTATGAACTTTTGTACTACATCCTACGATCCTATTTAATGGTTCATCGGTTAGGGATTTGATTTGCTTCCTCACCCTAAAAGCACCCCTATACTATATAGGCTAAAATGCAATTTTATTTCTTTACATTATTTATATTTATTTATTCTGTTTTGGTCATTTAAGTTTTTTTTCTCAAGTCCCTTGAATTTCAAGTTCGTTACACATAAGTCATTTCCGTTCATCTGACTTGACAGATAATGATGCATGTGTTTGTTGTGTGCTAATGTGGTACTTGGTGACGTGAATTATATATTATGACGTGTCATTTTTTTTATTTTTCTCTAAGAAAACAAATTAATGACGTAGCAATCATTTTTAGTCATTTCATTTTGGCTTCTAAGTTTTTGTTTAGTTTCAAATAGATCCTCTAAGTTTGTTTAAAATTTCGTTGTAGTTAATGATAACTCTATTTTATATAGAGTATTTCATATGTTTAAACTTAGTATTTGCTCTCTTTCAAGTAATAATAAAGAGTTTATATAGTATTTTATGTGATATATGATAACTTGAGTGATTTGAATGGTTATAGTTATTATTAGGCCATTTTGGATATATTGTGGTATGTTTGACGTTTTTGTTCAGTGCAGTCTCAATGCTAACTGCATCAATGCTCCTGCACTGATCTTGCATCAAATCTGCACTACTTGGTGAATAAGCAGCCTGTTTCATATGCATCCACTTGCAAGTGATGACCTCTGCTGGTTCTCTCGATGCCATCCCACCTTGTATAGTAGGCGCCTACCATTCACACATAGCTATAGGCATAGCTTTGAAGAGTCACCAACATAAGGACACATGTTCTATCACCATGGAACCGCCCTATGTCATTAGTCAAAGATTTCAACATGGGATAAACCTCTCGAAAAAAAACTACACGGCTATGATCCACTCAAGATTACTTCAACATGAAGAAAGGAAACACCTCACTTGAAGGCTATAAAAGGACCTCACATCTTCATTTGGAAAGATATCACAATCCATAAGTTAGATCAAAATTTCAATATACATAGTTAGTTTTTATATTTTTAGAGGAAGAGGAAGGAATTCATAAATCCTCCTTAACTCATTTTCATAGTGTTTGTATAGTGCTAAGGAGTAATGCTAGTGCATTGCTAGAAGATTTCATACAAAGATTTTCAACATTTGTAACTTTACTCTTGTTGTTTCTCTTTTGTGATTTCTATATATATAAACATGGTCTATTCAGTTTATATATATCTTGCAATGTCTCTTGTTAGCTAAACCTTTCTTAGTTGGAATGTTCTAATCATTTAATGAGCTTTTAAGTAAGTATGATGCATGTATGTATGTTTGTACTTTAGTTCTTGCTTGATAATCTTTCCAAACTTATTTTGAACTTGATCACTTAGAATAAGTAAGATTTGTAAATGACCAGAAATGGCTTACAATTAAGAACTCAAGAACTAATATGGGTGAATGTTTTACATAAAGAAAACTTTGTGAAAACCATGCTAAGTCCTAGAGATAGGATAGTATAGTCCATAGGATAATTGTGGGTACTTAAAATACAAGAGTGAATTTATTTAAGCAAATTGGATAATTGTTAGGAGGCAAGATTGGCACTAACACCCATTTCTTTCTTGCATAGAACAATGATCATAAGAAAGAGCTGTAATGATATCTCTGGAGAAAGTGACCGAAAGACACATAGCTAATGCAACAAAGATTGGTCATGCATTTGCATCACATACTGCATCAAACACTTATAAGTAAATTACTTGATGAAAACATTCCAACTAGTTTTTCTCTTTTACACTATCAACATTTTTTACTTTGCTTTCTAACTTAGTTGTGATCATCAAACAAAAACCAAAATTATTTTGTTACTTTGTTACTTTACACTTTATTACTTTATATTAATTTTAAAAGTGAGTTTTTCAATCTCTGTGGGTTCGATCTTTTTACTACTTGTTTTTGGACAGTGTATACTTGCACACAAGTGTATGTGATTTCCATACACCAGTTAATTAAATGATTGATTTGTTTATTGTATTTTTTCCTTTAAGTTTGTCTTTTAGATTATGTTTTGATGTAATTCTAATTATGTAATCTCATTTATACAATTGATATGATGTATTTATCAGTTTTTCAATTTTTTTTTGTTGAGTTCACTTAATAACACAACACAAAGGACCAAACGAAACTAGTGAAGCTCCACTTGAGGCAATAAGAAGTTTCAGTCCCAAGATTCCAACCTAGTGAAGAAAGCATCACTTAATGTTTAGGATAGTTTGTAATTTGGAACAAATTTGCGTTGTCCAAATTTAGGATCTATTTTGGACATTGGATATGTTTTGGTCTTGTTTTGAATTCTCCAATCTGTTTTGGGCATGTTTAGGCCAGATCTGCTTGCTTATGAACACATATGTGTGTGGCTTATGAACACATATGTGGTAAAGCCTAGAAACATTATGATGACTTTTAAGAATCATAATGCAGAGATCTTACCTAATATGAAGCAGATATTCAATGCACGACAAGCATACCGATCTTTAATCAGAGGTAACAAATTGAAATGCAACACTTGTTGAGCTTGATATCCCAAGTAGGTAGCTCAGTTGGTGAGCTAAAAGATATCTAAAGAATGCACCAAATGAGTGTAAAAAGGAGATCTCGGGTTCAAATATCAGAAACTAACATTTTCTCCACGCTTACTAACAATTGCCTATTTAAAAAAAACTTGTTGAGCTTGATGGAACATGATCAATATGTCTACCGGTATAGGAAGTTTGATGGTTCTAATCAGGACACATCCGGATGCCATCATGGTTGTTAACACTTTTCATCTAGTGTTGATTATTGACAACACATACAATATTCTTTGTAACAGGTTTATTTGAAGGCCAATGCACCGTTACCTCCGATATATGGCCAATATGTAATTAGAAGTTAACTTTCTTTTAAGGCAATAATTGTGATTGAAAGTTAACTTCAAAAGACATTTCATAGATCATCTAACTCCAAGCTTCGGTGCAAATGGTTAATGCACTCATCTTAACAATTTAGAACTCAAATTTATTTACCTCTCAACCAAACTTCAGATTGTTTAGGAGCCCTTTATCTTAGACACCGGAGCGGGGTCAAAGACATCTAAATCAAAAAACTAACATAGACAATGACAATCTTTCATTTTCATCCAATTTTAAGGTTTGTTTTAAAAAAAAAATACAACAATATGTTCATGCTCCACTTCCATTGAACTCAGGGGTGTGGTTGAGCGATTGAGGCTCATCCTTCTTTAACCAAGTGTCGAGGGTTTGATCATCGTCTTGATATGGAGCAGCTTTAAGTCCCTGAGTGGTGTCTCCAATCCAATAAATGGATTAGTCACCGCATTTAGTGGTGAATACACTGGTCTCAAAAAAAATGCTCCACTTCCACCGGTTTGATTGCCAACAAATCAACCTATAGGTTACCCTTACAGGTGGGTTTGTTTACCTCCTAACATTGCAAATCCAAAGGGCTGCAATGACGATTGATGCACTTTCTGTCGACAAAGAAAGCATAACTTTTTAGTTAAATTAAATATGCAAATTAGTTTCCTTTTTTTTTTTTAAGAAGAATCAATGTCTAGTTTGTCCAAATGGTGATAAAGTTGCCGCGGGACTCAGTAGCCAACTCGTGCAAGAAACATGGTTGCTTAGCCAGTAAGGAAGTTCCAACGACGATTAAAATGGTCTTTTTTTTTTTGACCAAAAATTAAAATGGTCTTTTGTTCTCGGTAGTTTTATATATTTTAACCTATATTTTTAATATCGGCTTTTACATTTTAGTGTCATTTTAAATATTTATAAGCAACGATTTCATTAAAGTAATACTAGGAGTATTCGAACCCTAAAAAATAAGAGATAATTACATATTGTTAATGAACATATTCATTAAAGTAGTACTAGGAGTATTCGAACCCTAAAGTAGAACTATTGTCTCCTCCATAAACAAATCAGCTCCAAATTAAGCTCTTAATGCGAGTGAAAACTGTACTGATGTTGGCTTCCTCATCCCTAGACAAGGTTGTTACGAGACAACCATATGCACCAACAGGTAGTGACCCAAATCAACAGTTTGAATTTCTTAGCCTTCATTCCTTTGCAATGCTTGCTCATCCCACATAAAAGATCAATTAAATTCAATCCATCCAACTATGACACCCCAACCAATCACTAATGCGAGACCAAATGTCACGAGCAAAGCAACACTCCAAAAACAAGTGTTGAGTATCTTCACGATGTTGCTAGCAAAAAGGACACAAACCCTCCACCTCGAATTGAATAACGTGCCGACGAAAGAGAAGATCCCTTGTAGGCAACAAGTCACAAATCAAGCGTCAACCAAATATGGTAACCTTAGACAGAGTGATAGTTTTCAACAAATTCTCTAGGACACCGTATACCTCACTCCTAACATCTGCATCAATGACAGAGGCAACCAAAAATCTAGCACGAGCTCACTGCAAAAATCTTAGAAGCATCCTGTGTCCACACCCAAGAGTCACAACACTCCCTAGTTGGATGCACGTCTTGAAGAATTGTGTTCAGCTCTCGTGCTTCCTCTGCACAAATCAAATTCTGAATAGACAACCATGACTCCGTTCAATGCCAGTTGTCACCGATCCACATTCCTACATCCAGAACCGTAACTGATTGTTGGATGCAACCTGCATAAATGTTAGGAAAAACCATATATAAAATATATTGTCATATCCAATGATCCTTCCAAAAGTGAATAAGCTCATCATTTCTCTTATCCTTCTCCTCATACAAGAGCCAAACCAACCAGTTGGATAATGAATATTATCCAAGAGAATCAAATCACACCACCAAATAGAGCCTCTAACTCCCCTATTAATAGCTTCTACAGACCCATGAATAAAAACTGACAAGAAATCACCATACTTGTGTAGGAATAAACCCTTCCAATTAACATTTTCATTCATCCATTAGTATCCACCACTTCCACTTGGATACAAGTGCCGTAGTGAGGAAAAACAAATTTCTTAACATATTTTGTTGGTTTATAACTACTCCTAATCACATTATTTTGAGAATAAGAGTGGACTGGTGGACTTTGGATTGAAATAGGTCGATCTTAATCAACCAGTTAAATGTTTGGTTCAATCTTAATGGTCACTTATTGCATCCTAAGTAGTTAAAAATTCTATCTTGAAACGAGGTTAGGTTAGAATCCAAAAAAAGAAAGATAAGAATTATTTTTATGCATTAACCCTTATACAATTTAAAATATAATAAATATTTAAAATAAAAATATTAAAATTTATATTAAAAAGTCTAATAATAAAAATTATTTAAGTAAATAAAATAGATAAATATATACATTTTTTAACTTAATTAAGTTTGTAGTTTTATATGATACAAAAAATAATAAAAAAGTAATTTAAAAAAAAGTATTCTTAAAAATAAAATTAAAATACAAAAAACTAAAATTAAAATACTTAAATGATGATAAAATTACAAAAGTCAATGAAATTAAAAATATATAATACTTTTTTTTTGAAGCGAAAAATATATATATAATACTAAATCTAAGGTAATACCAAAAGAAATAATATTTAAAACTAAATTTGAGGACTTAATATTTCTGGTTATAAAATTATTAAAAAAAAATTAAAAATTATATATGACTTTGTCACTTCATAAAATTAATATTACACTAGCAGAAAGATGAGCACTAACGTTCATGTCTTTCTTTACCTTCTTTTTTGTAGGAAATTTAATTTTATATAAAAAATTATGTGTGGTCTAGAGATAAAATTCGATACTAATTCTCAAAATTTCAATCAGTGGAGTTATGGATAAATAGAAATTTAAAATTTGAGTTACACAAGGATTAATTCAAAATTAAATTTGAATTACATGAATTTATTTAAGGGAGTATTGATTTATTGAAGAATATTTAAATATTGAAATTACAAATATTGAAGAGTAATTAAGGAGAGTCCATTAGGAACCCAAAAATGGTTATGTAGTCTATTCCCTTTATATAATGACATAGAATTAAATTAAAATAAATTTATAAAAGTTAACTAAATTAAAAAATACAATACTGAATCTGAGAAAATACCAAAAAACTTAAACTAACAAATCATATCTATAATTATAAATTGAAAATATTGAATAATATTTAAAATAAAATTATATATGACTTTGTCGCTTAATATTATTATATTATATTAAGTCTTTTTGTACTTTTTCATATTTTTGAACAAAATTTAATTTTAAATAAAAAACGGTGCATGATCTAGAGATGAGTCTGATAAAAATCTTCTAAATCTTAAATAACGGAGTTATAGGTAAATCTAAAATTGAGTTATGTAAGGTTAAATTCAATTTTAAATTTATGGTTACATGAAATCCTTTAAAAGAAGAATGAAGGAAACTCTTAAGTTTTTAAATTTATAACTATTGAAGTGTAATTAAGAAAAATAAATTTAGTACCCAAAAAGCAATTATGTTGAGCTCCCTTTATATTGTATTTTTTTTTTTGTATGAACGCAAATAAATACAGCCATAGAGGACGAGAAAAAGGAAGTTTAGAACCTTAAAAAAAGCCCGACATGGAGAAACATGCTAGAATATAATAATGGAATGATGAATTGTAGGAAAAAAAGCAAATTAATTTCAACAAATAAAACCATAAATATGAAGGGAAAAAACAAACAAATAAGAGAGACTTAACAAAATTTGTATAAAAAATAAAGCTTTTTACCAAATAAAAAAAGCAAAGCATGCATGTACAGTACAATGAACCAAGAAAACCGTTCAACAAATAAAATTATAAACATATAATTTTCTTATTTGAATTTTTTCATAATTTTCCCTTTTATGAGGCTCTAAAATTTTAAATTTATTAATAATTAAAATATTAGATATCCAGTCAAAGATATAAAATTGAAAAGAATGAAAGAACCTAAACAATGAATGTTATTTTATGTATTTTTTTGATAAAAAAATTATTTTATGAATAATAAAATGAGATTTTTATTGCACAAAATAAAAATAAGTATTTTTTAGTTCCTAAAAATATATATTTTTTAAAGCAGGGTAAGAGAAAAAGAAACATTTTCCTAAAATTATAATATATTACTCTCTTCGGTCCACAATATAAGAGAAAAAAAATTGAGTTTTGGTGATCCACAATATAAGAAATAAACACAATTTTTAAAGTGTATTAAATGATCAATCCCAAATTTACATCTATTTAAGTAGTGTAGTTAATAATTAATTAGGAGCGTAAATCATCATTAAATGAAAAATACAATATTGGAAAGAAGATAAACTTTTGACCTAATTAAATGAATAATAATTGATTTGAATGTCATTTATTAATATGTGAGATGTCTGATTTTTTTCTCCGTAGACTGAGGGAGTATATTTTAGTGGTATATTTCTATTTCTACTTTTTTTGGTCATTTATTACTTATATTTTATGTATTTTCTCACCTAGTTTATTTCTCAAAAAATATCATCTCAATATAACAACCTATTTGGAATTGTAAAGCACGCTATTCTCTCTGTGTTGCTTCTTCTTTTCTCTCCTCTCCCCTCACTTGGGTTTTCCTTTCTCTCTTTCTCTCTCTACTTTCACTTCAATCAATCCTCTCTCTCTCTCTCTCATTCCGTTCAAGACTTGTGATTCTTCATTCCATCTAATTGGAGGATCAATTCTCGATTGTTCTTTGTGGGAATTGATCCAACCGCTCAATCATTTCTTCTGATTATTGCGATGCTCTCACTTCCATTATGAAGTTGAAGAGGAAGCGGGCACTCGAAGTGGTTAGTTTTTTTTTTCGACGCTGTTTTCCGATTGTTTATTATTTCACCGATATTCTTGTTTTTCGATCAATTTTGTGAATTTCAATTGAGTATTTCGGGTTTATGAAATTTTGTTACCTTGTCTTTGGGGTTTGTAAGTTGTAACTGTTCTTGAGTGTGATTTTGATGATAGATGAAGTTTGCTGTTTTTTCTTTCTTTATTCTTTATTATTATTCTTTATATCAGTTTTTGGGATTTTCCTACTGATTGAAATGCTAATTGGTGTCTGCGTTTTTGCTCTGTTTATTGATCGGGAGTTTTGAGGTTTACTTTTGGGGTTGTAAAGTTAAGAAATTTGTACATGAATTTTACATTTTTAGGTTCTGTTCGTTTTGAAGTGCCTGAATATTTACTGCATGTTTGTTTTCATTTTTGGCCAAAATTGATTTTGATATGTTTGGATATTCTTGATTAAAATTAATTTTACTTCTAGGATGAATTTTAATGAAGCTAGGATTTGTAGCTTGTCTCCAAATGTGATTTTAACACTCAAATCACTTTTACGTGAATATTCAAATGTAAGACTTCACTTGGTTCTACTACAAGTTTTCCATGTTGGCGCAAAATCATGGTGAATTTTCCACTTTGAAGTAGAAGCTTGGTTTTGTCTGCAAAATCACGGCAGAACGATGGTTGGGATGCAAAACCAAATACATGCCAAATCACTTTGTATTCGTCTCACTTTTAACGAAAATTAAGTTTTCAAAGTTAAGTTTCGTCACCGCAAAACCAAACATATTAGAATCTCACGATCATTTTGTTGATCATGTTTAGCCTTTTCTTAAAAAAATATCTAGAGTTTTTTTTATAAATTCAAATTTCACGGTGATATATGAAAAAAGAAGGCATTGTGTACTTTTGCTAGCAATGTGATATGGTAATTGATTGGTTTGATGATGCTCTCATTGGGCCTGATTTGCTTCTTTCTTATTTTGCATTGTTTCATGGAATATTGTTATTGTTTTCTTTTGCGTTGAAATTAAAGGGGGATTTACTTGAGAATCAGGGCACGCATGAATCCCGCAAGTTGTAATTTATATGTCAAACAAGCATGCTTAAACGAACTGTACCTAAACTTTTTAGGGTGTTGCTTTACTTGTTATGTAACTTCTATGGTACTATGTGGACTGATGGCTTTCACAGCTATTGGCTGTTGTACGCAATATCTCCCCACTCACATAGGAAGTTGCTTTACCTGTGTTCATCACGTCCTACAGTTTTTCAAAGATTAGTGAACATTATAATTTCTGACTGATATATTCTAGATTCTAGATTTTCATGTCGGATGAATGTGATCGTATGCTGCGAAAGAGTTGTGTGTTTGTTACATGTGCACCTTTTGATGATTTGACACTTTGAAAATGATTTTTTAATATGAATATTCATATATAAGTTACACTTCCAACTCCAAGATCCAAAAGAAATTCTCCACAATTTAAGCGTAATGGGCCCCTTGTTTTCAGAACAAGAGTAATCATGTTAAGCTGGAGACAACTCTGTAGTATGCACACAGATGTATTCCCCCACACGAAATTATAATTTTTCTTAAATTGGATTGCAAATCACAACTTCAAAGAGGCATCGTGTGGTGATACTTCTGGTTATTTTATCTTTTTTTTTTGGTAGATGCGGACACTGTTGTTTGAGTAGCTGACCCCAACTAGTGGGGTAAGGCTTGGTTGTTTTGATGCTTGTTGTTATTGTTGTATTTTATCCCATTTCAGTAATATTGACCAAAATTCATATCAGCAATGTAATATTCATCATTTACGAGTGAATTCATTCTAATACTTCGTGGAGAGGTCAGCTTTTGCACGAGTTTTCTTTAAGGGCTTGTTTGGGAGTTTGGAGGGGAGGGCTTGAAAAAAATAGGAAGGAATAGAGAAAAATGGAAGGAATGATGTACCATCAACTTCAATGGGGAGTTTATTTTTCTTCATAAAACTAAATCCCCCCAATTTGGAGGAACTCAAAAAATGTACTGGAGGAGGGCTTTGGAGGGTTTGGGAAGGCTTAGGGAAATTCTTCAAATCATTTACATCATTTTATAATAGTCTTAAAATTAAAAATATATGAATCATGAGCATTCTCTTATCATTGTCTACAAAATTAATCTCTTAATTATGGTAAAATTTCTATTGCTTTCTCTCTACTCCACTCCTCCCAAAGCCCTCCCCTCCAAACTCCCATACAGACCCTAATTAAATTAAATTTGCATTTCAATATCGCAAAGCATTAAGGATGCATTGTATTGTCAGCTGAAAACCAGTTTCAGTGGTTCATATATGGTTACTTGCTTAATTTATTGTTTTATGTACTCTTTCATCTTTTATTTGTATGTTATTTTAGTTGGTTATGTGATCTTTTACTTCTCTAGTTGTGTTTTTTTAAGCTGGTTTTTGTTATATCAACATGATATGAAGATACTGATGGTCAATTTTTTTTCTTTGACTTGTTGCAGCCTCCAAAAATTAGAAGTGTCATCACTTTTGTTACTTCAGTTCCACTTGAGAAGATACAAGAACCTCTAAAAAACTTCGTTTGGGAGTTTGATAAGGTGCTTTATATGGCCTCTTTTGTTATGACATTACTAATTTACATTTTTCTGGACATGTTTAATTCTTTGGTATTTCTTTTCTCCGTGCAGGGGGATTTTCATCACTGGGTTGATCTTTTTAACCATTTTGATTCATTCTTTGAGAAGTATGTAAAACCAAGGAAGGATCTGCAGATTGATGATGGTTTTCTGGACTCAGATCCTCCTTTCCCTAGAGAAGCCGTTCTTCAAATTCTTCGAGTCATTAGAATAATTTTGGATAATTGCACAAATAAGCATTTCTATAGTTCATATGAGGTATGACATCTTTCTAATTTGATGTTTATAGTGTGTTGGTGTGTGTCTCTAATCTCTCTTTGTTGGTGACTGTATACATACACACACACATACATACATTATATATATATATATATATATATATATATAGATTTAATTAATTTGAAGTTTGAAATGTGTTACCGTTAGGTATATAGATTTTACTTGTTTATTCTTCAATGACCAGCATTGATACTTTGCGTGGTGTCTTTGAATCTGCAGCAACATCTTTCAGCATTGCTTGCTTCTACTGATCCAGATGTGGTTGAAGCTTGCCTGGACACTTTAGCCACCTTTTTAAAGAAAACAATTGGAAAATACTCCATACGAGATGCTTCTTTGAATTCAAAATTGTTTGCTCTGGCACAAGGATGGGGTGGAAAGGAAGAGGGACTTGGACTAATTGCATCAGCTGTGCCTAATGGCTGTGACCCTATTGCTTCTGAATTGGGCTGTACCCTTCATTTTGAGTTTTATGCTGTAAATGAGTCAGAAAGTGACATCAAAGCAGCTGAACCATTGGTCCAAGGGTTGCAAATCATTCACTTAAGTGACGTCAACAAATGTGTGGAAACTGATCTTGGACTTCTGCACAAATTAGTTACAGAATACAGGGTACCTGCCAGTTTAAGATTTTCTTTATTGACAAGATTGCGGTTTGCTAGGGCTTTTGGTTCCTTGGCTTCTAGACAGCAATATACATGTATTCGATTGTATGCTTTCATAGTTCTGATTCAAGCATGTGCTGATGCTGATGATCTGGTTTCATTCTTCAATGCTGAGCCTGGATTTATCAATGAATTAGTATCATTGCTGAGCTATGAAGATGCAGTTTTGGAAAAAATTCGGATTTTATCTTTGCATTCGTTAGCTGCTCTTTGCCAAGATCGTTCCCGTCAACCTTCGGTACTGACTGCAGTTACATCTGGTGGGCACCGCGGCATTTTGTCTAGCTTGATGCAAAAAGCCATCGACTCTGTTATTAGTGATACCTCAAAATGGTCAGTTCATTTTGCAGAAGCTCTGTTATCTCTTGTAACTGTGTTGGTTTCGTCATCGTCGGGATGTTCTGCCATGCGTGAAGCAGGATTTATTCCTACTTTGCTACCCCTACTCAAAGATACAAATTCACAGCACCTTCATCTGGTTGAGAAAGCTGTGCGCATTTTAGAAGCTTTTATGGATTACAGTAATCCAGCTGCTGCATTGTTCAGAGATTTGGGAGGTTTAGATGATACCATCTCTCGCCTAAAGATTGAGGTTTCCCATGTAGAAAATGTTGGAAAGCAGCCAAATGAAAATATTGAGGCTAGTGGAAGTGTTCATATGGTTGGAGGTTCTTCAACTGGGCCAGATGACATGCAGCCATTGTATTCTGAACCATTGATTTCCTATCACCGAAGATTGCTGATGAAAGCTTTATTGCGTGCTATATCCCTTGGAACTTATGCCCCTGGAAATACTGCTCGTATATATGGGTCTGAAGAGAATGTGCTGCCTCATTGCTTATGTATAATTTTTAGACGAGCAAAAGATTTTGGCGGTGGAGTTTTCTCACTTGCTGCTACTGTCATGAGTGACTTAATACAAAAGGATCCTACTTGCTATCCTGTCTTAGATGCAGCTGGTCTTCCATCTGCCTTCTTGGATGCTATAATGGATGATGTTCTCAACTCTGCAGAAGCCGTTACATGCATCCCCCAGTGTTTGGATGCCTTATGCTTAAACAGTAATGGCCTCCAGGCTGTGAAAGATAGGAATTCTTTGAGGTGTTTTGTGAAAGTGTTTACTTCTAGAACATATTTGCGTGCTCTTACAGGGGACACACCTGCATCTTTATCTAGTGGATTGGATGAATTAATGCGCCATGCTGCTTCATTACGTGGGCCTGGAGTGGATATGTTAGTTGAGATTCTGGAAACTATCTCAAAGATTGGTTCTGTCGAGGATCCCCCATCTTTGTGTTCTGATCCTTGCTCCTCAACCTCTGTTCCTATGGAAATGGATGGTGGGGACAAGAATTTGATCCTGCCCGATGTTAAAGAGTCAACAAAGGCAGATGACACAGAGCAGCTAAATGAGCCATCTCCTGATGCGTCAATGGTGAATATTGAATCATTTCTACCAGATTGTGTAAGCAATATTGCTCGTCTACTTGAGACAATTCTTCAGAATGCTGATACATGTCGAATATTTGTTGAGAAAAAGGGAATTGAAGCTATTCTCCAGTTATTTACCCTACCCTTAATGCCTCCCTCAATTTCTGTTGGGCAGAGCATCTCTGTTGCCTTCAAGAACTTTTCCCCACAGCATTATGTTTCTCTTGCTCGGGCTGTATGCTCCTTCTTGAGGGAACATCTCAAATCTACCAATGAGCTCTTAGATTCAGTTGGGGGGACCCAGCTTGTTCTAGTTGAATCTGCAAAACAGACAAAGGTGTTAAAATATCTTTCTAGCCTTGAAGGTGTCTTGACTCTCTCTGTATTTCTGTTGAAGGGAACAACTACTGTGGTCTCTGAACTCAGCACTTCTGATGCTGATGTATTAAAAGATATTGGCAGAACATACAAAGAAATAATTTGGCAAGTATCTTTGTGTAATGACTCCAAGACAGAGGAAAAGAAGAATACTGAACAAGAACCTGAGATTTCACAGGCACCTCCATCTACTGCTGTTGAAAGAGAGAGTGACGACGATACAAATATTCAGACAGTTAGGTACACGAACCCAGTTTTTGCTAGGAATGGTTCACATTCCCTGTGGAGTGGAGAGCGCGAGTTTCTTTCTGTAGTTCGTTCTGGAGAAGGTTTGCACCGCCGTACTCGGCATGGTATAGCCCGCATGCGAGGTGGAAGGACTGGTCGTCACGTGGAAGCTTTGCACATTGATTCTGAAGCATCTTCTAGTACACTGGAGGCATCTTTGTCCCAAGATTTGAAAAAGAAAAGCCCTGATGTTCTTGTCTTAGAGATTCTTAACAAGCTGGCTTCAACAATGCGCTCTTTCTTCACTGCTCTTGTGAAGGGATTCACTTCGCCAAATCGTCGTCGAGCTGACTCAGGGTCACTCAGCGCTGCTTCAAAGGCTCTTGGAACTGTTTTAGCTACGAACTTTCTTGAGGCTCTTAGTTTTTCTGGGCATTCTACTTATGCTGGACTTGAAACTTCACTTTCTGTAAAATGTAGATATCTTGGGAAGGTTGTGGATGATATGGCAGCTCTCACATTTGACAGCAGGCGCAGAAGTTGTTATACTGCCATGGTAAATAACTTTTATGTACATGGCACATTTAAAGAGCTACTGACAACGTTTGAAGCTACAAGTCAGTTGCTATGGACACTTCCGTACTCTTTACCATCATCAGATATTGATATTGGAAAGAAAGGTGAAGAAGGTAAACTGTCCCATAACACATGGCTACTTGATACGTTACAAAGCTACTGTCGTTTGCTTGAGTACTTCGTAAACTCTTCTCTGCTTTTGTCCCCAACCTCTGCAACTCAGGCAGAGCTTCTTGTTCAGCCAGTTGCGGTTGGCCTGTCAATTGGACTTTTTCCAGTTCCAAGAGACCCAGAAGTTTTTGTTCGTATGCTGCAATCTCAGGTTCTGGATGTGATCCTACCAGTCTGGAATCATCCCATGTTTTGTAATTGTAGTCCTGGTTTCATTGCATCAACCACTTCACTTGTTACACATGTATACTCTGGTGTTGGAGATGTAAAGCGTAATCGAAACAACATTTTGGGAAGCACAAACCAACGTTTCATTCCCCCACCACCTGACGAGGCAACAATTGCCACTATCGTTGAGATGGGTTTTTCAAGGGCAAGGGCTGAAGAAGCACTGAGAAGAGTTGAAACAAATAGTGTTGAAATGGCTATGGAGTGGCTGTTCAGTCATGCTGATGATCCTGTTCAGGAGGATGATGAACTTGCACGGGCACTTGCTCTGTCCCTAGGAAGTAGTTCTGAAACTACTAAAGTTGAAAGTGCCGAGAAAACTATTGATGTGCTTACTGAAGAGGGACACATAAAGAAACCTCCCGTTGATGATATACTTGCTGCATCTGTGAAGTTGTTTCAGAGCAGTGATTCTGTGGCATTTCAGCTGACAGATTTGCTCGTAACACTTTGCAATCAGAACAAAGGCAATGATCGTCCAAAAGTAATATCTTATCTTCTGCAGCAGCTAAAACTTTGTCCATTGGACTTTACGAAGGATAACTGCGCATTGGGCGTGTTAGCACATATTATAGCATTACTTCTTTTTGAGGATGGAAGTACACGGGAAATTGCTGCCCAGAATGGAATTATATCTACCATCATAGATATCTTGGCAAACTTGAAAGGCAGACCCGAGTTGGGGAAAGAACTAGCGGTCCCTAAATGCGTTAGTGCTTTACTACTTATATTGGATCAGATGCTGCAGTCTAGGCCAAAGACTGAAAATATGGAAGGAGCCCAAACTGATTCGATGCCCGATCCATCTGGGGAGCATCTTTCCCTGCAACTTCCAGATACAGTTTCTCAGAAGGAAAAGAAAATAGATGGGAGTGATAAAGAACCTGGCATGGTTTTTGAGAATATATTGGGGAAATCTACTGGCTTTGCAACTATTGACGAGAGCCATAAGTTGTTGGATATTGCATGTGATTTGATAAGACAGCATGTCCCTGCTGTGGTCATGCAGGCTGTTCTACAATTATGTGCTCGGTTAACAAAAACACATGGTTTAGCTATGCAGTTTCTAGAAAATGGAGGTTTGACTGCTCTTTTTACTCTTCCAAGGAATTGCTTTTTCCCTGGGTATGACACTGTTGTATCGGCTATAGTCCGGCATCTTCTTGAAGATCCTCAAACACTACAAACAGCCATGGAGTTGGAGATACGCCAAACTTTAAGTGGAAATCACCATTCAGGGCGTGTTTCTCCTCGATCGTTTTTGACATCTTTGGCACCTGTTATCTCTAGGGATCCTATGGTTTTCATGAAAGCTGCAGCTGCAGTTTGTCAGTTAGAGACATCAGCGGGGAGGACAGTCGTTGTGTTATCGAAGGAGAAAGAAAAGGAAAAAGCAAAATCAGGTGTTGAGGCTTCGAACGAATGTGTCCGGATAACAGAAAGCAAATCACATGATGGATCAGGAAAATGTTTGAAAAGCCACAAAAAGGTTCCAACAAATCTCACTCAAGTAATTGATCAGCTTCTTGAGATTGTGCTGAAGTACCCACCCATGAAAGGACAGGAGGATTCTGAGTGTGACTCTACTTTCATGGATATAGATGAACCTGCCATGAAGGTGAAGGGCAAATCGAAGGTTGAAGAATCAGGGATAGTAGAGCCTGAATCTGAAAGGTCTACAGGACTGGTGAAGGTGACTTTTGTTCTTAAGTTATTGAGTGACATTCTTCTAATGTATGGACATGCAGTCGGTGTGATACTCAAACGCGACTCTGAAATGTGTCAGTTCCGTGGATCTATTCAACCTTCTGGACATGGTGGCATTATCCATCATGTATTACATCGGTTGCTACCACTCTCTGTTGACAAATCCGCAGGACCTGATGATTGGAGAGGTAAGTTGTCTGAAAAGGCTTCATGGTTCCTGGTAGTTTTGTGTGGTCGATCTGGTGAAGGGCGTAAGCGAGTAACAAATGAACTCGTTAAAGAATTGTCGTCTTTTTCAAATTTTGAGAGCAATTCAAGTAAAACCAGCTTATCACCAGATAAAAGGCTTTTTACTTTTGTTGATCTTGCATATTCTATTTTGTCAAAAAATTCGTCATCTGGTAGCCTACCTGGTTCTGGATATTCGCCTGATATTGCAAAAAGCTTGATTGATGGTGGAATCATCCAATGTCTAACTAGCATCCTGCAAGTGGTTGATCTGGATCATCCTGATGCACCCAAAATTGTGAATCTTATACTCAAAGGTTTAGAAGGTCTTACAAGAGCTGCTAATGCTAGTGAGCAGATCTTTAAATCTGATGGGACTGAAAAGAGAAGATCCTCTGGTTCAAATGACAGATCCGATGATCAAGTAGCAGCACCTTCTGCAGTTGAAACAGTGGCACATGATCAAAATGCGATCAGTCAAGAAGCTCTCAGAGAAACAATGGATAATGCACATGATCAAGGAACTTCTCAAGGTGCCGATCATACTGATAATCCAAATCAATCAGTGGAACAGGATATGAGAGTAGATGATGGTGAGGCAATAGCTCAAAATCCACCATTGGAACTAGGAATGGACTTTATGCGCGAAGAGATGGGAGAAGGTGGTGTCTTGCACAACCCAGATCAAATTGAGATGGCTTTTCATGTTGAGAATAGGGTAGACGATGACATGGGTGATGAAGATGATGATATGGGTGATGACGGTGATGATGATGAAGATGATGATGAGGGAGAGGATGAAGATGAGGATATAGCCGAAGATGGTGGGGGTATGATGTCTTTGGCCGATACTGATGTGGAGGATCATGATGATGCGGGCTTGGGGGATGAGTACAATGATGAGATGATTGATCAAGACGATGACGAGTTTCATGAGAATCGTGTCATAGAGGTGAGATGGAGGGAAGCTCTTGATGGATTGGATCACTTGCAGATACTTGGGCAACCTGGAACTGCAGGTGGCCTTATAGATGTGGCTGCTGAACCTTTTGAAGGGGTTAATGTGGATGACCTTTTTCGTCTTCAGAGTTTTGAACGTCGCCGCCAGACAGGTAGGTCTTCCTTTGAGAGATCTGCTACTGAAGTAAATGGTTTTCAGCATCCTCTTCTTGTAAGGCCACCACAATCTGGCGATTTTGTCTCAATGTGGTCGTCAGGTGGTAACTCTGCATCCCGGGATACAGAAACCCTATCATCTGGGAATCTGGATGTGGCCCATTTCTACATGTTTGATGCACCTATTCTTCCATTCGACCATGTGCCAAGTAGTTTGTTTGGAGACCGTCTGGGTAGTGTAGCACCACCACCTTTGACAGATTATTCTGTGGGTATGGGCTCCTTGCACCTACCTGGAAGGCGAGTGCTAGGTAATGGTAGGTGGACTGATGATGGTCAACCACAAGGGGGTGCTCAAGCGGCTGCTATTGCACAAGCAGTAGAGGAACAATTTTTAGCTCAGATGGGCAGCATGGCTCCTGCAAACAGTCCTACTGAACGGCAATTACATAATTCTGGAGAACAAGAGAAGCAATCTGATGCTCTTCCATCACATGATGGTCTAATATTGAATGCTGAAACCAACTCTACTTGTCAGCAGATTGCGGGTCAGGAGCATGAAAATGGTAATGGAACCATAGCTCAGCAAATCAACCTTTCAGTTGATGGTGCTTCTTGTGCTGAGATAAATGTAGACTCTGGTGTTCAAGATACAGGTGAAGAAGGTCTGCAAGCTAATGAGCCTATGTCAGTTCAACCACTTTCACTGAACATCACTCCAAATGGTCTTGATTGCACTGAACATGAAATAAATGTTACTCCCAATGAGAATGTAGCAACAGCCCATGCATTTGTAAACTCGTCTATTAATTCTGATGCTGATCTACAATGCGAAAGCATTGCTGATGTACCTGCTAACAACAATAATGTGCCAGTTGTACCCATGGGTTGCAATGGATCATCAAACGCTGATGAGCAGCCTACTAATGTTGAGTTAGTTGGTTCCGGTTTTGAGATGTCTAATCCAGGTGATTGTCATGCATCATCAGTTTCTGCTAGTGTTGATGTTGACATGGGCAGTGTTGATGCTGAAGGAAATCAACCAGGGCAACCAACTGTCTCTGAAGACAGGAGGGATGAGCTGTTATCAACTCAGAATACAGAGGTTGCTCTGGATGCTACTCAGGCTGACCAGACTAGTGCAAATAATGAAGCTTCTGGTGCTAATACAATTGACCCTACGTTTTTGGAGGCTCTGCCTGAAGATCTACGGGCCGAGGTTTTGGCGTCCCAGCAAGCTCAATCTGTTCAACCTCCAGCTTATGCACCACCTTCTGCAGAAGATATTGATCCTGAGTTTTTAGCTGCTCTTCCTCCAGATATTCAAGCTGAGGTTTTGGCCCAACAAAGAGCTCAAAGGGTTGCCCAGCAGGCTGAAGGACAGCCAGTTGACATGGACAATGCATCCATAATTGCTACTTTTCCTGCAGATTTGCGTGAAGAGGTTCAAATTTACTTTTCCTTTATGCTACTTATTCTGTGATATTTATTTTGTGGAAATATGACATGATTGTAATGCTTGCATTTTGTTGTATACTAGGTGCTTTTAACTTCTTCTGAAGCAGTTCTGTCAGCACTGCCATCTCCTCTGCTTGCTGAAGCTCAAATATTGAGGGACCGGGCAATGAGTCATTATCAAGCTCGCAGCCTTTTTGGGAGTGGTCACAGGCTTAACAATCGGAGAAATGGCCTTGGATTTGTTCGGCGGCCTGTGATGGATCGGGGTGTTGGGGTTACAATAGAGAGGAGGTCTGCTCTTTCAGATGCCTTGAAGGTGAAGGAGATTGAAGGCGAGCCACTACTTGATGCAAATGCATTAAAAGCTCTGATTCGGCTTCTACGTTTGGCACAGGTAAGTTTGGTTATCTTCATAATGTATTCTATGTTAAGTAGCCTCTCTTACTGGATGTGGATTCACTTATTTAATTTTCCTAGTTGTTTGTGACCACTACTTATTCTGTAGATTTTCTTATTAAGATTCACCATGTTATCATACATATATTTTATTGTAGTTTGTATATTGGTATCTATCTGATTATAATAGTAACTTGCTCTTCTTTTGGATCATCATGTCAGCCCCTTGGAAAAGGTCTTTTGCAGAGGCTCTTGTTAAACTTAAGTGCACATAGTGTTACAAGGGCCACTCTTATTTATCTTTTGCTTGATATGATTAATCTGGAAGCTGAAGGTTCTGCAAGTAGACCAGGGACAGTAAATTCCCAGAGGCTTTATGGTTGTCACTTGAATACAGTTTATGGTCGATCTCAATTGTTGGATGGTAATTTTTGCACTTAGTGCAGGATAGAATCTTCATATTTCGATATTATAGTTTATAGTTTAATGGTTGCTGATCCCTCCTATCATATTTTTCATAGCAGGTATTCCTCCCCTAGTGTTCCGCCGAATTCTTGAGATTCTGACTTACTTGGCCACAAATCATTCTGCTGTTGCAAAAATATTGTTTCACTTTGACCAATCAATTCCAGAATTTTCAAGTTCATCTTTGGCACATGTGAATGGGAAAGGGAAGGAGAAGGTGATTGAAGGGGGACCTTCACCAAAACCTACTGAAACTCTGGAAGGGGATGTTCCCCTTGTTCTCTTTTTGAAGCTCTTGAATCAACCTCTATTTTTACGCAGCACTGCTCATCTTGAGCAGGTCATGGGTCTGATTCAAGTTGTAGTTGAATCGGCAGCATCAAAATTAGAAAGTCAATCTCATTCTGGAAAAGCAAAGGCAAATACCCAAAATTTGTCTGTTAATGAAGCTGAGAAGGATCCTTTGGACTCTAATCAACAAGATAAGCATGCTGATACGAATCCGTGCCATTCCGATGTGAAGAAGAAAGTAGATATGTACTACATCTTCTTGCAATTGCCTCAATCTGATTTGCGGAATCTATGCAGTCTTCTTGGTCGTGAAGGGTACTGTTTACGACCTTATCTTTTCTGCTTTATTTTTGTTAGTATGCTAACCATGTACCATATGGCTTTGAAAAATTGCCTTGATACGGTCTTGCTCTCACCTGTTAAATCCATATTTCCCTGTCAGTATTTTTGTAACCCTTTTCAGTTGTTCAGTTGTGATAGAAAAAAGTGACTGATCTGATATTTTTTAGGCTTTCGGATAAAATGTATATGCTTGCTGGTGAGGTGCTGAAGAAGTTGGCCTCCATTGTTCCCTCTCATAGAAAGTTCTTTATTTTGGAGCTTTCAGAATCAGCTCATGCATTGACAGATTCAGCTGTCAGTGAGCTTGTCACCCTGCAGAAAACAAATATGCTTGGCTTGAGTGCTGGTTCCATGGCTGGTGCAGCCATTCTACGAGTTCTGCAAGCTCTGAGTTCACTCACTTCACTTAATACTTCAGGTGATATGGATATGGAAAACGATGTAGATCAGCATGAAGATATAGCAATGATTTGGAATTTGAATACTGCACTTGAGCCACTGTGGCAAGAGCTGAGTAATTGTATAAGTGCAGCTGAGACGCAACTTGGTCAGAGCTCTTTCTCTCCTAACATGTCAAACATAAATGTTGCTGAGAATTTGCATGGTTCTTCTACTTCACCGCCTCTTCCTCCTGGGACACAAAGACTCTTGCCTTTCATTGAGGCTTTTTTTGTTTTGTGCGAAAAGTTACAAGCAAACGAATCCGTCACGCAGCAAGACCTTGACAATGCAACTGCTCGAGAAGTCAAGGATTCTGTTGATTGTTCAGTTTCGACAAGCATAAAATTTAGTGGAGATTCACAGCGAAAGCTTGATGGTGCTGTCACATTTACAAGGTTTGCTGAGAAGCATCGCAGACTTTCAAATGCTTTCATAAGGCAGAATCCAGGTTTGTTGGAGAAATCACTTTCCATGATGCTTAAGGCACCAAGGCTGATTGACTTTGATAACAAGAGAGCCTACTTCCGCTCAAGGATCAGGCAACAACATGACCAACACTTGTCTGGGCCACTGCGTATAAGTGTTAGGCGGGCTTACATTTTGGAGGACTCATATAATCAGTTAAGGATGCGTCCTACTCAGGATCTCAAGGGGAGATTAAATGTGCAATTCCAAGGTGAAGAGGGTATCGATGCTGGTGGTCTGACTAGAGAATGGTATCAGCTACTATCAAGGGTCATATTTGACAAGGGTGCTTTACTTTTCACAACTGTGGGGAACAATGCAACATTCCAGCCAAACCCCAACTCAGTTTACCAGACTGAACACCTCTCATACTTCAAGTTTGTGGGCCGAGTGGTATGCTCTATAACTATATGGATTGTTTGTATTCGGACTCAATAATAGATACTTTCCCCCTCTCTCCCCACAGAAAAGAAAATTTGGGGACCTTGTGCTTTCAGGTTGAGTGGTTCTTTGACAGTTTTTATTATATTCTCATATGCAGGTGGGAAAGGCTTTGTTTGATGGACAACTATTGGATGTTTACTTCACCCGATCTTTCTATAAGCATATACTTGGTGTTAAGGTTACGTACCATGATATTGAAGCGGTTGATCCTGATTACTATAAGAATTTGAAATGGATGTTGGAGGTGAGTATTAACTTACAATCTTGACCACTTTATAGCCTCTTTTAACTTCAGGCACTATCCAATGCACTGTATATAGGGTTAGGTTGTATGGGATATTGAATAGGATAACAAAAGTATCTCCGGGTACTGGATAGTCTTTTCTTCAGTGTTTGTGTTGTTGCATTGATATGCAACCTTCTGAATTGTATAGCTAGATCCCTTGCCGTTTTTCTTGGCAGATTTCATTATATATTGGATGATATAAAAATCCACTGTTCAGCCATACCATTCACATAAAAAATAGTAAGCAATTTAGTTAAATTAGTTTTGTTTTTTAACGCAATTTATTTAGGGAAGCAAACACATAATACACAAGGCTTATGTTTAATTCTCGCTGTAAGAAATTCTTCGTGTGAGAGGTTTAGTAAGTACCACTATATAAGCCGGCTTGTGGCATTTCCCAAGCCTTTGAATGTCGTAGTCTCCGTTCTCCCTGAAAATTTTCAGTTTATCAACATTAAAAGACTCTTTGGGTTTTACTTTTTCCTCCTGTCACAAATACTAATGTTGTAAAGATATTATTATTATATAATAATTCTTCATCTCTTGGGCATTGTATTCTATCGAACATAAACATATGCAGAACTTACCAACGAAATGAAAACAATACAGTCTATATATTTCTCCAATCAAAAATCATCATCTTCCTTCCCCTCTTCTTCAACCTCCATAGTGTTGTTCACACTCCACTCACCAACAATTTTCACCAATATGCTCCAAATGGGTACATTCAAAACACAAACCTAACTTCTCTTTGCCGCATCTCTAGATTTGTAGTGTTTTCAAACCCTTAGTTTCCCCTTAATTTATCTCTAAATATCCAAATTTCGAACCTGTGTGCTTCCAGAACTCCATTCTTAGCATGACACTATTTCTGCGGCATTTCATCTTCTACTTAAACAATTTGGTGCTGTATCAGATCTATTGTTTTTGAAAGGTTGTAGATTGACTTACCCAATGTAACTGGGCAGAGGAAGCATGACCAAATAAATTAATAAATGTTAGGAAACATTGTTGACTCTTATTTGGAATGGAAAATATAACATGTAGTGAAGAGGTGTTTGTGAGTAGAGAGAGCCAACTATGGAGCCCGGTGTACAGCTACATCGAAGTAAGGTGGGGATGGAAAACCTTGGCTTGGAAGTGAGTGGAACAGAGATCCTTGAGGGGAGGGATGTGCGTGGTTGTGTGCATGTCTTAGATGACAAGATGGTTTGTTTTGTTTGTTTAACCTTATCCAAACTTATGCACTTATCTTGAATTCACATGTATTATACAGTTGTATAAAATCACTTTATGAAATGGTCCAAAAACTGTTATCCGATTTTGTATGGAGAAACTTATACATAGTGTGCTGAAAATGTCATGTCATTTTAAGTTCATTATGAACTTATTTTCTACATATATTGCTTTGTATAATTTTATTTTTGTATTTGCCTACCAGAATGATGTGAGTGATGTTCCTGATCTGACATTTAGCATGGATGCCGACGAGGAAAAACTCATACTTTATGAGAAGACTCAGGTAAGTTAGCATTTTATTTTTTGTTTTTCATTTGCTATCTTTTGTTAAAGAAAAAAATGCATTTTCTTGGCAAAAGCTTGTTAAATTTTAAATCCGACAGTTTCACAATTATTTGTGAAGTAATCAAATATATTTACTGGTGGTAAATTCTTATAAGTTCTCCTTTCCATTGTTTTTTCCTTCCCTCCTGAAATTGTGAAATAGGTCACTGATTACGAGCTGAAACCTGGCGGAAGGAACATAAGGGTTACAGAAGAAACAAAGCATGAGTATGTTGACCTCGTTGCTGAACATATCCTGACTAATGCAATCCGTCCTCAAATTAATTCCTTTTTAGAAGGTTTTAATGAAATGGTTCCACGGGAACTCATATCTATCTTTAATGACAAAGAACTTGAGCTACTCATAAGCGGTCTTCCAGAAATTGATTGTGAGTTGGTTTCATTTCATCATCATTAATTAAATTATATTCTAATCTCCTTTGAAGCATCTTAATGATGTCGGTTTTCTTGTAGTGGACGATTTGAAGGCAAATACTGAGTATACAGGCTACACTGTGGCATCAAATGTTGTTCAATGGTTTTGGGAGGTAGTCAAAAGTTTCAATAAGGAAGACATGGCAAGATTACTGCAATTTGTGACCGGAACATCAAAGGTAATTTGATTCCAATACAAATTAATTAGATGTATAATTAATTATGAGGGAAGAGTGAGATGATGAGTTCCAATAATTTTAAGTATAATTTTGTAAAAGGAAAACAAATTATTAAGAAATTTAATTTAATATCACTAACTAAATTACCTAACTTTCTGAATGGAATGAATTAGTTAAAGTATTCCTATATTAAGGCATAGAGGGTGTGTATGTGTGTATGCATATAATTTTTAGAGTTAAAGTAAATTTTAAATAACATATTATATGTAATTTATAACATTATTTTACAGATTGATACATGCATAATAAAAACATTTTCAACTAGTATGCAATTCATAAATTTATAAATTACATAGCAATTAATTAATTATTTTTTCATTTCACCAATTCTCTTTTATTTTATGTGCATGTTTTCTATGTTTATGAGTAGATTTGGCAATTATAATCATATTCTTTCTTTTTACAATAACAAGAACGACCAAGCCTTATTTGTTAGATGTGGTCCGCCACACCTATGTGGAACAAATGTCACCACATTCTCTCACTATTTGTATAAAGTAAAATGTTGGAGTTTGCAAGCCTCCTCATGAATATATATATATATATATTCCTCGTATTGAAAAGTCATGCATTCATAAGTTGTCAACTTAAATCTTAAAGTAACGGATAATTTTGCAGTCCTTTGATGTTGCATGTGCATGTGTGCAACATATTTTACCATGTAGTATGCAGTAAATGGCTGTCATGTTGTATAGAGTTTTTTTTGTTGGTTACTAGAACGTGCCCTAGAGTTATGGTTGTCAATGTCATGTCAGTTTTGGGCAAAAATAGAAGCCTTATTGGGTATTTAAACTCCTTTGAATGCACGTGGTAATAAGTAATAACTGTGTCCTTCCTGATTTGTTTGTTGTTCAGGTTCCTTTGGAGGGTTTTAAGGCCTTGCAAGGCATATCTGGTCCCCAAAGGTTCCAGATTCACAAGGCATATGGAGCTCCTGATCGACTGCCATCAGCTCATACTTGGTGAGTTGATTCATATGATTACTACAGATCACTTCAGTACAGAACATTGAGTTTCAGCCAATCCTAACACCTAACCTCTTCTTGAAATTACTTTTCAGCTTCAATCAACTAGATCTTCCTGAGTATACCTCTAAGGATCAGCTTCAAGAACGTTTGTTGCTTGCCATTCATGAGGCTAGTGAAGGGTTTGGTTTTGGTTAACCCATATGTTTATGAATTTTTTTGCACAGCCATTCTGCTATCGTGTCTTTGACGTGCCATCCAGAGGTCAGACATCCCTTTCCTTTAACCACACAAACATAAGTGACTTCCATAAGATAATTGAATAAATTTTTCATGAGCTAAATTGGTTAATTTCGTCATAATTCTGACAGCTAGGTATGCTTATCTCACTTGTGATCGGAAGACGGGAATCGTCCATACTGTTGTTACTCTGATGTTTTTTGATTGAAGAAAGGATTTATTGGTAGCATCACAATGAAGCATTCTGATGCAGGGGATCTATTTATTCTGATGCCCCAGCAGTACAAAATGGGTAGAATTTTGTTTTTCCTTGTAGAATTCTGCCATGCCTAGTTTTGGGAGCTTTGAAATTGTCAATGGACAGCCTCCATACTGCGTTGAGCTTTTGTAATATGCTCCAATCTCATTTAGTATCTAATTTCTAGGGCCAAACAGCCTTCCGTAGTTCTAGAATTTGCCAATAAGATTGATGATGTACATATTCTGGAATACATTATGGATGCTTTTCTCCAGAAAAATTTGTTTCAATCATTAGAGAGTAGTTTGAAACATGGGGTATTTTAGTGCACAGTCATTTCGCTTGTGTTGCATTGCAGCAATTCAGACGTAGTAATCCAATAAATTAATTTATTATCTTCTTGATTCCTTTTCTAATGGTCTAAGTTACTGTCCCTTATGGTAAGGAGTAGGTTCATAATGTTATTTCATTCATTTTTGTTTGTTTGTGCTAGGAAAATAGCATCACATAATTCATAATGCACCAATTCTACATGGCATTTCCCCTTTACAAATCTCGAAAGATAAGCTCTGGTTTGGAGTAAAATGGTTAAATGCTTTAATTGATTGGCTCTTGGGATCCTCTAATTGATAATTTATCTCCCAAACACACCCTAATCCTATGTGTTTTTTTGACCGGACCCTAACCCTATGTTTTGAAGGAGCATTTTTAAAGGGTAATGTAATTTTTGGGGGGAATTCAAATATTTTAGTTCAAAATTTTAAACTAAAATGTTTGAATTCCCATTACCTCGTAAAAATGCTTCATCCAATCATACACTAAGTGTCAAAGGGCTATGGTCTGTTCTAATCTAGCAAGTAAGACGAGGCAGATAAATGATACAAGGGAGCTCAAAGCCTCAATCCCTCCATATGTGAGACTGCTCACTAAATTGATTAAATCAAATAGAGTTAAATACCGGCTACGGATCATGTGTACAAGTAATAAACTTGTGTATTATACACAAGACCTGCTATCATAAGTTTGCCTGTCTTAAACGTATTTACAGTTTTACCTGTCATCTTTTAGTATTTACATAGTTGACAATGTAATTTTTTTTTAATTTATTTGACCCAACTCAAGTTAAGTTAAAGTGTTTTCACCTAGTTAGTTTAAATTTTTACCTGACTTTAATTTCACCTTAATCTCTTACTTTTTACATATTTGTCAATGTAAATTTTAGCTTATCATTAGTTTAAAGTTCCAATTCTTCATCTTCTACCTCTCACTCTTCATCTTCATCACTAAGGCAAAAACTCAAACTGAACTTGTTCCACTACCAACAACATTAACACCACGGAACTTTGTAGATCTGTGTCTCACAGTCAGTTCATGTTTCTTCCTTAATAATGGTTAAGTTCCCCTTCCATGCCTTCAACTGAGAAAAAAAACGTGTTTTCTGGAAAATAGATCTTGATCGATGGTTGGGTAACTTAAATTTTGAAGAAGAAGAAGAGTACACTTGAAAATAATTTTTAAGAATGAATTTTTTTAACCCCAAAATAAGCTAATCCTTATATTTGTATCCAAGTTTTTTTTTTAATTTAAATAATCTTCCATTTCCCTTTCCTAACAGAATTGATAGGCAAAATATAACCAGTCTAAAATAGTCAAAGAGGTAAGGCATAAATCAATTAGAAAGAATGGGTTCTATATGTAACGGCACAAAAATTTCAGATTTATTGTTAATTGTTATTGGTGATGCCTTCCTCATCGACAATTCGAAGATCTGGGTAGTTTCTATGGTTCAAAGAATGCAACCACAGAACAACAGTTCCATCCTTATGTTCTGATATTTTGAAGTGGGTTTGGGAAACATCTTTCCTTTTAATCCTAAGCAGTTTGGTGCTGGATTTGGCGCCAAACTTGCAGGGGTATTTTCGTAATTTTAAATACAATTTTTGGTTAGTGTGTGGCCAGTTTTCTGTGCATCTCATTAGCTTACCTCTTATTTGTCCAATCACTAGACCCACTCTCTCTCTGAACAAGTGAAAGTTGTTTCATTCATTCTCTCTCCTTTTCTTTCCCTTTCTTCTCTCTTCTTCTCGTCTCTCACTTCTCACTCACTCGCTTTCTGCTACGTCAAGAACATTTCATCTCTCAAGGTAAATTCATCCCTCAGATCCAATCTCTTCACGCTAATCGCACTTCAATTTCAAATGGAATCGGAAACGTGGAGTTTCTTTGTGCTTCCTTCTCTATTTTTCGATATTAGGTTTTTGGATCAAACTCCTCGAGATCTTTTTGTTTTTTAGGTTTGAGATCCTTTCTCCTTACATTTGAAGTTTGACCATTTGTTGCAATTACTTATTTTCATCAAATACTCTCGATTTGATTATGAATCATTCTAATAGAGAACATAGAACAAGATCTTTCAAAGTGGTTTCTCGATAATTGATTACTACTTTTCTAGCTATCTTTGGTTTTCTAATTCTCTCTATTTACTTTTCTCTGCAGTTTACTATATTGCGGCTTTTCGTCATGAATTTTCATTTTAATCATGCAGAGTTGTCATGCTTTTGTAACTCTATTGGAAACAAGCAACCTTTTTATGGTTATAAAAAAGTAAGGTTTTTGTGAGTTCAAACCATTTGGATGCTCAGATATATTACATTTTTGATGACTGTGAGTTTGATGCTTTTCATAAGCTTCCAGCTGCCACACCATTTTTGATGACTGTGAATTTCTACATCTTCATCAATAAAGTCTATGAGGTGGGTTCTGTGTTGGGTATTTTCAACTTTATGGTTGAGAAAATTGTGGTTCGATTTCTAACTATTCCAGTTTAGGGGCTCAATAATCCGATTCAAATGCATGGATTATGATAACATTCATTGGTATTCTTTGCATCAGTCGATCCTTTCCTTATGGTTTCAAACTATGTCTGAAGTTGATTTTACTCTTTTGGTTTTTTAAACTTGTGTGCTATGAAGCCCGGATACGGGATACGATACGGGATACGATACGACACGATACGTGGATACGGGAAAATTTTGAAAATCAAGATACGATACGGCAGGGATACTTCAATAAAAAATTTAATTAAAATTTAAAAATATAAAACATAAATATACTTGTGATCAAAATAAGTAAGCATAGTTAAATGTTTTTTCCCCACCCATTTTAAAATATATTTTTCCTCCTACGAACATGTCACAAAAGATATACAATTTACTATTAGAATATAGCAAAAAACAACACCATAAGTCATATCCAAAAGAAGTTTAAGCTTTATAGAATTGCCTACTATTAACTACTTAACACTAATTGTGTCATTCCCCCTCCTCCATATCCATCATCAAAAATAACATAGCTTCCAACTCTACGGTTCATCAAGAGATATCTCTGCTAATTCAATTCCAACACCATCAAGTGGATCATGTGCATCTCCACTAACGTCCCACATATTTGTCTCTCCTCTGCCATATCATTCATCTTTTCTAAAAAAAAGACGAAGATTAGTATGCACATAACTTGTGCCCTTTTTGGATCCATTTTATTTCTCTTCAAATAATGAATAAAAGAGTAAATATCTTATTGGTTTTTGATTTAAAAATAAATATAAAATCTATGATACTTCCAGGATACGTATCCGGTAAGTATCCAACAAGTATCCTGTAAGTATCTGGTTTTTTTTTATTTAAAAATAAATATAAATTCTAGGATACTCCCAGGATACGTATCCGGAAGTATCCGATACGTATCGGTATCGGATACGTATCGGATACGGGTACGTGGCCTATTTTGAAGTATCGGGGCTTCATAGCTTGTGTGCTTTCTTAGCACACCTGGTTTTCTAGACAGGTAATGCAGCAGACATGACTTGAACCTATCTCAGAAGACAGAGGTATACCAAGCTAATTTAAAATTAATCACCCCTACACAAAAATGTAAGTATAAAAGTATATTGAAGTTACATATAAGTATATTGGATATATCCACAAGATTGACTTGAATAGTTTGGTATCCTCATAAAATATCAGTTGATTATGAGTTGACGGGAGTATGGTGGCTATCCTGTCATGAGAGACTAATTCAGGTGCTATAAACTCTGGTGGCAACATACCATGTTTAAACTATGCTTGATCTGATGTTTAATTCGGGTGCTATAAACTCTATTTGACCCAGTCTTTCGTTTTGGTGTTATTGTCTTGTATTTAACTAAGCTGTAATTGATAGAATTTTGCATTCATTACCTTTTGAATCAACAACATTTATTATTTTCAACATCTTTAGTACCAGTAGAAGGCATTATCGAGTGCATTAGTTTCATGGAACCTTATGAGCATAATGCACTTATTGTTAGCATGGAGACTCTATTTTGCTACTCTCAATCTATATGTTCTTATCAGTAACATTGCATGTTTTGCATAGTAATGCAAACAATGAAATGCGCGTTGTTGCAGACACAGGACAGAGTTTGGAATGCATATCAATCGAAAAGTCATCTTCTGGGAAGCTTCGATTGGAGTGCTCATAAAGAAGGTGCATGTTTGTGAGTGACTCATAGCCTAGGGTATAATACTTATCTAATTGAAACTGTTGATGGAGGACTCATAGGTGTTTCACCATTAGGCGCTGCAGATGCAAATTTGGGGAAACCAAATGCTAAGTTTCAGGTAAATTGGCTCTTTTTAGTTTTCTTCTCTCATTCGTCTTCCTCTTACATTTAGATTTCTTTTTCTTGTTTCTTCAGCATTATAATACTCAAGTATGTATGCTTTAGCCCATCACATTTTTTATTCATTTTGGTGGAATATTGTAGAGTAGGATGGGAGTCTAAAATTTATTGGCTTCTTCTGGAAGATGAGTTCCTGGATTCCCTTTCCCATATGTGGATGGATCATCTGCTTCTGTTGTCTTGTCTATTCCACTTTTAAGTCTGATGTTTCAATGACAGAAGGAGAAATATGCTTGGACAAGATATTCTAAATTATTCTAACATTCTATTAGTGATGTTACAAGATATTCTAACACCAGATAATGTTCATTTATTAGATAAACTCAAACTCAATTAGCATGTTAGAGTATTTTGTTCGTATTTTTGTTTGACTTAGATACATAATGCTTTTTCTCCAGTTCTTAATTTATGGCAAATTCTAATGCTTCATATTGATGTTGTCGTTGGACCTTGCCATGCATGATTTTGTTTCAGCAATTCCACCCAACTGGCACGGATGAGGCTGCAAATTTGGGTAATAAGGTCCTTTGCGAGTATGGTTCTGATGCTTCAGGATAAAGTCTTGAAGCCAAGGCCCACGCTTCAGGATAAAGTCTTGAAGCCAAGGCCCACACCTATGAAATTTCTTAAGCCAGTAAGACCAACTAAGTCTGTTAATGATAGAATGTGTATGATCATTTAAATTTGCTTTTTGTGAGGAAAGAATACTTTGTGTGTGAGAGAAAAACTATGAAAAAACGATGAATATCATTAAACAATTATAGGATCATAATAATAGTGTCTGTGGTAAAAATAACTCTTAACCTGCCACTGGAGTTGGGAATTTATTGTACTTGGAGAGCTCACATTATGCATCATTGTTCATTTTTTTTATTTGTTTACAATGTCGTTAGCTCCTATTATATATTGCTTAATTTACTGCTGTATGTTTCCTTTATAAATGCATATGCCATATACTCAACGTGGTGGTAAATAAAAGTTCTATTGCTATTGCAAAGAAGAAGTCTCAATTTGTTTTTTGGTGATAGTCATATATCAACTACTGATATGTTTATATTATAGTAATGCTAATGTCTCTTTACAAACGTTACGACAACACGTTCACACATATTTCTTACTTGAGCGCCTTTCAAGCCCCTAACTTGTATGAGAGATAACTAACTTCTTTGATATGGTTCAATTTCCTTTTTCTTTTTTATTCTTATTGTGGGCGTGTGTCTTTCTTGTAGCCTATACGAATCTGTGCAAGAGGCGCAAGCGCAATGTCAGGTGAATTGCCACAACCGAACCAAGCGGTATTTAGTCCAAAAGGGCATATCCACCTATTATTCCTTTGAGAGAACAATATAATGACTCCATCGCTCCCACGGCTAAAGGAGGAATGAGGAGGAAACATCATCAAGCTTGGACTCTCGTTGAGGTAATGAAATTGGTTGAAGGTGTGTCGCGATGTGGAGCAGGTACGTGGTCAGATATCAAAAGGCTCTCCTTTTCTTCCTACTCATATTGTACCTCTGTTGATCTAAAAGGTACTCATTATTGCAATTTGTCAATAAAGCCATGCCTATGAACTGATCATCATGTTAAAAGTGGTAGAATACATACAAGGCTAGGTTTTCATCTTTGATTCTTCTCTCTCGCCGTCTCTCTCTCTCTCTCTCCGATCTTCCTCACTGTCTCTCGGCTTCCCTTCATTTTCCATTGTCCTTCCATTTCTTCAATCCCACATCTACAAGGTATCTTCAAATCCCCACTGAGGGAGGGAGAGCTTGCACTCCAACAACGGCAGGGCCTCGAGTAGTTTATGTGTGCACAGAGGATTGGCTTTGTATGAAGTAACTGCTGATAATCTAATTTTTCTCTAATCGTAGTTGTGCTTTAAAAACTTTTAACTACTCTACTTGTGTTTTGTATGGATTGCTAAGTAAATTTGGTTTGTAATGGATTATGTTTAGTTTGTAATTTGGATACCTAAATACTAATGCTATTGTACTTGGAATTTCTAAGGTGTTTCTTTTGGTATCTTTTGGGCTTTTTTAAAATGTTTTTATTGACATCTAATTTTCAATCGTATTAAACGCCTTAATTTCGTTAATACTGGCGCCTCTGTGCATCGCACAGGTGTGAGGCTAGTTGATTTATGGTTTTATATTTTGACTAACGGTAACGCATGTCACTTGTGTAATATACACAAGTTTGTTACTTGTGTATATGATCCGCAGCCGTTAAATACCAATGAGTATATGTATTTTGGGGCATTTGTTTCAAAGTTATGTGAATTTGTTTCAAAGCGTTTGGGTTTCTAACATTTTGTGGGAATGTATTCCATGGACCATAATATATTGGTTCATTGATTAACACATAAATATAACTGTTGGATTTGATATATTTAAAATATTTTATTTATCAAAGGCTAAGATTGAAACTTTCAATCAGGGGTACAAGTGTCAAATTGCCTCCCTAGTCCTTCATTCTTTCTCTCTTCCTCTCAATCCCAAACCCGCCTCTACCCATTGCTTCTATTTTTGGACTGCAGTTTTGGTCGGATTAGTGGTTTATTCCACCCAAAACCACCGCTATCTAGGCCTCTCAATAAAGTAGGTGCCCACTCTGTGCTAGGGATGGCAAAACGGGCCGGCCCGGCCCAACCCGGCCCGTTTTGCCTTCGGCCCGCTAAAAACGGGGCGGGGCGAGTTGGCCCGCCAAAAACGGCGAGTTCAAAATACTGGCCCGACCCGCTAAGTGATGGGCCGGCGGGGTTGGTCGGGTCCCACTACACTGAATATTTTTTTCAAAGTTTTTGAACAAAAAACTTATATATTTTTAACATTTCAATTTCAATAAGATTTTTCACTTGCTTTTTAAAATAGATTTTTTATAAAGCATTTTTAACAAATTTTTACTTTAAAAACTCTTGATATATTCAAAATAAAAGTATAAAAACAATAATAGCATTGGAATTACTAGGATTAACTATATAGCAACTAAAAGTATAAAACAATAATAGCATTGGAATTACTAGGATTAACCATTAAGAAATGTCACCTAGAAGAGAGGAGAATCGAGATGAGGAAAGGTGGTGTTGGTCACCTGTGTGGTGAGAAATGAGAGTGAAAGCGTGAAACCCTAAAGGAATTTGTTTTTGGTCAAATAAATGAACTTTTTTTGGGAGTGGGTGGAATGCATAGTGGTCGATGAGACTCACGAGAGTGGGCATTTGAAATGGAATGAATTTTGTTGAATTTTTTTAAATAAAAATGATTGATCTGAATGATCAATGAAGGAATTTTTTTTTTTTTAAAAACGGTCCGGCGGGCCGACCCGGCCCATCCTTGCTTTGGCCCGCGGTTTTTTATTTTTGGCGGGGCGGGCTCGTGAGTCCATCGGTCCCAATATATCGGCCGGCCCGCTTTTTGGGCGGGTCGGTGGGCGGCGCCGGCTGCCAAACCCGTTTTGCCATCCCTACTCTGTGCTATCACTAATGGTTGTACAATCATGAATCATATATGGTTCATTAGTTTTAGTTTTTTTGTTATGTTTTAGTTTCTATGACAATCATGAATCATATATGGCTTATTACTTTTTTTCTTTCTAACCAAAATATTTAATAATTAATAATATGTAACATTTTTCTGACATTAATTTTAAAATAGTTCATAGCTAGTAGGGTTAGGAATAGGTGAGCCAGAAATTTGGGTTTTGCATGGCTTGGAGTGCGGCTGTGTGTCGAAAAATGTTAGGCTGAGTGACTTGTGATGCATCAGAGGTCCATTTTAAAAAGCTTGGCTAGCTGCTTTTGGAAAGCTTTGTGAAACTTAAAAGTCTGTTTAAAAGTCTACTCACTATTTGTTTATGAAATCCTACAAATTAATTTGTTTGTTTTGTTATGTTTTAGTGTTCTATGACGAGGTTATATCTAATTCAGTCTCTGACTTTTCAAAAATGTTTAATTTGGTCCCTGGCTTTTCAATTCAATTTCACCCCCAACATTTACAAACATGTGTCAATTTATTCTTTTTGTCAACCACTGTTAGTGACGTGGCAAATGCCAGGGACCAAATTGACACGGGAAAAAATCCATGTCAGCATGCCACGTCACACAAATGTTGGGGACCAAACTGATATTCTATTTTTAAAAATATATTTTGCCATCGTGGGGACCAAATTGATACTAAGCTATATAAGTCAGAGACCTAATTAATACAAAGTTATATAAGTCAGGAACCTAATTGATATTTAGTAATAAAAATCAAGGACCAAATTGGTACTACTTTGTTTAGTCATATATACTATTCTTTCAATATTCAACTTTGGAAAATGACTGATGCTACTATTCACTTGGAGTTGGAGATGAAGTTCAGCAATTTAGCATCATTCAAGCAAACTGTGAAGGAGTATGCCATCAACACTGGGAGGCCCCTAAAAAGGGTTAAAAATGATTCAACCAAGGCAAGAACAAAGTGCCAAGAACAAAAATGTAAGTGGGAGATTTATTGTGGTGAGGTCAAGGGGAGAGGAAGCTACCAAGTGAAGACTTTAATGATGAGCACATTGTTGTAGGATCAATATGCTACCTAAGACCTACAAAAAGTGGTTGGTTCAGAATTAGAGGAAAGGCTTCATGATCAACCTAAGAAGATTACATACCTTGAGGTGTTCCACTTTGTTAAAAAGGAGTTTAAGGTTATCATCGACCAGTATGATTTTTAGGGGCACGGGAGAAAGTGGAGGGTAGTGAGAAAGGGCAATTAATATGCTAAGACGTGGGATTACCCCATGGATACAATTCTATATATGACTAAAAAAGTAATAGTAATTTGGTCATGAATTTTTATTACTAAATATCAATGACGTACCTGACTTATATATCTTAGTATCGATTAAGTCATTGACTTATATAGCTTAGTATCAATTTGATTCCCACAATCACAATTTTTTTTAAAAGAGTATCAATTTGGTCCCCAACATTTGTGCGACGTGGTATGCTGACATGTAAATTTGTTTTTTGCGTCTCAATTTGGTCTCTGACATTTGTCATGTTAGCACTTAACTGCCATGTCACTAACATCGGTTGATGAAAGGACTAAATTGACACATTGTAAATGTTGGGGGACCAAATTGATATATGTGAAAAGTCAGAGACCAAATTGAACACTTTTGAAAAGTCAGTGACTAAATTAGGTATAATCCCGTCCAATGACTCGCATACAAATTTATTGAACACACGTTAATAATATATATTTTTTGACAAAGTTAATAATAATATTTTTTTGGTTATCATGTTTTTGGTGCGTAGATTCCACTCATTTTGCCAATGAATAATCTACACTGGGGAGTTTGACTGGCCACGAGTCCCACGTTAATAATATTAAGTCATTACTACTTTTTTTTTCTTTTTAACAAAAATAATTAATTATTAATAATATGTAACATTTTTCTGACATTTTAAAATAGTTCATAGTTTTTTTTTTGACAAAAAAAATAGTCCATAGCTAGTAAGAATAAGGACAATATTTTTTTTAATTTTAATTTTTGACAAACAAAGAGAATTTTGTTGTAACAAATTAATTTTTCTAAAATTTTGAATTTGTTTATCCAAGCCGACTTACCCAAAAACCCAAAAGAAAACCTTTCATCAGATCAGATAACTAACAATTTCGAAGGTTCAATTCAGTCGCTAGAATCTTGGGAAATAAAAAGTTTCGATTTTGAGAAATGGGGGGAAACAAAAACAACAAGAAAAAGAAGAGAAAGAGAGATGAAGAACGACCCACTATTCACCCCAACAACAAATACTCAGATAATCCACCAAATTTTACCCTTTTAGCTTCTCTCTATCCATCTTTCCAACCCTTTCTTCAATACTCTTCTTCCGGTTACCCCAGAATCGATTGGACCGATTTCAATGCCACTCGTGAACTCACTCGTGTCTTGCTTCATCATGATCATGCTCTCAATTGGTGGATTCCTGATGGGCAGTTATGTCCTACTGTACCTAATAGGTCTAATTATATTCATTGGCTTCAAGATCTTTTGTCATCTGAGATCATTCCAAATAGTGGTATTTCTAGTGGAGGTGCTAAAGTTAGGGGATTTGATATTGGAACTGGAGCTAATTGCATTTATCCACTTCTTGGTGCATCTCTTCTGGGATGGAGTTTTGTAGGTTCAGGTATGTATGTTGTTTGTTTGTTTTGGTACTTCTAGTTGGATTTTAGTTTTGAGTTAATAAATTTGGTCCTTCATCTTTTAGAAAAGTTCAATTTAGTCACTATCATTAACAATATAATTAGTCTTCACATTGACAAACATTATTTAGTTTAGTCACTTTGGTTTTTTGACTTTTACAACTTAATATAAACATATCAATTAGGTACCGACTTTTCCAAATATCTGGGACCGAAGTGATACTAAATTGAAAAATCTTGAGACTTAATTGATATTATGATGTAAAAGTTAGGCCAAACAGACATCGAGAATTTGAGAGACTAAACTGAATAACGTTTTGAAATATCAGGGACTAATTGGTATTGTTAATGTTAGGACTAGATTGAATTTTTCTAAAATTTGACGGACCAAAATGGCTATTAACTCTTTTAGTTTTATCTTGGAGCAACAAATCACTTGTTGAGCAATTTGGTTTCCAAAATTTTAAAAAAATCAAAATGATCATGGGTTTTATGACGATTTCAGGGACTAAATTGACGAACTTGATGAACTAGTTTGATCGAGTGTTTTCAATTTTAGTGACTATTTTGAAATATTAATAATTTAAGGGATTAAGCTGAAAATGTCTTACAATTTGAGAGATGAATTTGGCGATTCACTAAGTTAAATAAAAAAAAAAATTCTGAAGTTTGGTTATTTGGGGGGCTGCAGATGTAACTGATGTTGCTATTGAGTGGGCAGAGAGAAATGTTAACAGCAATCCACATATTTCTGAGTTGATTGAGATCAGAAAGGTTGAAAGCAATAGCAATGCAACTACTACTCCCTGTGTTGAAGAGTTGCATGATGAAGAGTTAGTTCTTAGTGGCAATATAGATTTGTGCAGAAGAGCTGATACGGAGGTAGAGCTTTCGCCGAAATTACCTCTTGATTTGAATGTATGTGAGGATAAGAGTTATCATGGACCTCCAATACTTCTCGGTGTAGTTAAAGATGATGAGAAGTTTGATTTCTGCATGTGTAATCCCCCATTTTTTGAAAGCTTGGAGGAAGCTGGACTTAATCCCAAAACTTCTTGTGGTGGCACTTCTGAAGAAATGGTTTGCCCTGGCGGCGAGAAGGCTTTCATCACTCGTATTATTAAAGATAGTACTCAACTGAAGCATCATTTTCGGTATTACTTTTTTGTATATAATAATAATGAATATTGAATAGCATAGTTTCATTTGTTTAAGTGTTGGTTTACTTGTAATAAGCTTATGCTTATTTATTTCAATGTGTTCATAGGTGGTTCACTTCAATGATTGGTAGAAAATCAAATCTCAAGCAACTTATTACAAAACTTTGGGAGGTTGGAGTAACTGTAGTGAAGACAACTGAATTTGTCCAGGGCAGAACATCCAGGTGGGGGCTTGCTTGGTCCTTCTTGCCTCCTACACAGAAGTCATCGATTTCTTTACCTAACAAGAAGAACATGTCCTTCATGCTAGAGGTATAGTATCTATTACACTGTTTCTAACAACTGTATAGTTTTTGAAATAAATGGCTGTTATCCCATCTCAAAATGATGTGTTATACTTGGAGAAATCCTAGTTCCAAATACATTGTCTAAAATACAAAGATATTAACCTTTGGTAGAGTTGTTAAGAACATGCTCTTTTTTTTTGTGCCAAGACTTGAGGTGGATATCATGATGACTAAGAACCCTAAAGCGCAGACACCTCTTCCGAATGCCGTGTCATGTGTCTGTGTCCGTTATCTATGTTCTCGTATATTTGCCACTTTGATTTCCTCCTGATGTGATGTCATGCGGCAAATTTACTTTTCAGGGACTTCAACGGCAACATGGTGCCATTAACCTATTGGAAGATGTCAAGTCTTACTTTTCTTTGCATGGCCTATCGTGTACATTAAACACCTCCTCTTTCACGGTGGATGTAAGACTAATTTCTCTGGTTCTTATCTACTTCCCTTGTGATGGCTGTTAAGCTTGATTGCAATGTAATAGGTTGTGGCATCAAAAGAAAACTGTGATTCAATCTTGAAGAATGAACTACCCAGTATCAATAAATCCACCGATTGTCAGCCTACAGAAAATACATCTAATGGATCATGCCTTCGTATATCGGTATGCTTGCACTCTTCTTTCGCTTGAAAAATGATTTTGATTGGCTGAATTCATGTTGATCATGGAGTTTTTAATTCCACCATACAGGTTTTTCAGCAAATTCCTGGGACACTATTGGTGAAAGGTTCTGTACAAGATAGGAACAACCCATTATCAGGTTTTCCTCCAAACTGCATTTTCAATTGTCTGGATTTTCTGTTTTCTACTCATGCATATTGACTCTCAATACTGTTTACACTTTTGTAAATTGGTTCTGTGGTTGATAAATTGTTAATTTCAATGATTAGGTTCAGGGGGCAATGCCTCCTCTAGAATGAGTAAATAACTTTTTGTTGTGGCTGTTCTCTTTGCAGGAGCATTCTCAGTGATTTTCCAAAAGCTGGAGGAAACATTAAGGAATAAATTTTGTACTAAATAGGTATAGGATTTTTATTATTTGATTTATCATTTGGAATATGTTCTGAGATGCTGAGAAATTCATTAGGGGAGTAACAATCATTTCTGGAGGCACTGTTTCTCCTTGAGAAATTTTGGATAAATCATGTATATTGGGCCCATTTGGATAAACACCTTAATTAAGCGTTTATAGCATAAGAGCTTATTATGTATGTAATGTAAGTGCTTATGTATAAGTTGTTTCTGTGATAAGTAATAAAATAATGTTAAACTATTTTTCTATAAGCCATAAGTTGTCTCGGAGAGCTTATGAAAATTAGCTTAAAACAACTTATGAACATGTCATAAGCTACTTCAATAAGCTCTCCCAAACAGTTTCACAAGTGCTTATACCAGTAGATAAGCTCAATTAAGCCGATCCAAACGGGCCCATTATTGTGTAGTAAACCTAATGAGAACCATTCAGTTGTTTTGAGAATTTTGAATTGTCAAACGTATCTTCCTTTTCTACAGACTAAATGTGCAAGCCCTTTATTCATGCTTTATGCTTGACAGTTTTGGTACTTGCTCCTTGGCGACGCATCAGGCACGTGTTGTAAAAATCGTGTACTGGTACACAAAGGAATGGACATGATTGGTGACTCAAAAGCTGATTTGTAGTAAGTTTAGTTATATGATAGGAAGTTTGGTTAATTTCAAATGTGCCCCCTCTCACTTTTTCTTCGATGAAGTTTGTGCCCCTTCTACTACCACCTTTGGGACTCCTTCGGAAAACGTTGATGGTGGCCCTTCGCTTTCTATGTTTTGAGGAAAACGTTGATGGTGGCCACTTGCAAACACTTTAATGCTCAAGTTAGTATCCAACTGAGGTGGGTAAGAGAAGTTTGAGTAAAAGTAGTGTACATGAGTTGGTGATTATAGTAGGCTGATATAGTATAGCAGTGAGAGTCCTCAGTGTAATAGAATTAGTGAGCCGGTTACCCCTTTGAATCAATTGATTCACAGAAAGCACATTAGTGATCTCTCATTCATGTTGACTGCGCGTGTTCTTTGTTTTCTTTATCTTAATAATAATTAACAAATCTAACACAACATTAGAGGTTCTGTTCTGTGGCTGGCTACAATGCCACAGTGGTTGGTTTTGTTCATAGGCTATTCGATTCAATTGAATTCCTCTCTTTACAGCCTTTGTTCACCAATGGCAGCAATTGCTAGATCTTCAATGTGTTACTGTTAACGTGACAGATAGCACAGAGACTAGGGACTTGTCCGTTAGTCTCTAATTCCTTTCCAGGTACCTCAATGAATGAATGAGGAACGTTGGAGTGAGGAAGAGTGATTGTAGCAGAAATATAAGGAGAAGGAAGTTCTGATTTTTATGGTAAAAGCTGCAAATAACTTTATTCAATGAAGCTTAAATAGGCAAGGTGGACCACAAACCACGGTCACTCAAGCCAGCAAAACCTAGGAGAATATTCTACCCTAGATGCCATAGAGGCCTCTAGATCCTAGGTGACTCACACAAACAGCCAAAAAGCAAGAATAAAACTGATAAAAGGAATAAAACAGTACCTAGTACTGATATAGCAGCAAGAAAAGTTTTAAAAACGGTAACCTTGTGACACTAATACCAGCCTGTCACAATACCTCCCTCTTAACAACGCCCTTGACCTCAAGGGTTAAAAGATGGATACTTGTTGATTAAGTCATAGTAGAATTCCCACGTAGCTAACTCCCTTGGCAAGTCCTTCCACTTCACAAGTACCTTGGTAGCAGGCATATGTCCTTTTTTCACCATTTTGCGCTCCAAAATAGCTTCAGGGAACTTCTGAGTTACTGGAGTGCTTGATGTATCCGCCGGTAGTGGTACCAAGGTGGTAGATGCAGGGTTTGGGCACAATTTGAGCTGAGAAACATGGAATACATTATGAATTTTAGCCTCCGGTGGTAATTGTAGTTGGTAAGCAGCCCCTCCAAGCTTAGCAGTAATTAGAAATGGACCAAAATACTTTGGCAGAAGTTTGTGCACCCTATGCAGCTTCAGAGTGTGTTGTCTATAAGGATGGAGCTTTAAATAAGCATAATCACCAATTTTCAATACTCTCTCAGACCTATGCTTGTTTGCTTGTTGCCTCATACGATTCTGGGCCCTTATGAGGTGAAATTTCAGAAGCTTTAATACTTCCTCCCTAGCAGCAAGTGTTCTGTCCACTGTGGCAGAGTTAGCAGACCCAGGTAAATAAGGTCGATGGATTGGAGGAGGTTGCCCGTAGACTATCTCAAAAGGAGTAGACTTGATAGCACTGTGAAACGAAGTGTTGTACCACCATTCAGCCAAGGAAAGCCATTTAGACCAAGTATGAGGTTTCTCAGAACATAGGCATCTCAAGTAAGTTTCCAAGCTTTTGTTAACAATTTCGGATTGACCATCAGTTTGAGGGTGAAAAGCAGTGGATTTGTTCAAAGCTACTCCTTGTAATTTGAAGAATTCAGTCCACAGTTTGCTAATAAAAATTGGGTCTCTATCACTAGTAATGGAATTGGGCATTCCATGAAGCTTGAAAATGTTATCAAGGAATAATTGAGCAATTTCACTAGCTGTGTAAGGGTGATTCAGAGGAGTAAAGTGAGCATACTTGCTCAAACGATCCACCACTACCCAAATAACTTGCTTGCCATGTGAATTTGGGAGGCCTTCGATGAAATCCATAGCAATGTCTTCCCAAATTCTTTGAGGGATAGGCAGAGGATGCAATAACCCTGGCAATGCAGCAGTGTCTGTCTTGCATTTCTGGCATACCGAGCAATTCTTAATATAGGTTTGGACATCTGTAAACAGATGATTCCAAAAGAACAGTGACTTAACACGAGCAATAGTGGCATCTCTACCGGAATGGCCACCAATAGGAGAGTCATGCAGCCATTGGAGAATGAATTGCTTGAGCTCGGGGTCATTGCCAACCACTAATTTTCCCAGTCGTCGTAATTCATTGTTGCTCCAAGTGTACTTAGAATGAGATGAGGGGGATTGCTGCAGTTCAGAAATGATTTTCTGTAAACTAGGATCAGATTGCCACCCTTCCTTGATCTTATCAAACAACCCTTGTTGCTGTCCATTGAGAAACATTATCATTAAATCAGCACCAGAATTTCTGGAGAGAGCATCAGCAGCAATATTAGAGGAACCTTCCTTATATTGAATGTCAAATTCAAAACCAAGCAACTTGGAAACCCAATGGTGTTGGAAAGGTGTATTCAAACGTTGGTCCAGAATATGTTTAATACTCTTTTGGTCTGTTTTGATGATAAAAGGAGCATGAGAGAGGTAAGCACTCCATTTCTGGACAGCATAAACTATAGCAAGCAATTCTCTTTCATAGACTGATAGGGCCTGCTGCTTTGGACCTAAAGCTTTGCTAATATAAGCAATTGGATGATGCTCCTGCATTAGAACAGCACCAATCCCTGTACCTGAAGCATCACACTCTATCACAAATGGTTTTGAAAAATCTGGTAGAGCCAACACTGGAGAGTGACTCAGAGATAGCTTTAATGCTGAAAAAGCAGTAGTTGCTGCTGCAGTCCATACGAAGGAATCCTTCTTGAGCAAGTCAGTTAGTGGCTTAGCTATTTTACCAAAGTCCTTGATAAAACGTCTATAGTAACCAGCTAACCCGAGAAATCCTCTGAGTTGTTTGATATTTCTTGGAATCGGCCAAGCAAGCACAGCAGAGATTTTTTCAGGATCTGTACTAACACCAGCAGCAGTGATAATGTGTCCAAGGTATTGGACCTTGTCTGTAACAAAGCAACACTTTGCTTGGTTGAGAAATAAATTGTTTTCTCTGATTGTCTGAAAAGCCAATTGTAAGTGAACCAGATGATCATCACTAGAAGGACTATAAACTAGTATGTCATCAAAGAACACTATAATGAATTTCCTAAGAAAAGGTTTAAACACATTATTCATAAGAGCTTGAAAAGTTGCTGGAGCATTTGTAAGCCCAAATGGCATTACCAGATATTCAAAATGGCCACTATGTGTTTTAAAAGCTGTTTTACCTTCCTCACCTGGACACATTCTGACTTGGTGATAACCTGAACGCAAGTCAAGTTTAGAGAAAACCTTGGCACCTCCAAGCTCGTCCATGAGATCTTCTATGAGAGGAATAGGGAAAGAATCCTTCACTGTGTTTTGATTAAGCCTTCTATAGTCCACACAAAGCCTCCATGAACCGTCTTTCTTCTTAACCAGAACCGAAGGGGACGCATAAGGACTATTGCTATGCTGAATTACACCTTGAGAAAGCAAGTCTTGTACCAGTTTATCCATAACATCTTTCTGTACTATGGAATAACGGTAAGGTCTTAGATTGAAGGGAGTGCTATCTTCCTTTAAAGGAATTTTATGATCCAGGCCTGGCCTAAGAGCAGGTAAAGCCGTAGGCTCCTCAAAAATATCCCTGTACTCAGTCAGAAGATCAGAAACAGCAGTATTTGCAACATTGTTAGTAGCATCAGTTAACAATAAGTTGCAACTAGGAAGGAAAAAATCTGTGTGAGTGGGAGAAACACTCATGAAACAAAGTTCAGCACCTTGTTGCACAGCTCTAGCAAAAGATTTGTTGTTGATAAGCTTGAACTCAGGTGCCTTAGCACCCCTTAAAACAAATTTCTTACCATGAGCAGAAAATTCCATTTGCAACTTTTCAAAGTCCCACAATATAGGACCAAGGGACTTGAGCCATTGAATTCCTAGGATGAGATCATGACAGCCTAATGGAAGCACAAGAACATCAGCAGAAAACTGTGTCTGTTGCAGAGTCCAAGTAAAATTTTTGCAAATATAAGCTGCATGAAGCTTATGACCACCACCACCTGTGATGTTCATGGGAGAAACAGGCTCAAGGTGACAACCGAGCTTCTTGGCTATGTCAAGGTCTAAAAAGTTATGTGTGCTGCCACTATCCAACAGAATGTGAATGAGTTTTTTGTTATGCAGAGCTGTAATCCTCATAGTGTGGAAACTAGCAAAACCAGTAATGGCTTGGAGTGAAAGTTGGGGAGTATCTGGGCCAGGTGTGGTTTCTGTGTTGTCTGGTGGAGTGAGGTCAGTTTCTGTTTGTGGTTCCTCTTCGTCATCAGCTAGTTCCATGACCATTAATTGAGTCCTCTTATGTTTAAGTTGATGGCCAGGGGTAAAGGGTTCATCACAAAACATACATAACCCTTTAGCTTTCCTCTCAGTCATCTCAGCAGCAGAGTAGGTACGGTTTGAAGTGAAAACAGGTTTCTGGTGTGAGGTAGTTGGTGCAGTGATAGCTTTTTGGTTATTGTAGGGCTTGGTATAGGTAGAGACAGGTTTAGGTTGGGGTTTTGAGCTTTTTGTGGCTTCATAGAGTCTTGCAAGGTTAGCAGCTTGGGCTATGGTTGTAGGATTAAACATTCTAACATGCATTTGAGTAGTATGTTCTAAGCCAGCTAAGAAAATACTAAGAGAGTGTTCAGGAATCAAGTTTACCTGAGTGAGAGCTAGCTCGAAGTCATTGATGTAGTCATCAATCTTGGCAGCATGTTTCACCTTGAGAAGGTTTGAGAGGGGGTCTTCATAAGCATCACCAAATCTAGTAGAGATGTCTGTCACGTATTGATTCCATGTAGGATAGATATCAAACTTTTGCCTCATGTAGTTCAAATGCCATTGGAGAGCAAGACCATCAAGGTGAATCGAAGCTAACCTAACTTTGGTAGCATCTGGTGTGGGATCTAAAGCAAAGAATTGGTCACATTTGTAGAGCCACTCTCTCACATTAGAGCCATCAAAGCGAGGGAACTCAACCTTAGAGATTCTGGTGGCATATAGAGGTCTGTCAGCAGTGTTTCTATGCTGCTCAGGAGGTGGTTGAGTTCTCAGAAGGTCTCTGATTTCTTCCATGCTAGTATTGATTCTTTCATTTAGGTGAGTAAACTGCTCATTGACAAAGTCATCACGTTGCTGCATACGCTGCCAAATAGTAGCGAAGGAGGGTGGCGGTGGAGGTGGTGGAGGAGTAGACATGAATGGTGGCAGGAAGGTGACTCAAGATACCAATTGTTAACGTGACAGATAGCACAGAGACTAGGGACTTGTCCGTTAGTCTCTAATTCCTTTCCAGGTACCTCAATGAATGAATGAGGAACGTTGGAGTGAGGAAGAGTGATTGTAGCAGAAATATAAGGAGAAGGAAGTTCTGATTTTTATGGTAAAAGCTGCAAATAACTTTATTCAATGAAGCTTAAATAGGCAAGGTGGACCACAAACCACGGTCACTCAAGCCAGCAAAACCTAGGAGAATATTCTACCCTAGATGCCATAGAGGCCTCTAGATCCTAGGTGACTCACACAAACAGCCAAAAAGCAAGAATAAAACTGATAAAAGGAATAAAACAGTACCTAGTACTGATATAGCAGCAAGAAAAGTTTTAAAAACGGTAACCTTGTGACACTAATACCAGCCTGTCACAGTTACATTCAAAATGATCAGTGTTAAATGAAGCAAATGTTGTATGTAAGCATTGGTTTCTAGAAGGTAGTGCGTCATTTGTGAAATATACCTGTGGCCTAAACTGACATTAGTAATGTCATAATACTCTCTAACACACACTTCTATTTGTTAAAATTCACAAGTCTCACCAAAGCCACCACCTGTTATTCTCAACTACATTCTACAAATAACCTCAACTACTTATCCTTCGCCATATACTAACATGACTATGTTGTATATTATACTTGCATGTCTCTTACACCGTATAATTGTTATTACCAGATCAAGTGAACCTTAGATGCATCTGTTTTCCTAGATGAGAACAAAATTGGTGGGGGTTTGGTGTCTTTGAAACCGCCGCCTCAGAGAGTTCATATCTGTTTGGTACTCGTCAACTTTATCTCATCTGAAATTAAGTTGGAGCTTGAACCCTTGTTAAATCTATTGTTTGGGTTGTCAATAAGAATCTCCGCGCCATAATCGGAGATGGACCGCAAAGAAAGTGGTATGTTTCACTAGTAGTGTAGATTATTTTCAGTTTAATTTAAACAAACAATGATTACAAAGTTGTGTTTGTGAAGCGATGAATGAATGGTAAATTAATATTTAGTTATTGAATATGCATGTAGTTGTGGTGAAATTGGAATTGGCGCCTGTGAAGCTGGCACAAACTAGTATTACTATTACTATTAGCATTCCTCAAACAGATGGGAGGCAATACCGGGTGCATGCATGCTTGTGAATTGATTAAGACAAATGCACCAATTATTAAGCTTAAAATAATTCAATTCAATTCAAACATACGCTGTCTTCATCACTGTCTCGCTCAAAACTACTGTGTCATTAATTACAACCAACACCAAAACAATTATCTATTCACAACTCACAATTTTATTTTTAATCTATACCCTTCTCCCATATAACCCGTGACACACACTAGAACAATAAACACCACGTGAACTAGAGTTTCAGTACACCATTAAGTTAAATATTAGAGTTATATCTATTTATAAACTAACTATAGTTTATCTTTGTTAGCTTTGGTTAGTTTAGTTTAACTCATACAGCTAGTTAAACTGTTCCTTTGTTGTGGACAGTTAGACTAACTTTCCTCTTTCTAGATTGTATATAAGCTGATTTCAGCTCTCTTGTAATCACTTTCTGATTAATCAATAACAGAATGCTTTTCATACTTCATTGGTGTATGGATTCCAAGATGGTATCAGAGCTCATTCATTGAGCTCTGGTTCATCGTTGTTCCTTTTTCACAATTTCTTCGATTCATCTTTTTCACAATTTCTTCAGAAATTTCTTCACCACTTCTTCAGAAATTTCTGTTCGGTTCATTCATCTTCTTCAGAAATTTCTTGCTTCCGCACTTGATTTTGCGTGAATCTCTCAATCTTTTTCACAATTTCTTCAATTTTTCTCTTGATTTCGTTCGAACACGATGACTCAAAGCTCTTCACCATACTCTGATTTCGCAACGAACACTGGAAATCCATATTACCTGCATCCTAGTGAAACTCCAGCACTTGTCCTTGTCACGCCTGCGTTGGAAGGAACGAAAAATTTTCAACCGTGGATCAGATCGATGCGAATCGGTTTGATTTCGAAAAATAAGTTCTCGTTTGTTGACGGCACGTTTCTCCCTCCGGCGAAGACCGATAGTATGTATAATCAATGGACTCGCTGCAACAGCATGGTTCTCTCCTGGATTTCACGTTCTGTTTCTCCAAGTGTTCAGAAATCTATTGCTTACTTCGACAAAGCGTACGACGCGTGGAAGGACTTGCACGACCGGTTTGACCAAGGCGATATGTTTCGCATAGCAGATCTGCAAGAAGATGTGTGTCGTCTATCGCAAGGTAATCTCAATGTTTCAGAATTTTACACTGAATTGAAGTCTCTATGGGATGAATTAGAGAATTTTAGACCGATTCTTACCTGCAAATGTGCTATTGCTTGTTCATGTGATGCTTTAAAATCTGTGAGAACTTATAGAGATCAAGATTATACTATTCGGTTTTTAAAAGGTCTTAATGAACAATATGCTCATGTTCGATCTCAAATTATGATGATGGATCCTTTTCCAAACATCACCAAGGCTTTTTCGATGGTTATTCAACAAGAAAGGCAAATGGAATTGCCTATTGCTGCTGATATAGATACATCCAGGAATACTGCTGCAAATAATACTAGTGTTCAGGCTAATGTAGCAAGTAATTCGCAATATCAGAATAGGAGAGGTGGTTTTACTGGTGGAAGGAACCGAGGTAGAGGATTCTCAGGTGGTAGATCTCAAGGGGGAACAAGATTGTGCACTAATTGTGGTAAGACTAATCACACGGTTGAGAAGCGCGCTTTATCCATGGATTTCCCTGTGGTATCAAACCAAGAACAACAACAATGCTGTTAATAATGTTGCTGCCTCTTCAAATGTCAACAATTCTCAACCAGAGGAAGAGAAATTAGTTTCTGCAGATTCTAAAGCAAGCATTTCACTTACTGCAGAACAATACCGAGTTTACTTGAGCTTCTTCAAGCATCCAAGGCTCACCAACCTCTAATTCTCACTCACCAACTTCGCATTGGTGCCTTACCATTCTCGCCAACTCATATGACTTTTAATGCCCAACATTCTGATGCTTCTGGTAAAGTTTATGTTTATGATAAACTTTTGAATATGTGGATTGTGGATACAGGTGCCACTGATCACATCACACACAATTTAAACCTTTTGACAAATATTTTCTTTATCAAACCCATTCACATTAGCCTACCAAATAATACCATCGCCATCGCTACATTGGTGGTAGTGTACACTTCTCCAATGGTTTAAGTCCGCATAATGTGTTATATGTTCCAAATTTTCATGCCAATTTAATGTTCGCCTCAACTTGCTAAATCTAGCAAGTGTTCGCTTTCTTTGACATTACTTCCTTGTCCATTATGCAAAGGATACAAGGAGGATTATTGGTATAGCTAGCCTCATTCAAGGACTCTACAGATAAGCCTTCCATTAGCTAAGTGCAAATCAAAATCGCAAAAGAGTTCTAGTAATATTACCTCGGTTTGTAAGCCTACTACTTTCACACAAAACACAATAAACACATCCACAGCTAGCACTAGTAATACTGGTTCTGTTTGTAAATCAACCACTTTCACACAATTTCCACATCCACCTAGTTCATTTTCTAGTGACAATAAATACACATCCATATTGTCTACAACACATACTACATGTAACAATGCACCATGTACTGGTCCTTTATTGAATAATATTGATAATAGTCTTGAAAATGTTTGTTCTGATAGTTCTATTTCTGATTCTTGTTTGTGGCACATGAGGCTAGGACATATTCCACTTAATAGACATTATTGCATATCCAAACAGTTTCCCTTTATCAAATTTGATAACATTAGGACACCTTGTGATACTTGTCACCTAGCTAAACAAAAGAGACTTCCCTACCCTAACAGTATTACTAAGACAACACAAGCCTTTGATATCCTGCATGCTGACATTTGGGGGCCCTATTCTCACACCTCTATCTTGGGCCACAAATATTTCCTTACACTTGTAGATGACTACACTAGATTTACTTGGGTGATATTGCTGAAAACCAAAGGGGAAACACGTAGTTCTCTCACCAAATTTATAGCCTACATTGAAAACCAGTTTTCCACCACACTTAAATGCCTACGCAGTGATAATGGACCAGAGTTTATGATGAATGATTTCCTATCCTCTAAAGGGATCATTCATCAAAAATCTTGTGTTGAAACACCTCAACAAAATGGAACCGTTGAAAGAAAACATCAACATATCCTAAATGTAGCTAGAGCCCTCACTTTTCAAGCTCACTTACCTCTCAATTTATGGAATTTTGCCATCCAACATTCAGTCCATCTTATTAATAGAATACCAACACCCTTGCTCAAAGATAAATCTCCATACCAAGTTTTATTTGATAAACCACCCACCTTTATGCACCTTAGAGTCTTTGGTTGCTTGTCCTATGCTTCCACCTTGTGTGCAAATAGAACTAAATTTGATCCTCGTGCAAGAAAGTCTGTCTTTCTTGGTTTCACAGATGGAGTTAAAGGTTTCTTACTCTATGATTTGCAATCTCACCAATTAATCACCTCAAGGAATGTGATTTTCTATGAGAATCACTTTCCATTTCAACCCATCAAATCCAATAATTCCTCTCTGGATCGATTCTCAACCCGCAAAGACCTATTGTACCTTCTCCATCATTATTTGATGAAGTTTTCGACCCTTCACCCACACACCAACCACTTCATTACCTATGACAGAAACCTTGCCCAACCATACCTCTCCTATGCCAAACCCTTTGCCTGACCATACACCACCTGTACCTACTGTTGTTCACATTCCTTCCACCACTCAACCTACTAGACATTCTACTAGACAAAAATTTGCACCTAGGTATTTGGAAGATTATCATTGTAATTTGTCTAGCTGTACTAATACTTCTTCAGGTATCTCCTCTCTTCCTCTTTACCCTTTGTCTTCAGTTTTATCTTATGATCAGTGTTCACCTTCATATTCTAAGTTTTGTGCATCAATTACCGTTAATTCTGAGCCAACTACTTATAACCAAGCTGTTAAGCATGAATGTTGGCAAAGAGCCATGGATGCTGAACTTGCAGCACTTGATTTAAACAAGACTTGGTCCCTTGTTGAGTTACCCCCTGGAAAGACTCCTATTGGTTGTAGGTGGGTCTACAAGATTAAACACAATGCTGATGGTAGCATTGAGAGGTACAAGGCTCGCCTTGTTGCCAAAGGATACACCCAAACTGAGGGTATTGACTATTTTGACACTTTTAGTCCGGTTGCCAAGTTAACTACTGTGAGGACTTTGCTTGCTCTTGCAGCTATCAAAGGTCGGTTTCTAAGAGTGGGCTGGTGAATAATGCTTTTTACATGGTGACCTCCATGAGGAGGTGTATATGGCTCTTCCACGGGGCTATCTTTGTCTCTCGATAACACTCTCTCTAGCCCCTGTTTTGCAGAGTTACACAAGTCCTCTATGGACTCAAGCAAGCAAGTAGGCAATGGAACCGAAACTCACCTCTACATTGATTTCCATGGGCTATGTTCGGTCTCAGCAGATCACTCCTTGTTCACTAAAGTTTCTACCAGATAGATACTCTCTTACTTGTATATGTTGATGATGTGGTGCTTTGCGGTAACTCTATGATCGAGATATCATCTCAGAAACACTTGCTTGACACCAAATTCAAGATCAAGGACCTTGGACAGCTTCGTTTTTTTCTTGGGTTGGAAGTAGCTCGTTCCAAGCAAGGAATTCTGCTCAATCAAAGGAAATACACCCTTGATCTTTTGCAAGACAGTGGCAACCTTGCCACTAAACTCGCTTTCCACACCGGGGATCTTACGTCAAGCTGCAGAGTGAAGGTTCAGCCCCATTTTCTGATGAATCTTCGTACAGGAGGTTGATTGGCCGTCTACTATACCTCACCACCACCCGTCCTGATATTTGCCATGCTGTTCAACAACTTAGCCAATTTGTGGCTAAGCCTCTCATAGCTCATTTCAAGGTCGCCACCACGCGTGTTCTAAGGTATCTTAAATCGCTCCAAAGAAAGGGATCGTTTCTTCTCGGCCAATACGGTGTGTGTTTCTCGGATTTCTTGATTTCGATTGGGCATGTTGCCCGGATACTCGCAAATCTATCACGGGATATTGTGTGTTTCTTGGTGATTCCTTGATATCCTGGAAATCCAAGAAGCAAAAACACGTTTTCGCTTCTTCTTCCGATTTGAATATCGTGCTTTGGCAAGCCTTTCTGTGAAATTCGGTGGTCGCACTTCTTGCTAGCCGATATGCACTCTGCTCCTAGTAGTCCCATCTTTGCTTATTGTGACAATAAATCGGCCATTTACCTTGCTCACAATCCCACATTTCATGAGAGAACAAAGCATATTGAGATAGATGTCATGTGGTCCGTGAGAAGATCCAACAACGTGTTATTCATCTCACGCTGCTCTTCTTCTAGCTCACAAACTTGCGGATGTTTTTACTAAGTCCCTACATGCTCCTTCATTCTCATCTTTGATCACCAAGTTGGGTCTATGCGATATCCATAGTCCAACTTGAGGGGAAATATTAGAGTTATATCTATTTATAAACTAACTATAGTTTATCTTTGTTAGCTTTGGTTAGTTTAGTTTAACTCATACTGACTAGTTAATCAGATAGTTTGTTAGACAGTTAGACTAACTTTCCTCTTTCTAGATTGTATATAAGTGATTTGATTTCTCTCTTGTAATCACTTTCTGATTAATCAATAACAAAATGCTTTTCATACTTCATTGGTGTATGGATTCCAAGATTAAACAAACTAGTATACACACTAAACCTAAATTATCAATACACAGTATCAAAAAAAAATTGAAAGAGAATTGAGGTTAAGTCTTTCCACTTTTCACTCTACTACTAAATACAATACGTATCCCATAGTCCATACATACGTAACACACACACATATATATATATATATATATATATATATATATATATATATATATATATATATATATATATATATATATATATATATATTGATCGTACAAGATCAATAGTAGTAGTGTTGATGTAGTCCTTTAGCTTCGATCGTTAATCGTGGTTGATGTCCTTGACTACGGGTACGCGCGCTGTAGTACTGCATGAAAGACATTCGACGCCAAGTCAGTCAGTGATGAATAGGACCACAAGTAATAATGACGTACCTAATTTCTTGGGATTCGTGTCATATTTATAGCTACAGTATTGAGCCATATTGGACCTATTGGACTGTATTGGCTCTCGAGTCCACTCCCGAATATATATATATATATATATATATATATATATATATATATATATATATATGGTGTTAGAGAGGGCTGCATGTGATCAAAGAGTATGGATCTCAATCATGGTGACATATATATAGGAGCCACACTCGTGAAGCAAGGAGCCAGTAACTTGAGGGGCTCTGGATTAGATCACTAAAACAATGTTTTAGTGATCATCACTAAATTGTTTGTAACCATTGGATCTCTCATTTAGTTTCCAAATGAGATCCAATGGGTGTTATTAAAAAGGGTATATATGTACTTTCATATTGTTAATTATATTAAGTAGTTAATTCTTTTTTAAGAATAATAATTCCATTCCTTTATTTATGCCATTGTTATCGGAATTGATTTGTGTGATAACCGAATGAATGAAAAAAAAAAACTTCAATTTAATGCTTTGATGGAAAAACCGTTCCATTATTTATGGCAATTTTAATAAACCAAAATCCCTAATAATGAGCCAATTTTTGGGTGAACAAACTCCCTAATAATGAGCCAATTTATGACAATTTTAAAAAACCGAATGAATGTATGAATGATGAAAAAACATTCCCTTTAAACCAAAGAGTTACCTTTTACATACAGAATTCCCTATGGTTTCATAAAGCAATTACCTTTACATCAAGTTTGTTATTATTCAATGGTCTCTTATAAACTGTAAGTATGAAAAAAATCACCAAACATAGGAGAAATGCAATGTTACAAAAACCACCGAAAAGTTATGCTAATATCTTATGATACAAATTAAGAACATAATTTATCAATGTAAGTGAAGACATGTGAAAAGCTTAAAAACCAGAAATACAATTTCTCATTTTCATTAGTTACAAACACACAAATTCATCATGCCTATATATCAATGTAACTGGAGGATGTTTTAAAAAAGGCCTAATTATTTATATATTAACGTCCAGTAGCTGGTCTTGAACTATTCTTAATTAATTACTTATAACCCGCTATATTATCCTCGTGTTTGAGTGGCTGGCTATGTTGAAAGAGCATTGGCTTCGTGTAATGGTAACAACCAAATGGCAGTATCATAGCCTGTAATTAATGAAAGAAGTGATTAGTGTGAATGAACTAACACTATATTTTTATAACCTTGGAATCAAAGAGAACACGATGGACTGGTCTTGGCGTCAGACTATATTGAGCAGCATTTGGGGATTAATATATAGCTTTTGGCATAAATAATATCCCTTTGTAATTACATCACTTGCATATATTTTTGTTAAGATGACTTTAGAGTTATTGAAAAAGTGAACAAATGTACAAAAGTAACATTAAAGCTGATAGGCATAAACACAAAATTTCCAAACCCACATTCTTTGGTTTACACTTATGTCTAAACCTCGGAGCATTAGCCTTCTCACCAATCCCACGCTCCTTTTTCTTTCTTATAGCCATCACCCCTGAAAATAAGATGAACCAGAGTACGCATTAAAAACAAGAATTAATATGTGTTTTATTCAAATTGTGTGTAATATGGAACAAGATTGGTTATCTTCGAAGTCATCTGAATTCATCAAGTAAATCAAGTCATCTTCAAAGCCAATTTCTACTCAAACATCACACAGATTCATCTTCGAAGACAAGTTCTAAATAAAAGCTAAATAATACAGGCTATACAAGCTATCCAAAGCAAACATAATAACGATAACCATATTAAGGATAAAGGTTGGATATTCACGGTATAACCATAACAAGGATAAAGGTTGGCTACTATCTATCTAGCCATAACATGAATGAAGGTTGGCTATTCCGTGTCTAGCCATAACATTAATTAAAGTTGGAAATTCCCTGTCTAACCAAAACATGGCTCATTCGTGGCTACCCACAGACAAAACAATGGAAACAGAAATAGTAAACCGTTCAAGTGTAGTGTCCAACTTCAGAAAACCACAAAATCAGAAAATCAAAAAAGCACATGCATGAATGACAAGTTTATTGTGAAATCAGAACATCTAACCATAGTAAGGATAAAGGTTGGCTATTCTCATTTTAGCCATAATAAGGATATAGGTTGGCTACTCTCTGTCTAGCCATAACAACTATTAAGGGTTAGGAAATCTGACTAAACCAAAGGAAACAGAAACAGTAAACAGTTCTAGTTTAGTGTCCAACTTCAGAAAACCACAAAATCAGAAAATCAAAAAAGCACATGCATGAATGGCAAGTTTATTGTGAAATCAGAACATATAACCATAGTAAGGATAAAGGTTGGCTATTCTCATTTTAGTCATAACAAGGATATAAGTTGGCTATTCTCTGTCTAGCCATAACAACGATAAAGGCCGGATATGCTTTAGGCAATCAAAAAATCATAAAATCATAAAATCAAAAAAACACATTCATGAATGTCAGAAAATCATAAAATCATAAAATCAAAAACGCACATGCATGAATGGCAAGTTTATTGTTTAACCAGAAAATCAGAATCAAATGTTCCTTTTGTTTAGTGAAACCATAATCAAATGTCTCTCTGGTTTAGTGAAATCAGAATGTTTAGAATCTTACCAAGATTTATTGTTTACTGAAATCAGCAAAATCAGAATCTGCGTATGTGTCGTTCACCCGTTCTTCTTCCCTCTTCGTCGCTCCTTTTAGTAGAATCAGTTTCACGGTTGCAGGGAGTTCTGGGTTTCTCCTTCGTTTGATGGGTTTCTGAACGATTTAACGGTTGCAGGGAGTTCTTCTGGTAATCGGTTTTCTGGATTTCTGCAAAATCGGTTTCACGGTTGATGGGTTTCTGAACAATTTCTCCTTCGTTCAGAGTTTTGCAAAATCGATTTCACAGTTGCAGAGAGTTTTACAAAATCGGTTTCTAGGTTTCTGCAAAATCGATTTCACGGTTGCAGGGAGTTCTTCTGGAAATCGATTTCTCCTATTCAGCGTTTCTTTCGTTCTCTTTCTATTCTGCAAAATCGTTTTTGAAACCTATTCAGCGTTTCTTTCGTTCTCTTTCTATTCTCTCCTTCCTAATTTTGGGGCACCAATTAAGCACGTTTTTTTTTAATTGGAGTCAATATTTAATGGCTAATAACTAGGAAATCAAAGATTTATTTAATTTGTAAAATTATGTTTTTAGTATATTGTAGTTGCCCAATCTGCCCTTTTAGTGATGGTAACTAAATAGTCTATTTAGTTACCTAAACTATACTCAACTTGAGGAGTGAGGCGCGTGTTATGTAGGTGAATGACACGTGTCAGAACTAAGGACCGCACACTGGTGTGTCAGTCAGAACACAAAAAAGTGCATCCCATAATAGAATAGATCAATCTCTTTGAATATTACCAATTTTTCTTCTGTTAATCAACCTAGCTTAGCTTGCGATCTGTGTTTATGTTAATGTAATGTAATGTTATCCCGTGAGGTGAGAGTGTGAGACTACATAACACATGTGACAAGTTAAGACAAACACGGACGCATGCATTTTCAACACTTCCGTTCATTTCTCTTGCCAAATCTTACAACATCCATAATCATATTATTTGAGTACATTAACGTATACACATCACTCATTTATAAGTTTTTAATAATGGTATTTACTAAGAATTCAATCTTTTCAAATCCAACACCGAAACAAAATGTATTGTTGGGAAAACTCCACACAAGAGATGGTATCTAACCAAAACTCTGTTCTCAATAGGTACCCAATTTATATCCTCTCTAATAAGATATTACTTAATGAATCCAATTATTAATAAGTTAAGAAACCCTATCATATAAAACCCTCTTCAGTTCACACTCAAACCCAACTCATTCTATTTGCACCAAAATATTTTGCTTACATACACCCACACACCAAGTCTTACACGTCAACTCTATATTTTGTATGGTTACAGAAACTTCCTCATCTCAACTCAACTCAACTCGGATAGAAAAGAGTTGGTGAAAAAAAAAAATCTTACTTCAAGTGAATTCATGACAAGTCCTACAATTTGTCTTTTTTTTTTTTTTTTTCTTTCATGTTTTTAATGTTTGCTTGAGATAGATACATAGAACGTACATTAGAGGGAAGGGTTACCCTGCTGCAGTCGGCACAAAAATGTGGTCTCATAATTCTATATGATCATTATGTATTTATCTAGAAAAAACATTTTGGCATTTATATACAAACTTGATGGACATGGACTGACTAGATTGTCTCCTACCTAATATATGCTTCCTTGGCCACAAAGAGCTTAGCTAAGCAACAACAAAGAGTCACGAGATTGTTTTCTTCACTCCCTATTTTGGCACTTGCATTTTTAATTCAAACCTACGTGTTCATTTTTCACTGGAGCCTCATATTTGAGTACAGAACAACAAAGTATCTGGCATAAGATTATAAAAGATGTAATAGGATCAACTCAATGATGTGTTTGTCATCATAATTGTTGCTTCATTTTAATTTGTAGAGTGGCGTACGTGAGGATTACTACGTGAAAACTTTAATAATAGAGCAAGCTGCTCAGCTCGAATAATTTTGCAACCAAAAGGAAAGTTTCTTGTTAATGAAATGGAAAGATAAGATTTGATTTAACTCAAATTAGAATAGTGGTTATTATTCACCATAAAGTTATTCTGTCAAATCTTCTCATGATATATATATATGCTTATTAGCTTTTTCTTATTGCTTATTATATATCTGTCTAGTTACTTACAGATTTGATCCTTTTAACCAATTGCTTTAGCTATATTAAATACACATGCAATATTTGCAAGAGAGTATATTATAATTAGTTTTTCAGAAGCTGCATATGTCGATTGGCTTCTTTCCAAGAGAAACATGTTGAACAAAAACTTGTACTATTTACTAAATTGACCAGCTAGTAGATTTTAATTTGAATGGTTTTTCACAAATTTTTGAATGGTTTTGCTTATTTACTAAATTTTCCACCTTAGTGTTTTTAACTAAAAATATAACTTTTCACTGTCTCTTAAAGAGGACAAATATATTTTGTCAAATTATCATAAAGAAACGCATTATTCTTTTAGTTTTACTTCTTATTTTGTTAAAAGCATCACATCTAAACACTCATATATATACACAAAAACTCCTTTCCACGTCCTTTTTTATTTTTATAATTATTTTCAACTTCAACTACAAAAATATATAATGGTAACTGTATATAACATGAGAACCAAAGACATGCAGGACCACAAAAAATTGAACATTCTAACTCCAAACAAAAAATAATGGTCCTTGAGAGTTATTACTACTTGTTAGACTTCCAAAAGGGTTTTTAAAAGTGCCCATCCTTTATTTTTAATCAACAGGAACTTGACACGTGGCATCTTTATACTTTAAGAATTCATTTCTGAACTATCATAGTTCAGTTCACATATATTTTGTGTATAAATAGGAGATTGTCCTTGCTAGGCCAATTTGCTATGAATGTTTAGCTATTCTTCTTTCTCTCCAATTATCTTTAACACTAGTATTTCTGAAACATATACACTGAAAAACTACTAATTAGCAGCATTTTCTTGTTCCACATTGGTCTAAAGAAAGAAACTCAAGAGACTATCATGGAATTCATTCATGGATTATTTATTCTCTGGATTACCATAATAATACTTGTCAACTATAATATGATAAATGTGGAAGGAAGATATCATACTCACACTCACACTCACACTCACACCAAGCAAAAGAAAGCTTCCCCTGCACCTGCTGATCCTACACCTCAGCCAGAAAACCCTTCAAACTCTTTTCCTAGTGTTCCTTCTGATCCTTATCCAAATGATCCACAGAACTCTTCTTGTGATGGTGTTTTTGATGTAAGATCCTTTGGAGCAGTTGGAGATGGTTCAGCTGATGATACAGCTGCATTCAAAGAAGCTTGGAAAGCAGCTTGTGCTGTAGACTCAGGAGTTGTTCTGGCTCCTGAAAATTATACCTTTATTATAACTTCAACTATTTTTTCAGGTCCATGTAAACCTGGACTAGTATTCCAAGTAAGAAAGCTTACTCAATTTCTAACTATTGTATTTTTGCTATTTTTATTATTATATATTATATGCAAGGTTCTAAATAACAATAATCGCAGTCGCGTTAAGGCTTTCGCGATTTCGGCTGATGTGGCTGTTGCGTTACACACTAATGTGGCGCGAAGACATAATATATATGGTTTGTAGGCCATTATTTAAAACTTGGATATTGACCATTGAAATAATGTAAACAGGTGGATGGTGTACTGATGGCACCAGATGGACCAGATTCATGGCCAGATGAAGATAGCACAAATCAATGGCTTGTGTTTTATAAGCTTGATCAAATGAGTCTTAATGGTACAGGAACCGTAGAAGGCAATGGAGATAAGTGGTGGGATCTCCCCTGCAAACCTCACAGGGTAACTAACTAAACTATTCATATTTCATTTTAGTCCATCTAAAACTCAAATTTACATTTTTTTCCCTTGAATGACACCCCACCCCACTAAATGTTAATGAAAAAATCTGCATTTTCAGGGTCCAGATGGAAAAACTTCTTCAGGACCATGTGGTAGTCCAGCTGTGAGTATAAACCATTCAGCTTAGGCAATAACTAACTGTTTTTTTATATAATATACATATATCTATCTATCTTATAGTTATTTTTGTGTTTGTGTTTGTAGATGATACGGTTCTTCATGAGCTCCAATTTGAAGGTTACTGGATTGAGAATTCAAAACAGTCCTCAATTCCATATGAAATTTGATGGCTGCCAAGTAGTAATGATTGATAGGCTCACCATTTCTTCGCCTAAACTAAGCCCCAACACTGATGGAATTCATGTAGAAAACTCACAAGCTGTTGGGATATATAACTCATTGATAAGCAATGGTAATTACTAATTAAACAACAATATTCACTTTGCTTCTATATTTATTTCACTATCTCTTTACATAACAAGTTTATAATAACATGATTTAAACAGGTGATGATTGCATTTCAATTGGACCTGGAACCTCTAACATTGAGATAGTTGGTGTTACTTGTGGTCCTAGCCACGGGATTAGGTAAATCTCATACTCTTATCTCAGTTATCACAACAGTATATTATGTAACATTATTTGTAGCAGCAGCATGTCTCACTAAGCTTAGTGTTGTGTTTTTTCTACAGCATTGGAAGCCTTGGTGTACACAATTCCCAAGCATGTGTATCAAACTTAACTGTACGGGACACAATCATAAGAGAATCAGACAATGGACTAAGAATCAAGACATGGCAAGGTGGGATGGGATCTGTAACAGGTTTAAAATTTGAGAACATTCAAATGGAGAATGTAGGAAACTGCATAATTATAGACCAATACTATTGCATGTCAAAGGAATGTCTAAATCAAACTTCAGCTGTTCATGTTAATGAAGTGTCCTATAAAAACATAAAGGGTACTTATGATGTCAGAACCCCTCCTATTCACTTTGCTTGTAGTGACACTGTTGCTTGCACAAACATAACACTCTCTGAGGTTGAGCTTTTACCATATGAAGGAGAATTGTTGGATGATCCTTTTTGTTGGAATGCTTATGGAACTCAAGAGACTATGACTATACCTCCAATTGAATGCTTAAGGGAAGGTGGCCCTGAGACTGTAGGAGAACTTTCTACTTATCAATGCAGTTAAAATTGTTGCTCTAAATTTGGTTTTTTTTAGATAGAAGATATATTATATATATATATATAGTATACTGGACAGGTTTTGGGTACAGATTATAACCATTATATGTGTTAGTTAATGGTTGTGGTTCCCTGTATGATTCCTAGGATTCGTCCCTTTTTGGGTTTGTATTTTTCCCATGTAGTGTGATGAGATGCATAATTGGTCTGGCTTGATTCAACATTTATATATTACATGGCTGGCTAGAACAGTATAGTATACTAATAGAGTTAGATGCAGAGGAAAGAATTAAGTAGCTGATAGCTGGATAAAACCAACTCCTAGTTAATAAAACGACCTGCTAATTTAGGTTATAACAATGGAGTCCACATACATAATAAAAGTACACATATTTATATCATGAACAACACGAGAGGGTAGCTAACTACACACACATCAGGACATATATATATATATAGATTACTAGATCGATGACATTGAGTTTGATTAATTAAGAACATGATGATCAAACTTTAGTGAAGCGCAAGTATTCCTTTTTTGATGGAAGATCAACAGTCTTAAAACCTTGAGGAAACATTTCTTTGGCTTGCTCATTGGTAACATCAGGAGCAATGACAACAGGGTCCCCTGTTTTCCAATTTGCTGGTGTAGCAACCTTAAACTTTGAGGCTTTCTGTAGTGAATCCAACACCCTCACCACTTCATCCATGTTCCTCCCAGTTGTTGCAGGGTACAGAAAACTCAACTTTATCTGCCACAAAACAAAACAAAAACATATAGTATATATAATAAGTAAAAAATGTAAATTAAATTTATTAATTAATTTGTACAAAAGATAGAAATTTTCACCTTCAAATCTGGCCCCACTATATGAAGTGCCCTTGAGGGTAAGTTTCCATTAGAATCTTTCTCATCAGGATCAACCATGTTGAGTTGTTTGATGATTTCTCTTTTTGGATCAGCAATTATTGGATAGTCCACCTTTGCACCTGGCTGCAATATATATAAGCATGCATGCAACAAATAAGAATAATTAAATTAGTCTATACAGTTGGTTAGTTTTGTTTGTGATAGTGATTATAAAAGTGAGTACTTACGGTGTAGGCTTCAATGTCTTTGATCCAGTCATTGTGAGATTGAAGACTATCACAAGACATGCCTAGTAGTTTAACTCCTCTTTGATAAAATTGAGAAGAATATTGAGCCATTTTACCAAGCTCAGTGGTACAAACAGGGGTGAAATCACCTGGATGAGAGAAGAGGATGGTCCAGCTATCAGAACAGAAGTTGTGGAGCTTGATTTTGCCATTGGTAGATTCAACTTCAAGATCAGGAATAGTGTCTCCAATTGTAAGGCCTGGCATTTTTCAATAGTGAAACTATGCACACATAGATGGGTTTCTTTACTGTGATGATGGATGAGATGAGAAGGGGTGAGTAGAAGTGAGAGATTATAAAGAGAAGAGAGTTGGTTGCATGAAGAGAACGTGGCATGTTAGTGGGATATGAACGTGGCAGTGAGGGGTGCTTACATGTGTAGTTCTGCAATTCACTCCACGTACACTACTACTTTGACCTTTCTTCTCAGCATTGTTTAAAAACTGTTATGATTTTCAATCAATCTTAATTAAATTCTGAGTGTTCTCTTGTGTTGTGTGGTAGTATTATTTGTAAGTTATGATATTTAAAAACATGTATCAATTGGGTTCCATATTTGTAATTAAGTTATGATTTTCAATCAATCTTAATTAAACATTGTATCAATCTTAATTATTATGCTGCTGCTGTCTTTGAACTCTTAATTGTCATTGCACTTGCACATAACGTTAAGCAAAGATTAAAGCATACTTATGAAGTCCATTTTAATGTTTCGGTTGTGACGGTTGTCGTTGAATTGAATAAAAAGGAAATCATAAAAATAAATTCCGTTGCCAGGACTTGAACCCGGGTCTTTCGGGTGAGAGCCGAATATCCTGACCAACTAGACTACAACGGATCATGTTATCATTCGTATGAGTTTTGTTTTTTATTATATGAAAAAGAAAGGTACTGCACTGTTTTTTTTAATCGATTTTATGCAAAATAAAAATATTCAAGTCTTCATTTAATATTTAATAGACCAAAAATACGTATTATTTTAATATGTATACTTTAATAAACTATTAGTATATATTATTATAGATACTAAATAGCTGTATAAAAAATTAACAACAATGTTTTACAAAATTTAATACTCTAGATATCAAAGCAAGTTTAAGCTTTAATTTTTGTTTTATATAAAAAATATAAATATTATCTAATTATAATTTAATAGAAAAAATAAATACAGAAATATTAAACTTGGAATAACTATTTTACAATAACTTCAAAATGTGGTATTAACCTAAATTCATTATGTAATTAGACTAAAAATCATATATTGAACAGGGATGTCAATAATCACACCACCTAAAACCTACGTACAATTCAAATATTACGACCAAATATTAAAAAACAAAAATTGAAATAATAATATAGTAAACAAATAATTACAATTAATAAATATACATGAATATATTTTTTTATAAAATTATTTTACGCTTAATGTGTGCTCTGTGGAAGTCCGGAGGAAACAACTCTTTATTTGTTTATGCATTGTCGTTTTCCTCAACAAATGTGGTATGCCGTGTTTCGTTGGTTAGGTTGGGTGTTTCAATTTCCACCTGACTTATTCCACATTTTCGATATCTTTTGCTGTTTTGGTCGAGGGCCAAAGGAAAAGAGGGGGATGAGCTTGATTTGACTCACTGTCTTTTGGGCTCTTTGAGAAATGACAAATGTTGTTATCTTTTCTTCTAAGGTTTTTGATTTTGTTGTTAAGAGGATTAAGTCACTTTCCTGATGGTGGTTTCAATAGATAAATCTACGAGACCACATTGTCTATACTATGAGTGACATGTTGCCCCATCTACTTGTATTGTTCGGAAATAACCCTCGATTTATACACGGGTTAGGGCACCCTTAATGTCCCTATTTATACTTTATATATACATACATCCTTTGGCTTAAAATAATGATAAAATGACACATAAAATTCGCACTCTTGTAGTATTCATTTATCAGTGAATTTTGTAATATATTTCAAATACCTATGTAGAAAATTAAAAGTCACTAATGATCGTGGGAGTTTCTAATAGGTGATTTCTTTTTTATAAAGGGGACAACTAAGATACCCATAACATAAATTTGGATACTATACTCAGAGTGTATTCTTAGTGCAATTTCCACTTGGTAAAAAAAAAGTCATCACATTTCAACTTAGTTAACAAAAAAACCCACCACATTTTGCCTTATTAAGGTTTAGCACTCAACTAATTGATAAGGGGAATTTGCGTTTTATAAATCTAGATAGAGGTCTTTCACCTATTCTCTTTGTAATGAATTGTACTGTGTTTTTAAAGTGCCTTTTTTCAATCCACACAAATTTAGTAACCCGATCACTGTACCTTTATCACACACTTAGATATGTCGGAGGGAATATGTTTGCAAACTAATTGGTGGATGAAAATTTTGAAATGACTTCATTTTTCAATTTATTATTTCATAACATAAGAAAATTTTGATTATTTTAATATACTTTTTTCATGAATTTTAGAATTGTTGCCAACTGAGGTGTGTAACAGGATTATCTGCTTAACCCTTCCCTCTCTGAATGCTACTAATGACAACCTCATCTTAGGTGTTCAGGTATTTGATATTACTCATGTTTATAGTCATTGATTTCTTTGGCCCTTTTCAGGCCATGAGTTGGGTTCTAAGGGTTTACCAGAATCAATGTAGGATTCAAGTTTCTTTGAAAGACTACGTGAAGATTTCATGATTATTTGTCAAAGAGGTCATCACACCTGGCAAGCAGCAGCAGATTTAACTCCACGCTTTTTAAATGAGTACGAAGTCATTCCTCTACCAATCGAAGTCAACCTTCATTGACAACCCCTTGTATTCAAACAAATTACACCTTGCCGTATTTTTTCCTTTAACAAATGCAAATTTTTGAAATATTTGAGTTCAATTAACCTAATATTGTACTAACCTTACATACAACTATACAAGGCCATAAGGTTAATTAATCTCCATAAAATTAATAACTAGCTAGCTAGCTAGTTCTATATAATCACTAATTAAGCTATGAAAATATATAAGGAGTGAACTAATGAAGCAGCTATTAGACTTGAGTAATATGTCTGCAAGTAGGACAAGAAGAATGAGAGAGAAGCCACTTGTCAATACAAACAACATGAAAATGATGATTACACTTTGGAAGAAATCTTATGTGATCCCCATTAGAAAACTCTGCCAAGCAAATCACACAACTAGAACCTGAAGAAGATGGAGAACCAGAGTGATTATATATTGAGGTAGGAAAACCTACAATTTCTTTCTTCTTAATTCCAGAATTAACCCTACGAGAAGCAATCCATTGCATAGGTTCAGTAAGCACACGACTAAAACATTGAAAAACACATTGTAACATAGTATTAAGACCAAGAGCACAAACAAAAGCACATAAAATTGCTGCTGCTAGAACCATCCAATCAAACCCAGCAACTTGATCATGTGGGTGATTATTATCACATGGTTTGCTTGTGATAGGGGCAAAATTGGGAGATTGTGAATATTGAGAATGTGTTTCAGCCATGAGGATGGGAAAGTAAAGAAGGGTATTTGGTACATATATAAAGAAGAAAGTGGGAAACGTTGAGAAGGTGACACATAATAGGTACTTGAAAATAACAATAATACACTATAAGGGAATGTAATTTGTTGTAGTCAAATAAAAATGAGTGCATAAATATATTGATACGGTGGAGAAATTTAGTGGCATAGCAGCATATGTGGACATGAAAAATGATGCTTACTTGATAATCCACTTAAGAATCATAAAGCAACTTAATCATGTGTTTCAATTTGATTCCCCTATCTCTTCCATCCAATCATTTGGATTTTGTAACCTTAAGATTAAATTTTTTTAAAAAAACAAGGAAAATTATAATATACTTTTTTTAATCTAAAAGTATTGTTATTTTAAAAGGAAAATTTTATTAGTTTTAAAACTAAAACAATCTTTTGAGGTTTTTTTAGATTTTTAGAGCGTATTCCCAAAGGGTTAGCCTAGCAGAGCATGATAAAATTTGTAATTGGGAGGTTTAAAGTTCAAATCCCTATTCGTTTACGTGGTGAGAAAAATGCAATTGCCTTCATAACTACTTAGTGTCCGAAGGTTTTTTTTGTCTTGAATTGGGCGTCATCTCCTCACCTAAATTTTGGAAACAAAAAAAGGGTATGAAAAACAAAGTGTAGTATATTTAATTTCTTAATAAAAAAAATTAGAGTGAAGGGATGACGTTCAATTCAAAATAGATAAAACCTCCTAGCATTTTAAACACAGGTTTTATCTTGTAGTTATGAAGATTAATGAGAACTTCAATTTGCAAATACAGGTTTTATCTTGTTTCGCTATACCAACCACTTGTGGTGAGTTTAGTGTAGGTGATTTATGAACTTTCGAATAGAGTTACAATATATTTTCTGACAAGCAAAATAGAGTTACAATATATTGTTAATAAGGTTTATGCTCTTTCAACTTTTTTCTTTGTCAAACTAATTTTTGTGAGGATTTCAGTTGTAAGTATTTATACTCTTCCAATTAAAGTTGGTTATTTATGTTATATGTTTTTCAAAATGATTTGGAAATTGATTTGTATATATTTAGTTAAAAATAGGTATACGGTGGGTCGATGTCGCATGTATGAGAATACGCTACAGGAGGAAATCACTAGGGGAAATGATCCTCTTGAGTGAAAAAAATGGTAATAATGTGAGAGAAATTTATAAGAAAAATGAAAGTTATTTTGTTTTTGTGTAACGTAATGAAAATTATTATTTATTTAAAAAAAAATATTCAATAAAATGGAAGTTTGATGGGTATGAATCAAATGATACCTTCTAAGTAAAATTAGTTTAATATTAAATTTTATTTAAAATATTTAAAAAGAAAAAAAATGAAGTGTCATTGAGTGATCGGTGTTGGGTATCATACTTTTCAAACTCAATCAATCATCATCAATTATCAATCAACTATAACTTTATAACTTTATATAAAACAACCACTACCAAAATTACTAATCTACCCTTATTTGAAACTCACTTTTTGAGGATAAATATGTCATTTCAAATTATTCTATTTCACTTTTTTATTTTTTGTGGGTCTCATTTTCTCACATCATCTCTTAACCTTTTAATCTCATATTTAAAACTCATTTTTCTATTTCCTCTTCAACTATTAACTATGAATTATTACTTTAATCAATCTATAATCTTTTTAATCAAAATACCCACTACTAATATCTCTATTTTTTTCCTCCTATTTAACCTTAATAATCAATCAAGACTAATTTAAAGTAGAGAAACAAAAAGTTTCAAATAGTAATTGAATTAGTTCGAATATTACCCCGTAAATATTTACCAGCTATGTAATATTTTCCGTAGATACAAAATTGTATGAAAGTTTCAAATTTTCCAAATTGTAATATTTCCATAGAGACTAAATAAAACTTATAAATAGAGAAAATAAAATATTTAAAAGAATGAGACATGTAGATGAAACTAAAGTAGATGTATTGTGAAGTTTCGTAACTTTAGAATATTTTCTTCAATTGACATTTTTAATCGTTGGGTAATTATTACCAATCATGTAGTAATAATGCAATATCATGGCAAATAACACAAAATTTATTTTATCAGTAACAAAATTATGTCAACATGTAACATTTTCTCGTTGTAACTCAAAAGTAGGATAATAAAATTAGATATTTGAAGAGAGTGAGAGGAGGGATAGAGGGGAGGGAGATAGAGAGAAAATTGAGAAAGATAAGAGTGAGAGAGGAAATAGAAAAATGTGTTTTAAATGTGAGATAAAAAGTAAGAGATGATATGAGAAAGTGAGTTCCACAAAATATAAAAAGTGAGATTAAATAATTGGGAATTGACATATTTGTCCTCAAAAAATTGGTTTTAGATAAAGGTAATTTGATATTATTGGTAGTAGTTGTTTTATTTAAAGATATAGTTGATGATAGTTAATCGAACTAATTAAAAGATTTCTACATCTATTAATAAAAATAACATGACAACACCCGTGCGTATACACGGGTATACCACTAGTAGTTATGGTAATGTTAACCATTTGTTAATTGTATTTGTGAGTAGTCATTGTTTTGAGAAACCTTCCACCTCATGTTTCTAGACGTTTCTAATTTTTATATTATGGTTGATGTTACGTTTGTAATGTAAGAAAAGACTTAATTCGAATGCGACTTCTGTGTATGTTGCGCAGCCTAACATAATCGCTCCATCCATACTAGTACAATTTTTTTTTTCTCCACTTTTTGTTGTCTTGTTCTATTATTCATTTATTCTTAGCTGATTTTATCCAGGAAGGCGTGTTTGAGCCGCACATAACTCCAGGCCAGGGACGTCTTTATCATGTGATTTTTTTTAAGAGATTTTATTCAAGTATCTCATTCAAAATTGAATAATAAATTAATAATCATCCATGGCATGGCCCACAATAATCGTTGAGGCTCTACCTTATGCTCAACTCAACCATTTCATTTCAATTTCTCTAACCAACAATGCCACATCAAAGCATCGTGTAAATAACCAAGAACGCAGCAACCAAACACAGAAGCTTTCTTTTTCCATGTTTCTATTCCCTCTCCTCCTAGTACAGAATCGAAATATAATCTCATTACGCAACCCAACCCAACCATTCCACGAAATTTCTAAGTGAGGATTTCACAATTGCCAAACACGCTCTCTTAAGCGAAGTGGTCCCCTAAATTCATTTCTGTCCCATAATTTTATTTTTTTAGTGTGAATAATTTTCAACTCCCCATGTGCCGTGTCGACTGGATAATCTTGAGAAAATTCAAATAAACATATTCCTTCAAAAAAAAATACTAGTAATCTCTTTTTACAACTTTTTTTAACTCAAATTTACATTTATTTAAGTATAGACACCCTTTGATTCGATACTTTGCTCTCGACTTCTAGAGTCAAAGTCAAGTAGTAATAATAATATTGAGCTTTATGATTATCTAATTTTCCAGCCAGTTCCTCCAACTAGGAACAAAAACCCCAAATCCCACCGAGTCAGAGACTCGGTTACTCAGAGGCACTATAAAAAAAGTAGCAAGATCAACCACCAGACAAATTAAGAAACCAAAAAAGCAAAAAACAGAAGATGAGTAGAGCAAAGGCGGTTCTTAGGTTAACCAAACTGGTGATAACAATCACCATTGCAGTAGCGTGTATGAGTTCAATAGTAGAAGCTCAACCCGAAGCAAACTTCAAGTGCAACACAGATAACAAAACCACGTGTCGTTCTCTAACAGATTACTTTCACCCAAACGGAACAACCCTACGAGAAATCAAAACCCTCTTCAACGTCAAACACCTCCAAGACCTCTTAGGCGTTAACAACTTCCCAACAAACACCAAAGACAGTTACAAAGTGGATCCCAACCAAGTCATTAAAGTCCCTTTCCCTTGTAAATGCAACAACGGCACAGGTCAATCCAACCATATTCCGGTTTATAAAATCAAACCGGGTGACGGTTTAGATGCCATAGCAAGAACACTGTTTGCAGGTTTAGTTAAGTTTCAACAGATCCAAACCGCTAATAAAATCCGCGACCCTAATAATATCACCGCTGGAGATAGTATTTGGATTCCTTTACCGTGTAGCTGTGATAAGGTGGGTGGAAATAGTGTTGTCCATTATGCTCATATTGTTGAGCCAGATAGTAGCTTCGAGAGCATTGCTCTACAGTATGGTACCTCACAGCAGATTCTTCTCTCAATTAACGGTATTCAAGATCCTAAATCCCTTCAAGCCGGTCAACTTCTCGATGTTCCCCTTCCAGGTAACTAACTAACTAACTAACTAATTCTCTCATTTTTCTAATAATTATATTAATTAATTAAAATTATTAAGTTTGATTATGTTATTTTTGTGGCAGTTTGTAATTCGAGTGTGAAAAATGGCTCGTTGGATTTTCCATTGCTTGTGCCAAATGGTACTTATGCTTATACGGCTCATGAATGTGTCAAATGCAAATGCGATTCTAGTAACAATTCTATGTAAGTGCCTTACCATATACTATACTATACTATACTCTGGTTCATATTATAAGAAAATTTTGCAGTTTCAGGTTAATCGAATAACTATAACTATAGGTCAAAAGTTATTTAATGAACCTAAAAATGCAAAATTGTGGTGTGGGTTGAATGTTAATGTGTGGTTTTGGGTGATTAGGTTACAGTGTGAGGCGTCACAGCTGAAACCGATTAATGATTGGTCGGTTTGTCCGTCTATGGAGTGTTCGAGGAATGTATTGATTGGTAACACTACCTCAACAGATTCCTGCAGTCGCACGGTTTGTGATTATGCTGGTTATACATCACGTAATATCTCAACCGTTATTTCAACGCAGAATACTTGTGCTGGTTAGTAACATTACACTGTAATGGCTTCTTGATGTTAATTTGATTAGTGACAGTCGTTGCTGACTGATAATGATGTCTTTTGTTTGTTTTGTAACAGTGGCACCGAGTGGGAGTGGTGGTGGTGGTGGTCCAGAATCTCCAGATGATGCAGGTTCTGGAGCATTGAGGAGCACTTGGTCTCTCATTCTCTTCCTCTTACTTTTTGTCTATCTATTGTAGTTTTCTGAGTTCAGGTGAGTTGTTTTGTTTTGTGAATTGTGAGTGTTGCTGCAATTGAACTTTTTATGTTTTTTTTTTTTTAACTTTGTAATATTTGTAACATAGCATGATTTGGAAGAATAAGGATATTATCAGAGTTACAATCATCTGTAACTTTTTCAATCTCAGTCCATTACAACAGGTTTACCATATTCAATTGCTCTCACTTTGGACTTCAGGATTTTGATAAAAGACCTGTGAAGTGGAGACATACCTAATATTAAGTTGTTTTTGCCGTGTATAGTTAATTTTTCCATTTATCATCATCATCACCATTATCTATTAGATGAGCAAGTTGCCTGTGCCAAGTCCTAGTGGGATGAGCAAAAACAGTTTGATTAGCCTTCTTTCCTCCATTATCTTTTTATTTCTCACATTTCCACCATTAAGTAGGACTCAAATTATGTAGTCCATCACTACAGACACGGATCCTTTGCGCACAGGCACGTGCTGCGCCAGAATGGACCGTCTGATTTAGAGAAAAAGTGTTCTCTCTCTAGATTGAATGGTTCGTTGGCGCAGCAAACGATCCAAATCCTATCATTACTCAATAATATAACTTGTAAGACGACATTATGACATTATTTGCCAGAAATTTAAGAAAAATGTGCTTAAAAACATGTAGCTTACTGTGAATTAGATTTCAGCAGCATTAAGCTATACAACTGAAGAAAAAAATATCAAAAGAAGTCCGAAAACATTATTTTGTTTACTAATACATTAATGAATACAATCACTCCAGCTTCATTCTTATTGTTGGACACTGAAGAACACCAAACCTTTAGCTTCTTTCTCACTCTCCACAACAACCACATTATCTGAAACATTGGTTACAGAATGTGCTACAAATTTAGGTTCCTCTTGAGCATAAAATGAATATTGAACATGATTAATCCGATTAGGAAATATCAAAATTGATGAAAAATCAGCCACCCATTTTGTACCATTACCACTCACACTTAACTTCCCAACTGTTGATCTCAAGCTCATCCCATTCACATCGTTTCTATCAATCACCACTTGATCAACATTACCAAACTGCCCCTCCAAATTTACAATAGGAACCATCTTATTAGGGTCACCATCAAACATATTATCCACTATATTTAACCCCAATATCTGACCTTTAACAGACTTTAATAAAATATTAGCATCCCCAATAAACAACCCATTAGTAACATGAACTTGAACAGGATCTTCCATAACTATACCAGTATAATCCAGATAACAGTTATCAATTCTTGTTTGTGAATTTCCTGCTAATTTAACTAATATACCAATACCACCAAATGATGCTGCTTTGTTATAACAATGTACACCAGTTATAATATTAGCTTGTCCCCTCAAAACAATACCAATAGCTGCTGAGAAAATTGCTACATCTGTTACTGCATTATCATTACTAGCAAGATCAATTGCTACACCTGAAAAGTCTTTTTCACTTTTGTCTCCACCAACTGTTGAGTGTTGCCCAAGAAAACAACTTGATATGAATGTTTCATGTCCTTGTTGTACTAGTATTCCTTCTGTTGTGAAGTGTAGGAAGAAGCAATTGTTGATTCGCGTTCTAGCGGCATTAACTACGAAAATACCTCCTCCTCTATAGTTTGAATCAAAGAGGATGTCTTTGAAGGTTATGTCTTCATAGTGAATTTCATTGTTTTGTGCCTTGATTTCACTGAGGTTAACATTACCTGATAGCTCAACTAGATGTCTGTCACCAGGAAAAGTATCAGATGCTCTTAAGGTTCCTCCTTTTACCTATTCATTCACATTTTTCGTAAAGTTCAAATGCAAAGTACTAGATACATGTTGATTTGAATAATGCTAAAATGGCTTTTGATGATTTCTATGAGGTAAGTTTCGTTTGAAAAGGATTTGATGGTGAAATATTCAATTAACTGCAGATTGATGGTTGAGGCAATTGGGTGTGGCAACGTGTTGTCATAGACCCGTGCCTTTGGTTACACCCCCAGAATTCAAATATGAAAGACTTTTAAAATTGGCCAGTGATTTTTGAAACCTTTCTCTTGCTCCCAGTAGCTAGAAGAAGGCTAATCTTTCCCCTAATTGATATGCTTCTTTCTCGAGAGATTCTTAATATATTTGAATTTATCATGCGCCCACTCTTAAGCCATGAAAAGAAATATTGTTTTTGAACAAGAAAATATATATTCTTATTCAATTGAATTATTAAGAGTCTCACATATATTTGAAGTGATTTTGACGTGAAAAAGAGTATATAAATAAGAGGCATCTCTCACCCTTTGTAGGGTTGAGTAAAGCCAAACCCAAATTTTAAAATGTTATCAGAATGAGTGTGTTAAAAGTCTCTCATTGAAAGTCTCACATTGAATGTGATATTGCTTAAATAATAGTATATAATAAATGGGAGTCATTTCTCTCTCCTTACAAACCGGTTTTTGTAGAGTTAGTTACACCAAATTCTAAGAAAATATTTTAAAAACAGATTTGACACCTATTATGAAATTTATGTTACTCCTTCAAACTAAAATAAAAGAGGTAAAAAATATTACTCTCGATTCTTCTTTTTATGTCTTGGACTCGTTCTGAGTACGACAAAAAAAGGTACTACTTTTTTATGATCTCCTTTATATATTAAAAATAAAATTAAATGTTAGAATTATACTAGTAGCACAACATTGCCATCTGTTACAATGTTAGATTTCACTGACTGAGAGAACTGAAAACATCCAAAACAAACTGCAAATGAAAATCTATGATGATGGAATCGGAAGTTAGGAAGAGAGAGAGAGAGAGAGATAGATACTGACCAGAATATTGCCACCACCAGGGATAAAAGACATTGGTTTACTGATTTTATAATTTCCACCTTGCAAATCAATAATAACACCTCCCAAGTCATTCACCCCTGTTACCAATTCATGACCCTTCTGCAACTCAAAAGCATCCTCCACAGCTTTCAAAATGGCATCACTACTCTCTTCTATTCCAGTTGGATCAGCACCATATTGATCACTTAGATACAACACTCTCCCTTTCTTTGTTTCTGAAGAAGCAGGTGGTGATGATAAAGGAAAAGGAGCATTAGCTAATTTTCTCTCAAATTTGTGATTGAATTCTGATAGCTTTTTCTTCCTGTTGGAAAATGTAGCTGCTTCTAGTTGTATCACCATTAATAATAAGACAAAACACACCGCTAAGAATCTCATTGTTGACACAAAAAAATTTCAAACAAAATTATAGTTGTGTCTAAACAGAAGAGAATAGAACAGAGTTTATTTCTGGAGGATGGGTAACGTACTTGTAAACAGTTTCTTTTTTGTCTCAGTGTTGAAAGTAAAAGTAATGCAGAAAGAAAGGCCATGTGTTAGGCTTTTAGGGTATTGAACGGTAGTAGTGGCCCCTGAAAACAAGACACGGATGTCGAAGGTAGTTGTCGACATTTATAGATGCTCCGTGCTATAACAACAACACGTTGAGTGTTGGAAGACTCATAAATTATGTTTTAGACAAATTAATAGATTAGAATATCAAAGACAATACATCCTGTTGAGTCTCCATGTCACCAATGCCATGTCATTCCCGCCAAAACGCCCCTCCTCCACGCCATTGCTCCGGTCAATCAATGGGAGCCATTTGTGCCATGTTGGATCCAAGTGGTGTGAGCTGCCAACTAAGCTAATGCTGATGCAGGTATGTAGGTAATGAATTAATGTTTTGGCAGCTTGAAAGAGTGAGTATATTGCCAAAGATTTAGTTTCAGCAATTTCGCGCCATGTGTAATCTTGATGGAGGTGTGAAGGATTTAGTTCAGTTATCAACGCCACATGTATTCGGTTTGTTCTTCGCTCTCTTATTCTTCTCCTCTTGCTTACAAGTTATCTCCTTTGTTTGAAGCAAGTTCGCGCCATGTGTGATGCTGATGCAGTTGTGAAAGATTTACTTCAGCTTACTAACGCCACATGTCTTCAATTGTTTGCTGCTCTCTTATCCTTCTACTCTTGCTTACAAGTTATCTCCCTCTTTCTTCTACACTTGGCTGCAATTTTCTTTTCTTACTTCAATCTACACTCTTCTCTAATCCTTACTTAATTTCTTCGTTCATCATTCACCATGACTCTTCTTTGTTTCCTAATTATGATCATTGTTAATTTAATGTGCATTTAATGTTGATCCTCCCCTTTGTATAAATACTCATAACAGAACACTCATACTTATCATTTTTACACCCAGCGTTTGTGAGGTTGGTCTTCACATTTTATCTCCCAACTTTTCTTCCTTTGTTGTTTGTTGCATTGTCTTCCATTCATTTTGCTTTGTATTTGTGTTCTTGGTTTCCTTTTTCTTCTTGACATCTTCTGCAAACAGGTGACTGCATTGCTTTGCTTTTCCCTCTTTATTCATTTGTTGTTTATAGTTGTTTATTATTTGCATTGTCTTCAATTGGTTTGCATTATCTGCTATTGATTTTCCTATGCATTTCAGGATATACATTTGCTTTCTCGTTATTCACATTGTTATACGTGTTTCGAAAAGTGAAACTATGTGCATCAAAATCATTGAATTAGATCGATGCTTTATATTGTGATTAGCCCCTTTGTTTAGTGTTAAGTTTGGTTCCTTTGTTGTTTGTTGCATTGTCTTCCATTCATTTTGCTTTGTATTTCAGGTTCTTGGTTTCCTTTTTCTTCTTGACGTCTTCTCGCAAAGCAGTGATTGCATTGCTTTGCTTTTCCTCTTTATTCATTTGTTGTTTATAGTTGTTTATTATTTGCATTGTCTTCAATTGGTTTGCATTATCTCGCTATTGATTTTCCTATGCATTTCGGGATATACATTTGCTTTCTCGTTATTCACATTGTTATACGTGTTCGAAAAGAAACTATGTGCATCAAAATCATTGAATTAGATCGATGCTTTATATTGTGATTAGCCCCTTTGTTTAGTGTTAAGTTTGGTTTTTGGATTCTTTTTTAGGTCAATGGTGTTTCTTATCGTATTGGAACCAAGAGGTTAAATTTTGTTATCGTGATTTTATTAGGAAGCTGGTTTCTCATTTTAAAATGAGACTCATGAAATAAGTTAGATTTATAGGTGTTTTGTTAAAAAGCAACTTCCACTATTTTACGATGTATCATCGATTCCTCATATTAAAATAAGGCCCATGCTAAGAAGTTCAATTTATATTTGTTTTGCTAAAAATCCACTTTCACTCTTTTCGGTTTATCCTTGACACAATAGCAGTGGTTCAATGTTTGAAATTTGGTTTAATTGTTGTTTTCCTAAAAAAATTACCTATATATTGTTGTGTGTTTAGGCATATTTGTTTTAGTGGCCTAACGTATGTTTGACCATTTATTTTTCCTTTTGCTAGATGGACCCCCTTGACATTGTAGCTAAAGAAAACGAGGTAACTCTATTTGTTCTGATTTTTTTTTCCTTCAGATTATCCAACCATGTATGATTGATTTATTCCATGTGTTCCCTGGTTTATTGTTTGATTTTTGTCTTTGATTTTTTTACATTGTATTGGCTGTTGATTATTCTGTTGTTTTTATGTCTATTATAATCGTGTTCAAGCTTTATTTACGAGTTATGATAGGTTATTGTTCATCATTGTGGTGTATTTTTGTATATATATTAGGTCCAGCTTATTTGTTTTGTGATGTGACGTTGTCTTGATCTGCTATAGTTAGCCTAATTTGTTCTTCTATGTTGATTGGCATGGCATTTGGTTAGCTGGGATCCTCGACACTGGCAGACTATGTTGACAAATATCGGACTTATGAATTTGAATTTGTTCCTGGCTTTGTGAGTTCCCTGTGTTCTCCATTTAACAGCCTGTTTTTCATGATTGTGTGCTCCTAATTGTATTCTCTTCTTTTATTGATCTATGCACCCACTCCTCCGTTCTTTTCTTAGCGGACTTCTATAACAATATGCCATCAATCGTTCGCCTCATGGATCCGTTGGGTAATGTTTTTGTCATCTCCATTAAACATCGCCCAAGGGGTTTACTTAAATCATGGGTCCGCTTTCGCATTGGGGAGGTTTACGTTTGTTGTCCGTGGTTGGATCACTCTTAAATTTATTAAGGGTGTGACCTTTGAAATATATCTGTCGAGTGACAAAGCTATGGAACCAAGTTGCATATCCATTTCCTCCTAAGAATTTTGGTCTTGGAGAGCCTAACCTCCCTATGAGTCTCATTCATGAGGACCAGGATGAATTCCTTTTGTTGATTCTATCCATTTTCACCACTCTTTGACCAAAACAATCTCTCTTGAGGAAACTAATGACCCATTTCTGGTATGCATGAGTTTTTCAAAGATATTACTAGTTTTTAAATTTGTAGTCTTCTATTTTGTTGTTACCTCATTCAAGTGGATATTCTATTTTTGTAAATTCTTATTTAAATTCTTTTTTGAATTTTTCCAGTTCCTCCACGTTGGTTTTTGCGGTTTGCTTTCTCTCCGCTCGCTACTTCCATCACTTTAGTCAATTTTCGTGGGAGGAAATGGAAGTGTAAGTTTCAATGGCAAAGTTCAAAACTCACCATCTTTGTGTTTTGAAGGGTGGGTGACCTTTCGTGGTTTGAATGGTCTTCTTCGGGGGACGCTGTGAAGTTTGGTGTGGCCAAGAAAAATAGAAAATATCTCTTTGTCAAGGTTGTTGAGGACTAGGTGATATCTATTTATGGGAGTTAGGTTAAATCAGTGTTTTTTTCTTTTCCTTTTGTGTGTAGGCCTTTTAATTATCAATGTTTTCTTTGTCCAACTAAGCCTTTTGATGTATTGACTAGACTCCTTGGTTAAAAAGTCAGATTCTGGGTTTGTTTTGGGCTATGAGATACATGATTCACATGACTTTTTGTATTGTCTTCGCTTCTAGCTATGAAATATATTTGTTTTCACCTGTTCCAAGGAAACTATCTTATGAAATATCTTTAAGCGTGAACAATTCTCTTGTGTTAGTTGATTATTTTTGGCGCCATTTGCTAGGCAAAATGGCGCCAGCATGCCGTTGGTGGTGGTCAGGCGGGGGTGTAGGCGCCAATTCACCGAGAATCTGGCGCTGGTGGGTGCATGATGCGCGCGGTGTCGGTGCGGTGTAGGAGAGGCGCCAATTCCTCGGGAAGTCGGCGCCGTGGTGCGCCTCTGTGTGTGTCTAGGCAAGTGTGTCACGGTGCGTGTGTGTGGCGCCAATTCCTTAGAATTTTGGCGCTGGGTGCGTGCTCGGTGTGGTGTGTGTCTTTGGGAGTGGCACGGTGAAGGGGGCGCCGATTTGCTAGAAACTTGGCGCCGGTGAGACTGAGTGTGTGCGTGTGTGTGTGTGTTTGCACGTGCGCGCGCGATTTGCTAAGAACTTGGCGCCTGTGGATGTGCTGCGTGCATCTGGCTGGTGTTTGGCAGCAAGTTTCTGCTAACTTCTAACTCATTGATTGATATATTTTGTAAATTCTGTTGTTAGCATCCCCCCTTTTCTATTTTGTAAATTCATTTGTTAGCATCCCCCTTTTCTCTAATATTAAGATTGGTCCCTATGTTACAAAATTGTATTTCAACAATTGTGATCTTTTTTAATCAATGGTTAACCACAAGTATTGTACATCTTCCAAAGTAAGCAACATTCTTCGTATATCAGAACTTCTATTGTACTTATTCAATGTTGTAAACTTGCTGCAAGAGCTATTTCATGGGCTTTTTGCAATGGATTTTTGCAGCAAGTGTCTGCTAACTTCTAATTCTTTGATTGATATATTTTGTAAATTCTGTTGTTAGCATCCTCCCTTTTTCTAATATTAAGATTGCTCCTATGTTACAAAATTGTATTTCAAAGAATTGTGATCTTTTTAAACTGGAACTCAAGCCAAGCCTGATATCAAATTCCATTAATCATACCTTGTGCAAATTATGCCACGCGTATCTTATAAATTGTATTTTTTAATCAATAGTTAACCACAAGTGTTGTATATCTTCCAAAGTAAGCAACATTCTTCGTATATCAGAACTTCTATTGTACTTATTCAATGTTGTAAACTTGCTGCAAGAGCTATTTGATGGGCTTTTTGCATTGATTTTTTGCAAATTCCGTTATTAGCAGGATTCTTGCAATTTACATTTTCTTTGAATAGCTCTTATATATCTATTGTGCATAATTTTTTAGACTTAACACTGGTTTCTTATTCTGTACATATCCAGAGGCATTATATATCTATTGTGCATAATTTTTTTGGCTTAACACTGGTTTGTTATTCTGTCATGCTAAAACTGGAACTAGAAAAAAAAGCTGATATCAAATTCCATAAATGATACATTGTGCAAATTAGTCCTCACATAGCATATAAATCATTTTAATTCCATACCTGACAGTGATTAATGTATGAAATTTCAATTTGGGATCACCATATTCTGCAAATCTAATCAAATATTTGGTTGACATGACTTAAGAGAGATCATCACATTTCTTATTGCCTTCCCTCAAAAATCGACGCCTTACTTATCTCGCTTTCATGTCATCGATTTGACATTTCACTCAAAGTTATTGAGTATATGTTTATCTCTTAACATCTTATTTGTTCCACCCTTACTTCTATATATATCTGTTGTATTTAACCATTTGCTAACAGCTTACTCTGATCTCTTTCAACCATTCAAGCCTATTGTATTGCTAAGATTTCTCTTTTTTCCTCCGTGTTCTCTCCGTTTTGCATCACAAGGTAATGCCTTTTCTTTCATTTTGCCTTCTATTCAACTAATCTATGCATGTCTTCTTCTTTGTTTCTATGTTGTTTCGCATATTTGTTTATCATAGAAAATCATTGTTTGGTTGATCTCTCGATAGGCAAAGTCTTACTAGAAATGGTTACATTTGTTGTTTTTGGGATTTCTTCATTTCTGGTGATGTTGCGAGATCGACTTATATAATGATCATTGTCATGTTTGTTATGAATTTAATTAAAAATGAGCTATCATATTTAGTGTTGCCTCACTCACCGATTTGTTGTGGTTGGTTTATTTTGAGAATTTCCTTTTGCGGATGCTGTTACTACCACCGATCATAGAGATGACAAAGACCTATGCCTTGGTTATCAAGTTTGATAGATATTATGTTGAGTATCCAATTTGAAAATGTAAGGTCCAATAGGTTCTACGCTTATTGTTTTCTTTTCCAATCACATAGTATCCTCCTAATCATTTATGTTTCCTCTTATTATTGTTGGGTCTTTGTGTTCCTCGATTATCTGTTCAATTTGCTGAATTGTTCACAAAACAACATGGCAATGATGTTGGTTTTTGGTCAATCTGTATGACCCAGTTGGGAATGAGCATCAAGTTGTGGTTAAGAAAGTTAATGCTCGTGTGTATTTTGGAACCTGGTTGGAATGAAATGGGTCATCGTTATCTCCAAAATGGTCGAGGAATAGTTAGGTTGGTTTTGTTGGGGCAAACAGATTTCTCATCAAAGTTAAAAATAGGTTTGGTAATCAAGTTGAGTACCCTACTCCTCCTGTATTTATAAGCTTAGTCAAGCTCCAATTCCACGCCTAACCAATGATAGCGGACTCGAGATACTTGATTGCAATCTCTAAGGTCCCTACTCTTTACCACACATTGAGGAAGCGCTAACTGCAGATGATTCTAAGGGTGAAAGATCGTGTGTTTTTTTATTTTCATGCTTATGGTGTTTTTTTGGTGTTGTTCGGGCATCTTTGCTTTCCTATTTTTCCGATTTTGTTGTGTTATGGTGTGCAGGCAATCCCCGCTGATTTTTGCATATGATCATGCTCTTTGGTTTTCATGAAGTGAAACTAATTGATTCCTATGGCCATGCTTGGAGTGCGTGAGGTGAGGAAGCGATCGGGATGATGTCTCTCTCTCGTGGTGTGTATTCGGTTGGGTTCTCTTTCGGCATACCAAGCTTTTGTTTGAGGGTACTTATATTAGCCTTGGTATCACATCTGCACTCCAAGATCCATCTGTTTGAGTTTAAGAGGCCAATATGAATCCTTTCTTAGGTCATTATCGTCTCATTCTTTGTTGTTTGTTATGGTCTTTAGAGTCTAATTTAGTAGGGTTCTTCTAATTAAGTTTTCCCTAGCCTTCATGTTGTTGTTTGTGGTCTTTAGGGTGTAATTCGGTTTCTTGGATGTAATTTTGTATTTTGCTAGACCCTGTTGTTTATTATTAGTGTGGTATTTGTTCATTAAGTATCAAGTCTTTTGTCACTCAAAAGCATTGTGTCCTTTCTCTGTTCCATTATATATGATATATAATATAATTTGTTATAAATCAACATGGCTATCTACCTATAGGATAAATTCTATTGATTTGAATGCTTCGCAGCTCAAAAAAAAATCCCCCATGCTTATTTTCTTCTTAAATTCTATTGACCCTTTTTTTCTATTTCATCTGAGGTAACTTCAAATGGTGGGCCTAATTTGACAAACACAGAAACTAATTATTTAAGTTTTATGCACGAATCAAGAACATTAAAATACACTCTCCAAAGAATAGAGCGAGCATTTAACAACCATAGACAACATTCAAGAGGTGTCTTTGCTTTTATCCACATGTTTAAACATGCATACAAAACATAATCTTCCTCCTCTATAAGAATATATCCCTTTGGATACTGATATGGCAGAACACTAGGACCTTATGTAGTTTATCTAATATAATGTTGGTCAGTCATATTCCTGCAGTTGTTTATCTGATATAGCAATACAGTAGTATGTGATGTAGTAATACAGTTCAGCAAATTTCCAATATATTTTTCATCGACACGCTCTTATGCGTTAAGGGCTTTTCATTAAATTAAAATGACACTTGACTGCATTAATATGCTTGAATGTGAATTGTGATTTATCTTGAGTTGACTTAATTAACCTACTTGACTGAATTGTGATTGGGAAGTTAAGTATGCAGTTGATCATGATACTGATTTTTTTAAGCGATAATCAGTAATGAAGTTGTATCCTTTCACCTTTGAAGATCATCTATAAGTTGCATTTTTCCACAGATGGATCATATTAGGTTGATCTTCTCCTTCGCATGTAACTCAAATATATTTACTATCATATCCATCGTTGGATCTGAATCTTGATATTTCATAACTGACACATTTTATCATTCCACGCATTTCTTTGTGTGGACTAATGGTTAAAATTTTCTATATTTTAACTTCCCAATGTGATGACATAAGATACACACTTATTTGATTTTACACTACACTATATGACATCAATTCTACATATATGTATCTTTGCATATCTAAATCTGATCTTAAGATTATTCTTACAAGCATGCACCATGTTCTCGAAATACATATGACAAGTCAATCATTTGCCTTAATTCAGTTTATTTATCTACACGTGGTTGCCTTTTCTTCCTTTGTTCAACTTGCATTCATCTTTCTTTCACGTTCTTCCATGGTAGCCTATGACATCAAACCTTTCTTCCATCGACGTTTGCATATCTATGACAAAGATACTTAACTTATTTGGTATCATAACCAAGTCTATCACAGGTTATCAATAAGCCTCCCAACTTCTTTTTCCCATCATATCTTTCTAAGTTTTCTATTTAAACCAATTTTCCCAACTTCTTCATCACCAAAGTAATCGATTTATTGTTGCATTCATTTGCTTCTCCTTTTTCTTTCTACTCTTAAGAGGTTTGTTTTAGTCATTTTAGACAATAAGTTTTCATGGACTTACGCCAGCGTGACCTTGGGATTTTTTTATCTATCATTATTTCCTAGCCTTGATGACTCGGCTTTTGTTGCATTTTCACCTTTTGTTTGATCAGTAGGAAATCAATGGCGGCTCGTGTTAACTTCATTTCAAATTGCCCCCGCAAGATTAACTGGAAACTTGAAGTTCGCATCATAAGACTCGGACATTTACGAGAAAAAAATCCTCTCAACACTAACGATCTTGAAATGATTTTATTAGATGAGAAGGCAAGCTATTTAACTTTTTTTCTGTTCTTTCGTTTATCATGTCAGTTCTTTTCGTGTTTTGAATCTTCTCCTATCTCGACTTAATAGGATCCTTTGTCATTGTCAAGAATTCCTCGCTTCATGTGTTCCAACTCTGTATTGAAGGAGGCAACTCGCTATCGAATTGATAAGCTCAATGTTGGTCTTAATGACGCAAAGTTTAGGACAATGGACAACAAGCATAAGCTTGCTTTTATGCCTAACACGGCTGTACAACCTTGCAGAGAAAACAACATTCTGCCAATGATTTTATCTTTACTCCTTTTGTTGATATATTGGCTTCACCCAAAGATGATAAAATCCTTGGTTTGTGGTTCCTCTACACAAAACTTTTTATTATAACATTGTCTTTGCTTTTTTTGTCCTTCCCTAATCTCTTGTGTTGATCGGATGTAATAGGTCATATTGTTGAGAAGAGTGAATTAAAAACACAACTGACGGAGAATAGCTTTTATAAACTGATTAATTTGGTCCTTGAAGATTTGGAGTTAGTTTCTCTCTCTTTATTGCACCTCTTATGTTTTGGTTAATGAATTAAATCCTCGCTTTTTCTACTTTTCACATACCTCATCTACTGATTCAACAGATTCATGCACTCTCTGGAGTGACTTTCTTTGAGCAAAGTTGCCTCGATATCACCGATGCCTCTTCTTCATCATCTCCAATTATTATCCTTGACTTTGCAAACTCAAAAATATCAAGGTTCATCCTACCACTTAATTTTTTCAGTTGTTTTTGGCTCCTAACGTTATTCTTCTTTCATTGCTAACTATACGGTTTGACAGTATCATGGGTATTTCCAATGCTTACTATGGAACCAAGATTTTCATCAATGCCGATCTCCCAGAGATTTTGGACTACAAGACCAAGTATAGTTTCATCTACTTTAGCTCTGTGAATATAAGTATTACATTTTTTTATTTAAAACCTTTGTTGCTTTATCTTAGAATGGAATCTTTCGATCTATCCTTGACACAATCCATGAGTCGACTTTTCGCTCCCCTATTGTTGCTGCTCATACCGATTTTATGCAAACCCCCTACAAAACTATTTCAAGTCATGGAGGCCACTTCTCGTAAGAAATGTTCCTTTTGCACTTTAATTGATTTTCCATCAAAGTTATCCGAATACCATACTTCATTCATATCATAAACCAAATTCAGTCGGTTTTTTTCTTTGTCCTTGCCAAGTGGTTGATATTGAATCTACACATGGGTGGTTTTACTGACTCATGCCAAAAGTGTTATCGTAAGGTGGTTCAAGTTGGATCTAAATTCTTTTGCAATGAATGCAACAAGAATGTTACCGTGTTCCTGTGTATTATTCAACTATTTGACAAGCTAATTCAAAAATCATCCGATCTCCTTACATTGTCCGCTCACATTATTGTTGTTTTAAACACAATTATCTTCTGATGTGTTTGATCAGGTACAAAATTGAACTAAAGTTATCGATGGAAACTGGTTCCACAAGCTTTATGGTGTTTGATCGTGTGGTTAGCAACTTTCTTGGAATGTCTGCACAAGATTTAATTGGTCCTCCTCATGATCCTGTTAATGCCTCCAGAATTCCTAATGAGTTCCGCTCTTTTTATGACAAAAACCTTCTATTTAAAGTTGAGATCAGGGATTCAAACATTAATCACGGCTGGAATAACTACGTTGCTAGGAGGTTGACTGCGGATTCTGATGTCATCAACGAGTTCATCCAATTGCACTCAATCCAGGTTGCCTGCCCTCATTTATTATTTGGGTGGCACTGTTTTAAAATTTTTATTGTTTCTTGAATCTCAAATATTTGTTGGTTTTGATTCCTAGACTTTAACTCTTGAAGAGGATCTTCATTCAAATGATTACTCGACCATCGTGCTCAAAGTCCTCTCGGTATCTCGAGTTTTCACAATACAATTACATTTAGCACTAAGTAATTCCTATCTGTTTATTGCCTCATTATTTTTTCCACATTATTGGTAGGTTACTCTCGACAATGTTGCTTCCAATGATTTAAATGAGCTCTTTGCCATGGAAGTTCCCAACACTCCATCCAAAGAAACTTGATCTTTGTGGGCCCTTAATGCCGGAAGCAGTTCTCTATTTGTGTTGAGTCTTGCACAAGCTAATGTTCCCGAGGCTTCCTCTTCTCCATCCGGTCTCAAGAGAGCCTTTGTGTCAATGGATTCTCCACAAACTTCGACTACAAAAATCTTAAGAGGAAAGCCATCAAGAAAGAGAAAACCAACCGACTTGGTCTCTTATCTTCAGTGATCTGTTATTATTGTCATTATGTATTACCTAGGTGTTTCTCCCTTTATAGTTAAAGGTGGATTAAATAAGAAGTGATTAGGAACTTATATTGCTTTTCTCACAAATATTTGTTTCTTGATCAAACAAAGTGGATTGCTTCTCTGATCCTTTTCTCATCAAGTTATTAAGTAGTAGAATTTGTATCTATCTCTATCTATTTATGTATTCAGTACCTCTTCAGATTATCCTTACAAGAATGGTATGTAATGTCCTTGGATTTAATGTTATAAAATACCGAGTGTTTGTAATTTGGCCTTTCTATCTATTATTAGCTATCCTTTTATCTCCTTCCTATGCAGATCTTTAAGCAAAAGGTGGTTGTTTTTAAGGTTTAGAATATTTTATAATGACAATTGATTTAGCTATTCATCTTCTTCTTTGCCATATTAAAATCCCACTATTAGTCTATTGTACACGCCCAAACCAGTTCCCATCATGATATGTAACCTCATAACTAACGTGATATTCTCCACTCCTTTACTCGACCAAGCAACATAGTTCAAGTACCAAAATACATTCCCACCTCATATTAAGAAGTTGATATTCTTCTACACATGGTCTCTATTAACCATGAATATAAAAATCATATAAAATAAACATATATCACTTGTGCTTTTTTTCTGTGACATAAACTTACGTGATGCAAGCATGATTTAACTCTTTATTTCATGACATCATCCAAGACTATCTTGATTTTCTTTGGATATCGCTTTCCTTCATCATTCATATCAAGATACTCGGATCCATATTCGGTTTATGACTTCTATTTTCATTGTTTAACACTCCTTCTCAATGTTCTTTCATCTTTTTCTCATCTATTCCCATTTAACCGAATGGACATGTTTTCATCCATTATATACTTCTTATTGGTTCTTTTTGTTTTCAGCAACTCTTCTAACCTTTCTAACAACAACTCTGCTATTGCTTAAACAACCAAGTTCTTCAATATTCTCAAATGAAAGATACAAAGCATAACACCAAGAGAACCTGGTTTCCTATTGTTTCTAACTATTATAATTGTCAGTATCTTTTTACTTTCTTTTCGTATTACATTAATATGCAGATGGCTCATCTTTTATGCACATTTCTTTTTGATCCTTACATCGTTCCTATTATAATATGTCTGACAGCTTCAGCCTCATGTTCCTCTTATGTAAAACCTTCTGTGGGACCTTTGAGACTGTGGGGAAGTTCATACTTAAACAAAGAAATGTTGTTCAAGAGAATGGTCTTCGACATCACGATCTAGCGGTATTCTTTTCTTACAATTAATCTTAGCTCATTTAAATTTATTGTACAAAATGACTGATGAATGTTTAATCTCTTACATCTTCAGACTCACCTTCCTCTCATGAATGTTTGCAATATTGTACATTTATGGCTTTGTGGTGTTATATTTACTGCTATTATTTGTTTAAATCCTCAACTCTCGAATCAAACGTTGTGTTATCCTGGTTAGTATTAAATGCTAATTTCTGAGTGTATGTCTAACTACTTGCCAATACATTTTGTTGATCCATGAGACTTCTTCCAAGGTGTAGCTGCATTTAATCCAACCACTTGTGAAATTCCAGGACACCAGCATAAATCAGTTCATCAAGTTGCTGGTTATTCAATAAATCCTTTACTGGGCACATCACATGTTGCTCTTCATTCATTTAATCCCATTTCTTCAAAAGTGACTGCAGCAGAACTTATCCCCATCACTTCTCAGATAAGACCAACGACAGGCACTCCCCAATTACCTCCCTATTTGATTTTTGTTGTCTCTACTTAACTATTTTTCCCATCTCATAACTTGCTGATATTTGTTATCTGGCTCCATCAATTTTATTCAAGATGCAGATGCACTAAATCCAACTACTTCTGATCAACTTCCTGAAAATTCAACAAATCCTCTTTCAGTATTGCCACAACTTCCTTCTTCAGTTACACCACCCACTGGTGTTGACCAATTATCTGTTGCTAATAATGAAGCTCCTCAAGACACACTCCTTCAACCTGTACTTCCAATTAATGGGATCGCTCCTGAAATACCAACATCTAATCAAACACTGATAAATTTTATTCAAGATCTGAGATGCACTCAATCCAACTACTTCTGATCAACTTCCTGAAAATTCAACAAATCCTCTTTCAGTGTTGCCACAAGTTCCTTCTTCAGTTACCCCACCCACTGGTGTTGACCAATTATCTGTTGCTAATAATGAAGCTCTTCAAGACACACTCCTTCAACTGTACTTCCAATTAATGGGATCACTCTGAAATACCAACATCTAATCAAAGATCGTCACCAAATTCTACTCCATTACAATCACCAATTTGGTATTCCACAACTCGTCTAATTCTCATTTATGATTAATACAAACTTATATTGTACTTGATTACTCTATTTATTTGACATATGTGCTTCATGAAGTTTCTTATTGGGATATTGGAGATGCAAAACACGTATGCCAATTTTGTGGTGCATTGATGTGGTTTGAGGAAAGAATCCAAAAGAATTTTAAGCCTCGCTTTCCAAGATTTTTTTTGTGTTGTAAGCAAGGGAGAGTAACTTTGCCTCTCTATGACCCTCCTCCTGAAATATTGTATGATCTATTTCATAAACATGATAGGAGAGGCAAATTTTTTTGGCAAACATTCGATCCTTCAATAGTATGTTCGCTTTACCTCGATGGGAGGAAAGATCGATAAAAGCATAAATAACGGTGGTGGACCTCCGATTTTTGTCATAAATGGAGAAAACTATCATCAAATTGGTAGCTTACTCCCCTTCCGGATAATGAACCAAAATTCGCCACTTTATATACATGACACCGACAATGAAGTATCGGCCAGAGAATATGCTGTTGTTAGGTATTATCTACCCAATCTGCTTTTCTATTCACATGTTATTATGTTGTTTATTGATTTATTAATTTTCGCTTGATTATAGGATGGATGATGATGATATAAACTTGAGAACGAAATTGTCACCGATATAAAGCAATGTCTTGATTTATGTAATCCATTTGTAAAAACATACCGAATGGCAAGACATTTGCTCTCTCAAAGATCCTCAACCAACAATTAAACTTCGTCTTTTGGGAAAAAGAAATCGAGACGGTAGGCAATACAACTTACCAACGGCTTTAAGTCGCAGCTTTAATTGTTGGCGATTTTGATCTCTTTGGATTTGATAGGGATGTTATTGTGAGTACTCATTCGGGATTGTTGCAAAGAGTTCTGTTTTGAGTGTTGCATATTTACCCTGCAGTACCTTTATTGTTTCCTCATGGGGAAGATGGTTTTTCAGAGGGTATTGAGTTGAATCGATAACAACGCAGTTAGTCATAAAAGAGATCATCTCACTATTATGAGATCGGCTAGCATATAGAATTCATCACGAGAGAAAATGATAGAGGTGTCCTTTTATTTTCTCGGTCGTTTATTCCAACAATTTTTGGTCGATGGTTATACGATGATTGAATCTTCTAGATTGAGGTGGGTTAAAAACAACCGGTAGGGCGAGAGTCGATGTTTACAGAGGTCTTGAAGAATCTGTTCTGCGAGGTGAGAGAAACACCTCCACAACGGGTAAAAGAATTATTTTGCCGGCTACTTTTGTAGGGGGACCCCGTTATATGATCCAAAATTATCAAGATGCCATGACAATTTGTAATTGGATTGGATACCCGAACTATTCATAACCTTCACCGCAACCATAAATGGCCGAGTTATCAAGGTACTTTTCCAAAAATAAGTTGAAGTCGGAAGATCGTCTTTGATGTGGTATGCCGAGTTTTCAAAGTAAAGCTTGATCAATTGATTAAGGATATAAAAAAGGGAGATATTTTTGGTCGTGTTGTCGCAGGTAACTGTTATCTATGTATTCTTTGTTTTTTAATATATATTCAATGTGTTATAAATTAAGAATGTTTTACTCATTGATTTGCGATTATTTACGGTTGAATTTCAAAAAAACGTGGTCTTCCCCATGCCCACATCTTAGTCTTTCTTCATTCATCTTCTAAATGCAAGGATCCTAATGACATTGAGAAGATTATATGTGCTGAAAATTCCGATAAAGAATCGATCCACGCTTATTTGAAATTGTTTCTACATCCATGCTTCATGGACCTTGTGGAGTTCAAAATCCAAAATCTCCTTGCATGGAAAACAAAAGGTGTACCAAACATTTTCCAAAGAAATACGGTGACAAGACGTCAATTGATTGAGATGGTTATCCTCTTTATAAGAGAAGAGACAATGGAGTTTTTGTTGAGAAAGGTCAATCCTTTTTGGATAATAGGTTTGTTGTGCCTTACAACAAATCTTTGCTTTTGAAGTATAGTGCTCATATAAATGTTGAATATTGTAACCAATCTAGAGCAATTAAGTATCTCTTCAAGTATGTTAGCAAAGGACATGATAGAGTTACAACAAATTTTTATGCTTACGGTGATTCCAACTCGACAATGGAATTGTTGATGAAATCAAGTTGTATTATGATTGTAGATATCTAGCCTCATCCAAGTCTGCGTGGAGAATATTTTCGTTTGACATTCATTACTGAGAGAACCATCGGTAGAAAGACTCCAATTTCATCTCCCGGTGAACACTTGATTATTTATAGAGATAATCGGTCTATTCAATCTGTTCTTTCTAGGCCAAGTATTGGAGCTTCCAAATTTTTGGCATGGATGGATGCAAACCAAATATACCCACAAGCAAGAGAAGTGACTTATCTTTGAATTTCCAACAAAATTTGTTTGGAATGATGAAAAGAGAAAATGGTTTCCACGTAAAAAGGATATACCATTGGAAGACTTCATTATGTCCCTCCCGGAGCTGGGAACTCTACTATTTAAGAAGATTGTTGAATCATGTTAAATGGAGTCCAGTGTTTTGAACATATAAGAAAGGTTGGAGATTTTGTTCATCCAAATTTTAAAGATGCTTGCTATGCATTGGGTTTATTAGAAGATGACAAAGAATACATAGATGGTATCAAAGAGGCAAGCCATTGGAGTACTGGGCACTTTCTTTCAGCAAATTGTTTGTTGTACTTTTACTATCCTGCACAAATTACAAGACACGAGGTTGTTTGGGATGCTACCGGTTCCATTTAGGTGATGACATTTTGCATAGGCAACGATCCATTTTACGATTTCCAGTTTGCTTCTACATCTTTTGCAAGTTGTGTTACTCAAATTTGCCCTTCTTACAAAAATTATAAATGCATTTATTTTTATTACTGAGTTACAATTGTCTCATTGATGAAATAAAGACATTTACTTTGGTTGAGATTAATAAGTTGTTACAGAGCAATAATATGAGTCTTTCTGATTTTACTACTTTACCTCAACCTGATGAAGATATTCTTGGAACAAATCAAAATAGGCTTATATTTGATGAGATGAATTATGATAGAATTAAGCTACAGGTTGAGAATCAACGGTTGTTAGCATCAATGACAGATGAGCAAATCAACATTTATGATAGAATCATGTCAAGGGTAAATGAAAAAAAACCTGGTTTCTTTTTTTTGAGTGGGTATGGCGGAACAGGGAAGACTTATATTTGGAGGGGATTGACAACTGGTTTAAGATCACAAGGAAAAATTGTTTTGGCGGTTGCTTCAAGCGGTATTGCCTCTCTTTTAATTCCTGGAGGTAGGGATGACTCACTCTAGATTTGCAATACCACTCAACCCAGATGAGTTTTCAACTTGCAACATAAAACAGGGCAGTCACTTAGCAGAACTCATTCGTAGGTGTTCATTGATTATATGGGATGAGGCTCCAATGACAAACAAAAATTGTTTTGAGGCTCTAGATCGAACGCTGCAAGATATTTTGAGACCTTCTCATAGTAACAGTTTAAGTGTTCCTTTTGGAGGTAAGGTTGTTGTTTTAGGTGGGGATTTTCGTCAGATACTACCTGTTATACCTAAGGGAACAAGGCAACAAATTGTGCATGCCACAATCAACTCTTCTTATCTATGGAAAGATTGTGAGTTTTTAACGTTAACAAAAAATATGAGATTATTGCATGGTACATCTAATGCAGATCTTGCTGAAGCAAGAGAATTTGCTGATTGGGTTCTAAAGATTGGAGACGGGACAATTGGGGTAGAAGATGATTCAAATATTGTTGTTCAGATGCTAGAAGAGTTGATTATAAAAGATTCAGTTCAACCAATTCAAGCAATTGTTGATGCAATATATCCTTCATTCCTTGATAAGATGCATGATCCTTCGTTCTTTCAAGAAAGAGCAATCTTAGCTCCTAGAAATGAAGTTGTTGATGAAATCAATAATCATATGCTGTCTTTGATTCCAAGTGATGAAAAGATATATCTCAGTTTAGATACGCCTTGCACCAATAACTCTAATGTTGACGCTATTGACGACATTCACACATCTGAATTTTTAAATACAATTGTTGCCTCCGGTCTTCCAGGTCACAAACTTAAATTGAAGATTGGCGTTCCAATTATGTTCTTTGAGAAATATTGATCACTCTTCCGGTTTATGTAATGGAACTCGGCTTATTTTAACAAGGTTGGGTAAATTTGTTATCGAGGCGATGGTTTTGTCAGGAAACAATGTCGGTTCAAAGGTATTTATACCAAGGCTATCGTTGACTCCATCTGATCCTCGAATTCCCTTTAAATTTCAAAGAAGACAATTCCCTATAGTTGTTTCCTTTGCAATGACTATCAACAAGAGCTGTGCGATCTTTGAAAAATGTGGCGTCTTTTTACCACAACCGGTTTTCTCACACGGCCAATTGTATGTGGCCGTTTCAAGAGTTACTTCAAAAAAGGTTTAAAAATCTTGATAATCGATGATCAAGGAAATTCAAATGACAGTACTCTCAAACGTTGTCTACAAAGAAGTTTTCCATCGGCTATGTTAGGTAATTTCCTTATTCATTCAATTATGTAATTTGTTCAACTTAATTATATATTTTCTTTAAACTAAGGTGGTGTTTTCCCAAAAACCAGCCCAACAGTCCAAATTAAAAATAATCCACCCAGTCCAATACGCTGACAGAAAAAAAAAAACGATCCGTTTATTTCTCTTCCTCTCTTATCGTTGATCCCTTTCATAACTTTACTATTTCGTTTCTTCAGTGGCAGCAGGCTCCGGTTCGTGATTCTTCATCGTCGTTGGTTAGTACTCTCCTCTCTAAATCTCTCTTCTCTTTAATCCGTGTTGTTGTACACTCTTTCATTCGTTTACGTTTTCTTCGTTGCCTCTGTTAAATCGCTAATTTTGTTTTTTGAGGACATTCCGAAGTTAGGGTTCCATTACATGCACAATCAATTTCACACTCGCACAAATCAAATTTGCTGATTCAACCTGGTCCTGAGGTTTCATTAAATGTAGTCAAATTTCACCATTGTTCAAATGCATAAATTTTCATCCATGTATCTTATCCATTCCATTTAATCAACAAATCATCGATTTTTGATAGTTCAGTAGTTTCACATAACAATCGTTGGTTTTGCTTTCTGCTTTACATTATTCGAATTCATAGTTTATGTGTTTCGTTTTTATATAAATCGTTTTAATGTAATCCTACATTTTTACTAACATCGTGCTCCCATTTTGATTAAATTTGAGTTTCTTTGGTTGTGTCTCGATTTTTTTATTCTATTGTCACCTCTATTGTGATGCAACTTTCTTAATATTGCATCATTTCCTCTTATTCTATTGTTACTAATCCTTTGTTCCGCATGTTGATTGATGATTTATTTCTCAAGTAGTTTTTTTGTCCTATCCTTAAAGTCGACCAAATTATTTCCACTTTCCTACCGAGTTTTTTGTTACTTATTTATTGACTTATTCATACTAATTTGTCTTACTTTTTTTCAGCCATTGGTTGGTCAAATTTCACAATGAGGTATGCCTTTGTATTTGGATTGATAAGTTTTTATAACTATTGACACTAGCAATTGTATGTAGATTGAACTCCTCTTTGAATTGTTTCTGTTTCATTGTAAACTATGTCTTTTTGAGGTGGTATGTGCACCAAGACTTTGCCAATGAAATCCCTACATACAATACCAGAGAACCCCTTTCCCAATTGCCTATCAAAAGCAAAGATCCACATTTATCTTAACTCTTCCTCTCTTTGAGGTTGCCATTGAATGTGTCAGGTTAAGCAAAGCACCAGCAGAAACACCCCCAGGAGTGGTTTCTTGAGCTTTAGATATTCTGAACATTAAGTTTGAGCAATAATCATAGCTCCCAAGGGGTTTGGGTGTTGGTCATTAAACACCTTATCATTCATAGTCTTCCAAATAGACCACAAGTAATAGAAGAGATGGGAGATACCAAGATGTTGATCTCTGCCAGTAGCTTTCCAAAACCTTGTGACTTCTAGAAGCCAATTAGCTAGGGTAGAGAGATTAGAACACTGTGGAATAGGGTATATACCAGCACCAAACCATAGTGGAGTAGTCCATGGTCATAACAAGAGCAAGTGTTCCACAGTTTAGGCTCAAGTTACATGTCTTTTTGATTAATTTATTATCATTTTAGACGTGTCACAAGTTAGGTCATGATGACTATTGGTTGTTTGTTTAAACTGTACTAAATGGCTCATAATTTTTCATTATCATTTAATATGTCAAATGATTCCTTGAAATTTAGCTATGGTTCTTTGCAAATTTCTGAATTGTTATGTGTAGTCTATGAATTCATCCTTGTTTGTATTGATAGGAATCGATATGATTGATGTGTATGCGTCTGTGACTGAATGTTTTGATATCCTAATTCATTCAATATATGTTTAGTTTTCTGAATGTGTGCCCAAGAATGGTTAATGATCACATAAGCTAAGAGCCCATATGTAAAGGTAAATATAAACTGATGTCTTTTGGTTGTTATTGATAGTAAAAAAACCTTTGAAGCAACTTAGGAGACCAGTATTTAGAGGAATCAATATGATTGATGTGTATGCGTCTGTGGCTGAATGTTTTGATATCCTAATCCATTCAATATATGTTTAGTTTTCTGAATGTGTGCCCAAGAATGGTTAATGATCGCATAAGCTAAGAGCCCATATGTAAAGGTAAATATAAACTGATGTCTTTTGGTTGTTATTGATAGTAAAAAAAACCTTTGAAGCAACTTGGAATACCGGGATAACCAAGCACATCAAAAAAGTAGGGGTGGTGTGATGGTGAGTTATTTTTTACATACCTTTGCTAATCTTACCGTTTTGATATATTTTGCTAGGGCACTTACTTTTCTCAACACTTTTTTGCAGCACTTTCCTATGAGGGTTGGAAGATTAATACCAGATGCATTGGATGTGATGGAGGTCTATGATCTCGATCACGGATCTCCACCGGTTTTTCCGGTTGCACGTTGTTAAAAGAAATAGTGGAGAAAAGTATCTTCGTGGTTTTGAATGGCGAACCTTCTTGGAAAAAAAAAATGCTATGCGGGTTGGAGACATTATAGAATGGCAAATTCAGGGCTTTCCCATTGAGGTGGATGTGATGATCGTAAGGAAGGAAGATCAACGCAAGTTTGGATATGGCCGTAAGAAAAGAAGATTGGCATAACAATCATGTCAATTAACTTTTGTTTTTGCTGTGATAAATTATAACTTTTGGTGTTAACTTTTTGTGTTTTGATGACTATTATCACGCAATTAATTTTGCTTATGACGTGTTCAAATTAAGCTTGTGACTTGATGTAGACAAAACTAATTTTAAACAGGTTTCCTTTTATGCTTTACAATTTACTTTTCGATGTATTGCCTTTGTGTCTATCTCGTGATCCCCCAATCTTCCATAACAATTAAACCGTGCGGTCCATCAATCGGATGATACGAACAAATGGTTTAACAGAGTAGATACGTTTTTTATTAAAAGAGAATGGATAAAGCCCAATAAATTACAAACAGTCGTGAAAGGAGATAAGTTATAGTGGTTCAACTGGTGGGGGCTATTGTGATTCACAACATATCTTAAAAAAAAAACAACACAAATATATTTCTAAATAATATTACAACTGTGTTGTATTATGTTATTTATGCCCAGTTATAGGATAAATACACTTGACTTTATTCAACAGTGTTAGTGGAAATAACTGATAAAAGAATAATTACAATAGCTACTTAAAAAAATATTTACAAATCTTGATAACTAATGATGAAGGGAATTTGACAAACCAAACCTCAAACAATGTCTACAAACAAGTCATTTTCTCATTTTATTATAGCTTTGTTTGCCTTAATTAGATGGTTTTTTTTTTTTTTTTTTTATGTCAACACAATGGTTTCTTTTTTTTTTTTGGTCAAATGGACTATGATTTCAATTCATTGTAACTATGGGCTAGGCCCAAACCATACATCCGTGGGGTACATGAAGTAAATAAGTAAGTGGAAATAGTGGGGCGGGCTTAAAGCGAGGTGTTTTAGCCCAAATTCAAAATAATCCACCCAAACCCAATACACTATAGACAAAAAGAAAGCAACGGCTTATTTCTCTTGCTTTCTCATCGTTCTTCCTTTTCAATCCTTTACCGTTTCCTTTCTTGATGGCAATGATCCATTCTTCCCGTTTCTTCATCAAAGTTAGAACTCGACTCTCTAAATCTCTCTTCTCTTTGATCGAGTTTTTCGTTGCCTCTGTTAAATCGTTCCATTTTATTTTCATCGCCATTCCGAAATTAGGGTTCCATTTGTCCGCTTTATTTCGTTCACAATCGCTTTCATTTGTTTGTGCTTTACATTGTTCTAAACTAATGCACTATTATACTTACTTGTATCTCTTGAATTTAATCTATGCTCTGCTTTTTTTTTCCCGTTATGGATTTTTCCTTTCAAGGTTTAGAGTTAGTTCCTTTCTTCTATGCACTGTTTAATTGACATTCTGCTTTTTATTTACATGTAATGAACTCCGAATTATCGCATAATACATTGCTTTCCCCGTGATTAGTGTTTCCATTACTATTTTACTGATTGGAATTGTTTAACATGTCTCAAAGAATGATTCTCGTGAATTTGTCTATGCTCCGCCTTTTTTCAACATTAGTGACTTGTAGTAGTAAGAAAAGGCATTTTTAATCGTACATGTAAAAACAAATTTTGAATAAATTACATTTCCAGTGAAATGGAGGATAGACATGGAATAGATGCTATGCTTTATCAAACATGAGGTTCTATTATGTGGAAATTGTGTTGGCCATTTCATTTGCATTATAAGTAGAATCCAATTGAGTTAACTTGGATGATTGAGTTATGCCTCATGATTATGTATTATGTTGATAAAGATACCATGTATATGAGTTTTTAATATGATTGTGATTTGTCATTTGGATGTGTATTCACAAGAGATTTCATGCTTTTTGGTAACTTCTTATCATATATATATATTAAAAACCATAGAGGCACCTCTTAATATTCTCTGCAAGAGCCAAGGTGTTCTGCTTTTCTTTATATAGGCATACATTGTTAATGCGGTTTCATTGTCATGGTACTCACAATTTTGTTAGTTGTATTGGTCTATAGTAGTTTAATGTCATTCTAGCCATGACTTGTTTGTATATCTTTTAATGGTAATGTTTTTCTTATCCATCTCTTTCATATTTTAGTCTGAACTAACCTTTGAGTTCGTTTTCTTCTTTTCTTAATTTGTATAACTGCAATTGTTTTTTGCCTGATATATGCTACTAAATTTTATTTTATTTTCCTGGTTTGGTTTGGTTTTATATTAACAATTGTTCTTTTATCTTTGTAGTTTTCCTTATGTCTTGTGCCATGGCATAACTTTACCTCTATACACTTTAGTATGCTTTACTAATTAAACAATGGTTTGGTTAAAACATTATATTTTCATTGTATTTGCTTTCAATTGTTAGAATTGTTGGTAGTTATTCATACCCTGTATTTGTTTTCTTCTTTGGCCTTTTAATAGGTGATATTTCTTCCCAAAATTGTTGTAGTAATTCCATCCTATTGAACTATTTGCTGTTTTAGAAATTTATCCAACCTCCTTTTTTAGCATGCGCCAATTCACTGAGAATCTGGCGCCTGGTGAGTGCATGATGCGCACGGTGTCGGTGCAGGTGCAGGAGAGGGCGCCAATTCCCTGGGAATTCGGCGCCAGGGTGCGTGTGTGTGTGTCTAGGCAAGTGTGGCACGGTGCGTTGTGTGGGGCGCCAATTCCTTACAATTTTGGCGCCTGGGTGCGTGCCTCAGTGTGGGTGTGTGCTGCAGGGGAGTGGCACGGTGAAGGGGGCGCCAGTTTGCTAGAAACTTGGCGCCCAGTGAGACAGTGTGTGCGTTCTTGGTCACTATTCTTTTGGTTTGCTTCTGTTGCTTCTTTTATTTTATCTACATTTGCGTCTCTTTATACATTTTTCTTACATAATTATTGGACCAATTTTGTTACTTATTATTTTACCTGTAATGCTTAGAGGGATGCTAGGTCATTTCTATTATCATTATGTTCCTAATTAACTCATTTTTTAAATGCACAACTTCTAACACAGTTTAGTCTTCTCAAATACAAGAAATATTGTGTTGTGCCATCTCTATAAAGTTAATTCTTTTTACATTGAAGTCTCCTTCCTCTCTCACACCCCCCTAATTAACGGACCAAAATACCCCTAAAAAATAACAAAAAGCACATTTCCATCTCACAATTCATATTTCCGGGAAAAATAACTGTGTGGAGAGAGTGATTCTTCATTGGGGTTGTGGATGGAATGTTTTGATTGATGTTCCTCCAACATTCCATCCACCACCCCCAGTGGATGAATCACCACCCCAAACATTCCATCCTCATCCTCGAGTGGACGTGCCACCCACCATGACAATAGTAAGTCAATGCTTATTTTTTGTGGTTAGGCTTGCATTGTTTCCTTCCAATTGCATGATTGTTCTTTCTATTTTGGCCTCAAAACAATTATTGTCATCTTTGTTCTTTCTTTTGATTTTGTAAACTTAACACAAACATTGACACGTTAAGTTTTGTATTTAATATATCTTAAAACAATGCCCCCACCTTCCATGGAACCTCTTTAATATAACTTAAAGCATTGTCCCCAAGTAATGAACCCGAATTGTTCTGCATAACACATTGCTTTGCCTTTGATTAGTGTTTCCATTACTATTTTAGAGTTGGAGTTGTTTAACATGTCCTGCATAACTTTTTGAATTGCTTTGCTAGCTTCGTTACAATGTCATCATCCAACAAAGGAAAAGAAGTCGATCTGCAAAGCTCCAAAAGTATTTATCTCTCTCTCATTAATAATTCATGGGAATCAAATATTTTTCTTTCTTACCTTAATGTATCTTCAATCTTGCTCTGCATTTTTATTTTAGAACTTCGAGCCTTCCACACAGGTGTTTGTCTATGTTATTGATTCCTCATCATCTAGCTCATCCTCTTCTTCATCATCCGACTACGATGAGTCCCCTTTGATAAGTTGGAAAGGAGGGCAAAAATGATGACCGCAATCATCAAACAACTCCGTGAAAAAACAGAGGTATCCAATTTTTTCCTACCTTAGTTCCAAGAATTTTAATTGTATATTACCTATCATTTTAGTTATTGATTATGTCTAATTTGTCTTTGCCTCCGTTCATTGTTGTTTCTTTATTTTTGAAAGCAGTTTATTTGCGACGACGCACCAAAATGACAAAGTGATGTCCCGGAAGTCTAAGGCTAATGATCCTCACTCTCCTCCATCAAATGTTGTGTTCTTGGACATTGCTCCTTTAAAGTGGGAGCGAACAATTTCAACTATATCTGCAAAAATTCTTGTGTGATGGTGAGTTTTTTATCTAGCTTCTTGAGTTTACATCCACGTATTTATTATGTCATTTATTTTACATTACTTTTTATTTATTTCAAACCAAAGCATTTCCTATGAACATTGGAAAGCATATACCGATTCGAGTGGAGACCATCACTCTCCATGATAATGCAACTGGAAAAACTTATGGATGTTGTATTCGAGTCTTTGAAAGAGTTGATAAAAATGGTGTCCGTGTACGAACAGGCGAAAAATATTTGCATGGGAGGGTGTGGTTAGATTTTGTCAAGGAACAAAGGGCAAAAAAGGGATATTCTCAAGTTGGAGATTAGGGACTCACCTATTACTATTTTTGTTGATGTTGTAAGGGCTTAATTGGGTACACTGAAACTTCTATTATTATCCTTTTTTGTAATGACTTAAGACTACTTCTATTTGTTTTTTGGGATATTTAACTTGCTTATAAGTTTTTTGTTATGTCTAAACTTATAAGGTTAGGGTAGACAAAATTATTTCTATTTACTTTTAAATGTATCGGCTTTATGTCCATCTCCTAACCCCATCTTCCTGAATGATTGAAGCGTGCGCCCCGTCCATCGGACGGGTCACCGCACTAGTTAAAAAAAAAATCTTATAATATTTTGATATTTTCTTAAACTATTTTCTAAGATTGGTTTGTTATTTTTTTTGTCAAAAAATTGGTTTGTTATTTAAGATTATTTTTTACGATTAGTTTATTTATTTATAAGATTTACTTCCTAGTTTTCTTATTTAATTTAATATTCATTATCTTTATTTTTTGACAATAATATTCATTACCTTGTATATAAAAATAGATTAATATTTAGTATTTTTTATCACATCATAATCCATAATATTATATTATATTCAAAATCACAGCATTATAATTAAATCTAACTATCAATATAGTAGTGGTTGTTCATCTATCATGGTATCACCTCTTCTGTTTAGGCTTTTAGGACCTATTTGCTCGGTATGATATAATATGATAGAGATAAGATAAAGAGAAGATATGATAGAGATATGATAGACATTATCATATTGGGTGTTTGATGTGCAACATCTGCTAATAGTGCTGGAAATCAACCTCCTGAAAAACTTGTTCTATTTACCTCTATATAAATTTTTTTAATCCCCTAAAATTTTAAATTTGCATTAGTATTCCAAAGTTTGCACCCAAGACAAATTTTTGAACGCTCTGATTTTGGGTTTTGGATCCTCCACTGCTTGATAAGAAAAAAGATAATATATATTATTCTTTTTCTAAGAAAAAAGATTATAAACATAACATGTGTTATTCTATTATATATTTTAGATAAACTAATAAAATAATGAAATGATATATATTATATCTTAATGAAAAAAATACCACAACTATATTTTGTTTGTTAAAAATTATTTTAATTATATATATATATATATTGATAATAATTTTTTATCACTTAATTTAAATTTTTAAAATTTCAATTCATTTTTAATTTTTAGAGTATACAAAACGACAAAATTATCCTTTTCAAAAAAATTTACATTATTTTTAAAATTATGTACTAATATTTTTAAATTTTAATTTTAATTTAGCTCAAAATTTATATTATTTATTTTTTATTGTATATATTTACTTATTTATTATTAGATTTCATATTTTTTATATTTTATAAAATATTTTTTATAAAGCTAAATGAATAAATTATTTTCTTATCTCATTCTTCTGGTTTCTAATCTAGTTCAAGTTTCAAGTTTCCTTCTTCTCCAATTTTTTTAGAAAAAGGGATAAAATTTTAATTAAAGAGATAGAATAGACCTATCGTTACATTTATTAAAAATAATGTATTCTTTTTTAACTATAAAAATAAGGGAAATGATTGTTGGTACGGGAAGGTTGTAGTATGAAACGTCAGAAATAATACATGGCAACATCTGGATTGAATATGAGTGTTTATCATAGTTACTTTTATGTCAATACTGCATGTGATGGATTACCAATGTGTACTGTTATGACATCCCCCTTATATAAAGCTAGATAGTGAATCCATGTACAAAATCAACTTTTACCTATACGTATTATACGTCTACAAATATGTAGTTATAAAAAGTCAAAAAAACAATGGCATTTTAGTAGTTTTGACAACAAAATGAGGACAATTATATTCCGTAAAAGACAACAAAAAAAAAAGTAATGGTATTTTCGTAGTTTAGATAAAAAAAATTAGAGGTATTATTTTGGGGGAAAAGACAAACGTATCTAATGACATTTTTGTAGTTTTGACAACAAATTGAGGGGAAACATTTCCAGTAAAAAAACAAAACTAACGGCATATTTGTGGTTTTGATAAAAAGTTTGGACAATTATTTTGGGAAAAGATAAACATATGTAATGACATTTTTGTGGTTTTGATAAAAAAATGAGGGTAATCATATCCGGTAAAAGATAATAAAAAAGTAATAACATTTTTATAGTTTTGATAACAAATGAAGACAATTATTTTGAGAAAAAGACAAATTACACTTTTGTGGTTTTGATAAAATAATAAGAGCAATTATATCCGGAAAAAGACTAAAAGAAAGTAATGATATCATTGAAGTTTTGATAGAAAATGAGGCAAATCATTTACAGAAAAAAAAAAACAAAAATATGTAATGACATTTTTGTAGTTTTTATAAAAAAAAGATGTAAATCAGTTTGGGAAAAATGCAAAAATATGTAATGGCATTTTATGAAAATAACTGAGACCCCGTGCAGAGCACGAGTAAGAGTCCTAGTTTCTTTTAAAAAGTAATTTGTATTGTGTATCAGTACTATAAAAATAATGTATTTTTTATCTCTGATATTTATATTTTGTTATAACATTTTTAGTTATTAAATTGATCTCATAATATATGGGATTGACAATTAAAAAGAACATAAAGCTAAAAGGAATAATAAAAGGCACTGACAATAAATGTTACAAAAAGCTTCAATAAAATTCCAAGATGCAAAGGCTACTTGGTTGGGTACATATTCGGTTAGCTTTATTTAGAAATATAGTAAAAAAATCTTTGGTTCTTTCTTTTTTTCTTCACTTTTTATAAATAAAAAGATTGGATCTTTTCAAACATTACTAAGAGCATCCACAATGGGATTGAAGGAAAGAGTGAAGAATGAAGTAAAGCGGAAGTCAGTAATTTATACCCAATTTTTCACTTTTACTGCCTTTTCTTTTTGCCTAGTATCGGATATCACTTATTAGTTTTTTTGGTTACAATATCACTTAATAGTTAATACTACTACTACATCCGGTTTAATTTATAACTGATAATGCAATGCAATTTTATATTTATTGAATAATTAATGTATTTTGTATATATAATAGGCTACATACATCAATTACTCAATGAACCTAAATTTGCATCGCCTATGATAAAGTAAATCGGAGGTAGTAATTATCATTGATTTTTCAAAATCTTTTAAATTATTTACCATTTAAACAATGAGTTTAATTAGTATACAACATTGTTGTAAAATAATTTATACCATCAACCAATAAAAATGATATGAATGACTTTTAAGGTAGTTGAGATAAACTTAAACTTTTTATATTGTGTCGTTTCGTGATTGTTTGACGTTCTAAAACTTGTACAACAATCGTGTATATAAATTAAATTCTTGAATAATGAAGTTTTCGAAAAAATAAATTATTTTCTATTTAAAATATTTAACAAGCAAGAAGGTAAATTTACATGATGACTCCATTTTTTACGCGTTTTTGAAATACAACTAATTTTTTAAAATACTTTTTTAGGTAATAAAAATACTTTTTTTTTGTAACAAACAATAATATTTTTTATATTATAAAGAAGAATATGAAATATGTGATTCTACCAATAACATGCAAACTATAAAATAAAAATATTCATAACATTTATAAGAAAAATGTGTGTAATGTATAGTCAAAAAATAAGTGTAATATGTTTTCTCATGAAGACTCAAAAACAAATGAATCATTTATAAATAACAAAAATGTATAAAGACATAATGTAAAAAATAATTATACCAGCAATATATATATATATATATATATATATATATATATATATATATATATATATATATATATAATTTTTCTCATTACGACAGCTTAAAGACATTCAAATTATACTAACAATGGATAATGTTCTTTTGTCAGAATTTAAAAGAAAAATATTCATTTATAACTATCAACATTATTATAAAAAAAATATTTCGCAAATGTGTAATTTTTTGGTTGGGAAACATCATAAAATTTTACCACCATACAATATTTTTGCCTTAGATCTCAAAAGAAAATATATATATATTCATAAAGATAAAATATTAAAATTAGTTAGACATGTTTATACTAAAATTATTACATAACATGACATCTCTTTAACAAGAATCACCCGTCACAAACCATTCTTAGATATAAAATAGCTTTATTTTTCCTATTTTATAAAAGAGACACCTCAAAAGTTATTATAAAATAGGGAAATGCCTATTTTCCTAAAGGAAATAACTGCAAAGTGAGCGTGAAAAAGAAGCCTTGAAATGCCTTCTCATATCTCAACTATTGATTTTGAGATAGTGTGATGGTCAAGAAAAGAACATGTGATGTGAGACATCATAAAAGTGAAAGCAAATGAAAAGAAGAAAAGAGCATATGATGTGAGGCATTAGAAATTGGAAGACAATTCAAAGAAGAAAAGAACACACGATGTGAGAAATTGGCAAATAGAAGGTAATGAAATGAAAAAAGGAAGACACGATGTACAACGGTTGGAAAATGGACAACAATGAAAAGAAGAAGAGAACATGTGATGCGAGACATAGGAAAATTAAATGCAATTAAAAGGAAAATAACAGTCGATGGTAATGAAAATAAGAAAGGAATGTGCAATGTGAGCCATAGAAGACAATGACAAGAAGAAAAGAACTCTCAATAAGTCGTTGGAAACAACTGCCTATACATGTTAATAAACAATAATTTCCTCAATTTTGGTAGACTTTTTTTGGGGGGAAATCCCTTATTTGCTTCTTTATTAAATAATAAAGGATAAGGTAAATGTTAGGTAGATCTTTCACTACGTTAAAAATCGTCTAAACAAAATGATAATAGAATCCACTTCATATAAAAGTGTTGAAAAGAGATTGTGCCCTAGTGCTCCTTACAAGTAAAAGAAAATTATGAAAGAAAAAAAATACTAATAACTAGATAAGATAGAAATTATTTTATCATCTCATTAAAAAATGAAAATTACACATTTTTTTCCTATTTTCATCTTTGACTTAATTGTACTTTCAATCCCAAAACAAAACTACATTTATGGTTAAAATCGTACAAATCTGATATTTGGAGGATTCAATTTGTGAAATTGTAAATTTTTCTTTGACAAAGTGTAATTGAAACTTGATAAGCAAAAAACACACAATCGTAATACTTTTTTTTTACAATACAATTTTAATACTTAATAGTCCCAATTTGTGCAACTAAAAATTGAGCATCAAAATTGTACAATTGATATATCTAATTTAATTTTATATAATCTTTATTATATTTAAATGAGAGTTTTTCAAAAAAGCCACGTCACCTCGCTATAAAGCCACGCATGCACTAAAAAAAGCCACGCAGGCACTAAAAAAAGCCACGCAAGCACGGAAAAAATCACGGTTGTTGGATCGTTTTTTTGAGCAGCACTATCAACGGTGTCCGTTGGTCGAACCAATCAACGGCTTACAACCCTTTGGATTTCGGCTGTTGCTGTGTAATTAACATTAGACAAGATAGCACAGCCCTTAATTAGCATTAAAACCGTCAATCAGACATTAAAGAATTTGATAGCCATTTTAATTACCAGATTAATCACCCATTATGACATTTTGATTGTGGACAACCCACATATTACTTTTATTGCTAATTAATTCGTTGTTTACCAATTATATTGAGGATGTAACAAAATTCCAACACATTTCCACGAATTGTGCTATCGAACTTGATTATGGAGAATAAACCATATCAGATGTAATATAAAAAATATACTTCTACTTTTATATTTCAATATGTGCAGCAAAAATAAGGATTTAAAAAACGCAAGTATATGAAAAGAGAGGCCAAACATGATTATTTGGTCACGTAAGCATTTTTCTATTTTTAGTTTGTTATCTGTGTATTGAATCATAGGTAGAGAATTAACTGGATGTAACAAATCGCTCAACCACCTTCTCCATCACTGCGGAAAAAAAAAAACAAATCCTCCAGGTTCCCTTAATTCCTAAACTTTTAGAATTTCAGTTTTTCCCCATGTCCTAATTCAATTTGCTTGGTTACTGAACCCTTGCTATTAAGGCATTTGGTGTTGTGTTGTGTTAGATGAGATCCTTTTTATGTTTGATTATTTTTCTTTTTCTGGTAAATTTGGTCATAGGGAAATTGACTTTCATTTACCTGATGCATTAACTTTTAAGATTTTAGAGTTATGGAGATTTTTTTGCTTTTTTATGAGATTTTTGGCTTTCTTTCTATTGAGCTGATGTATAAGGTTACAAACCCTTATAATATAAAAAAAAAGCCTGCCTAAAGAACAATGAAAATTCTTATTGAATTTATGCACTTCAAAATCGGTTGCCTATTGTTTACAAAGGTGTTAGTGTTTTCAATATAACTAAACTAAATACTAAATTAGTTGCTCTGTAGTTTTCAAGTGCACAGAGAGAAAGCAAAGAACTTAAGAGGCGACAACGAAGCTCTCGACGGGGAGGTTCACAGGATATGTTCTTTGTTTGATTCGATGTTTTAATCATGGTTTGTTTCTGGGCTTCAATTGACTAATATGTACCAATTTGTGAAGCTGCATATTTGTGTTATTTATTTCTATTTGCATTGAAGAGTTGAAATGCTCACACCAAAATGTGACTTTTGTTATTAAAGTTTGGTCTTTTCTTCAACCTCTTTTTGTTATTAATGAAAACCAAAGGATGCATAACAAATTTAAATAATGAGCTAAGCATGGAGTATACAAAGTTGTACTTAACAGTGAAGAATAACATTGGGAATTACAATTAGATTCAGCAAATTTAAATGCTTAAACATATTTGATTGCACCTTTGACAGCAAGAAGGAACACAAGGGAAAGAAATTCAATGTCTTTCACACTTCATCCATATTCAACTTAATTGCACACATGGTCACAGACTCTAGATCTGCGTTTAGAAAAAAATGAATTATAGACAGGATACTATCAATTTGATGTCTGCCTAATTGTTCACAGTGATTCAATCAAATCTCTTCATCGTCCTTTTACTATCTCTAATTGCATATGCTTTTCTTATTTCTTATTAATATGATTTTCAATGTAGGTCGATGTCAATGGCTGCATTGGGTACTCTCACAACATGCTGCAGCATTGAATTGGGGATTGGAGAGTTAGATATCAATGGTTGAATGATAGAAACAAGTTTTGTATTTTTTTTCTTCATATATTCAACTATTCATAAACTCAATGCTATAAGTTAACTCTGTTACATTAATTTAGTAATCATATGGTACATAGCCATAGGCATAGCTACATAACATGTTCATTAATTTGGCCTCTAAGGCGGCTATTGGGTTGAGGTTCCAACTTGATGAACTTATTCTGTTTGCTATCCCCAGAGTAACTTCTCCTCTTCACGTATTTTGTTTTCAATTTTCTGGCGATTTACTTTGCTTTGTTAAGATTTTCAGATCCTGCAATAGTTATTTGAATCTATAGTTTTTGAAAGATGGTTTCTTGGGTCATTCCAGTTTATGTGTTGATTTTATAAAAATAAAAATTTTGGTTTCTTTACTTCTTAACTTTTTTGTCGTTTGTTTTTTCCGGTTTTTGACAAGAAAGACTATACCAGAATCCATTTGGAAATTTTGCTACAAGTATTTTACACGTGACACGTGACTTTTGATAAGAATGTTATATTTGTAAATGGAACGGGTATTTCATATTCTGTTCTTCCCCCTATTTCTTCCATATTTGGTTTGTATATAGTCATCATTCAAGTGTTATCGCGTTGCACTCAACATGCTTGAAAATATATCGGTTTTTTATTTATTTTTTGAGCTAATTCTTAGACCAACATTTTACACAAAGTAGCTCACAAAGTTTGTACATTGTTCTTTAAAGTGTTGCCTTAATTGACAAATTGACCATTTACACTTTTTTATCAACACTGTTCTCAATGTTGAAGATCCCCTCGCACTCACAGGTACTTGGTTTGGGAATTATCTCTTTAAAATACCGACTAACATTGCACGCGCGGACAACGGACGAAATGGCATCATGGTCAATAGGCTATGTATGCATCTTGCTTTTGTCACCGACTATACAATTTTCCGAATGACATCAGAGGTAAATTTTGAATCCAAGAGATCATATGGACTGTTAGTTAGACTTCGGCATATCTTGCAAATTTGAACTATTGTCTATAATATTAGATTACTATTATTCTAAAGTTGTTTCAATATGTACGTCAATATTTCAATGAACATGATTGGGAGTTGTACTGCGAGTCTATTTCGGTTGCTTGATTCCGTCTGGCCCAGGCTATCCACATGGTGGGTTGGATATAGCTCCCAATCGTGCGGATGTGTTGGAAGGGGCGTGGGTTTCGAGGAAACGCATATACGCACTCTCTGAGTTCTTAGATCTATATTTAATTAATGAGATAGTTTACTAATGAACTATATTTCCCGTTATTTCACACAATAGGAGATTTGATCCCTATATGTGTTGTTGTCCAATATTTGCTCCATATTTTTCCAAAAACTTAGATATAAATAAACTATATTTTGAGTTTTATTTCAACAATAGTCTACTATATAACCTATTTCCCTAAATGAGTTTTATTTACATGAATTATTTATATCATCTTCGTCGTGAAAATACAATAGTCTACTATATAACCTATTTCCCAAAGATTTCACACAATATGGAGATTTGATCCTGCATCTGTGTTTTTGTCTAATATTGGACCTCCTAATTTTCTAATGACTTAGATATAAAGAAACTATATTTCGCTTTATTTCAATATTGTCCCCTTTATATTTGTTGACAAAGTATAAAATTTGACCTTTGGACAACGCAGATTGTCATTTGTATGTTCTATGTTGTCTATAATAATTCTGAATGTATATACAATTAGCGACTTTTTAAACCACACGAATTTCATTACCCTATTATATTCTAAAGTGGGAGTAAAGACGTCATTTTTCAAAAACGCGTGCATCATATTAAACGACTAAAAGCGGCAAGAACCACAAATGCTAACTACACAATTAACCACTCAACGACGCTTATTTTCACATAAAATGTATTCGTCTTTGGCGGCAGTATATATCTAGTTTATTATAATACTATAAGAGTGTAATTGTTATATACGGTCATTTTTAAATTTTCTTACCGTCACAACCAATTACAACTCATGACATAAGTATACAGCAGTTACGAGTGGACTCACTACTTTTAATGACATAACAATTTGTAATTGGTCATTAGTGTAAAACATTTGAATTTTATTTATATGCTCTATTCGTATAGAAAAAGAAATCACACTACCAACCAATTACAAGATTCTACATCATTAAAAAAAATTAAGTCTTCTTTCAACTATATTAAAAGTCATTTATACTTGTATAAAAAAAAAGTCATTTATATTGTGGTTTTTGATCATTGTTAGTGTAAAAAACTTTACAATAACAATGCATTAAAACATCTGTGGCACTTATGCATATAAATCAAATAAATTAATTCATATAAATAGTTATTGTACAAGATTTTTTATGATGTCGGCCAATCAAAAAATAACAAACTGGAAAAATGAATTACCTTTACCTTTATCTTAACTACTTAAAAGTCACTTATACATAATTTTTTATTAGTTGGTGTTGTAAAACAAATTTAAATCAACATGCACACCAGATTTAAACCCTAAATTAAATCCATATTTCCCGTTTAATCTGACGAGTCCTGAATAACTGAATACTAACAGATTTTGATCGGAAGCGGAGGATGCAATCCTAATATCTCCGACTTACCGGAGCGGAGTAGCACCGCTAGTCTCTGGAAAGTAGAAACCCAAACCCACACAAATGTTGATTTGAGTTCTCTGATCTGAAATCTGAAATCCCTATAACAAATCACATCTTCAATCCTCTTCTGTATTTTTTTACATAACTAGATCTCATTCCAAATGTCAGGGTTTCTACATCAAAGAAGTCTCCACAATCCTTTTTCAAATCCATTTCCAATTTCAGCTCCTTCTTCAACAAATTCCAAGAAACCAATTTCAATTCTTAGTCCAACTATCCTTCTCGTCCTATTATCTCTCTTAGTAGTGCTCGGTGTGTTATCCCCATGGTTTGGAATGCCCCAAGGTCTCTTTTTTACTTCAAAACCTTCAATTTCTAAATGGGGTCACTACACATTGGATCAAGCACTTTCCTTTGTGGCTAAAAATGGTACTGTGATTGTTTGTATTGTGAGTCAGCCTTACTTGCCGTTTCTTAACAATTGGTTGATAAGTATATCAATGCAGAAACGACAAGATATGGTACTTGTTATTGCTGAGGATTACCCTTCACTTTATAAGGTTAATGAACTTTGGCCTGGTCATGCTGTTCTTATTCCTCCTGTGCTTGATGTTGAAGCTGCTCATAAGTTTGGTTCTAAGGTTTGTTTGTCTCTCTCACTCACTGCAAATCCTGTCATTTTTTTAGTCTAATGTGATAGTTATATTTTGATAGTCATGATAATTTTATTGATGATATTGATTTTTGTTAAATGTATATGTCTGCCCAAATTTATTCATCCACTGTGTTTGATTTTGTTATGTTTATTAAACATCGTTTTTGCGTGTTTGATTTTTTGTAAAACTGATTTTGGATGAATTGATTTTGGATGAAAGTGAGTTGAATGTAAAGTGATATATGTTTGGATGAATTCATGTAAATGTGAGTTTGACAATAAGTTTCAGAGTAAAAATCACTTTTGAAAGAAGAAGCTAAAAATCCTAGCTTCGAGTTAAAATCAATTTTACTGGAGAACACCCAAACATTCCAAAAACAATTGATGTTCCAGAGTCACTTTTGGCTCTCCCAAAAATTAACCCAAGTATTTGCTTGTAATGAGGTTTCATTATTGGCTTGTAACTGCATAATGTGCTTTAATTATCTAGTGTGTGTGGTGACTTGAATTGATGTTACTATCGGACGCACCTTGGAAATGTGAAACACTTTGTCACCCTGGGTGGTATTTTTTGTGCTTATGTCTGTAGTGGTATAGATTATTGGATCTATTTCTTTCTCTTCACTCTTGTGAGAGATGCTGAGTTTTTTAGAATCCATGTTTGTTTATTTTGCTGTATAGGGTTTCTTCAACTTTACTGCAAGGAGACCAAGCCATCTGCTGAAGATTTTGGAGCTTGGTTATAGCGTAATGTACAATGATGTTGATATGGTTTGGTTAGCTGATCCATTTCCTTATCTGCAAGGGAACCATGATGTTTACTTTACAGATGATATGACTGCGGTAAAGCATTCTCATATAATTTCATTTTATTTTATGCTCCATGTTAATTATTACTATTGTTATAATTTCAAGTTACATCAGTCCTAGAAACTTGTTGTCTACAATAGTGCCTTTACTGTGTTCACAGTATATATACAAATCTTTTAGATAACCCCCATTAACTAGATAGTTAATTAAGAGTTATTTAGTAGACCGAGGCTATGTAGCACCCACACTTCTGGTTGAAGACGTGTCCGGTGTTCGACACGAAGACGTGTCCGGTGTCCGACACTGACACAAAAACTTCAATTACTTGTATTTTTCAGATTAAAAACCGATGTCTCCGTGTCGTGTCCGGTGTTTGTGTCTTTGTTGGTGCTTCATAGGATTGAGGTAATTAGAAATGTAAGACACCTCGTTGTTTAAAAATAATAGAGGAAAACTATCAAGGCATTTTGGGCTAGGAAGGAGTAAGCCCTCAAAGTTCTGCAAGTTTTTAGCTGTATTTAGGAGAGCTTTTCCTTATTTTTTCTATTAAGATACCAGGTTTCTACAAATTCATATTGGCTTTGTCAGTTGGATGTGAAATGCTAGCTACAAATCTTAGTAGTAATATTGGCTACATATTAAATTCTTTTTATTAGCTACAGATGAAGGATCAGTGCGATTTTTAAGAGTGTGGGTTAAATAATATTGTTATGTTTACTATATATTTTATCTAACTGGTGCAGCCGCGCAAGCACAATGGTTAGGTTGTTGCCTTGTGACTTGGACATCACATGTTTAAATTCTAGAAACCAACTCTCTGCTTTTCAGGGTAAGGCTGCATACATGATACATCCACGTATCCCAGACCTCCACCTGGCACCTGGTGGGAATCTTGTGCACTGGGCACCCTTCTATATAATCTGGAGCAAACTTTGATCACCAAATGGTTTTACTTACTATTTATATATGATCAATAATTTCATATTGTTGGGCCAAAAGATTTGAACATAAGACTTGGTTAGGATTGATCATGCCTAATCCTCCTTTCCTTTACCTACTTTGATTTATGATTAATAGAGACATGATGGTTCTTGTTGATAATAGTTTGAATCCAAATATTATTATCAGTAGTTTGTTCCCTGATTAAACTCCATTTTCTGTATCTATGAATCTATTATGCACAAGAACATCATGAGATCCATGAAAGTACTTGAAATGGACATTTAGAAGTTCAATGATATAAATCTTCTCCTTGACTGGTCCTTTTAGATTTTCTTGTCTATTAGAGATTAAAATAAAAAATAATGATAAATGTATTCACATAATATCAAAGAAGATTACATTGCAATCTACTCAGGGGCATGCTAATGTTCCTTAATGTGCATCCACAAGATTCTAGTAAATCAGGCTCTAGTTCTTTTTATTTTCTGTCTGAAAATGTTCTGAGATTCTAGTGTGATTCCATTTTGTTCTTGAATTGTTGACATTTGTTTTTTCTATTTCTTTGTGAGACCAGATCAAACCATTGAACCATTCTCATGATCTACCACCACCAGGGAAAAAGGGGCGCCCTTACATATGTAGTTGCATGATTTTCCTTCGCCCTACGGATGGAGCAAAGTTAATTCTGAAAAAGTGGATTGAGGAACTTCAGCTTCAGCCATGGTCCAGAACCCAGAAATCTAATGATCAGCCCGCTTTTAACTGGGCTTTAATGAAGAATGCTAAAGAGGTTTGTTACACTTCACTTATTTCCTTCCAGTTTGTTTAACTTCACTTAAAATGAATCTTTTGCTTTTTAGAGTGAAAACTGAAAACTATATCCATCAGTGGTCCTAAGATTTCTTTTTCATGCCCATTGCAGGTTGATTTGTACCTGCTTCCACAGCCAGCATTCCCTACAGGTGGATTATATTTCAAGAACAAGACATGGGTTAAGGAAACCAAAGGAATGCATGTTATTATTCATAATAACTACATCGTTGGTTTTGAAAAGAAGATAAAGCGGTTTCGCGACTACGGTCTCTGGTTGGTGGATGAACATGCACACGAGTCTCCTCTAGGTGGATTATGATGCGATCCTTGTTAGATGACACAAGTTTATCATCAGCTTTTGGTCCAAGAAGTTGGATTCATAACATGTTTTCTGCTAAAGTGTTCATCCTTGCTTGCTTTGGTGCATGTTTTTAGAGGATGTTGCAACTCTTGCTGTCAACACACAGCAACAGCATTGAGTGAATGATGGATTGGGGAAGAAAAATGTCGTTTGTTTTTCAATTTTATGAAGGAAAGGTGATTACAAATGGGTAAATTTTATTTCGGTGCCAAAGAAAAGAATAGATTTTGTTTAGTTCTTGGAGTTGTGCCTGATTATGTACAATTTGTCTAGAAATGCTTCAAAACGTTAACAATATTCAATTAGCATATATAATTATATATAAATCATATTCTTACGTTTTTCCCCGTAGATTCATCATAAATACCTGCTCGCATTCTATTTTGGAAAAAATGCTATATTAAAGTGAAAATCAATGAAAAAATACTAGTATATAAAAGTGATATTAGGGTTGTTCCCCTTTTTTCTCACCAAAAATAAGCCACATAGTGATATGATATACATTATCATATCTACATGTGACGTGGATTCAGTAAAAAAGATAGAGTGTAATGCGTTTGCCGGGAGTCGAACCCGGGTCTATTGCTTGGAAGGCAATTATCCTAACCGTTGGACTACAAACGCAACTGTTGATAGTTTCGGTTCAACAATCAATATATTTATGGTTCGAAAAGCTACATACAATCACAAACACCCATTACTATATAAATATTTCAAATAACTCCAAGTTTGAGTGCAAGTGATTAATGCACTCCATCTAAATATAAATATTTCAAATATTATTAATTGAAACCTAATAGGCTAATACGGTGTTAGGTTAGTTAAGCTAGATTTAGAACGTAGGTCGTGTGACTCGTGTGCATAAATAAATGTCAATAGCAACAATTATACGGATAATATATTTTTTGAAAAAATCTATTAATAAATATAGCAGCTCATTCTCTTAATTTCCAAAGCAATGTGGGGATATTTTGTCTTTGTATCCAACCTTTAAGTAAAGATTATCTGGATATATGGTGGCTATATCTTGGTTTAGTTCACATACTTTTGAGACATTATTACCTACTTGTATCAATGACATTATTGATTTAGAAATGCAATGATTTTTCTCTTGTAAAAAAAAGTTACATGCATTATGTTAGAAATACTCATGTCTATACAACTTTGCACAAAATGCTGATTTGAATGCTTAATCTTCGTGGATCTCAGGGCCACAGTTTCTTTGTTTTGAATTTTTTTTTGTACACATACTAATGGACTATGGACATAAAGCTAAGGAGATCATATACAAAGTGAGATAATATACATAATCAAGGAGTAGCATATTTGGAATGGTGAAAATCTTACAGTGTTGTTTTCACTATTTCCAAATTTGTTACTGCTTCTTGTACCACTAATCTCTACTTTCAACACCATTTCCTTAACTATATTACTAAGATGTTTATCTTATTCAAAATAGAAAATAAGGTAAACAAACTCTTCATTTTCTTACCCATAAATTTTCTCTTTTTGTAAGCATCATAAAATAAAAATTAGCTGCTGTTGAAGATAAAATCTAAAGTAATAAAATGAAGCATTTTAATATTATTCTGAAATAAATAATTGAAAATTACACCTAATAATGTAGCATTAGCAAAATTCTTCATGTGTATGAACTTTCCATCTGCAGCAAGCAAAGCATTCCCTAAGGTACTTCTGCGTTATTCTTTTCGCATTAATTAGAGCCAGCAGCAAAGATACACATAGGAAACTTTTCAGATGCTGGAGAGAAAATGAGCAAAGCTTGAGTACTTTGGCTCCCAGCCAACTTCTTGGCGAGTTCTCGTGTTGTTTAATCGCTTCCCTAGAGGACCATCATTTACTGTAACGTGAAGGCAAAGATAAAATGTAATTATACTATTATATTAGAATCATGATAACTACATAGATCAATTCAACTCACAGTAAAGCATAGAGTAATATGTTTCACTAGCAAACATAGGACTCACCAGAAAATTTATCAAATTTTTTACTGAATTTACCACTTTGATTAACCAGATCCATCATTTCTTGCCTGCAAAAATAAACACTCATAAGATTTATATTTACAGCACTTCAGAATAGAAATACTGCAAGAATAATCAGAAAATCAGGAGAAACCAAGCACTTAACCTAGACAAAGGATGATTATCACAACCCAAGAAAATCTGTTTTCGGAATTTTTTCTTCAAGATTGCAACTAAGAGGGAAGCTGCATCCTGTTGTGGAAGCATGTCAAAGTGAGCACCATGTTAATTAATCCATCAAAATCACCATTGTTAGATGAGTACAAATAAGTAAATAACTTGAGATGAAATGTCACTCTGACCTCATAATGTATAAGATTTAGGACGTGATCAGGGCGACTATCGACAATGCCCTTTTCTAAGTAATAATTATGTGCACCCCTATCTGCTTTGTGGAATTGGTCAAGGGTTGCCATGAGATTAAAGATTAACAGCAAATTATATCACTAAGATTAAAAAAATCAATTGCAATTCTAAAAATTTGTACCCTATAAAGGATATATAAAGTCCAGCCAATCTTAGAACACAACCACCATATTCGAGTACCACATTTTCAGCTTTTAGAAGGATGTCAATCCTGGGGCTCTTCCCAATTGGCACAACTGGAGTATCCTAAAGTGAAATCCGACCGCGTAAGTTGATGAATGTGAATAAGATGCATAGGAATAGTAGTAACGCAATTTGCACAAGTTAAGAAATTAAAACAGTTTGTGTTTAATACTGATACTATCATTTGGAAAAGAAGCATGTATCTCAATTTAAATGAAAATAGAGAAAGGAAAAGTGATTAAATTAAAAGCAAAATAAAACGACAGTTTAGATGTATGACCCACCTCATTGCACGGTCCATTATCACTACGATCATATGGAGCACTGCTTGACGTAAATACGAAAGAACCTTCACCATTCCAGCTTAATGCAGCTAGTCTGAATTGTTGGGAATTCATATCAATTCACGAGGAGACAACTATTACTGTTAGAGAACTTGTAACAAGGGCACTTGCTCAACTGAAAATTTTCATTTCACCAAGATAATATCATCTTCTCTAACTAAATTGTATGAAAAAAACAGTCTTAGAAATCCAAGTTTATCTGACCAAACACTTCAATATTACTAAAAGAACTTGATATCAACAATCAAAAGCAGAACATTAAAATGCTAGACATAGAATTAGATCGAAGTAAACATGCAACCAACCAGCCAACCTCTTCATAAAGATTGAAGATTCTGAGATGGCATGTAATTAACACTACACTTCCCACATCAAGTTTTGTTTTAGCAAATCTTGTCCCACAGGCTTTTAAACATCAAAACTGATAAGATAAAACCAGACGGTCCAGACTAACAATTCACAAGTAACTATGTTTTGGAGCAAAATCATGAGCATGTTTGCATACCCTTTTGGCCTCTTACAACCAAATTAAAAATGATAATAATGGAATTAATACTAAGAGTTCTCACCTAACACTATCAGCATAATCTGGTGTCCGGGAAGGTGGAGCACAATATAAAACATTTGGATAATTGTGAGTAGTTTCTGTCCACTTTAAAGAAGGATTAATACCCATTTGAATCAATTCATTGTGATGATCAGTGGTCATGGTCTGTCCATATACTTGACAACCAGGAATTTCCTGAATCCATATACTTGTTATTATTTATTACTGAATAATAGCAATGCCAATAAATCATCATAACAACAAATACAAAGAAGACATTAAAAGCTAAAAAACTCACAACACCCTCCACATTTTTGTCCTCATACAATGTTCACAATAAAAAATTAGATTGAGTTAACATTACAATTAACAATAATCAAGAAACAGAATTAAAAGAAAGAAATAAAGAAAATGGGAGTGTACCTGTCGCCATTTCTGAGCTACCAGACGACCAAGAACACCGGGACCCACAATGAGTAAGTCATGGTCTCCTGATAAAGGCGGTGATTCTTGAGCATTATTATGTGAAACCTGGAAATGAGTTGTCCTGGACATGGATAAAGATTTCAACTTTGCTGTGCTTCGCAATTTGGAGTGAGGGAATGACAGATGACCAAGGAATCCCAGAGAGAGGGTGTTACCACGGAGGTTGTAGAAATTGGCTGATAAATATTGAGGATTGAGAACAACATTAGTAGTTGTGAACGATATGGATGAGGTTCCCATCATAATAAGGATTTGGAGTGTGAAAGTGGAAGCAGATGCACTTGAGTTGAGCTGAGTTGAGTTGAGTTGGTGTTGGATTAAAATACCCGACACCGTAGAATTACCGTATTGCAGACGCAGAGGGTCAAGGTTTGTGTATATACACAACTCGGAAGATGCATTAAGAAAATGATTAGTTATACTAATTTTTATGTCGAAAAAATATGGTAGGATTAAAATACTTTTATATTTTTCTCAATTTGATCAAAGGCACGGTTGTTGATATTTTAAAATAAGAATATTGTTGGAAAGTAATAATAAATGTTGTATTGAATTTTAAAGTGATAAATAATTTGAGACAGATAAAAATGTTAAAGAGGACACTTACTATGAGACGGAGGAAGTAACAAGTTACCTCCATCGCAATTAACCCCATTGTACGTGCATTATCAACGGGCAATAATCACTCTCAAAATCTCTAAGTTATTTAGTAGACACCCCTCACTCTCAAAATCTCCAAAATACTTCTCTTCTAATATAAATTGTTCAGAATGATTCAGACCACGCTAATTCGAATCTCTTATAATATAACTCAAAAGAAAAAAAAGGGGGTGTTTGTGCGTTGTTTACTGGTTTGGACCACGTTAATCCAAATTGGTTCGGACCACGCAAATCCGAACCTCTTCTAATATAATTGAAAGGAAAAAAAAGAGGTTGTGGTTGTGTGTTGTTTACTGGTTCGGACCACGCTAATCCGAACCATCATAAATCCAGAAAGAAATAAGCGCGCACAAGATTCATTAATGGCAATTTGATCTTTTTACGCGTTCTAGGGGTGTCCACTGAGTAGAGGTGGGTTGTACGAAGCATGGGCCTTATCCACATGAGTCGTCAAAATCAGTACAGTCCCATAGGCCGACCCAACCAACCCCGTAAAATAATTGGATTGGGCTTGTAAATATGAACCCAAAATAACTTTGGCCCAACCCAAATATTGCTATTTTGCAAAAGGCTTAAATATCATTTTGATTCTTTGATAAAAAAAAATCATTTTGATTCCTCCAAACACATCGAATATATATTTTAGTCCCAAAATTATCATTTTTTAAAATAGTTTATTGCAAATCTCAAATTATTCAATTTGGTCCCTACAAAAAGTTTTTTTTTTCAAAATAGCTCCTGCAAAATTTAAAAATATTCATTTTGGTCTCTGAGGTCATCTTAAAGTTAATGTGTCAAACTTTAGATGAGATGACTATAAGGACCAAATGAATAATTTTAAATTTTGCAAAGGATCGCTGTTGGTAATGAGCGAGAGAAATTCAAATTCAAACTATAGGGTTACCGACGAGTCTACCCGTCGGTATTTGCAAATTGTAAGTGTCGTTACAATTACCGACGAGTAAATACATCCATAACAAAGTGTGTTTCTCGCACACTTAATTATCAACGGGATTACCAACAAATTTGCTCATCGGTAATGTTTAACAAATCCCCAAATCACGAACATAACCCTCATTCTCTCTTCTCTTCTATTCTCTCTTCTCCTTCACTCTCCCACCAACTAAGCTGAGTGTTAGAGACCTCTACAGTCAAAGAAGCTACTTGAATTCTCTGATGATGGTGTTGGAATAGGATCCGGCTCCATTGCTGATGATGGTGCATATTAGGATTTTTTGTATTTATTTAACTTTTATAACACTTTGTAGATTACATTTTATCTCGTAATGGTTTAATTTATTTTAAAATTTTCTAATATCTACAAATATAAATAAAAAATAAGAAAAATTACCTCCCCTGGATTATTATTGCTCAGTCATCGGTAATCTTATCACCTCATATGAGTACTAATGGGTATGTCCGTCGATAATTTGCGACAAACACGACCCCCATCAATAATCCGCCAAAAAACTGCTATTATCGTCGACTTTTTGGCTATTATCGACAGATTTGGCTGTCAATAATAAACAGATTTTTTGTAGTGCGACCCCGTGTTTAGGGTTTAAGATTTTTTTTTTACCGGAATATAAGATTTTGTTAATTTGCTCAAATCTGTTATTATAACATTTACAAAAAAAAAAAACCTACTATATTTTATTTTACAACTTGCTTTAATAAAATCATAGCAGTACTAATTGCATTGCAAATATATGGAGATTATTATAGAACTAAAAAAAAGGCTACTTAGTAATTGCATTTCCAAAATCCAAACTAACAACTAATTTGCTTAGATCTAGATTCCAAACCACAAAGAAAATTAAATTCAAGTTATGAACTTAAAAAAGAAAAAACTAAGAACTTATCGTTACTAGTAGTAACTAGCTAGGTTGAGTCTATTACATCTTACCATACCATGATCATTACATTAAACATGCATACATTATATATTAATTAAGCATTAAAACTGTGGAAGGGCATTGCCAACTGATCAAGTAGTGCAGTAACAGGAGTGGCCAATCTAGGTTCATAAGCAAAACCATGCAATTCAAATCCATCATAAGCAGTATAAGGACATGGTGGAATCCACTGCCATCTCTTCCTTGCTATATCATACAACAAAGCCTTATCAGTTCCACGAATCATGATAACAATAAACTCACCATGCCCTACACATTCAAATCCATTCCCACCTTCCAAATCAGCAAACTGAATATAAAGTTGTTGAGGCATTCTTTCTGATTCAACCCACATAGTTCCACAAGCTTGTAAACTCCAAACCCTCAAACTCTTTGGTACATTCAGCTTACTCTTCTCAACAGCAGCAACTAAAAGAAGCTTTCCTTTACATTCAACCAAATTAGGTGACCTTAAAAACCTTCTCATAGGTGCTTGGATTTTAAACCAAGTGTTTGATGTTATATCATAAGCTAAAACACTAAAAGGACTACAATTCATGCAGTAAAATTTCCCTTGTGCATAAACCATTCTACCAGATTCAAGACTACAAAGTCTTGGAAGAGATGAGGTTGTTCCCCAAAGGGAATAAAACCCACCTCCATCAATATGAAAACTTTCAGATGTTAAGTTTTTCACAGCATAAGGAGATATCATATCATCACCAGCAACAGTTACATCAATGCAAGTTGGAGTAATAGAAATTCCAATAGAAGGAAAAAGTCTTGGTCTTAAAGTAGGTGGTAACTGAGTTAAAGAACCAAGTATAGGGTTACAAAGAAGCATGGTTTTTGGACCAGCTTCATCTGAAACAAAACAAAGTAAACCTGAAGATGAAGAAGCTGGTGAGAAACCAGAAGGGACTAAAGCAAATGAAATACGGTACCATGCCATTTCATTAGGATCAAAGAGATAGCCTTCACATGAAGAAGAACCAACAACATGTGAATGTGATCCACCACAGGTGTTAACATTGTTGTTGTTTTTGTAGATGTAGCTTTTGCGGGTTTTGTGTTTGAAGAAAATGAACCAGTGTCTAGAAGGAGAGAGTTGAAGATATAATTCAAGAAAAGGGTTTGAGAAGAGAAGAGCATACCATCTTTTACAAACACAACGAGCACGAAAGAAAGCAGGTGGAGGAAGGAAAGCTATGATACGGTCAATAAGTCTTTGAGGGAGCTTACTCCAAATCCTGCTGTTCATCCATGGAGTTGTGTTGGTGTTGCAGTAAGTAGCAGTGGAAGTGACAGTAGTGTTGATAATATTGTTGCTGCTACCAGGAACAGAAGGAGAAGTGATAGGGAATGTGTAAGAGAAAGAAGGGGTAGTCATAGATGGATGAAAACCTTCCATATTTATGTTAAGATACTAGGTAGGGTTAGTGGTTATAACTTTTTTAATGTTAAAGGAAAGGGTGAGTGAAAGGTTGGTTTAATTTCCTGAGAAAGATAGAGGTGGAAATGTAAGTGAAAACGTTTTTAAGGAAGCACCTAAGAGAGGAAAGGAGAGTAGGTTGGGGGGTTGCAAAGGGTGAAAAAGGTGGTTTTTGGAAGGATAGTTAGCATTAGCATTAGGATAGCATAGCAATCACCTGGGATGGATGGTTGGTTGTTAATGTTTTTGTTTGTGTTCTTTTCCTTTCCTCACATGATTTTCAGTGGGAAGGAAAGAAGGTAGGGAAGGAGAGAGATTTGGAAGAAGAGGAGTATATAGCCAGAAATGGAAGAAAGGACGTGATATAGAAAATGGATAGATAGATATGTTGTGTAGGTAGGGGACATGTGTATGTATATATAAGCGCCAAATGGGTATTTGTTGTTTAATTATAGAAAAATAAATAAACACATTGTTTATGAAGATATCTTTGTGTGTTGGTTTGGTGGGATGAGAAAAATGAAAAGGGAAGTGATTCTGATGAATAAATGCATCTATCATTTCAGTGTTGTTTTGTCAAAGCCGAGGTTGGAAGGACATGGTTGCAGAAGAGTGAGACAGGTGCAATTGATGAAAGTGCAACTCCATCTCCATTGCTAGTATAGTACAATAACACATGGCTAATTATTATTCAACATTTATTCATCTATATCCAAACTGTAATTGAAAAGAAAATATACAGTGTGTGTGTGTGTGTTTGTGATGTGTTTTTTTCTCTTGTCGTTGTTGCTCATGTTCAAACTCATGTTGTTCAATGTTCACCCACAAAGGGACAAAATAAGGCCATCAACAGGGAAATCCGTATATAATGTGGATGACAACTCTAGCAAGAAAAAGGCTATACATCACGCATGAAATTCTTGAATAGTATCCTCTCCAATATTTTTATTGAAAAAGTTTTATATATCATAGGTTACACAATTTTTTTTAGACGAGAGTATTCACCGTCGAACGTAATGACTAATTCTCTCGTTTGATTGGAGACACTTCAAAGAGTGAGACAGTTGATCCAGAGATTTAAAGTTGCTCTATACCCAAAGCGATGATCAAACCCTCGACACTTAGTTAAGTGAGGATGAACCCCAAGGACTCGACCACACCCCTGAGTTTATAGGTTACACAATATGTTCACTATAGATTATCAAAATAATAATGATTATAATATGTTCAAGTTAATAATTTTCATTTGAACATAGGTAATAATATTTTCGTTGATATATGTAACCATATTTGTTGTTAGCTCGAAATGGGCCATAATTATATAAAATGTCAGCTAAGCCCTTAGTTTAGAAGACATGTTTGTATATATGTACGGGTGTTAATTTTGGCTTAGTCTAATAGACTAGCCTGATGGTCCAGTGTTTTGGATTAGGCCTATAGGTCTATAAAAGAACTTGTCTATTTTGGGCCAGCCCAATCGACCCATGGGCTAGACTAAACGCACATTTTTATGTTTTTTGAACTTCGAAAAAAAAGAATGCTTTATTTGGTTTCCTTTATTAAAATTTTGGTCAAGCCGATCAGTTGACCTAGTGTTTTGGATGAACTGGGCTAAAAAAAGGCAATCAAATAAACATTTGGGCTAGCCCAACCCGATCTACTTTTGCGGTTTGGCCCAATAAACCAAGTTTGGACGCTCCAGTTTGACTGATGTGTGTATGAAATATATATATATATATATATATATATATCCAAATTAGAGTTTATTTGCTTTCTGTATGTTTACCTTTTTTTATATTATAAGTTGAAATTAATAACATATATTTAACTTTTATGTAAAGTTAATTACATCATTATTTCCTCTTAGTTTCCTTTCATTTATACTCAAATCAAAGAAGCAATGGAATCGATAGAACACTCAAGTTGTACTTCATTTGATTTGGAAACTATTCATAATAGTGGATAAAAGTAGGGGCAAATGACTTGACAAAAACCTAAATTTTTATCTCATAGTACAATTTTCTGTCCAAAAAAAATAACAAAATACTATTTTTATTTCCTACTCAATATTCTCTTTCACTCTCTCACTCATTATGCTCCCCTTTCTCTCTCTCCCTCCCTAATCTCATTATTTCTCTCTCTCTCTCTCGCATTCTTCTCTCTCCACCATCTCTACTATCTCATTCTCATCTCATCTCATCTCATCTCATCTCATCTCATCTCATGATCCTCTCTAATTCTCTCTCTCTCTCTCCTATTTTCTCCCTCACACATTTTTCTTTTTAATTTTTTAATTATATTATAAAATATATTATATAAAATTATTATAAAAAAATTATTGTAACTTTTATATTTTTTTTACTTGTATTATTTATTGTTCACCAAACATTTTACGGGATAAAAAATGTCTAGTACTCTTCAATAAATAATCATTCATTTCACTTTTTCCTTAAAAAGTCAAACATTTATATTTTTTTACTTGTATTATTTATTGTTCACCAAACATTTTACGGGATAAATACTTACTTGTTTACCTATCAAATGGATCCTTAATAATCATTCATTTCAGTTTTATAAGAGTATTTAAATGAGATGATAAGGGTCTCTTCTAGCTTAATTAAGGTCTTGGAATCGAATCCAGTCTTGGACATGCAACAGTGTTAAATCTCTTGAGGGAGAGCTTAATTTGCCGCCAAATGTGGTCTTACCCGGCTCGAGGGATTAGTCACTGCAATTGCGCGCAGAAGATACTCGATTTATAAAAAAAAAAATCTAATACTTACTTGTTTACCTATCAAATGGATCCTTGATAATCATTCATTTCACTTTTTCCTTTTATTTTCCGTGGCAATCAAAGAAAATCTAAAAATGACTTATATTCCACAACAAAGATACCAATAAGGGTTGAACCAAGTGGTATCTAGTCTTGAATCTCATCCTAAGATCTCGAATTCGAATATTGAGTACGACAAAAATTCTGTTGAGAGAGAGAAATACACAAACTATCAAAACCAAGTGTATATATCTGATTAGTCAAGTTCCCCAACATAGATTAATCACTAGTAAAACCGATACACTGTATACTACCTAGACATAGTAAAAAAAAACAACCTAGATTTTTTTTTCATTACGGTGAGAGAGTGAGTTGATATTTTCTTTCTTCTCTTGAGTATATAGTATACAGTAGCTAATCAATAAAATGAGAAATGAGAATGATAGAAAGACTTTGTTGTCAGATGAAACATACGTCCAATCCCATCGAACTGAAATGATAGGTTTTCTTTTCTTTAAGACAGCGAGGCGTGAACTACCAAAAGCATTATTTGATGGGGCTGGGCTGGCTGCTTTGCTTTGAACTTTGAAGGATATATCAGAAGTGAAAGACAAAGCTAAGCTAGCTCAGTACACTAGTTCATTCATTCATTTTCAGTCTATATATATATTTTGCTCTTTCTTCTGACTATTCCTTTCTTATTTCTATGAGTCATAATATTCCCTTTATCTTAGCCTATTGGCTTTTGTTTGGTTTTGTTAAGGGAAGCAAATCTCAGTCAGAAAAGCCCCCTCACCCCACCCCCATCCTCTTCTCTTCTATCATCCTGTCTTGTTTATGTCAATCTCTCTAGTCTCTCTACCATTATCATTTGTCTCACCATTCAACACTCCTTCAATTTTTGGAAAAAAGTAGGGTTGCTCAGGTTTGGAAATGTTTTTCTTCCTTCAAGAAATCCCCTTATTTGGAAAAAGTGTAACTAAACATATTTAGCAATTTATGTTCATTCCCAAGCAACCCCTAGTATAAATATCATCTGTACTTTCTTTTTTCTTTTTCATTTTCGAGAAAGTCAAACAATCCAATGCAAGGTTCCATTTTGATATAATAATAATAATAATAATAATAATAATAATAATAATTCACTGAAAAAAAATTAATAATAATGTTTTAGCTTTTTGAACCGGGAGTTTTAGTTAATTTTTTTACAAGGGGAGTTTTAGTTAATTAATCGTGTTAAATTTGTCAAAATATACGTGATCTTTTTTAATATAATATATTTTTAAATATTTGTGATGTTTTTAATATGTTGAATTAATGGTCATTATGGACGGTAATATTAATGGGCTCGAATTCCACTCAAATATCTCGAGCTCGAATTTTAGGCGTGACAAAAATTCTGCTGGGAGGAGAGAACCATACAGACCGACAAAATCAAGTATACAATGGCCAGCTAGGTTCCCCCGACGTAATTAGCCACCAGCGGTGAATAATGCACACAAATAACACAATAACAAATTGGTTTTCATATTGTTCTTGAATTTGAATGGTTTTTGTTGAAATTTTTTGCTATAGTTCAATTTCTGCACTCAATACGAGTTGAGCGTAATTGATTTGACACATTGGTTGAGAAATGAGCAAATAATAGGCAAAACATGTTTTGTAGATGCGAATTGCTTTTTGACAGTGTTTGTGTTTTAAGCGTTTTTCTGAACAAAATACTTGCTACATTCTGACTCCTTGTTGAATTTGAGCATTTTAGACTCAAGAATCATTCAATTTTGTGCTCAATAGAAAAATCATCATTGTTGAGATTAAATGTTTTTTGAACTTCAAATTCAATATTTCGTTCCAGAAGTGATTTGGTGCAAAAGCACTTTTGTGAGCTAAATTTTAGTTCCATTGAACTCCTTGCGAAATTGTATTCAAATAAGAGTCCAGTTTCATTCAATTTGGTCGCATATTGCATGAGTTATTCAATAAACAAGAAATCGAAGTGATCCATGGTGTTTTTGAGCACATTCTTAGTGTTTCTTCATTATTCTGTATTTTTAAAGGACCAAACAGAAACAAATATGAAAGATAAAGGACCAAAGTGAGAAAAAAAGATAAAAAATCAAAATGAAACCTAAATGAAAGATATGGATCAAAACGAGACAAAAAAAATAATTGACCAAAATTAAACCTAGAATAAAGATAAATGACCAAAAGTGTTATCCACTATCTATCTATACACCAAAAGACTCTCGATCTTACCATTTTTCCAACTAAATAGTTTTAGGATATTTATTTACTTTTATTTTTTCACTTTTTCACTCTATCTCACGTACTTTTTCAAACATTCTCTCTCTCTCTCTCTCTCACACTTTTTCAATTTTTTTTTTCATTGTTTTACTCTTTCCTCCTATTTCTTCCTCTAACTCTCTCATTTTTCTATTTTTTTACGATATATCTATTTTAATTTTATCTACATGTCTCATTCATTTTTTTAATGTTCTATTTTTCTCTGTCAATAAGTTTTATTTGATTTCTACGAGAAATATTACAATTTGTAAAATTTGAAACTTTACTGCAATTTTGTTTTCTAATCTCTTGTGGAAATATTACTTATCACTATTTTTTCAAACTTTTTCAATTTTCTCACACATTTTTTCATTCTCTCCTCCTCTTTCTTACTCTAACTCTATCTCATTAATTTTTCTATTTTTCACAATATATCTACTTTAATTTCATCTACACGCCTTCAATTTTAATATTTCATTTTCTCTATCAATAAGTTTTATTTAGTCTCTACGTGAAATATTACACTTTGGAAAATTTGAAACTTTAATACAACTTTTTTTCTAATCTCTACGGGAAATATTACATAATGTTGGTAAATATTCACGGGATAATGTTCGGACTAACTCAATTACAATTTGAAACATTTTGTTTGTCTACTTCAAATTAGTATTGATTTTCACAGGGAAATGTTTTGGCTAATTAAATTATATTTAAATTTATTAATAAAAATAACACGACAACACACGTGCGTATGCACGGGCATACTGCTAGTTTAGCCTAAAATAAATGAAACCATTTTATATACAAATTCCGGAAAAAATTAAATAAAATTCAGAAGGTCATAATCAATCAACCAAATAAATTAACGTAATTTACAAAATGTTATAAAAATCAAATAAAGTACAAAAAATCCTAATATGAATCATCGTGATCAACACCTCACTCTTTTGCATCAATAATACACAATTTAACAACTATCAATCCTACACAATTTCAATGATGACAAAATCCTTTCGGTCTACCACAACAATTTAACACAATAACAACATCCTTAACATAAACTCAATTTCAATGGTATCCCTAATTATACACACAATAATGACATTTCTAATATTCCTAACTCAATTTCAAATTCACATTTCAGTTTCTAGCAATGGTCTCCCTATTTTTATCCCAACATAATTTTAACACAATAACAACATCCCTAACATAATTCCAAACTACTAGAAAAATGGCAATTAGCGACCAAACATACATTTTTGTCAAAAAAGTGCTAGTTATTTTATTATTATTATTTATTTGGTAATTTTAGAAGTGTTAAATCTGATGCTGGGATGGGATTATGTCATTATTAATGGGTAGCAGTTTTGAACTCTGACCACAACCTGCTTGGAATTTTCCTTACACAATCGATCCTGATGATATCAATCAATTTAATATATTGTACGGTAGAAAATAAGAGAGCAAAAATAGAAATTTGTAAAAGACGTAAAAGATAATATCTCAAAGCATACTGCAAGTTTCGGCATTTCGATAGCTCTTTTCCCATCCTCTGCTACAAAATTCACGAGATTTCGTGTTTATTATGCACTTGCAGTTGCAATACTTCGAGATCTGGTGGCATTTTTCCTTGTTGGTCTGGAGTACTACAAGTATAATTAATCAAAAGGCTTAAATACTTGTAAATATAGCGTGTTTTAGTTTAAGGTCCTAAAAAAAATTAGTAAAAAGTTTTTACAAAATACAGTGTTTTGATATTAGTTTTTCTGTTAAATTGACGTTAAAAAAATCAGCGTGTCTGCCACATTAGTTTCAAATGCTGACTGTCAATTAAAAATAAAAGATTAAAATATTAAAAGAAAAAAGGCATAAAAGAGTAAAGGGGAACAATTTCTTCTTCTTTTTCCCTTCTCTTCTTCAAACCCTACAATTCCATCATTTTTACAAATCAAAACCCCTATTCTTCAAACCCTACAATCTTAACCCTTTTTCCAAATTAATAGAAGATAAAGGTGAAAAATAATATTAATATTGATGATCGTGAGGCGTCCTCCTTCTCGTTAACCCATGAATTTAAGCTTCCAATCCCCAATTCTTCAGCTTTACATCACGTTTTTGACTTCCAATCCCCCTCTCATTCTTCTTTCTATCTCTCACACTCTTCCCTCTATGATTTTTAATTGCCAATAGACCTGATGACAAAACATATTTGGTCACTTTTGATTGACATTAAGTTGGTATCATATGTTTCATATTGGTTCTTCATGTTTATTATTTATTTTCAATCTAATCCTCAATCTTTTTTAATAGTTTCACTTTGGTCCCTCATTTTTAAGGACTATATAAAGCAATTATGTCCTATAGGTGTAGAGATTTGAAAAACAACTTACACAGATTTGAAACACAATTTACACAGATTTGAGACACGACTTACACAAAATTCAAAATATTGTTCTTAACATTGACCAAATCTACAGATAATTTAACACATCTTACAGGGACCAAATTGAAAGAAAACATAATCTGACAGGAACCAAAAGAAAACCAAACACAAACATAGAGGACCAAAATGAAATTAATTGTCCTTAGCAGCAAACCCAGATCTGCAACAATGGTGAAATAGAGGGTTCAACAACCATTAATCTTACCACGAAATACCTACAGTCTCAAAACTTGGGTATTGGGTGGATATTGGGTCCAACAACCATTAATCTTATCGCGAAGAGTTGCGAATTGGGTATTCGGTGGATAATGGGTAGAACTGTGAATTGATTCAGAGGGTAAGAAGATGAAGATTACAGTATTCCATTTAGGGTTTTTGAGATTTAGGGGATGAAGATGTGGGTGATTTTGGGTCAATGTTCTTCTTGGCTTATTCTCCTTCTTCAAACATATTTGATTTTTGATTTTCTCGATTTAATTTCGTTTTCCAATTTTGTTTTTCATCGGCTTTTGTTTTTCTGATTTTCTGTTTTGATTTAATTTTGTTTTTTTTGTTTTGTTTTAATTTAAAAAATAACAAATGCATATGTGTAATTAGATTTAGAATTAAAAGAATACATTTATTTGCCACCTTAATTAATTTTGTCATGTCATTTAATGAATTTAAGACACCATGTCAGCAGTTAACTGCCAGCGTGACGTTCGTTATCTTAAATTAACTGTATAGACCAAAATGAAACGAAAACGAAAGATGAATAACTAAAACGAACCCAAAAAATATAAATGACCAAAGTGAAACCTAGAACAAATATAAAAGACCAAAAGTGCTATTTAGTCTAAATGATATTTCCTTGTCTATAAGCCACTGAATAAAAAAAAATTTGGCAAGGGAGATAGAATTTCATGAGTGACAAACGAAAAAACAAGTACAAATATGCATCAATTTTTTTATTGGAATAAGTATCAACAAATTTAACAGTGCAAAACACAGAGGAGTAATCCTCACATAATTAAGGAGGTTTTCCCTATATTAGACTAGAACTAGAATACACACCATCGCCTCATCCTAAATTAAATGTATAATAAAAAAGAGTATGAAAAAAAAACAAAGATAGTGTAAAACAATGATACATCATAAAAAAAAAATGTTTGATCAACTTTTTTGAAAGTCATCAACACCATAGTTTTTGATTAGTTGATAGTGTATTTTTTTTTTGCGGCGATGGTATATACCAATTTATACTTGTGTAGAAGTGGAGGGTACAACTCCTTTAGTAAGCTAGGATTTTTTAGCAACAGAGTGAACTAGTGAATTATCTTTCCTCATGTGAGGAACTCCCTTAAGTATAATTTTTCCAAGGGCAACAACATTCAGTTCACCAAAGAAAAAAGGCAACAACATTCATGGCGAATTTATTGGCGCATTGCAATTAAGATTGCTTAAATTAAATTTTAGTCCTAGTAAATGATGGAAATTGAGATTTTGAGTTCTGCAGTCCTGATAGAAGATCTTTCATTAGGAGTTATGGTACTTGATTTTTTTGTGAGATAAATCCGTTTTGTATATTTATAAGGGAGTAATTTGGGAATAAAAAACTTGGTGGGGGTAAAGATAAATCCTAATTTGAAAAACAAAAATAAACTTACTTGAAAAAAAAAAATACTAAAGAACAGAAGAAAATAATCGAAACGGTATATGAGATTATGAGTACTTGAACAAAAAAAAGAAAAGAAACTGTTCAGAGCAACCATCAAAGTGTGTTCGTTTTTGTGCATAGCTAATTTCTTTTGGTTTGTTTTTTCTCAGTGATTCAGCGGAAAATATAACCTTAGGTAGGAGATAGAACTTCTAATCTAAACTGAGTATTTATGTTTTTGTATTGGAAGCATGCACAGCCAAAGTGCACTCCAACTGTTTGAAGAAACTCCCCATTAGTAAAAGCTTAAGCAGAAGCAGCTCCCTTCATTGTAGCAGTAAATAGGCATGGATAACAATAATGCATCTGCAACGTTTCAAAGTTTTCTTCAAATTCTCCCCCCTGTTGATTTTGCTTGTGCCTATGGATCATCTCTTCATTCAACCAACCATGACAAGGTCTCCCTTTCTTTCATACTCATTTATTTTATTTGCTTACAGTTTTTGGTTTTGTTCACACAGTTTTTATTTTCTTGATCTCAGTACTGTGTTTTGGTTTTGTAGACAACCATGATAGATTATATTCTTGGTGTGTCTGATCCCAAGCAGTGGCATTCTGAGGTACTCATGATTTTTCATCATGTGATATCAGTTGCATCATATTTGAATGCCCGCTTCATATAATTCTTATATTTTGCCTCTTCTTTTTCTTGATATGTTTTAATCAAGAATCTGAAATTGAACAAGCATCACTATGCATCATGGATGGTGAACCTTGGTGGCGAAAGGATGGTACTTTCTTTGTATTTTTCTTTTATTTTTTGTATCTCTGAATTGGGTTTTATTAGATGATGATGATATCTTATGCTGTTTCTTGATGCAACATGTAAGATTACCGGGGTTGCAGACAAAATTGGCGTGGGAGTACATTTCAACCCTTTTGTTACTTGGAACGGAAAGGTATTAACAGCTTTATGATTCAGTGGTGTGGTGTGTCTATCATACCTTCAGTTCCTGCAAACTCACCTAACAATTTATGAATACTAGCATATTGTTTAAATGTAGATAACATAATAACACTTGTTTCACTGATTCGCCAAATCAAGATTACTTTTTTTTTATGAGTCCCTATTAGTAATTTTTTGCAGATGTTCAAGTATGGGGTTGTTCGAATGCATGACTTACTTCAAGATGTGCAGTATTGGGAGAAATTCTACTTGTGTGGTCGTTTACAAAAACCAGTATGTTACCAAATTTTCTCCTCTGCACGTGGTGGAATTGTTTTATCCTTGATTAGCAGATTTTGGATCACTCATGCATAACCTAGAAACTGTTCAAACAATACAAGGATAAAGATGAAGTGAACAAAAGAATAACAAATAAGTAACGAATTATGCTTGCTGCTTATAGGTTTGTAGAGATTTTCACTGTTTGGATTGCCAACTGACCTTTTCAACTGAAATTTGTCATTTTTTCCAACTGAACTTATATATGATAATATATAGCAATATAAAGCAACACAGCCTAATGATTCTTGTTAAACCTTGTTATTCTCGTGTCTCCTCAGTGCATACAACATCGAGTAGCCTGTAGTGAGTTGTGACGATTGAGTACCTGACATCTCTAGCATGTTTTCTGAGCTCTAAGCATGTGAACGATTGCATCTATGAGATTCATAATTTTCTCATATCAAATACACTGTTCCAGTGCTTACTAAATTTGTGTCCCATATCTATCTCGTACTTTGCATGTCCTTAATTTTTCTGATAACTTGAACCCATCTCTCAGGCCTATTTTTTACTTACATTTTTGGATACATTTTATGCAGGTTCACATTGTTGTAGATAATTTGGACGTTAACAGCATCAATTCTGTTAACTTAAGAGCTGCATTGTCAGCTGCTCTTCTCCTGCTTCCATCAGAGTTCACAGTGGTACACTTCGTTCTTGTTTAATTTCTTCGCGAGTTGGAACAACTGACATGATTCAACCGTGTGCTTGCAGTCAGATCTGTATGCCAAAGTTTGTAGTCTCTCATACATAGGTGATGTTCGCATGTTATTTGCTGAGGACAAGAACAAGGTAATCCTAGATTGCTATTAATGTTGTTTATGGTACGCAATTGTGTATGCCTTTGAAATCCAAATTTATTTGAATTTTCATGCTCACCTGATAACATTGAGGAACATGTGTCTACAAAGGTTACATGTCAGTTTTGTCACAATTTCAGACCCACTTTTTAAAATATTGCTACTTTTCTTAGTTTATTACTTATCACTTGCATAGCAATATTTTCCCCACTTTTCATAGAGTGAAGATGTGAAACACTAGATAGTTTTTATGCCACTGATATGAGCCATACCAATTTTGGTGTTCTGATTAACTGACTGGGTTTTCACTTAATATATCAGAATTATCTAGTATCTACTGAAATTGATGAGATATTTGGTGCACACGTACCATTACTACTTGAATTGCTTTTTCCCATCTAGGGACAGGTGGCACACCTGTTGTAAAACTGTTTGTGTTTGTGTCATCTTTGTGGATGGAATGGAATCCCTATCGATCATACATGTATCCAATTTGCCTTATATATTTACCGAGATTCCCTTGTTGACAATTATTCTAGGTGAAGAAGATCGTGACTGGGCAGTTTGATCTGTTCCACTCGATGTATAAGCCATTTCTTGAAGAATACGAGGCTAAGAAGTTATTGAAACTTTCATCAACTGTCAATCACCAGATTAAAGTCTCTCAGGTATTTGTTTTGTGTGTGGGACGATTACGGTTTAGATATATTCAACAAGATTAAAAAAAAGTATATGTTGATTTGATTAGCCGTTTTTTGGTTAATTCGTCCTAAATAGAAATACAATCACCAAATATTATATATGCAACTAGGTTATTTAAACAAGTTGATTATGAAGCTATAACACCAACAGCTAAATGATAATAAATTATTAAAATCTCCATGTTTCATCAACTGCTAATTACCAATAAATATTTCTGATCTTTAGACATCAATGGTTAAGTTTTGTATTTTGAAGAGATTTTGTGTATTTTTTGGTGTTCCTAAATATGCGTTTTTAATCTTAATGAAACCTAATGAATAGCCTAATGATGCTGTCCTGGGGATGCAGTTTTTCATATTCGTTCATCAGTGTCTGTTAAGAAGGTTCATCAGTGTCTGTTAAGAAGGTTTTAATATTAGCAATGTTTTCCTGCTATGTTGTGGATACATGTATATTTACCGCTTAATGGAGAAGTTTCTCTCAACGTTTAGTAAATAGGAAATTTGGTGGAGTCAAATACCTTGCAGAAGCTGGCAAGTTGTTTATGATAATTTTGCATCTTTAGTGTTGCCATACCAAGTAAGCTAGCTTCTTTTACTTTTTAAAACAGGATTGTGATCTATCAGTTGCTCGCACTCTAGTTTCTTCTCTCCCTCCATCAATCAGAAGCCAGATGAGCATGAAGCAAGGAGAGAAAATGGATAAAAGTCAAACTGGTATGCTTATAGAATGTGTAATATTGTTTTGTGAATTATTGCGTCATTTAAGATTTTTGAAAAAATAAAGGGCCGTGATTTCAGGTAGAATCATAAATGATACCAAAATCAGCTCAAGAGAAGGGGCTGCGAATTGCTTGCAGCGAGTTCTGAGGCGAAGGGTTATGGTTTCAAGTGTAAGGCAGGCTGTATCTGGTCTACTGGCTGCTGGCGGGGTAAATGCTACCAGATATCTTGCTAAAAAAGTTAACAAAGCCTGGAAATCTTGGAGATGATTTTTGCTGTATAAACACAAGGTTTTCTTGCTCTGTTGTTGACCTGGCTAAGTTTATAAAAAGACTAGTTTTTTTGACCATTTTGTTTTAATTTCTGCCTTCATACCCCATCATCTTGGAGGTGACATTTTCACTTTAAACCCTCATTTCACAGTCAATGAATTAGTATGAATAAAAACTTAGGTCAAGTTCCATACACTGTTTGTAATGAGGGTAAACCACTCTGGATATGTTACACGCAGTGTTAACATATCCAGAGTGGCTTGCACGACACTAGGTTTTCTACTGGTTTTGATGCTTCACATTTCTCAGAATTTGATTCTATGATGTGCAAGAGACACAACTTTTTTAAACTGTTGTACCCCAAACCAATCAGAAGTCAAAATATAAGTGAAGCAAAAACTGGTTAAAACAACTTGTTTAAAAATAATTTTTACATATTTTACTGCAGTGGAAATTCCTTATCATTGACAAATATTTTGAGCAAATGGTAACAACAAAAATTTAACTGTTAAAACAATGAAGCAAAGTATGACTAAACTAACCAACACAAACAAACTAATGCATTGATTCGTGTACCTGCAGCCATATTGCTTGCTAAACTGAAATAGCAGGACACATAGTATGCTAACCAACACAAAAAAACTTTGTATAACTAGCCCAAAGAGAAAACCATGACAGTAATTTTTAATTAGAAACACAAAATAAAACTGTTGAATATGTAAACTTCAACATCTCCAAGATATCCCTATCTACTTTATTAATATTATGATTATCATATTTAATTTTTGTTCTTTCATACTATCAGTATAAATTAATAGAGATATTTAGTATCTGATATTGGCACTATTCCCCCAACTCTAGTAGCTACTTGTATGTGGAACTGCTGCTGCATACTGAGTGTCCAAAACATTAATCACCCTGTTGGCTATAGCACTTGCATAAACTGAAGAGCCTTCAATTATCTGCACAGTGAAACAATTCATAGTTCATAGTTAAATATAATATACAACCATACAATATGATAATTCTATTCATAAAAATTATATTCACCAACCTTGCTATTGAATAAGAAACTGCAATATTCACCAACATGTCCACCTGCAACATGGTGAAGTTCCAACTGAAGTTCATCCAGAACTTTAGAGACAAACAACAGACAGTTAATCTTCTTCCTTTGAAAGAGTTTGATTGTAACATCGTCGTCGATAATCCGAACATCAACTTCACTGTCTTTGGATTTCCTCTGCAGCCATGAGGTCCTTATGCATCCATCTGGATCACCAAAAGGCTTTATGTTACAGCTTTCTGCAGCATCATCTTCAGTTTTGAGTCTCTTGCACATTTCCTTCCCATATCTTTTCTTCTCCACTAGTAACTTGAGATCATTGACTTCTCTAATTAGCTCTTTTATATACTCAATTGCATCTCCCACCACAGATGCTCTATCAATCTGCATTAAACCAAACTTACCATTAGTTATTCTGATTCATAAGATAAAAAAGGTAGATTGTCATTTTTGGTCCCTGAATGCACAAAGCGCTATCATTATAGTCTCTGAATATATCGAAATTGTAAACACGTCTCTAAGTTGCTCTTTTGTTAGTAATTTATTAGACTAAATTGACTAACAAAAACACATTTGAGGACTAAAATGACTAACGAAACACACATCTGTTGGCCTAAATGAATTACTAAAAAGACGTTTGAGAATGTATTTGCAATTTCGATACATTTAGGAACTGCAACGACAACGTCTGACACAAAAGACCAAAATGACTTTTTACCCTAAGATACTATATAGTTAAGAAATTAATAGATGTTGCTTGTTGTGTACCTTGGTGGGACTAGGAATTAGATTCCTCAAGATTTTGTACTTTCCATTCAATTGTTCTCTTCTTTGTTTCTCAGTAGCAAAATGCTTAGTAGCTTTACCTTGTCTTCCTTTACCAACAGAAGTATTACCCCTATTGAATTCCAGCACTCCCATATCAAGCTGACTTCCATCTACCTCCATCTCACTCCCTCCCCCAAAAATCGAACCATTCCTCGAGTTAGCCGGTAAGCTATAACCACGAGGAAGCGATTGAAACAATTCTCTAAGTGCTGGAGGCTGTGGTGGAAGGTTCAAATGAAATAAAGGATCATACAAAACTGAAGATGCACTAGTATTATCTGATCCTATTGGTAGATCTCCAAGAAAATTCATAGAATTCTGAAAATTTGGTGCCTTTTGAGTTGGGTTTGTGAGCAAAGATGAAGCTGAACATCTAGGTAAGTGTAGAAGGTTTAGAAAATCTGTTGAAGGGTAAGGAGGGTCTAATATGGAAGATGGTGTGTAGCTTTGGTTGCAGTTTGGTCCCTCAACTTGTTGAAATTGTTGTTCTTGGTTATTAGCATAACCCATATCTTGTAATTCTTGAACATTAGTGTCCCATGTTGTCTGCTGATAAGAAAGAGAACCTATGACCTCTTGCACCAAATGATTATCCATGTTATGTTGTGGTTGTTCAATGTCTATAGATGCTACAGCTTCTGCCATTGTGTTGGGATCAAAGCAACCAGTTTGTTCATGCATTTTTGGTTTGTCTCCTCAACTTATTTGTCTCTGTCTACATTAATTGACAAAAAATTTAACAGAATTAGAAATTTAAAATTAGGGAAAGAGAACATACTATGTGAATGCATACATAATTATCATAAAGGAAAAAATAGAATAAATTGTTAAACATCACACAACACAAGCATGTCTATTTAAATCATCATTGGATAATAATATATTTGAGGTTTGATCATTTGAATCTTGTTTGATGAAGGTGGTTTATAGCACCATATTAGAAATTTTGAGGTATTTAAGAAGAAAGTATTTAATGTCTTTTGTAGATGTGAATTACCTATGTTAGAAGGAAAAAAGATTAGATAAGATTTTCATATGGAGAGATTTGGAGTTCTCTTTCATTCTTTCTCTTCTTTGAGTGTGAAAAAGAGAATTTGTGGTGAGAAAGGATGATGAGACAATGTTGAGGGAGTAGGAAGGATGATGGTACTTAAAAAGGCAAATATCTTTAAAAGTAAGTTTAGATTTTTTCTTTTTTAGTTCACTAAAAGTAAGTATAGCTTAATTTTTAGAAATAGGAAATGGAAAAAAATGAGGTTGTTCAGTTACAAGCAGTTCAGTCACATTTTCCCTTCCTGGGCCCACATTCTAAATTCACTCCAATTTCAAAAATAGTAAAAACGTAGGCGTACGGGGTTCGAACACCGCTCCCTCTCCCCTCTAACAACTAACACACTAATTACTAACCACTTTGTCTATAAAAAAATTGTAAAAAAGTTGCATCAATACATTCTTTTTTATTAAGTGAAAAATATTAAAAAGTAAATTCCCTTCATATTTTACAACCTCTTATCATATCATATATATTAATTAATATATTGATCATTACAACATGTAAATTTATAAATGAAAAACAACTATAATCTACAATCTTCAAATTACTAATTTGAATGAGACTAATAATATATGATTAGGCATGCGTATGGATTGAACTTCAAGTATTATATAATAAAATTCAGATTACATATACTGTTGAAATTGAACTTCATGAACCTAGGAATATGCCACTCGGGTTCCCTCTCTTTCTTTGCAACTGCATACTTTGAGATGGACACGAAATTAACTCTCTTCCCTAAACAATGTCCCAAACTGATATAATTTGTTGTTGTGTCTCCTATTTCAACTATATAATTAATATAATGACCAAAATATATCATATAATATGTTTAATACGTTTGGGGCACATGGAACTATTACGGCCACAATGTATAATGTGAGAGAATTTTTCGATAATATGCAATGTTTTGATAATGTATATATATAATGTATATTCTTTTTTTTTTCTTGATGTTTTTTCATCAAAATATTTTAACGATTCATTCTCTTTACCAAAAATAATAATAATGAATGTTTAGTCGGGTAGTCCGTTTTTCCTATTCTAATTTTATTTTTATTACAAATAAAGATTAATTTTTTATTGTAAAATACATTCTTTTATATTAGTAATGTATAAATGTTAACTATATTTTTCCCATCATGTAGAAGAATAGGAAGAGGTAGAAGAAAGGGAAAAAGAAAAGAATATTATGGTTCACGCAAAATGTGATTGTAGAAGAAATCGGGTTAGTTGAAATATATAAAATGTATAATAACGGCATTTGTGGTCCCCATATATATATATTTCACTCCATGAAGTTTGGTAGGTTAAACTAACTTATAGCAATGCCTTCTTCCCCTTCCATCGCCTCTTTCCTTGTAACAATTTGTTTTTGTTTCAATAACCCAAAGTTTTATTAGGTATCAAATGGTAGTTGAGTTGGCGAGCTAATCGATATGAAGAAGTTTAACTAAGACGCATGAAGGTGTTTTTTTTTTTTTTTTGACAAAACACATGAAGGAGGTCTATAATTCAAATCATGAAAACTAATGTTTCCAGAAAAAAAATGCAACATCCAATCATTTAATCGCATTTACTTATTTATTTTAAAATAATTTTAGATTTTCAATTAGTTTTTACCACACTTAAAAGACTCAAACTTTAGATCTTGGGGTGGAACCTTATCTCATCTCAAGTTTGAGTCTAAGTGTGGTAAAAACTCTATTGAGAAGATAAAATCACAAAGACAAAATTGATTAGTCATCGACAAAATTGATGAATACCGTACACCAACAATACCATAACTAAAATTTTTTACCTATCGGTATCCAAGAAAATTCAACGATGCTTAAAAAGCTCTTTTTTTTTTCTTGTGTTGTGTGTTTCTTTTCTTAGTTTCTTGCATTTCTATTTGCTCCTAGTTTTTATGTTTCTTCATTCAAAATCCAATAAAAAATTAATTTGTATAGCGTATTATTGATAACGAAAAAATATTTATTTTTGCGTTTGATGTGAGTGGATCTGCACTTATGTATCTCCTGGTGTTGTGGAGAATTCAAAAGTTACGTAGTTAATGGGTAGAAAAATACTTCTTCCCCGCTAAAACCACAATTCGACGCAGTCACTTCTGACATATTAGACTTACATTTTATAAAGGAAAATGTTTGCGATAGCTAAACCAAAAGTAAATCTAATGTAGTCATCGACCCACCCGTCCCCGTATTTTGATTTCGGGGAAAGCTCAAACCCAAACACAGTCAAAGTGGGAAAAACCCGTTCAAATTGGGCTGGGTTTCGGTGGGTCCCCACGGATACGGGTTTTGTTGTCATGCCTAATAATATTTGAATATTATAGAGTAATTGACTAGGTTAATATTTAAGAGATATATCAGACCCACCAAGAAATACATAAAAAGGCCTTTTTATAGCTATGAAAGTATTGATATTGGAATTTAGGATCGAGTCTAACTCATCTCCAAAAACTAGATTTAAAAATAAGAAGCCCCTTGTCAAAAAAAAAGAAACCCCAACTCTAGTTCTCAATTCTCACCGGCTCGATCGCTCAATTTACTTTTTGTTGAAAATCTGTTTAAAAGACCATTTCATTATTCTTTTTACGAAAATCTACAATCTTTGAGCGCTGTTATCTTTTGTAAATAGACTTACAAATTAATAGCTCAATGTGATTAAATTCTAATTTGATATTTAACAAAATCTTTTATGAAAATATCTTTATATGACACCCTATTTAAATTTTATTTTATAATAACTTTAAATATGTAAAAATTGATGTCATTATGTTTAAATTAACATAAAATATTAGCAAATTAATGATTTAACAGAAAGTATAAAATTTAATATAATAACAATAGTAATAAAAATATTATTTATATTTATTTAAATAGGTTGTGGTAGGCCAAAGAGGCTTTTTCAAAGGCTTGTAGTCTGAGTTTTTTTTTTAACTAAATAGACTTTTAAAAAAGCTTTTGCCTTAACTATTAAAAAAAACGTCTGATTTGTGTTTGACGTAGGTTAGGCCGTAGACCTTTGTCGGTTTGGGTTGAACTATTCCCACCTATATTCTCTACCTATCCAGAAAATGAAGATATAAAGGAAAGAAAAAAAAATATGGAAATTGGATAAGAATTTGTGATGGAAAAGAAAAAATGGCCATTATCTAAAATGATGTGAGAGAATTAAAAAGTGAGAAATGATTATGACATCAAAATCCAAAATTAAAAAAACTTCCAATTGTTTCAAATTTATTTCCTTTCTTGATCTTCATAATTTTGCTTTTATTATTGGGGGTGAAGATACTTCTCTGCAAAAGTGCTTTTCTAGTTTTTTTTTTTCTTTGGTAACTTTTTATTTTTTGAAAAATTGGTAAATCTTCAATATATATGGAAAACATTGAAAAAACTTGCATTTACACTGTCCCAATTTCTAAATTATATTTTCCCTAATATGCTTTATCTTTTATTTGCAATTTTTTTCCTACTTCTCCAAACCATGTATATATGTACACAACCAGATTAGTGATATAGGTTCTTTGTATACATTACATATATATAAATCTTAACAAATATATACAAGAATCCAAATCTGTGTCAATTACAATTTTATCTTTTTTGGGCATTTTACTTTTATTAAATATGCCTTATGTGGAAACCAATTCTACGTTCCAACTACTACTAAGCTGTAGGAATACAATTATTTGGCTATATAAACATTCTTAAGACTCAACAAATTAAATCTCACACACAAAAGATAATTAGAGAAAACCTTTAGTTCATTTTGTCACTAAGATTGAAAGAATGGATTTTCAAAGAGGAGCTTTTGGCAATGATCGTCAACAAGATGGTCACAACTCTAGCAATCGCCATTCTTCTCATCAGATAGCTAGACTCGAACAGTAACAACATTATTCTCTCTTTCTTCTCCACCTTTTTGTTTCGTATTTGATATTGTCGTATGTTTTTTTTTTGGTTTAGTATTTGATATTTCAACTAATTGAACTTCTCTTTTTTTGATACAAAGAGTGTTCCAGGGTTGCAAACATCCAGATGAAAACCAACGAGAAAAATTAGGTGCAGAGCTAGGACTTGATCCTGCTCAAATAAAATTTTGGTTTCAAAATAAGAGAATAAAAGAAAAGGTGTGGTTAATATGTTATCTTTAGTATGTTTGTCGATCTAATTAATACTGATAATTTTATGTTACTTATTACAATTTTCAGAATCGAAACGAGAGATATAGTACGAACAATCTTCGAATTGAAAATCAGAAGATACAAACAGAGAATAATATACTTAGAGAGATGCTGAATATGAATAATAGATCTAGCTTGGCTTGTCAATGTCCAGCTTCAGGGTGTGAAGAAGAACAACATATTTCCATTCAGAAGTTGAAGATGGAAAATGCACTACTACTTCACCAGGCTAGTGAACTATTGCGATAAAATTTCTTTTTTATATGCAGATATTTTTTGTTATTAAAGGCATAAATATAGTCTATTATAATAATATATAACTTTATTATATAAAAATTTCATAAACTTCTACCAAATACATAATTTATTTTTTTATCTCTTGGAACATTCTACACTTCAATGACCATATAGATTTTTTCATGATTTTCTCAATGATCACTTTGAGTTTTCACTCTAAAAAATTTGTCTTTCAAAGGCAAATGCCCATTACTTTTAAGAGGGAAACATATATATATATATATATATATATATATATATATTATTGAGTATATTGTAGCAGAAAATATTTATTTTGTGGAGATAAAAAGGTTGAGTTCAGTGGGCCACTATATATGTATGTTCTTTATATAAGATAAGAAAGATTAGGTCATCTCACCTCTCACACTTCCACTTTTGATATGCTTTTCATATATATGCATGCATGCATATTCATTATTAGTTTATATATTAACTAACTTGTGATTTAATTTTCAGTATGAGGAAGTATCAAAGTTTTTAGCAAACAATTATGGGATAAATTCTAGTGATCTTTCCACCCTTCTTCCATGTTTAGATGATCCATCACCATCAAGGAGAACTCCTATGGCTATGATGCCTTCTACTTCAACCCTTCCAGCTTTACAGACTTGTGCATCATCATCATCATCATCATGGCAAAGTTCAGAATACCAAAACATGGCTGCTACTGAGCCTGTTCCTACTTTTACTCTTACACCTGATCATCTTGATCATAATACCCCTCCTCCTCCTCCTCCTCCTCCTCCTCATGGTCTTACTCCTATTCCCATTCTTAATAATAAGAATAATGTTGATGCTAATCATGAGGATATTAATGTTGAACAATCTATGCCCATTCTCAATAGTACTCCTTGGTCAGGCTAGATGAGAAGCAGAAGGTTCATTGGTGGCTATATATATAGTCTACATGCGATGGATAGCCAAGACATATATGGAAGCAATAAATACTCAACAATTGAGAAAATTAAAGTTGATTTGAATTTTTCCAATTTGGATTGATCTTTTCATGATGTGTACCTTTACAATAGATGAAAGACAATATGAAGTTTATGCTTTGTTCAAAAAATTTAAGTTATTCGAATTGGAACATATATATGCTTCCTATTATATATGCATGAAATAAAATTTAAACTATTATGCATTTGTATTGACATAAATTTCAAATCTTTTAAATTATTATGACATAATTAATTCATTAAAATCCAAACTACAAAATCCGCAAGAGTTTTTTAAGATATAAATTTATTAAAATCCAAACTACAAAATCTTTCAAATCTTATAAAGTAATTACCCTGTTTTTAAAATTCACAAGACTTTTTTTATTATTATTTTTTTATGCCAAAGTAGTCGTTTAAAATTTCTTGTATCACCTATACATCTCAATTATCATCCTTTTTGTCTTTCTATTTATTTCTTTTTTACTACTACCATACCACATGTTGTCCTACAGAGGTCTCACATTAAACACTAGGATATATAATTAGTGAAGCATGCATGAGTTGAACATCTTTCCTATATGTTCAGAAGTTACTATAAGTCTCAACAATATGTGAACATCTATGAGTAACAAGATAATGATTAATTTGTTCCTTTAGAAATAAGTCTCACATCCCAAAATTAGCTCAAAAGAATATTAATTTAAAGGTATGAAATATAACTTACAAGGATGATCCAAAGATTTTTTGTCCCCTAGGCTTCTCACATATTTGCTAAACTTGATAACTATAATTTAGCACTCTTGTTAAATATATGTTAGATTGAAATTTGGGCTAATAGAAGGCGTGTAGTAATAATCTTAGGCTATGTTTGGGAGATTTGGAGGGGAGGAGAGGGTTTGGAAAAAAGGAAGGAAGATAAGGAAAGATAGTCCACCACTTTGCATGAAAAAATTATTTTTCTTTACAAATGCTAAAACCCTCCGAAATGGGGGAACTCAAAAAATGTGTAGGAAGTGAGTTTTGGGGGACTTGAAGAAAATCTTCAAATCCCTTTCATCTTGTTATAATACTTTCAAAATTAAAAATATATCAATCATAAATACTTTTACCTCTACAAATATACTCTCACAAAGTGGAGTTTTTTCCCTCTCCCTCTCCTCTCCCCCCCAAAGTCTTCCCCTCTCCTCCTAACTTCCAATCAAAGCCTTAATTTCTTACCAGAATTAGTTAAAGCCCCGTTAAGAATATTCTTGAATCAGTGAGTCATGTTTAGGATCCAAACAAAGCATTGAACAAAAAAACCTACAAAGGGAATATCAAATTCAAAGCTAAAATCCTTTAAAAAATTAAAGTGTCTATTTTTTTTAGATAAGCGATATTTCATTGAAGGAGCACTAGGGGTGCTCAAAACCCATAAAACACAGAAGAAATTACATAGAGTTTAGGTAGTCAAGTGAATTAGACCACCAATTGGTGCGAGCATAGTGCGCAGACAACCTCTGTGTTGACAATGATATTGCGGTGTTGAAGCACTCCTCTAGTAAGCAAAGAGTTGCATAACAAGCGTCAAGCGCCATCCAAAGATGTTAATCTTCGAAGGTGTTGCTGTCTTCCAAATTTTCTGTAGAAGATATTCACACGGGGTCCTTAATTATCCCCGTCCCACAAATTTTTCCTTGTCCCCGTTCCTGATTCCCATTATGGAAATCCCCCCACCCCCCACATCTGTCCCCTCAGGGGTATGGTCCACCCCCGATCCCCGTTCCCCAAACTTTTCTTTGCCCCCGATCCCCGTCATTAGAAGTTTTCCTTCGCTGCCCTTGTCTGCACGGGGGACACTACAACAGAATTAGTATATAGGCAGCGCTTTTTTTCATCCATGGGCAGCGCTTTTGAGTATTCTTTGAACGTGCGCGTTGGGTATTCCACTCCAACAACGGGCGCGCTTTTTAAAAAGCGCCACCCATTACCCAAACACGTCCTCAAATAGGCAGCGCTTCCTAAAAAGCGCGCCATTTCCCAAACACACGTTCTCGATAGGCGCTCCTAAAAAGCGATGCCCATTGCCCAAACTTGTCCCTATAGGCAAAGACTTCCTTAAAAGCGCGCCCATTGTTTAATTTTTATTTATTTATTTTTTCAGTTTTTGTGTATTTTCCTTTTATATTTGCAACAAAAAAATGAAATCATACATCCAAAATATTTTTTAATAGTGATATCTATGAATTTGTTGTATTTAAACCTGAATTAAATCATACATCATAAAAAAATTAAATCATACATCCAAAATACATCCAAAAAATTAAATCATACATCCAAAAGTAAAGTAATAACTCATTAACTCCTCTTTCTGAAATTCACAAACTCATGTGAAATTTGAAATGAAATCAAAAAGAAGTGGCATAAAGATTGTCTAAGGTATCACACAATAATAATTATGCAAACAAGCTATCCCATTACATAATAATTTAGAAAATGGTCCAAAAATTACATTTTAAAGCTTTTACAAATTGCTCAAGGGGCATCCATCATGAAAGATACATTCCATGCAAACCAGCAAAGTGCTACTACTAGTGAGTGAATTTATGGTTTCTCACTTCTTGCCTCCACCAGAAACATTGAACTTGAAAAATATAATGTCCCCATCTTGCACCACATACGTTTTCCCTTCCTGTTTATATTTTCCAGCAGCCTAACACACAATACAACATATAAATGGTTAGCTCCCTAAATAATAAACTAATAGCATAAATATAATACAATAAATACAAGTGAATAACACCTTCAAATCAAGTTTTTGAAATTTAAGCATAAATATAAAATCTCCTAGCTAAGTGATCCGAGATTAGCCACAATTAAAACTAAGATATAAGACCTGAAATGTTATCTTGAATCTTTGTTTATTACCCAGTTATTGATTTAATTTTGGCCTCCTCTGACAACATTCTAGGAAGCAATAGCAACATAGAAAGGTTACATATAAAGAATAAGTACATACCTTTACAGCTGACTCAGAACCAAGTTCCTTTAGATCATCAAATTTCATCACCTGAAACAAAATTTGCAAAGCACCCATATTAGTGGTTGAAGGATCAATATCATGATAAGTTAAACTACATAGCAAGTGAACACATATATATATGCTGATAAGTAGAATGGCAGCGAGTTATTTTAAACAATAGAAACTATGAGGTAAATCTGTCTTGTTAGAAATTTTAATCCTAACTTTTATACACTAAAAAAAAAACCGTCATTAGCGAGGGAATATTCCGTCGCTAACATGACCAATTCCCTCGCTAATTGGCATTAGCGAGGGAATTAGCGAGGGACCAGTTCGGTCGCTAATTCCCTCCTCGCTAATGCAATTAGCGAGAGAAATACAGTTCGGTCGCTAATTACCCACGGCCACGTCCCTCGCTAATTCCCTCGCTAATTAGCGAGGGACACATCAATTCCTCGCTAATCGACACGCGCTGAACACCCAACTGGTGACTGCCACGTGTATACATTCCCTCGCTAATTCCCTCGCTAATTAGCGAGGGACACATCAATTCCCTCGCTAACTGACACACCTGAACATCCTACTGTTGACTGCCACGTGTCTGAATTCCCTCGCTAATTCACTCGCTAAAGTCCAAAAAATTAATTTTTTTAAAACACGCTTATTTATAATAACTAATTAAACATAAAATACCTAAATCAATATATAAATACAAAATTTCTAAAATGTTTCATTCAAAATCCAAAGTCAATACAACACAAAATACTCAAATGTAAAAAAATAATACAAAGAGTACTAAAAGACCCGTCATCGACTCCTCGGATGGCTCAAAACTCGAAACTCGGACTCATCGGACTCACCAAGTTTCTGCGCGGTGAGAGACGCACTCTTGAGACCGATAAAGCTCCATCATCCTCCTCATGTCATTCTCCATCTTTTGCTCCCACTCTTGCTTTTGCATCTCCATCATTTCTCGCCACTCCGCTTTTGCCTCTCACTCTCTTCCACACATCATTGCGTAGCATGCGGCTCCTCCTCCATCTTCCTAAATCGCTCTCTCTCCGAACTGATTGAGTAGAAAATGGTGGTCGTCTTCTAGAAGCTCTAGTGGGGTCAACACCAGACGGGCTCATTAATGGAGCCAGAGGCCCCGCACCATACAAAGCGACCCTTGTTCCAACTCCGCTACTTTCTCCCAATGTGCATTCGAGAGAGCTATCAAATCAGGAGTAAGTTGACCGGATGTTTTGTGGTTCCAGTTCCCGAGTCATTTGAACCCATCTCTTGAGAATGGGCCTCTGTTTTGTATAACCACAAAACATAGCATAATTAGTGCTCCATTCATTTTAACAAAGCAACATATATGTATATATAATACAATTCAAGATGTGTATTTACGAGTAACCCTCGCGCTCCTCAACAAAGTGATCTTGAGTATTCTTCCTTACATGGGTAAACTCGTGAAGCTCAAAGAAAGCGAGTGGGAGGCGCCCCAACTTCTTAGCCTGTTAAATGAAAAACATTTTCAACATTTGCTAACTAATTAAGTAATGTAAAAAAACACACAGATATTTAAAATAATTTACCAATCGAATAGCATGTTGAGCCTGGCTTATGGACCCAACACACTTAAGCGAGCCGCTCTTTTCTCGAGTTTCTATTCGCGCCGCTTTTCGTAATTATGTTTGAACTTCTCTGTTTCCCAATGTTCCTTGAAGGCATTCCAAACATTTTCACCCATGTAAGGAGGCCTCACATTTCCACACCTCAACTTGTACAACAAATCCGACAATTGTTGACCAAACCTCAGGAGAAAACACCTCCGGACCTCTTCATCATACTGTTGGTGCCATGTCACTCTATTCTATATTAAGCATAATGAAAGTATGTATTAGTAATAATATTAAACATTACCAAACATTAAATTAAAACTAACAATATATATAGGTACATAATGACATAATTAATAGACACTTACTCTAAAAAAAGCCAACAACTCATCCTTCACTTTGTCATCAACTTTACTCCACTTTTTATGGTAAGTTTGAAAATATTTCTTCTGGATGACATATGTGATTTGGATGAAAAGTCGCTTCGATTTGACGGAACAAGTCTACATATATACGATAAAAATATATCAAACAATCAAATATATATATATATATATATATATACATATATATATATATATATATATATATATATATATATATATATATATATAAGTTGTTGCATAATTAACTTAAATTAAAAAAATCCAACAAATATAATACTTACGTGTTACCATATGGATAAATGATGTAGAGCTTTTTGTTGTTGATATAAACCACCTCCACTCTCTCGTCATCAACCACCTCCACTCCCTACTCATTAGCACCATCACCACCAACATGATCATCCTCCGATGTACTCACATGCTCGATCGATGTACTTATATGCTCATCGATGTGCCTATATGCTCGGTGGCGTATGCCCACCAGATACCCAGGAGGAGGGGGGAAGAGTCCACCAGATACTGAGTCAGATACCTGTGTGGCATATACTGAGTCAGATACCCAGAAGGTGGCATATGCCCACCAGATACCTGTGAAGTGGCATATGCCCACCAGATACCCAAGAGGTGGCATATGTCCATGTGAGGGAATATGAAACCAATTGGGGCCCGATGGAGAATGGGCTGGTGGGACATCCGAGGTGGTAGTCATGGGCGGACCAACCAATGTACTCGACCTCATATTTCCAAGATTAATTACCACCTCATTATTAGCACTACGATTACGCCTCCTCTTGGGCTCCTCTTGCTATTCCCTTCCCTTTATCTTGTCTCGGTGGGTCGAGCCTCCTCCTGAATCCATTTCTATGAAAAAAAGGGAACACACAACAATATATAATATTACCAACATTAATAATACAAAATGTGATACTAACACCATTAATGATACAAAATGTGATACTAACGACATTAATGATATATTCATTAACAAGTTTCATCCAAAGACAAAGGTAATACACAAGAACAATAATGATAATAACAACATAAGACTAATCTAATTATTCATCTTCTTCATCTTGATTCTCTTCTTCATCTTGCTCATCTAATTCATTTTCTTCTATCACTTCTAATATCGCTTCAACTTCTTCAACATCGATGCGATCATCACGTAAAGGGTGAACTGTTTCAACTTCAATTACCTCATTTACTCGGACATTTCATCCACACGATAAGGAACATCATCCTCCACATCACCGGCTTCAATGCGACCCCGTGGTTTTGTCTTAATTGCAACACACCATCCTTTACGAGTTGATGGATATGGAACATAGTACACTTGTCTCACATTTTCTGCCATAATAAATGGATCATAGAGTTGATACCTTCTATTCATTTGAATGTCCACCGTATTACATTTTGGATTCAACTTTGTTCCTCTAACCGATGGATCAAACCATACACAATAAAACATGACTATTTTCTTTTCATAGTCCAAGAATGGGTATTCAAGTTGATATATCACTACAAGAAAAGCTTGTTTTAGCCACCAACAATTGCCACGGAGCTTATTCCGTCAGTAATTTGCCACGGATTTGCGACGGCCTAAGTAAAAAATAAGGGCGCGAAATTTCCCGCTGGTATTTGCCACGGGTTTGCCACGGACATGTGAAAGGACAGAAATTTGCCACGGATATGCCGTGGCAAGTCCGTGGCAACCCATTTATCAAAACATAACACGCACGACGCTTCCCTAAACAAAACAGAACGACGCTTCCCTAAAACAACAAACGCTCTCCACCCTCTCTTCTCCGCAGTCTCCTCCTCCGACCCTCCACCTCCTCCCCTCCGCTCGTTGTTTCTCCCTCCCTTTCCTCTGTTGTGCCCTAAATCTCTCTCTCCTTCTCTCTCGATTTCATCACTCACCACTCATCGAACGACGCACGCGCGTTCTCACCCTTCCTCACGCCTGCCTCGCACCACGGCACTCTCCGTCCGTTGCTCTCTCTCAACGAGCACCACTCACTCTCTCTCTCTCAACGAACACCACCCGGGCCACCTCGGTTCTTCTTCTTCCTTCCTTCATCTTCCTCTCTCTTCTTCTTCATTTTCGGATCCTAGGGTTTGATTTCAAAACCCGTGTTATTCGCTCTCTTTTTCATTGCTCTTCTTCTTCATTTCGAACCCCGTATTGAAAATTTTGAAACCAGTGATAGCACATATTTCCTCTTCCACCTTCTTCTTCATCTTCTTATTTTGACTTTGAATTTGATATTGATTCTGGATTTGATTTCTTCTGATTTTGTTTGGGTTCTGACATTTTTTCCTAATACTGATTAATGTTGAGGTATTTTGTGTTTGTTTATGATTTGTTTTATGTTTGTTTGGTGTTAGGGTTAATGATTTCGTGGATGAGGAAACGTCGCAAAACAATTTTAGGAATGGATGTCATTTGCCAAGCAAAATCTGGGATGGGAAAGATCGCAGCTTTTGTTCTCATCAACATTTTAACAAATTGATCCTAATCACAGTGCAGTTGCGGCTCTTGTTCTTTTCCACACAAGAGAACTAGCTTTGTTTTGTTCAATTTGAATTCATAGAGGTTAGAGTATATAATAGTCAGATAATCTAAATTTCGGTGACTTTCAGTGCTATTTTTGTTTTGATGTTGTCATTGTTCTTATTAATTTATATCATTACTATTTCAGGGAAGATGCTTGGGCAGATACTGGATACCAAACAGATTGGTCCTCTGGGCAAAGTTGTCAGCAAGGTTTGTAATTATTTAATATTCTATCAGCAAGGTTTTTGTTTCTTCAACTCCTTTTGTCTATAATAGTGATATTGGTGATTCTGTATTGATTCTTTGAAATTTTGAATATTGATGAGGAGAATGAGAAAGCAATGGAAAGGAATAAAAGAAAGGGATGTTTATGTCACTTCAGGTAATATTAATCTGCATTTGGTTTTCCTTACTTTTGCTTTGTTGTTTTAGTTGTTGTTAGCATGTTGTTCAGCCTGCTTTGGGGTTTGTTTCATATATTTTTTTGTCAATTGTTGACTGTTCTGTATGCAGAAGTTATTCTTTCATCAATTAGCTATACTATTTTTTGTGAAATTTTTGCTATGTTGTTGCTGGCATCTAATCCTACTAGCTTCTGGAGTGAAATCTCACAATACGATTTATGTTACTTATTTTTTGTTTACATATCTTTCTATTTGTTCCTTATCTCTTATCTATTTTTGTTACATATTCATAAGTTTTGTGAATGTGGGTGCAAAGGAAAGGGATAGTGACAACTTTTGAATGTGAAAGCACCACACATTGTAGTTGTTAGTTATTTTTGAGATTGAGAGATTGATATAGCTGATAATAGCTTTCTAACTCCTAACAGCTACAATGTGTATCTCAACCTATTATTCTATGTATATGGTCTCGACTTAGGAGTTAGAAAGATATTTGTTCGATATAGCTTATATTTGAGATTGAGTATCAGTCATTCTCAAAACTAACTAACAGCTACAATGTGTGGTGCTTTCCTCAGTATTTTTGACAAATTTTCCTTAGTTGAGCTAGGTTTGTGGATTTGTGTTTGTATGGTTTTTTTGATTTTGTGTATTTAGGGTTTGGGGTTTGTTGATTTTGTGTAATTTTCTCAATGGATTTTGTGTTTGATTGCAGATATTTTAGCTTGATTTATAAAGATAGGTATGCTAATTTTGTTTTGCTTAATGCCTAACTTTGAAAACTAAAGTAAATTATGAAAATTAAGCTTGAAATAAAATCTTCTAGCTTGATATGGAAATTGAGCTTAAAATTACTTCTTATTTGGCTCTGGAGAACAACCTAGAAATTATCCCTAGCTAATGTTTTTGTCAAGAGCGGTTGGATCAAGTTCTCTCACGGGAGCCGAGAGCTTTCATCTATCACAATTTCTGGTCGCTTTTTGTCATCTATTCATGGATCTATATCTTCTCTTTTCCTTTATCTTTGTTGTTGCTATTGATATTATTTAAGCATTTGAATTTGATTGATATGATTGCTATGTGATGTTCCTAGATCATCAATTTAGTTTTTGAACTGTTTTGAAGTTTGGGAATATTTTGTTTGTTGGATCGGTTGAATGTTTTTAGGGATTGGATGTTTAAGATCTTCAAGTATCCGATAGAATGTTGTGTTTCAGTATATGTCAAGGAGAATTGTAGAATTGCGCATAAAATTTTCGTAAGCATAGGCTTCAGCTCATGTAGAATTGCGCATAAAACTCCTGTATTAATATACATTATCTTTGGATATATGCATCTGTAAAGAAACTTGAACTTTTGAAAGACTCCAAAGTTTAAGTGAGAGATGTTATTTATTTCTTTAAACTCTCAGTAGTGGTGAACTCGTTGAAATCTATATTGTATGAAAATGTTAATTTCGCATATCATTTTGAGCAGTCAAAAGAAGAATGTGAATACTTGATCAATCTTGCCAAACCTTTTATGGTAAAATCGAGTGTTGTTGATAGCAAAACCGAAAGAGTACTGTAAAAGCGGTATGCCTTTGCTCGAGTTCTTTTGTAGCAGTTCTCGCTAATTGTAGATTATATTTCTTTTCTTAAACTTGTTTTGAGAGACTAGTGTCTAGTGGTAACACATTATTCTCGAGTATATCCCTTGCATGTAGGGTTTGAACTAGTTAGGAATGTTTCGAAGAGAGGAAAGGACAAAATTGTCGAATATAGAAAAAGAATTGTCTGACTTTACCTTTCATACCGGTAAAGAGGTATGAGTTTTGTTGTTGTGATATCATGTCTCGCTTTGTTTGTCTCTTTCCTTGCATCTCTTATTTTGTTCATTAATTTTAATTTATAAGCTTTATATGTTCGATTACCCCACAAAAAGAATATGTATGAGCTTGATGGTCCATGGAGCTTGAAGGAGAGTTGATGATGGATTCCAATAGTATCACTCACTCTCGACATTATTTTAAGTTATAACAATAAAAATTAAGAATAAAAATCGCCCCGATTATCTTAATTCCTTGGAGGTTTTTTTTGTGGAAAAGAAAATAATATCATCACTTTGTAAATTTAAGAATCTAAGTGTTTTAGATCATTATAGTTGTTGGTGTCAAAAGCTCTTGTTGTAGCCTCAGAGGTTGATTCCACAACTTAAAGTTGCGACTTTGCGACATGGCAAGAAATTTTTAATTTGGTATGTGCCCGTTTATAATGAAGTAGGTGGAATACGAGTGTCTGCATTTTTTAAATGATTTTGTGTCTATTCCTTTCTTGTAAACTCATAGATGGGGGTAGTGAAGTTGTTTCAATGATGCACCCAACTTGTTACACATCAAGAATTTAGAGAAAAACATTTGCTAGTTGATCATATGAATTAATTGAGTAAGTGATGATGTCTCTCCGGTAAATGATTCTCTCCAATGAAATAACAAACCATCTCTATCTGTTTCTCATGGAATGCTAAATTTGAGTTGGTGTGCAATGCAACTTGGTTATCATAAATGAGTAACATTTGCATAACCTCCCAAATTCTAAGCTCCCGAAAGTAGTTGTTTATGCCATATGAATTCACCGCCGACAATGCCATGACTTGATGTTCTATTTCAAAGACTTGATCTTGTGGCGACATTCGGTTCTTAATTTTTTAGGATAATCCTGTTGGTGGGTGGCTTTGTTCAATTAGCATTTGAGTATCCAACAATTTGAGTTACACCTTTGCATACTTAGATAAGCCCCCTTTCCTAAAAGCCCTTTTAATACAAAGGATAATTGGATTTAGGTTACTATATCCCAACAAGTACAAGGTAAATTTAGTAACTGACTGCAAAAAATATGTGGGCAGATTGTGTGGCGATTCAATTTCCGAACTAATATTTTAAATTTGAAAGTGATCCCATCTTATATGGCCAAGCTTAGCCGATGCCCAAAATCATCTTGTCTCTTAATACATGATTATGTAATCTGTGCATATTTCTGTTTATTAATGATGTTTCTTTCTGTTATCAAAACAAAAATTGCACAGCTTCAGTTTGATTATACTATTACGACGTGGCCATTTAATTTGTCTTGTAAAAGAATATGGATGAGTTGTATGATGTACCTCTCAATTATGTGCAAAAAATATTGAATCTTATGCTTTCCATTTTCTTTCCAGATTATAAAACGATTTCTGCCATTGTTTCCTAAGCATCCATCTCTTATCATTCAAAGTTAGGCATTAAGCAAAACAAATCACAGGGGGTTGAAGCACAAACACTAGCTAATGTTTATTTGGCTTTGGAGAACAACCTAGAAATTATCCCTGTAAGTATGCCATCCTTGTACTTTGCTTTTAACTTTCCTTATGTGAAAGTTTTATATTAATTCACTCAGACTCTTTATCTTCTATTGATGCTATCTTTGAAATAATAAACTCGTGTAGTTTTTTAAAAAGGCCCATGACTCATCTTCAAACCCACCAAGAAAAAAATTCCTTCTATGTGAAATTGATTTGTAAGACCATCATGTGGCACAAAAAAGCAGTGTGTTCTACTATGGCCACAAATTCATGGCAAAGGATTTTTCCTTTCCAAATTGTAAATGGTTTTATGTCCTACCTCTTTTTGCCTTCACTTTTCTCAAAGTTATAATTATAATTTTATGAAATAACATGTCAATATGATTGTATGCGCATGGACACATTTATTTAGTAACAGTAGGTATTCTCAGAATGTGTTTTGAACAAAATAGATCTTCCAGTGCGAGAACCGCATCGAGTAATCAAGGAGATTGAAGAGGTTTGTTTGTCTACTTAGACCCTTGATGACATCTTACTCTTAAACTTTCTGCTTTCGATGGGATAGACTCTATAATGCTTCCCAGTAATCAAGGAGATTGAAGAGGTTTCTTTGACTGTAGTAAATTTGTCTCGATTATTTGTTTGACATTCTTAAGTCTCACAATTCCTTGTTTAATTGGTACTAATTTGATCAAGTTATAGTTTACAATCGGAGATTTGTTAACTTGGGCTTTCTTGCATGAACATTGCCTGTTTCTTTTTCCTTAATGTATTCTCAATCATGCTTACAACATTCATAAGAAAAGTTCTAAGTTAAATTATTTCTTGTAGGTTGTAGGTCTAGATTGTAGCAACGCCATTCTCTCGCTTCTTCAAAGCCCCCACGATACAATTGGAAGACTCTTTAGTTTTTCTCAAATATTATCAACCCCATCGGTTTGATGATGAATCAAAACAACATTGTGTTACCAATATACTCTGGATTCACATGGATTATTGTTTATGATTTGGATTACATTGATGTTATGAATTAATTTTGTTTAGCTCCTCTAATCTAAAATGATGACATGGATACTTCAACTGAGACTTCGTTGACTTATTTAAATTCAAGGATCTAATTTCCATGTCTAAGGTTCTACCAATATTTTAGCTGATTCTTTTGCCTTGTACTTTAGTTGTCAAATAGCTTAATGGGTTGAAGAATTAAAATTATGATTTAATTTTTTTTTAATTTTTGCGACGGATTTGCCACGGGTTTCATGACGGATAAATTTGCCACGGGTTTCATGACGGATACATTTGCCACGATTTGCGACGGATAAATTTGCCACGGATTTGCGACGGAAAAATTTGCCACGGAAATTCCGTGGCAAACGATTTGCGACGAGCGTTTTTGCCACCAATTTTTGTCCGTGGCAAATGTTGTTTTGCCACGGAAATTTGTGCATTTGCCACGGAAATGTCCGTGGCAAATCAGCGATTTTCTTGTAGTGTATGTGTTGGATCACACCGTAGTAGTCATTTTCACCTCCTCCTGTTTCCCCTTTAACATATACCCCACTATTAATTGTTCTTTTTCCTCACCCGTGATTGAGTGTCAAATTTTAAAGCAGATTAACTAGGTACGTGTGCCACTCGGTGACCTCAAGAAAAGGACCATCAGTTAAGTTCCTCAAGTGTTGGATTAGGGGAGTTGGTTGTGCTTCATAAACCTAAGTAACCATATATGGGAAAAATAAGTCATGTCTCATATCTACTTTAAACATTTGACATTAACACATTATTTGATTTACTTACTCTAGCCTTAAACCAGATTGGAAAACTTTCATGTATCTGAACGAAGATTCTTTGGCGGGTATACCCTCAATTCGTAAGAATGCAATCAAAATGTGTAATTGAAAGTTGATCAAACCATGATTTAACTTTATACTTTAAATGTCTATAATATAAAGACTAAATTGGAGCATACTTACTCGACATATGGTTTAACTTCGATTGCAATTGATCAAGACATGAACATGTCTTCGATAGATGTTCTTTGTCCGATAAGTATTTGGTTGACTTTTCCCAGAGGCGACCGTGTTTGCTAAAGACGAGATAAAGTGAGCGCATGTCTTTCTTCTTCAACCTCCCTTTCATTTCTATTATTTCTTGACAACATAAAATTGTTGAAATAATGTGAAGTAAATAGATGGTTTCACGGTGTAAGTAAGTTCGCGCAAATCGATCCTTCAACTCTAGCTTTATTCTTCAGCGATCGTTTATAATCACCCATTAATCTACATATGAACAATTAGTCATACTAATTAATTAAAATAGTCGTACTAATAATTTTTTAATTCAAATGTTGAAATAGATAATTACCTCTCAAATGGATACATCCACCTATAATGAACCTGGTCCGCCAAGTCTTGCTTCATATGCTAGGTGAACTGGTAGATGCTCCATGGAATCAAAGAAACCGGGAGGAAATATTCTCTCCAACTTACAGATGATGAAAGGAATATTTCGCTCCATCTTAATGAGATCATCCATTCTCAATGTGAAGAGCACAAATTCTTAAAAATTGACTCACTTCAATAAGTGGTTCCAAAACACACTTTGGTAGTGAACTAAAAGCAATTGGAAGCAAACACTCCATGAATACATGGCAATCATGACTTTTCATCGCATACATCTTCCCGGTGTTCACATCGGTACATCTTGCAAGGTTTAAGAATAACCATCCGGCATCCTCAATCCTTTCAACCATCGACAAACATCTTTCACTTCATCGGTGTTAGGCGAGATTTGGCTTTTGGTTTTAACATCTTCCCATTAGCCATTTCCACCAAATTCAAATCGGATCGATATTTGCTACTGTTGAAAAGCGTAATCCAATCTAGCCTTATTATTGTCTTTAGTTTTATCTTTCACATTCATCACGATCATAAATATGTTATCAAAGAAATTCTTCTCAATGTGCATAACATCGAGATTGTGCCTCAACAGATTGTCTTTCCAATATGGGAGATTCCAAAATATGCTTCTTTTTGTCCGCTTATGCACTTGTCCATAACCATGCGATCTCTCAAGTTCGCTACCTCGGTGACTTGTGGCAAGTCCATAACTCGCTCCATATTTCACCTGGTGTCACCAAAGGCGGTGGTCCATCTTCTTCAACTACCTTGTTCTTGAAGCCCTTCTTGTTCTTTCTAAATTTATGATCGCGGCGGTAGAATCCACGATGCGAGTCAAACCAAGAAGTCTTGCCCCGTATTTTAGCTAAAACGCCTTTGTGTGTTCCATGCAATGGGGACATGCCAATTTACCGTGAGTCCCCAACCGCATAACATACCATAAGCGGGAAAGTCGTTAATTGTCCACATCAACGCCGCTCTCATCTTAAAATTCTCTTCCGTGTCTTTGCATCATATGTCAAAACACCCCCACAATCTCGAGATCATCAATTAGAGGTTCCAAAAAGATATCAATGTTAGCTTTTGGATTATTTGGACAGTGTCATCGATAAGTCAAAAACATAAACGGTTTAGTCATGCACATCTCGGGAGGAAGATTGTAAGGGGGTAACAATGATCGCCAACAAGAGTAGGGAGAAGATGATGCTTGGATATATGGAGTAAATCCATCGAGCACAATCCAAGTCGAACATTTCGTGGGTCCGAGGCAAAATCAATGCACTAAATCAAAGTGTTTCCATGCTTCATCGCGTCGGATGGGTGGCGCAAAATGTCTAAGGTACCCTATTATCATAATGCAAGTCATTTTTCAGCAAGAACTTGATCGATGCAAACATTCTTTGCAACCTTGGAATTATAGGCAAATAGAACATCGACTTCACAGAATGGGTTTATAATTACGTTTTGCCCTTTACGAACATGATACCTCGTAGTCCACAAAATTTGCATTCAAGTAGCTCACCGTCATTTTTACCAAACTCGTTGTTGTAATACAACATGTTTCCTTTCTCACAACAATCAATCTTCTTAAAATCCAATCCCAAACTTGAAACTAACATCTTTGCTTCATAATAATTGTTTGGCAAATTATCCTTATAAGGTGTTGCATCCATCATCATTTTAGTCACATAGTCTAAACCCACTTCGTAAATACTACTCATGGACTGAGAGCTAAAAGCTTAACACACATAGATAATTTTGAATCTGGCGAGCCTTCAACAACAACGGTTTGTTTGAATCGATAACAAATTATAAAATCTCGTAGGCTTCTTCATTTGGAAGTTCTTCATGATTGTCATCATAATCGAGGCTCATCAAATGGCACATTCACCCCAAGACCATCACAAATCATGTTATTCATCCACTCAATATTTTCATTACGTGAAACACCAACACGAGAATTGCTTCAAGCTCCAACTTCAAAATTTGGAAGTCGTTCTCCATGGTCACCCAAATCCTATAATTAGGCCTAAACCCCATTGATACAAGTGGCATCCGATTTCCTCATCACCCTAATAGTACACCGTCGCATTTTAAACATGGACATCTAACCCCATTTTCCTCTCTAGCCAAATCATGTTGCCACGCTACCACAAGAAATTGTTCAACCCCAACAACAAAAGATTCTTTCAAACCCGCTCTTCTCGAATATAACCGATCATACACCCAATCACGATTAAATTGATACGAATTCATCTACACACATTTTAAAAACGTGTTACATTCCCATAACATTGCCAATAACATATATCAAGTTAGTGGCATCGATATCATCGCAGTGGAGATGATTTCGAGCCGAATATGGGGGTCAAGGACAGCACAAAACCCTTTTCCATCCAAGTAGTGAAGGAAGTTATTTCGAACTCCCAACCTTACCGTTGTTAGTACTGTCTCGCAATTATCTCAATGGAGATGATTTTGAGCAAAAATATGAGGTGAGAGTGAAACAAAGAGACTCACCCTTTTCCATCAAAGCAACACACAGTCAACTAACCTAGGGTTCATCCAAAAACACTTAAACACTTTTCACACTCAATTCAACTAACATTTCACAATAACAATTAATCCTAATATTCAATTATAACTTACAATTCACACTCAATCCTTAATTATAACTCACAACAATACTCAATTCTAATACATAACAACAAATTTAATTTAAAACTAACCGCTATTAGATTTACGTCCAGGTGCGGTGGTTCTGATGATCGCATGCACTCGGTGCGGTGGTGAAACTTCAAACACCAAAATCCAATCCTAACCAATTTCAATTTCAAGGAAAAATAAATTAAAACAAATTCAATAAAAATTAAAATTAAAACAATATCATAAAAATTGAAAATCAAAACTTACAATAAGAGGTGGTGTGGTGGTGGTGGTGGTGGTTGTGTGGTGGTGTGGTGGAAGAAGATGGAGAGAGTAAAAGGGAAATGAGAAATAGTAAGAGAGAGAGCTAGAGAGGAGATAAATAGGAGGAGCTTTGGTGGTGGTGGTGGTGGTGGTTTCGTGGTGGTGGTTTCGTGGGTGGTGGTGGTGGTGGTTTCGTGGGTGGTGGTGGTGGTGGTTTTTTGGGTGGTGGTGGAAATGAGGTGAAGAGAAGAAGAGTGAAAGAGAGAGAGAGAGAGAGAGCATGCATGCAGAGGAGAAGAATTGGGGGTGGTGGTGGTGGTGGTTGTATGGTGGTGGTGGAGAGGGTTTTGGTTTGAGAAGAATTGAGAGAGAAGAGTGAAAGAGAAACAGTGAGAGTGAGAGAAGAGTGAGAGACTGAACGTCGCTCGGTTGTGGTCAAAAATGTGCCACGTAGCGACGGATTTAGCGACGGAAAATCGGTCGCTAATCCGCGCGTAAACCGAGACACTACAACGGTCAGAAATTTAGCGAGGGACCCATTAAATCCGTCGCTAACTGTCTTGAATTGCGTGCAAGCGCAATTTGAAAAATTGGCGTGCATTTAGCGCGCGGCCATCCGTCGCCGCCATCGCCTTATTTCCGCCGCTAATTACCCAATTTGCGAGGACCCATTTCCTCGCTATGTCCGTCGCTAATTTCTGAGTTTGCGAGGGACCTAATATTCCCTCGCAACGTCCCTCGCTAAATGACGTTTTTTTTGTAGTGATATTGATAATGTTTTGACTTTCGATGTCATAACTCATAAAGCATCTGCCCATACTAGGGAGTAAGGAAGTCTTTGTAGACAATTTAATTGTATAAACAATAGAAATAGAACAAAATGCTAACACAAAAAGTTCTATAGGAGGGAGAATATGGCTGGTCAAGAATTGAGAAATGTCCCAAGATTAATGAACTAACCTCAGCACAAATAAATCCTCTTTCAAAATCAGTATGGATAGCCCCTGCAGCTTGAGGAGCCTTTGTTAGGCGCCTAATTTGCCAGCACTTAACGTGAAAGAATACTCCTCATAAGGAAACATCCTCCTTTACATTCAGTTCTTTTGCAGGTACATTATTCAATTAAATTTAAAGCATGACAGATACTGGCAACACACTAACAGTATCTGTCTGCCGCCCACAATGCTCCGGTCGTCGTCTCCGCTGTTCCGACCGATAGCTACGCTCCGACCACCGCATAACACTCCGCCTCCATGTCAGTAGCTCCCCTCTGTCTTCTGTTGCGATGCTCTCATCACTGTCCTTAACATCTCGCTACGCAGCTCCACAGCTCCGACTTCCACTCCAACGTTTGCCGCTCCATCCTAGCCATTGTGCCGGTGCTTTTCTCTACAGATGCTTCAATCCAAGGTAAACTCACTCTCTTTCTATTGGGATTCTTTGAAACTTCAATCACTCTATTCTCTATGTATTTGGTTTGCTGAAACTTCAATCCAGAATTAGGAATTAACCATATATTTGGTACTCTGTTTGAATGCCTAATTACATAAACACTAATAAAATGTGGGCCGATCTTGGGCCATGCGGGGCTGTGCTACGCGCGGATAGGGCCCAAGCCCAATATCAAATCATTCTTTTATAAAAAAGACAAATCTTAACATGAATGGATGAAGGATCCTGGAAAAAGAAAGAAAGAGTACCCAAATGTTCCTTCTATTGGACCAATTGAATGATGTGTCCATTGAGATGGAAGCCATTTTGCCAGTCCAAAATCAGATATCTACCACAATTAAAACACAAACTTTCATAAATAAATAAAATAAACCCATCAAAAAACACTATTTGATACACTGATTGACTATAATTTATAAATACCTGTGGTTCAAAATCTTCTGTCAATAAAATGTTTGATGCTTTGATATCCCTATGAATTATCCTCCTCTTACAACCTTTGTGTAAATAATGGCATATCTCTTACAAAAGTCATATTTTAGAATAAATCAGTATTTGGCATTCAGTTTCTTAATTTACTTTGTTTCTCAACTTCATGATCGAAAGTGGCATATAGAATAAGGTTTTTATGCACAAACAATGCAAATTATCCCAAAACAATGGAGCACAATATGGACCCTATACAATAATACAACAGAACAGAAATCCAAGACCACTCACCAATCCATATGGGCAAAATTTTCATTATAATGAAATTTTTGTCTCTTCTACAAATCAGCAGAAACTATATTCCAGTTAGAAATGTAGTACAGATCAAATCATTACAAGGTTTTAATTCTTACAATACAGCATGGAAAATAGATCAAAGAACAATTAATCAATCCCTATAAGTTTCATCACTAGGATTACAAAAAACCTATAATAACCCTGTATTGCAAACTTGGAAGGTTGAATAAAGTGTTTAAAAACTTTCTTCAACAAGTTAATGAAATTAAATGAAGAAGGAAGAGTATACTAAAAATAAGATAGTTTCTCACTCACCTGTTGTGTTGAGGTAAAAGGAAAGGAAAGCGGGGAGCAACCTACGATGTCTTGAAAATGAAACTGAAAACCTACCATGTTAAAGAAGCAAGCAAATGAGTGAAGCACAATAAATCAGAAAACCACATAAACAACATATAACAGTAACAGAAAGCACTATTCAGACCTGGAAAACTAAACCAACAAGAGAGATGGAGAAATTGGGATTGCTGACCCTAATTTGCGATGCTCTGAAAATCGAAGTGATAAATTTAACAAGTGAGTAGAGAGAGAGAGAGATAGAAGCTTACAAGTAATGAGAGATGGAGGAATTGGGATTCTACTTGTAAACGAAACACCTACTGTCGAGCAATATAGAAGGAAGAAAGGGGATTGCGTCACGCTGGGTATAATTGGGCGTATAATTTCTGAAATTATACCCAGCAATCCCGTTTCAGAAAACACCTATTGCTCTATAAAAAATTTATCACTTGTAAATAACTGAGTTTTTGAAATGGGATTGCGTCGATTCAATGGAAGAAAGGGTTGATGAGGGTTGGAAATGGGATTGCTGACCGAAGGAAGATGGAGGAAGAGAAGATGTTTTGGTGTAGTTATACCCAACGCTTTTTAAAAAACGCTGGGTATTGGGAGAATGCGTTCTAATACCAGCGCTTTTTAAAAAGTCACGATGATAATGCAATAATGCGCGTTTAAAGCGATAAGCAAAGATTTGTTTAAAAACGCTTTGGTATGTGCAATCTCGCCCTCTCTATACGCAGCTGTGGCGTTTTCAAAAACGTTGGGTATGTCTTTTATCTCGCCCTCTCTATACGCAAGCGTTTATTAAAAACGCCAGATGGTATATGTGGCGCTTTTTTTACCTATTCTACAGCGTAGTGGGACATAGTCCTCATCCCTGTCTCTGAAATGATCGCAAATGATTTTCTCCCTCGTCCAACCCTTATGGGGAAAAATTCCCGCCCATGGGATGCTTATGAAATTATCAAGTTAGGAATGCACTGAAAATCATAAATGTCTTTTCGTTATCCAACCCTAATTTAATCACAATTAAAGCTTGCATCGAAAATAATATAAGGTCGTTTGGCAATAAATACACAATAAAAAAAAAAGTAAGAGTTCATTCAATCCTAGACTTTTATTAATTGCTTTTCGAAATCCCAATCTTTTATTAACTCATGAATATTCGAATTCTATCATAATGAAAATTCTTCGTATTCCCATTAATTCACCTCTTCGAATCCTTAAACTTTTATTAATTGATTTTTGAATTCCTACTCTTTTATTAATTGATTTTCGAATTCCTACTTTTCTATCATAATGAAGCCTCTTCGAATTCCCATAAATTAATCTCTTCGAATTCCTAGACTTTTATTAATTGATTTTCGAATTCCTACTCTTTTATTAATTGTTCTTCGAATTCCTACTTTTCTATCATAATGAAGCCTCTTTAAATTCTCATTAATTAACCTCTTCGAATTCCTAGACTTTCATTAATCGATGACTATTCGAAATGCATTTAATGAATGTGCAATGGGAAATGTGTTTTAACATTAATGAGTGCAATGCGTATTGGAAAGGTTGTTGATGGTACATTTTTCGATATTAATGGCTTTTATTTTTGGAAACGTAATTTACGAAAGTAACCCCAAAATGAATGTTTATTCAGTTTTTTTTGTAGAATGGTTGTTGACATTTACCTATCAAAAGACTATTCTTGCTCTTTTTATAATTCAATGTTTTTTCGTTTTTCTTTTTTGAAGCAATATTTTTTTCATTTTTTATAAAATTATTTAATGAGTGTGCATTGGGAAATGGATTGCAAATAAATGCGCAATGAGAATTGGATAAGGTGTTGGACTATTGGTTTGCTTAGATAATAAAATTAATGACCTAAATTGGAATTCCTAAAATACCCTCAATTTTGGCGGAATTTTTAGCCCAAATTATCTCTATATTTTGTCTTTATTTGTATCCTACTTTTATCTATAAAAGATTAATTTAATCCAAAATAAACAAACTGGAAACTATTTCAAACTTTTTCCTTTTTTTTTATAATTTTATTTCCTTCCTTGATCTTTATATTTTTGCTTTTTCTTTATTGGGGGTGAAGACACTCTTTGCAAAAATGCTTTGCTTGTTTTTTATTTGGTAACTCTTTTATTTTTTTTGAATAATTGGTAAATCTTCAATACATGGAAGGCTTTAAAAAAACTTACATATACACTAAACCAATTTCCAAATTATGATTTCCCAAATATGCTACATCTTTCATTTGTAAACTTTTCCCTAAATCTCCAAATCATGTACACGACCAGATTTGTGATATAGGTTCTTTGTAGACATTACATATATATATATATACATAAATCTTAATAAATATACACAAGAATCCAAATCCGTGCCAATAACTCTTATCTTTTTGGGCATTTTACTTTTATTGAATGTGCCAACTACTACTAAGCTGTAATAGTACAATTGATTTGCCTATATAAACATTCTCAAGACTCAACAAATCTCTTACACAAAAACTAAGTAGTGGAGAAAGCTTTAGTTCATTTTATCACTAAGGTTGAAAGAATGGATGCTCACAACTCTAACCATCGTCACTCTTCTCATCAGATAGCTAGACTCGAACAGTAAGAACACTCTCTATTTGTTGTCAACTTTCTTTACTTTACTTTTATTTATATTTTCATATGTCTGTCACATGTTTTTTGTTTGGAATTTGATATTTGATTATTTCAACTAACTGAACTTCTCTTTTTTTGAACAAAGAATGTACAAGCAATGCACTTTTCCAGATGCAAATCAACGGAAAAAATTAGGTGCAGAGCTAGGACTTGATCCTGCTCAAATAAAATGTTGGTTTCAAAATAAGAGAGTAAAAGAAAAGGTGTGTTTATTATAATGTTGTAACACTACCTAATTTATCGATTTAAATAATATTGATTATTTTATATATTACTTTCAACTTTCAGAGTCTAAACAAGAGAGTCGATACCAGTACTCTTCAGATTGAGAATCAAAAACTGCGAGAAGAAAATAGTATGATTAAAGAGACGGTGAAAAATATGTTTTGCTTGGCTTGTCAAAATGAGGAAGAGCGCCACATTTGCTTGCAAAAGTTGAAGGTCGATAATGCACTCCTACTTCAACAGGCTAGTAAACTACTGCGAGATTATCTTTTTTTTTTTGTGTCAAAAAATGTTATAAACTTTTACAAAATACATAATTTTGTTTGTTTGTTTGTTATAACATTCTACATTTACTTAACAATTAGTGTAAAGATCCAAAGTGGTCATTACGAAAAAACACAAAGGTTGGTCTCTCAAATGAAAAGTTATAAATTTGTTCTCAAGAATCTCAAATATCAGTCCAATTAATTCTTTTTAACGAAAATAGAGACATTTTAGTCCCTATCATAGATTAATTAATTTCACTTTATTTTGATATTTTTTAGGACCAAATGAGTACTTTTCAAATTTTCAGGGACCAAATTATTTTTTGTGTTTTTTTCTTAATGATCACTTTGAGTCTTCACTCTAAAAATAATTGTCATTCAAGGCGACATGTTCTATTTTAGAGGAAAAATCTATTTTATTGAGTGTATAATAATAAAAACTATTTTTTTATATATAAAAATAAAACGCCAGCATTCGTGCGGTATAACATACACACATGCTAGTACACTTGCTTTTAATTAGAACCACAATGGGCGGCAAAACCCTATTCCAAGGGATTTAACACTATTACATGCCCAAAGCTGGATTCGATCTCTAGACTTTTATATTAAACTGGAAAAGACCCTACCATCTCATTCAAGTACTATTGAATACTTCCTTTTAAAACTTTTTTAAATTAGTGGGTATCGTTGTAAATTGAAATTTTGAATTTAAAATCTTTTACTTTCTCTCTCTTCTTGTCATTAATGTTGGGTTATCTCTCTCTCCTCATAATTAATATGATTTTCCGCTCTTTAATAAAATCAATATTAACATTTATTTTTTTGTACTTTTTAATTAACTCCTTTTGTATGTTAGTAATAATAATTAATAAATACAATAATGAAAATAAATGTTAATATTAAAAGTAACCAAAAAAAAGTTAGCCAAAAAAGAATTTAATTAATTTTAAAGAGGGACAATTATATTAAGTGTGAGTAGAGAGATAACCAAACATTAATGACAAAAAGAGGAAGAGTGAGAGAGAGAGGGAGGGAGGGAGGGAGAGAGAGAGTAAACGATTTTAAATTAGAAAACTCAATTTACAATACTATCCACTCATTAATTTAAAGAAGTTTTAAAACTAAGGGGGTTTTAGTCAAAAAAGAAAGTTGATGTATCTGATCTAAATTTTGGACTAAATTCATCAACTTTCTTTAACTCATTTTTGCTTATATTCTCTAATTGAGAGAGTGTATATTATATATATATATATATATATGCATTAATTATTAGTTGATATTAATTTACTTTTTAAATTATTTTCAGCATGAGAAAATATCAAAGCTTCTAGCAATGAATTGTGGGATAAATTCTGAAGACCTTTCAACCCTTCTTCCATCTTTACATGCTATGATGCCTTCTACTCCAACCGTTCCAGATTTACAAGCTGGCGCATCATCGTCATCATCATCATTATGGAGAAGTTCACAATATCAAAACATTGCTCCTGATCAACCAGCTGTTTCTATTGCTCCTATGTCTATGATGCATTTTCCTCCTATTGATCTTATATATAATGCTAATGTTGCTATGGATGAACTAATAAGGCTTTTGTGCATGGATGGGCCTTTTTGGTTCAGGTCAGTAGTTGACGGAAAATATATTCTTCAACGTGAAATCTACAGAAATACGTTTCAAAGAAGTACTTATTCAGGGAGACTTATAGAGTCATCAAAAGATTCACGAGAAGTCAACATGAGTGGGACACAACTGGTTGACATGTTTCTGAGTTCGGTTAGTGCATGCTTCAAATAATCCTTTTATTTTATAGTTTATTATTTTATTTAATATATTCAATTGATTATGTTAGTTAGGAAATTCAGTGGTTCGGCAAATCCAAACTAATCCACAATTCAACTTAAACCGACATGTTTGGTTCGGATATTTTTCGTGTTCGGGTTAAACTCGAGCAAATCTAAACCAATCCATATTTTTTTGGGTTCGGGCAACGGATTTCAAAAACAAACTTGTGAACCCGAACCAACCCATAATAGGTCATACTAGTTTTGTAATTTTAGAAATACAAAATTTTATTTACTTAGACTTTTTACCTTAATAATTTATGATCATGTTCTAAATTTTAATACTATGAATTGAAAGAGTATTAATGAGTTTTAGTTTGATTTGGTGTAAATTTTAAATTCTATAATTTTTTTTATTTAAAAGTGTTGGAATATTAAAAAAATGTTATTTTTTATATCTTAGAAAATGAATGTTTTAATCCATGACCGTAAACCCAATCCAAACAACCCATCCATTATCGGATTGGTTTAGTTTATTAGAGAAAAAATTGTAAAATCCAAACCAACCCAAACCGAATATTTGTAATTGGTTCAAATAACATATTTGACCAAATCCGATCCAAATCAACCCGCAAACACCCCTAAATTATGTTTTTATTAAATGAGATGCAAACGGGCACCCCAACCAATACAAATTTAATATATGAGCCTCATTAAAACATCCTAGGGCCAAAACCTCCTAGGAATATTAATTGAAAATGTAGATACACCATATATGATATGATCTGTTCTAAATGTTTCTAAACAGGACAAATGGATGGATCTTTTTCCAACAATTATTAACCATGCACAAACAATCCAAGTTCTGGAAAGCAGTTTGTTGGGGAGCCAAAATGGATCTTTGCAAGTCGTATGTTTTTCTAAATTATTTGCTTTGTGTAAGTTTTTAAGTTTCGTTGTTCACTTTATAATCTAATAAGACTCTTTGTACAGATGAATGCAAAATTGCACATTCTTTCACCGTTGGTTCCAGCTCGCAAATTTTTCTTCATTCGTTATTGCAAAAAAATTGAAGAAGGTGTATGGGTTATATCAGATGTGTCATTGCCTCCTTCAACACATGACAACACTGTTAACACTTGGAAGTTCCCATCAGGATGCATAATTCGAGAAACTGATGAGGGGTCTTGCAAGGTAAGTAATTTAACTAGAAAAATTACAGTTTTTAGATTAACTGTAGCTACATAAATACTTGTTTTTATCGTCTTCTAACATTTTTAAATAAATTGGAGCTACATAAATACTTCATATATAATTGTTGAGAGTCACACAATGTTAATCCTATTATGATTTAAACAAAGTTTTGTTGATATCATATATATTTTTTTAATAGGTTTCTTGGATTGAGCACGTAGAAGTGAATCGTGGCATCCAAATTGATCGACTTTTTAGGGATGTCATTTGTGGAAGAAATGCATATGGAGCAGAAAGATGGGTTTCAGCTCTTGAAAGAATGTGCGAGAGATTGAGAAACACCTCACTCGAAAGTATACCAAGTTGTGACACTTTAAAAGGTATATATATATACTTAATAGGTTCCTTAATTATTCTCTTTATATATACCAAATCAAATCTGTTAATTTATTTATTAATCAATTATCTATAACTTTACGTACATATTTACTCAGTGATTAAGTCGATTGAAGCAAGAAGGGGTGTGATGAAGCTTGGTCATCGTATGGTTAAGATGTTCTGTGAAACATTGGAAATGTCAGGTAATATGGAGTTTCCATGTGTAACTAGGGTAAATAATGGTGGGGTTAGGGTATTCATTTGCAAGAGCAGACGTCCAAGTGCGCCAGATGATGTGATTATCAGTGCTGCTACTTCCTTTCGACTTCCTCTCACGCCTCAAATTGTTTTTGACTTCTTGAGAAATGATGATAATCGAATTCAGGTTCACATTCTAAATATATTATGGTAAATTTTAATCTTGCATTACAAAATATCATTAATTGGTATTTTCAAAAACATCTTGCAGTGGGACGTTCTTTGTCAAGGAAGTCCAGTGGAAGAGATTGATCATATCTCAAGTGGAACTCATTGTGGCAACTATACTTCAATTCTTTGGGTACGTACTTGCTGATTTTACTTTTAGTTTATTTATAAGTTAATATTGTTACTGAATTGTTTTCAATCGTTCATGTGAAACAGCCTGTTATCCCTGGTGAGGAGAAGATGTTGATTTTACAAGAAAGTTACACTCATGCATTGGAATCTCTATTGGTGTATTCACCTATAGATACAAAAACAGTACTGGAGGTTGCAATGACAGAAGACTCTTCAAATTTGCCTCTCTTGCCCTCAGGCTTTACCATATCAGGAGATGGTCAAGTTGGTGATGAAGCAGAAGGTTCATTGGTGACTATGGTGTATCAAGTATTGGCTAGCAGTCAATCTGACATGGATAACCAAGGCATTGACTTAACTGATATAGTCAATACAACGGTTGGGAAAATTAAAGTTGCTTTGAATTGTTCCAATTTGGATTCATCTATTGTAACTTTACAATAGATGAAGTTTATGTATGTTGTGTTTTAAATTGGAACATTTGCTTGTCATTATGCAAATCTGTAATAAAAGTTAGCTACAATTTTAATGTGTCCTTTAAAATCTCAATTATGTCATAATCTATTGTGTTGGTCTTATTAAATGTTAATAAATCTGCTCTGGTGTTAGTGAAAGTCTAGGTGCTAATTGTTGGTGATCACATATAGTTTCTGTAATAACAAAAGATTCCTATAATAATATGGTCTAATAAGAATAGGTTAAATTGAATGAGTCTATTATTTATAATGGAGTTAGACATAGGCAGGCTGGTTAATGTCTATTTATAATTTGGCTTCTGTAACTTTGGAGGTTCATAGTTTGTGTTGATATGGAAGAAATCTGAAAATTAAGAACCGTACCAGCAGCAGCAGCAGCAGCAGCAGAGAGAAACCGTTCAAGTTGGTTGCTCATAAACCTTAAACTCCAACTTGATGGGTAGTATAGAAGGATAAATTAGTTGATGAGTTAGTTATCTTATTTCGTAAGTTGACTAAAAGGTTATGGTACTTAGTGTTTATATGGTGAGTTTGGTGGTGTTCCTCTCTGATCTCCTGACTTTATTCTATTAAGAGTCTCACATCGGATGTGATATGGCCTGAAAAAGAGTTTATAAGTGGATGACAATCCTCACCTTACAAGCCGATTTTGTGGGGTTGAGTTAGACCTAAACTACATTCTAAGATATTCTCGATCCTATATGTTGGGGTTCGTATTAGAAAAGGTAGAAGGGGTTAGTTATGATTTGACTTTTAATTTGTTCTTTGGGCAATTTGGGAAATTAGGAATGAAGTGGTATTTTTTATTAAGTCGTTTGACCTCTTTGAGACCTTTTTTTAACAAAGTTTTACTCGTGAAATTAGTATTTGGCTAAGGCTAAGTAGAGTTATAACCTGTTTTATGAGTAGTGTGTGGAGCCATTGGGATGCATTTCCATAGAATAAGAGTATTTAAATATGAGTTGTGACTCTAGTGATTTTCACTTGGGGTGGATAAGATGAACTCTTATGTATAGTTGTATTGTTTTTGCTTTTGGTGCACTAATGTAGGTCCTCCTCTTAACCACTACAAAAAAAGGCAATTAGTGAGAGGAACACAGTCCCTCATAAAAGCAGCGAAAAATTAGATGACTTTAATTAGCTGCAGGAAATAGGGGCCCTCGAAAATAAGGTCATTAGCGACGGAAATAAGGCCATTAGCGATGGACTGTCAGTCGCTAAATGCAAGGCGCCAATTTCAAACTACGCTGCACTAATTTCAAAGCAGTTAGCGACGGAATTAGCTAGGTCCCTCGCTAATGTTCTGACCGTTGCAGAGTATTGGGAAACGCATGGATTAGCGACGGAAATTCAGTCGCTAATTGCCATGAATTTTTGACCGAAGCTCACTTTCCCTCATTCTTCTCTCACTCTTCTCTCACTCTTTCACTCTTCTCTCTCACCTCACACCACACCACACCACCCAAACCTAAACCCTCTTCTCTCATTTCCACCACCACCACCATCACTGCTGCTGAGCTGCACAGGGCCACCCATGTAAGGAAGGGTACTCAAGGTCAATATGCTGAGGAGCGCGCGAGGATTACTCAGATAAATACACAACTTGATTGGTATTATATATAAATACACAACTTGGTATTGTACATATAAGTGAAGTGTTATGAATTGACAATTGTAATTTTTTTTTTTTGACAGGGATTGACAATTGTAATGTGCATTGTGCAATCAGCCTCATCAATGCGACGTTACAAATTTGCTTGCAGCAGTGGTTCTGGCTTGTCATGATATGGTACTGTAAATTAGACATCGTTTAATTGTAATTTACAGAAGGCATTCTTTTGTGTAACTAATAACTTGGGAACAGCTTCTTGGGAGTGTTGACATCAATTCTGTTGGAGGTAATTTCTTTGCTTTGTTGATTGTTTCCATTTGATATTAGATTGTGCTTTAATTTTCAATCTATATATGTATTGTGTTTATGCATTGCTGTCTATAAAATCTGCTTAAATTGATAATAACTTAGATTGAAGCAAAGTTAACTAACTAAATTGCCTCAGTTCACTTACTGTTAGAGGTAGTTATAATTTTCCATTCATCATTGACTTGTATTGCAACTATTCATTAATGTACAGATTCATTATTTGGAACTTGCTCTTGAAAATCCAGTCGCTTTGTCAATCAGCAGAACCATTAAGTGGTGGAAAATGATCAGTTGAAGTTTCTTCACAACCTATGAAGAAAAGTAGAAGAGGACCAAGGTGGATTTGACACAGCACATGCAGCTGCTCGGTCAGCACTTCACCTTCTAGTTTATTACCAAGATTGTAATAATTATTATACTATATAGTATAAAAATTTAGTTAATTTCTGGGGAATGTAAAGGGATATATGTAGTAGTGTGTGTATTAATTCATCTCTTTTTGCAGTGCATATGATAGAGCAGCAATTAAATTTCGAGGAGTTGAAGCAGACATAAACTTTAGCATAGAAGATTATGAACAAGACTTGAAGCAGGTGAATATATTTATTAATTAATTAAATTTATGAAATTGAAATGTCCCTTATCTTATCTTCTGTGTAACTTTCATCAGATTTTGGCTTTCCTGCTATGGAATTCCTTCCTGTGGAGATTTCCTGCGGAATTTTGTGCGAAATTTTTTAACTTCCTGCAGGATTTTCTGCGAACTTCCTGCGGAACTTCTTGCGGAGATTTCCTGCGGAATTTTCTGCAGACTTCCGGCGGAATTTCCTGCAGAAATTTCCAGCCGACTTAGAATTCCGCAGGAAACAATTATCCACGAGCGAAATAGCTGAGAATCTTAATCCGCTGAAAATTCCACAGGAAATTCGTTTCCTGCGAATTTTTAATGAAAATCCGCAGGAAATAGCGAAAATTCTAGTAGTGAGAGAACACAAATTTTTAAGAGAGAAAGGAAAATGCAGAGAGAGTCGAGTGAGAGCGCGCAAATGAGGAGTGAGTGCGAGCAAATGAGGAGTGAGTGCGCGCAAAAGAGGAGAAGAATTCGACTGCTCAAGGAATTCAAATTTTTGGGGTTTTTTTTGCACCCCCTCCACCTACCTCCCACCCCCATAAATCCCAAAACGGACAAAAATACCTCTGACATCAAGAAATTTTTCGAAATACAGCATGAGGAGATAAATTTGGGGGACTTTTTTGGGATTCCCGGATTTACCAAATTTTACGGTATTTCCGATTTGGAAAATGCAAACCGGATTTACCGTAAAATTTGGTAAATCCGAGAATCCTAAAACCCCCCACCGAATTTATCTTTTTATCCTAAAAATTGGGGGGTTTGGGATTCTCGAAAATACCTCAAAATAAGTATTTCCAGATTGAAAATTGCAAACCGGAAATACCTCAAAATAAGTATTTCCAAGAATCAAAAAAACTTTTTTTTAAAATTGCAAACCGAAAATACCTATTATTGAGGTATTTTTGTGAATCTCTAAAAAAAACTTTTTTTAAAATAAAAATCAGAAGTATTTTGGGATTTAAAGCGGTTTATGGGGTGTGGGGTATATGGAGGTGGGCGGGGAAAAAAAATTCACAAATTTTTTCCGATTAGGGGCTAATTGAAATTCCTCATTTCAGCTGGTGATACAAGATTTTCCAAACAAAATATTTCATGACAAATCATTTTTTTACGATAGACAAATCATTTTTAGTTGCCAGCAGAAAACACATCAATATAACTATATCAATCAATATAACTATTTTATAGACATTCTATTTTTGTGACAAGTGGTAAGGTTAGGATTGGACATCGTGTCAGTATAAACAAATCATTTTAGTTGCCAGCAGAAAACACATCAATATAACTATATCAATCAATATAACTATTTTATAGACATTCTATTTTTGTGACAAGTGGTAAGGTTAGGATTGAAATGAATGAAATTTGAATTTCGAATTTAGACACCTCGATTCAAGTTCGACATCATGATCCTTTTTCCATGATCCTTTTTCCAACTCAAACGCGACTCGACTCATACCTTTCTTTTATGATTTTTGCACTTTTTTCTATTTTGTTTTCTGACTTTAACTCTATTTTTTTTCTTCTTATCTTACAGTGGATGATGTGTTCTTTGTACATATACGCAATTTTCAGTGGATTTGTGTTACATTTTTCTTTGCAAGGCTAGTACTTTTCATTCATGTGTGTGTTGTTTTATGATTTTTTGATCGGTATATATGTTTTATGATTTATGAATATGCAATGTTTTACGATTTGTTGGTCTGTATATGTTTTATGTTTTATGATTTATATACTTGTATAAATAGTACTAGTTATAACTTTGAATACTAACGTGAATGCAGTGTTGCAATAACCTTGTCCAAATGGAAAGAAATGGAGTCAGCTTTACTTACTCTCCTACTAACTCCTAGGATTATTTAGAAGCGCCCATTTCCCTGACACGGAGTGGGGTCAAAGACCCCTAGACCAAAAAAAAAACCTTGTCCAAAGAGCAATTAATTTTCCCAAAAGGAGGAGTAACATTTCAATTGTAATTTTGTATCTGATACTTTAGCATTGCCACACTAATATAAATTGACTATTTAATCTTACAGAAGAGAAGTGCTAGGAACACTCTCTTTTAGACACACTCTCAAACACTCACTCTATGATTGGTTAGATTTCATGTGGTCCCACTAAATTAATGGGTTCCATTTCAGTGGTAACCCACATGAATTTCCACTAAATTAATGGGTTCCTCTTTCGGAAAAGTGCAACACTCTCTCTTGAGACACTCTCTCAAACACGTATGAATTTTAATTTCAATGTGGTCCCACTAAATTAAGTTCCAATTCCAAAGTGGAGAGAGTGAATTTTCTAAAATCACTATATGGAAAGAGTGTCTGTTAGAAAGAGTTTTGTTCATTTCTTTCTTTCAGAAGAGAAGTGCTAGCAACACTCTCTTTTAGACACTCTCTCAAACACTATTGAAAGTAGAGCATCTTTGAGAGAAGGAAAAAATGAGTATGGGAACATATTCGTACTTAATTTTTCTTTCTCTAAAAGATGCGCTTCTTCCTAATACACAATCTTTTTCTTCTTTCTCTAAACCTTAGTCTCTCTCAATTTTCTCTCACTCTTATCTTCTTTCTAAATCAACACCAAAGGGGGTGGTTTTAAGTCAGTTTTTGCTCTAGAATCATTCCTTAGTATCGTTTTTCTATCTTTTATCTAAATAACTTGTTATCACATAGATTTAGTTTCTATTTCGTCTTTTTTCTAGATTTCGTCGATTGTTAGCGCAGGCATTATTTTTGTTTGTCGTCTTGGTGCAACGCTTTTGATTTCATGTATTGTTGCGGTGTTCTTTCGATTTAGATCGGCAGATTAACTTCGACCTATTCAAATGCAAACTTCTGGCATATGTTGTTTAAAAAACTTTAAAATGAATGTCTTCTAACTATATGTACCTTTCAAAATTTTGATCAAGGAAGGCATATACACATGTTCTGAAAATGAAGTTTCGCGTCACATCAAATGCGTTTAACCTTTTGAAACTTAAATTTTTGAACATATAATGAAATCTTATATAATTACAATCTACCTTTTTCAGAAAGTATGTAATTGTTGAAAAAATGAGATTCGGATTTGTTTTAAAAATGGCGGAATATTCTAAAAGATTCCAAAATAGCGGAATATTAAAAATCACATGGAGAACAGTTTTAAAAAACAATGAGTTTAATTAGTATACACATTCTTTGTAAAGCTTATTATACTATCCGTCAATCACAAAATATTGTAAGGATAACACATCGGGTGGTTAGTAATTGAGTAACTTTTTTTTAATGACGCGTCAGACTATCATTAGTAGATAGTGTAAAATATGTATACACGTGTTGTGTATATCATAATCATAAGTATATTAATTCATGAGTTGTCCACATGTGCATCCACATAGGACCAATAGGAAAATGACACACACATTTTAGGAAAAATAGGTGGCATGTTTGTTTGGTTATCAAGCGCCACGCCAGCTATCAAGATCAACGGCGCAGATAGTTTGTTTTCCTTCACAAATCAGATCGGTCAATTAATTGACAATTAAAGCAAATAATCCTGCACCAATTGACAATAAATAATAATAATAATAATAATAATAATAATAATAATAAAAACTTCCCCTTATATCAAGGAAACAGAATTTGTTTTCCTAAAAACAAAAGCTTACCACGGAAGCTTCAAGTATAGAGCATATATCATGCACATAAGAACAAATTGAAATATTATTCGTAGGCCACAGTCCCTGTTGGAAAAAAAACTCCAAAAATGGATTTACATGAGTTACATTTCACTGATTTTCTTTTACGATACGAATAATGGACTGGATATTGAAAAGAAGCCTACGATGAATTTCATTATTCTCAACTTATTGTTTCAAATTTTGAATTTCGGTTTACCGTCTCACTATCTTACTGATTTTAGGGATTTTATGGTTTGGGGATTTAACTTAAATTTTTGTTCTTTAGGGATTTAACTGATATGCATATTTCTTCCCATGTTTTGTTTAGCAATTAAAAGTCTGTCATGACGGGAGTATATATGGTTGCTACCTTGTCATGACAGACTTTTAATTGTTGTGACTGAAATGCAAAGCTATTGTAGCATTAGTTTTAGTTCAACCTATGGATTTGTTTTACTATACTCTAAATTAGGATTTAAGCACTATATTAATTAGTGGAAGCATGTTTAAACTATGCTTAATCTAATGTTTAAACCTGTACTATTTATGTATTATAGAGCAATTAGTTTTATCATGTCCTCTTTTTATGGAGGTCATTTTATGATGTCAGATTAAGGGGACACAAGTTGTTGAGGTGGAAAAGCCTGGTCTCAAGGAAATGGTCATGCGGACATGGACTCGTGTGACTTAAGAGATCACCAAAGTTAAGACATTTTCTTTTTGTCGGTGCAAAGCATAGAGCAAATCAATTAATTGTTTGATTTGTCTAATGGGTTTGTTGATTTTGTTTACTTTATATTTTGTGTTTGCATATGGTTTTGTAACATATTTGATTTTTTGTGTAAGTTTTCCTTCAATTTACAAAGATTTCTGCCGTATTTTTTCTTATATTTTGTGTTTGCTATTGGTTTGGTTCATGAAGGAACTGTGTTTTCCTTAGTTGTTGTCATTTTTCATCTAAGCCGATGAATTTAAAGTAAAATGATTTTTAGCATTATGTGCTCATTAATAAGTGCTATATTCAAATATTGGTTCATAAAGGGAACTGTGTTTTCCCTGACTGTTGTTATCATTTTCAGTAAAACTGATGAACTTGTTTTTTTATAGACTTGTGACCTCTTGCATTGATATTTTGAATTTATCATTATGGGTTGAGCTTGGCACATGGACAAAATTTTGAAATGCATGGAAAATACACCTTGAACCTCTCAAGGTGAATACCTCACTTTTCTTGCCTTATGTTTAGATAATAGTTGACTCTCAAATATACATTTTTCCATTCCATGGAAAATATAGTTTTCTTTGTTAGACACCCTAGATTTTTACCAACTGTTTATACATTCAATGTTGTTGGTTGTGGTTTACATCAAATTTATCCTTCTTCACCGATTATAACTGGCAACCATCAATGCAATAGCTAACATGCTTTTTATTCAAAAATGTAAGGAGATGAGAATACTTACCACTGTGCGGCCTCAAATGCTAGAATAAACAGAAAAAATGTCTTGCAAAACAAAAACAAGGTTAGTTACTTTATTTTTATTATTTACTTTAAGAATCTCATTCCAAATACTACTGAACACATTGCATTGTTGATTTTGATTTTTCCATGTGGACCATGTCATCTTTTTCATGTTGCACTCTAGGTATTTGTGTCAAAGATGATATCATTCATAATTTTATTCAAGGTACCTTCCAACTTTGTTCAGAAAATTGTGTAATAATTGAACTTTGCAATCAATAAGTGACAGCAAGTAGTCTAATGTTATATTTATTTTGTACAACTAGGATGGATTCATTTACCATGTTGATAGTTTACTGCTTGGATCGACTAAAATATGAGCTTTAATCTTCAGATTTCAACATATGCATCTATCAGGGTGATGAATCCCCATCACATGATGTTTTTCAGTGTTAAAAAGGGATTTTACTGTGAAGTTGTGATGAATTAATGTGAAGTGTTAGGAGAATTTGGCAAATTGTGCTATTAGAGGCTTATGTATTATGCAGTGTTTATGCTTGGGGTTCTTGTGTGTTTTTGTGCCCAGGAATTACAAGGTCTTGAAGAACAAGTGGTACAAGTAAGGAAAATAAGGAAGCTGGCGCGGACGCGCTGGAATCAGCGCCACAAGTCGTGGAACCGAAGTCGGGCGCGAATCGCGCGCGGAGCGGTGCGCATGGCCATGGTGGAGAAAAATAATTAAAAACGCGAATTCACTCGGTTTTGAGGGAGCTTTCACTGTTTTGAGGAATTGGAACCCTAGGAGACCAAGGAGAACTCATTGAGCCGACGACTATTGAAGAATCAAGACTTGGGAACAAGGATCGAGGCTTCTCATGCATTCATCTTCATCATCAACTTGTAATTCCCTTTTTCTCTCTTTTTATCATGTGTAGCTAATCTCATCATGTTAGGGATGATTGAACTTTGATGTAAAACTATCGTTATTGATTTAATTTAGTACTTTTACCGTTTTCTCTCTTCGTTTGTGGATTGAATTTCTATTCTTCAGATGTTTATATTTGGAAAAATATAGATTAATACTTGTTTCAATAATTTAAATGGAAATTTGGTTATTGAATAGCTTGAAATTCGATTCCTTCAATTTCGTTGTTTTAGGGATAATCGCCGAATTGTTGTATGTGTATGAATTCTCGTAGTTAATGCTTGTTATGATTATTAGCACCTAAGGGATTAGGGATTTTATGAATTAACAAAGGCTAATCACCTAAGGGATTAGGGCTTAGTAAAAGGGTGAATTCTATAGCGAACGATAGAGAGGAATTATCTTTTAAATAAATCAATGACCATAGTGGAAATCGAAGGGCCTTCATCCCTAGCATCTTCTCATCGCGTATCTTTCATCGTGTTCATCATTCTCTTATTATAAAAACTCCAAAAATATTTTATTGCTTTATTTCGAGCTTGATAGCTCAACAAATATCAAACCAAAACCCCTTTTAAACTTGGTTCCTATTAGTAGTTGTTAAGGTCTCTAGTAAAATAACTTCGATCCTTGAGGACGATATCCCGGTACTTACCGATTTTATTACTTGTACGATTTGGTACACTTGCCAATATCCTAACACAGGGAATGATAGCCAACCTTGGTTTTTTTTGTTTTCATCACTACTCAAACAAGAATGAGAAAGGAAACTCAACTACAAAATTTGTGTGGATACCTCTTGAATTTGACTGTTTGACAGACAACTTCAAAACTCCTCTTACATTTTTTGTGTTCCAAATTAACATTAGCAAATGATGTAATTTATTTCCGGTTGGTAGATTATATTAGTAGCAAGTTATACATTCAACTTTGCTTTGCTATGTATATATACGGTTTCTTCTCATTTGCAAATTTCCCATTAGCTTCTCTCCCGTCTTATTTATTTAGAATTGAGTTATTTGTTTCACTTCAATAACATTTATGATTGAAGATTTTAAATTTACAGGGATTTTTGATATAACTGTTCTACATTTTGAGGCCTATCCCCAAAAAAATTATTTATCTGTGAACTCTTTTAGTTTATCAGTAAACTATTAGAACCTATAACAACAAAATAATCTTCTTGAAAGGCTAAACTTGATGATGACAGCTTTTGTTACTGTGTTAGATTAGATAGAATAAGGTTGGGACAAGCAAGTTAGACAATCCAAACCCATTAGATTAGTTGCATTAACTTTTTTTGGTGGAGATATATAGAGAAATAGTCATATATATATATATATATATATATATATGGAATTCTAATTTATGCATTCTTGCAAAGTATTAAATTTTTAACTAAAATTGAATTCCCCTCAATAACCGAAGTTTCAAAGAAGTTGTAACTGATAAAATGCATTTTGGGCCTTTTTTAAAACAATTAACTATTGGTTGATTGGTAACTAAAATAATATTTGATCTTTTTTGTTCAAGTGCTTAGTATTTAAAGGCTCATCATTAGAAATATTAATTTTTTTTCATGCAAAGGCCTATTGGTTAAGTGAATTCGATTAACAAATTTGAAAAACAGAATTCAGTAATGGACTAAACTAATATACAGGTTCAATTGGACCAGCTTCATCTACCATCACAAGCAAACCAATACCCTTAGTTGATAAAAAAAACCAGTACCTTTCAATTACACAAACTTAATTTATCAAGCTGACTTGGCAAAAAAATTCTTTCTAGAGGATTCGTTTGCACAATATATTTTAATTTTATTTTACTTGATCTTAAAGACAGTAGAACTATAAGCTATTTGCCTTTCAGTCAGACAATTAGCTCATTGAACTTTCTAATTGAATACTATTCATACTATATAATGCGATCACTCCGTGCGAATTCACATGTGTAGTACTAATTTATTCTATAAAACTTAGAAAAATAAAGTAGGTTTATTAGATATTTTTATATTAATTATATTTCATCAGCTATGTTTTCTTTTCCGTATCGTGTGTTTGTGAAGGTCATCAGCTATCATCTTAGATATGAATATTTAAAAATTTCACTAGGGATAATGCATTTTAGTTGTAAAACATTTCCAGTTATATGTCTGTTGTTTTGAACTTTTAGGACTTTTTCAGTATCATCTTTCTAATTTTCAGCTTAATTTTAATTTTGAATTACCTATAATTATAATGAGTGAATTTTAAATATACAACTGCCGCTTTTTAGGTAAAAAAACATCTTTTAAGTTACAAGAAAATATCTACCCGTGCTGGCACAGATTTACAGAGGCTGTTGAGACGAAGACCCATGTTGTTGCGCCATTGTTGACCAAGATTCTGCTAAGCAATGATTCTCGCGACTGGGATGTGGATCGAATTTGAGGGTTCTGCAATACGGCTGCGCTTTGGTAAGAAAGGGGAAAGTGAAGCCACAATAATTAAACAACAGAGTTTGAATAAGGTAACTGAATTATAACTTGCGAGTAAATGACTAAACTGGCACTGCTTTATATATACATACCCACAAATACCCACTGCTTTGACAGCAAAAATAAGTTTTTAAAATTTATATTTCTTATCATGCAATATTACTTTCTAATTACCAAAGACCCACATGTGTTTTTGAATTTATGGAATGTACATATATCAAACAAACAATCATTGTATATGAGAGTCTAAAAAAATTATATTTATATAATATATATATATATAGATAGATTACGGAACATTAGGATTTTATAAACTTGAGGCATCTGAGAGAAACACATACGCATCACACCATACATATTCTTTGACAAACAAATATTTTTTAATTCCCCACCCCATGAATACAAATACTACGTTTAAAAGAAATGTATACCCGTGCTGGCACGGGTGATACATACTAGTAAATTAAATTCAAAAAGAATTTGAAAGACATTAGAGTGCTAGAACGAGAAAACGTGAAAGGAGTAGGGGACTATTATTTTGTCATTTATCATTGTCAATACTTTTGAATTGAATTTTCAAATCAATTAAAAGAACTTTATAGTATCATGAAGGAATTTGTGGTTCATCATATTAAATTCAATCTAGAGTGACTAATGGAGACAAATCAAATCTAGAGTGATTAGTACGTAACACACTCTTTGGAGTTTTGTGTTTTTCCTTCTTCAAGAGGTATAGTAGGTCAAAAGAAAAGTCACTTTTGTAAAGGAGTTTTTCTTAGCCCTGTATTGTTTTCGTTGAGCTCATCTTATGACACCTGCGTTATTTTTTAACGGATGTCTCACCTCAGCTAAACTCTCCTCACCTGACAATGTATTCCGTCCGGATCGACCAGCCGAGACTATTCTTAGCCTTGTATTGTTCGTTGGAAATTATGTTTAGCTTGGACACTCTCTACATGTCTATGTCCAATCCATAAATTAACTAGGGCCTACGTACTATGTGTATCCAATCAATAGTTCATAATTAGGTTATTGGAAGTTAATTGCCTCTGGCTGAATTATTGTCACAAAGAAAAGTCAGTTAACATACTGAGGAAAAGTCACATTTCTTAAATCATTTTCCAAGTTACAGTTTCATCGTTGAGGGCGTGGTGGAGAGTGAGTGTGGGAATATTTTCGTATGGACAAGTGTGGACCACCAGCATGATCTTTTTGTTCCGAGGTAGGTATAGATCATGTTCTCTTCCTACTTCCTAGCTAGTAGAATTTTTCTCTGGATAATACTCTTTCTAGTCCAAATTAATTTAACTGGATATGTGTATTTTGTTTAGTTCAGTATCTTAATCCTTTTGAATCCTTAAAATGCCGTTTTTTAATAAATAAGTTATATTTATATATAAATGTATTTGAAAATAAACAATAATCTAAGTTAAAATAGATGAATAACTCTATATAAAATAGAGTTATCAAGTGGTCAGTTATTGGTTTGAGATATTGGTTTCTAGTAAAAGCTCAACCATCTACTATAAATAAATATATACCATCAACCCACCACCAAAACTACTGTATTATCATTTTCACTTTTTTCTCTCACTCACTTTTATCATTAGTGGGTCTCACTCTTATATCATCTTTTAATTTTTTTTATTTCACTTTAAAACCTACTATTCTCTTTCATCTCTCTCACTTTTTTCACTTTTCTTTACTATCAACATAATCAAATACTACAACTCAATTTTTTTTAGAAAATTAATTTTTCGTTAAAAACAGTAATTGCATAAAATTAATACTAAATTATGTAGAGTTTACTATTTACTATAACCTACTCAAACTACTAAACCCAATTAATTTAAATACTACCATTTGTCAAAAAAAGCGATACCGCTTGCAAAAATTCATCCACTTTTTTCGTGAGCCACAAGAGAGTAGCAACGACAATGTCAACAAAAGTGTCAATAGGAGTGCCAACGGGAGCAGCAAGAGTGCAAACGGGAGCACCAAAACGCAACAAAAGTTGTGTGCCACCAGCCGCACTAACGAGCGCAATCAATTTTTTTAAAAAACACTATTTTTAAATTTATTTCTTCTACAAAATCAGTAAGTAAATAAACTTAATGAAATTAATACTAAATCATTTAAAATTTATTATTTACTTTAATCTACATTAAACTACTAAACTCAATTAATTTAATCACTACTGATAGTCAAAACCGCTAGCAAAAATTCCAAAATTGTTTTTCCTAAAAAAATCAATAATTAAATTCATCCACTTTTTTCGTGAGCCGCACGGGAGCAACAACGACAACATCAACGGGAGTGCCAATGGAAGCGCTAACAAAAGCGCCAGCAGGAGCGTCAACGAGAGCAGCAACCAGAGCGCCAACAGACGCACCAACGGGAGAGCCAACAGAAGCGCCAACAAGAAGCGCCAATGCATGGGAGCGCCACTATTATAGAAAGATACAAAATTGTTTTTTAAAAACTTTTTGCAACACAACTATTTTAATAAATTTTAAATATCGTCTTTTGTGGAGTTTTCCCTCTTTCTTTTATTATATTTTGCAACTTTTAACGTGTTAATAATTTCATAGATAATTATAATAAATACACAGGTAAAATATTAGTCTCAACAAATATATGAAATAAACGGGGTAGTGTTCGGACTAACTCAATTACAATTTGAAACATTTTATTTATCTACTTTAAATTAGTTTTGATTTTCACGGAGTAATGTTTAGACTAATTAAATTATGTCTAAATCCATTAATAAAAATAACGTGAAAACACTCGTACATACGCAAGGGTATACCGCTAGTAGTATATAATTGGAAGAACATAATTAATTTAACTTTGAATTTGTAAAACAACAATTGTTTTAGCACAATAGACTAAAACATCAAATATTATAAAATAGATGGAATACAAGTAGATAAATTTATTTGAGAAAAAACATCATAAGTTTACAAGGTTTAGACTTTAGATGGTACTAACGAATGAGATTCTCTCTATTAGACTTTTCACTTTACACTCTAAAGTGTTAAATCTGCACTATTCAATTATCTCTCTCACTTCTTTTAATATATCTTTTCAACTTTTTATCTTATTCAATGAGTGTTGCAGATTCCACTACACCATAAAGTCGTGAGAGAATCCATTCTCGATACTAACTAGTACGAAAATTGCACACCTCATCTTATTCTAGATAAACCACTCTACAATAAAAAATTACTTCACAAGCTTCTTGATGGATGGGCGAACTTTACACATAGCCTTCAATGGAGTTAACTTAGACAAAGTAAATCCACTTTCCTCTCTCATATCAATCTCTTTATCATCTACTAATTTCCAATCAAAGCATTGAACCAATAATCCCAAAGTCAAGCTAATTGCACGCATAGCCAAGGCTCCACCAGGACAAGCCCTTCTTCCTAACCCAAAAGCAATTAATTTCTCAAGCTCTCCTTCTTTATCAAATCTCTCAGGCTTAAAACTTGTTGCTTCACTCCAAACTTTAGGGTCTCTATGAATAGCCCAAGCATTAGTTAGTATTATAGTGTCTTTTGGAACTTTGTATCCTGCAATAATACAATCTTCTGATGAAGAGTGTGGTAGTGATAATGGAGCTGGAGTGTACAACCTAAGTGTCTCATAGACAATGTTTTTAAGGTAAGGAATTTTTGGAAGGTCGGATTCATCTAACAAACGGTCTTGTCCTATATGAGTATCCAATTCTTCTCTTGTCTTTTTGAGTACCTCTGGATTGTTTAGTACACATGATAATGCCCACTCTAATGTTACAGCTGATGAGTCAGTTCCAGCCAGAAGGATACCCTACATATAGAAACTCAACTTGATTAAATGAAGTACAAGGAAAATTAATGATATTATATTTAATTGTAATATATTATAGACTTAAATATCATTTTGGTCCCTGCAAATACAACAAATATCTTTTCGGTTCCTGCAATTTTTTTAAAAATAAATAGTCCTTGCAAAATTTAAAATTATTCATTTTGGTCCCCAAAGTCATTTTAAATGTCATTTTAAAGTTAATGTGTCACAGGACGAAAATGAATAATTTTAAAATTTTCAATGGTTACTTATTTTAAAAAAAAAATTGCAGAGACCAAAATAAATAATTTTAGATTTTACAAGCCTTATTTAAAAAAAAAAACTTTTTATAGGGACAAAAATGAAAAATTATACATTTTGCAAGGTTCTTTTTTAAAAAAATTGCAGAGACTAAAATGAATATTTATTGTATTTTGCAGGGTCCAAAATAATATTTTAGTCTATATATATTAATAAAGAAAAAGGGCCACATATACTATATATAGTAAAAAAAATAATTAACTAGTAACAAAAATTAGGGACGAAAAAACTAAAATTGGCCACTATTTTCCTAGTCACTAAATTTTGTGACAAAATAATTTTAGATTTTCTCTTCTTTAAATTTTCATTGCTAATTTAGTTTTTTCTATTAGTGACATTAAAGATTATTATTTACCTGCACAAGACCTTTGATGATTTGATCAGTATAATACTCAGGTTGTGATTCTTGTAGACTTAGAAGATGATCTACCATGGTATTATCATGTTTCTTTTTGTTACGATGTTCTTCAATGAGTCCTCTCAAAAACGCATCATTTTTGTCACGTATTTTCACTAATCTCTTCTCCAAATTTTCATAATCAACCAACCTCAATATTGGCAAGAAATCATTCTTATTATTTGCCCCCGACAACTTCAATAAATCCGACACCATTGCTCTAAATTGTGTAGCTTCTTCAACATCTGTCATGTCACAATCATCTCCATAATACCTCTTACCAGAAATCATTCTCATTATGTTATTGAAAGTCATGTCATAGAATTTCGAAGTAAGCTCAACTTCAACAAAATCCTCAGATGAATCCTCCGCCAACTTTTGTACAAGTCTATGAATCTCATCGTTTCGGATTCCGGCAAAGCTGTTGATTTGATTTGTTGAAAGTACATCGGTGGCAGTGATTCGACGAAGGTTACGCCAGTGTTCGCCGTAAGAGGATGAACCTAAAGTAGTGTAGTTGTAGAAGATGTATTTTCCTGATAAAAATTTAGGTCTATTTGCAAGGACAATATCATGTTTGGTGAAACATTCTTGGAAAATAGTTTGTGAAGAAACAATGACAACAAGACGTGAACCAAACCAAAGGGACATGATATCACCATATTTTTCAGAGAGGCCTTTGAAAGTGTGTTGGAGAGGGCGTTTGAGGTGGTGAAGGTTGCCTATTATGGGAAGTGAAGGTGGACCTGGTGGAAGGTTTTTGAATTTTCTTGATTGGAATATAAGGTTGAAGATGTAAAATAGAGCAAGATAGAGGAGAGAGTAGGTTAAGAAGGAAAGGATCTCCATGGTTTTGTGATGTGCTTTGGTAGTGTGTGTGTGTGTCTTGGACTACTACTTAACTGGCTATTTATAGTAGTCGATAGAGTTTATTCTTGTAGCCTCTAATTTTTTTGGTTACGTGTTGTTATTGCGTAGTAGCTACGTACGTCGATGAATTTAGTTGGTCACTCAACAGAGTTTTTGCTACACCCAAAATTTAAACTTGAGATCTACCACTTGGAGTAACGTTGTTGTTCTTGCATCCACTAATTAATAGGGGCAGTAATATTTGTCTGTAGAAACATTATAACAAAATATGCTACTACTTGACAATGTTGGCATAAAGCTTACTATTCAAACCACGTGTATGCAGACTCTTGTTACATACATGCCTACATCAACATCAACATCACCGCACACCAGTCACCAGGATCCACACACCATTTTCAAATCGTTTATAAATATAATGTCTAAATATAAATTGAGTTACTGGTATATTACATGTTGTAAGACTAGTATAAAGAAGAGTTTATATTGTAACTTGGTAATTTCGGGTGTTTGGAAACATTTTTTTTCAAACTTGATTGGAGGTATTTTGTTATTTTGGTATAAGAATTGTAATCTTTAAGTAGTTGAAATTTCTACTCAATATTCTACCGCTATATTTCGTGAACCTGTTTGAAATAAAATTCTTTGATAAAATAGGAATTTTTTTGGGTCCGATAGTTAGACCGATAAGTGTTGGGACTTAATACACACACAAATGACAAAACTAAGGTTTAACAACTTAGAATGTGGTTTAGGCCTAACTCAACCTCACAAAACCGGCTTGTAAGGTGAGGGTTGTCTCTTTATTATAAACTCTCTTGAGACCTTATCACTAGTCAATGTGGGACTTGGAATTTTCCCTAATACACCCCCTCACGCGCAGCACTATTGGGCTTATAGCGTGTTTAATGGTAGGTGGCCCAGTAGATCTAGGATAGACTTTGATACCATCTTAAAATGTGGTTTAGACCTAACTCAACCCTACAAAACCGGCTTGTAAGATGAGAGTTGTCTCTTCATTATAAACCCTCTTGAGACCTTATCACTAGTCAATGTGAGACTTGAAATTTTCCCTAATACAACACTCGGTAGGGAATTCAAAACCGGATGTCCATCAACAACATTTTTGTCGTTGCGACAAATCATGGAAATTGATACAAAAACTAAAGAGTCAAGGAGACCTTGAAGTAGCCAGACACACTTGAGCTAGGTTTTTTTTAAAGTTTTTATACGTTCAAATATTGTAATTATAGTGCCTCACATATTTAAGGAAAAAAAATAGTTATTTACCTTTCTTTACTTTCAACTTTTTTATTTTTTATATTTGTTCCGGTCTAGGATTTTAGGAGATACCTCAGTTGAACATTGATAGAGAGAGAACCTTGCAGATTAGAGGTGGAGCGCCGTCATGGGTACTTGCAAAGTCACTCTGACGCTCAAGTTAGATCTCCCTCTAGTATATTAGAAGGGTTTTATAGGCATACCTGTGTACGAGTGTTGTGTCCATCCTCCTGTGTCTGAGAGTCGATTAAGTAGGGTTAGACCTCCAACAGGTTGGGATAGTTGTCAACATAATAGGTCTTGGCCCATAAGGACGACATGTTGAGCACAACAATTTGGGAGACTTCCAAGTCTGTATAACGTCGACTTACATCCACCTCGATCCATAGTGTTGAGTTTGATATATCTCGACTATTAGGCCTACCCCGGCCAATTTACTCATGTCCAATGTGTAGAGGGGCGCTTACTCATGTTGAGTGTGTGGGCGACTTGCTCTTGACTAGTACAATATTTATATATTTTTCTTTTTATTAATGTTTTTCATTAGATAGTTTGGGTTCAAATGTATCTTTCGTTATGTATTTGGTGTCTTCTGTTATTAAGTCTCGTCCTTATAACTATTAGTATAACTATTAGTAGAAGAGATTGAAACTTAGAAATATTGATAAATATGGGCGCAAAACTCTTCTCTCAAAAAATTTAACGTAACTACATTCCTTATATTGGATTCAAACCCAAGACCTTAGTTAAGTTAGAAGTGACCCAAATCATCTCATGCAAACGCTCTTGGATGCCAAATACAAGTACTATTATGATACACATTTCAGCATGTACAAATTTTATAAATATAGTTAACTAACAATATAGCTAACTAGTAACCGTAAACTAACTACACAACTAACGTAAACCGTACAAGTTAAATAACAAACTAGTTAACTATAGTTTAAATATAAATGTACTCCTAATTAAAGGTCGGTTTAACTTGCAAAGTAAGTAAACTAGAACAAACTAGTTAACTATAGTTTAAATATAAAATGTACTACTATCAATTTCATGTCTAATGTTTATAATGATTTTATATACATAATTATAATTTAATTAAACAATTATAAAGAAAAATGTGTGATGACAAAGATAGGTGAGAGAGAGAGAGAGAAGGAGATAGAATAGAGAGATGAGAGAGAGAGGTCATGAGATAAAAAGATATAAAGGAGAGGAGAGAGATAGAGAAGGAGAGAAAAAGCGAGAGATTATGGAGAGAGTATTAGATATATAGTTTGGTAGTTATAGTTAGTTTGTTAGGTAATTCTTTAGAGTTTTGGTTGTTACTGCAATAGTCGGGTGAGATTGAATCTATATATATATATATATATATATATATATATATAATATATAAAATTTAAAATTTACTATCAATTTCTTTGATGAATATGTCTAATGAATATTTATAATGATTTTATATACATAATTATAATTTAATTAAACAATTATAAAAGAAAAATGATTCCTCATTTGCGACTTTGATGATTTTCCTTGAAAGATCGAGTTTGCGGTTCTCCATTGCGTTTGCATTTTCGATTTCGCATGCATTTTGCTTTCCTCTGTGAGAGAGAGTTTTCAAGGAGAATAGAATTCATGATTTTTGACCATTTTCTCCTTCCTCTCTCTCGCTTCTTTGAAAGCTGTGTCTATTTCTCGCAACTTTCCTTCTCCAAGATAAAAAGATATAAGGAGAGGAGAGAGATGCTTAGTCCTCTCCTTTCATTTGTTTTTTATGAGAAAAAGTTTCGTTTTCAGAGATTGCAATTTGGATTTCATCAAGTTTGATTTGCACCTTTTGACTTTCAATTGTTGTGTGCAAAACCTAGTCCCTTTTGATTCCTCTTCACTTGCCTTTTGCATTTCCATTTCGCATTTTATCTTTCTCTGTGATCCTGATTCTTGCATCGTGATTTTTGTCTTCTCGATTGTCATTTTGAGTTGTTGGATACGGTATTAATGAGGAAGGGTTTAGTTATTGTTGGTCTGGTGCTCGAGCCAACGTTGGAATAAATGGAGGCAAAGAGAGTAAAATACATCAGATTCAATCTCAGAATCCAATTTCTTCATATCTCTCCTTTTCTTTAACACCAATATTACATCACCATTAAATGGAAAAGAATGTTCTTGGTCTCATTTTAGTCCCTACTGGTCTCTTTATAATGGTTGCATATCATGTTTGGCTTCTTTATAGAGTCATAAAACACTCCACCAATTGGTGTCAATTCAATCAATCGCCGTTTATGGGTTCAAGCCATGATGGAGGATGTGTCCAAGAATGGAGTTTTGGCAGTGCAATCTTTAAGGAACAATATAATGGCATCAACCTTTTTGTCTTCAACAGCTATAATGCTAAGTTCTCTTATAGCAGTGTTGATGAGTAGTGGAAATGAGAAGCAAAGTGTTGTTAATGTTGTATTTGGTGATAGGAGTCAGCTTGGTTTATCCATCAAATTCTTTTCCATATTGTTTTGTTTCTTTGGCTTTTGTTGTGTCTTAATTAGCTTTGTTGGTTGTTTTGATGTAATTTTCTTTTAAATTTGATGTGTACTTTTGAATTGTTCATGTCAAGCTAGAAGTGTTGTGAATAACTTCTAGCTTGCGGGGACTATTAGATATATAGTTTGGTAGTTATAGTTAGTTAGTTTGTTAGGTAATTCGGTTAGAGTTAGTTTTTAGTTTGTTACATATATATATATATATATATATATATATATATATATATATATATATATATATATATATATATATATATAAAGAAGTTAGTTTGTTATATATATAGGTGAGATTGAATCTATATATATAAGGTCAATCTCTCAATTTTTATTTTCATGAATATTGTAGCTTAACCTTTTCTCTATCCAATGTTATTACATGGATACTATATTCTTCAATAGAGAGGTCATGAGATGACTTAGAACCGATATAAGGGAGATGAGAGAAGAGAGGTAGACAGGGAGAGAGAAAGAAAGATTAGGAAGACGTCATGAGTTGAGAACATACAAGAGAGGTTGAGAGAGAGAGAAATTAGAGAGAATAATGAGGAGAGAGAGAGACGGAGAGAGAACGAAATAAAAATAATATTTTATCTTTTTGGGTAATAAAGAAGTTTATGTGGTTTTGGTTTTTTTACCCCGCTTTGTCAAGATTACATATGGTTTTTCGAAATCAAAACAGTTTAAATCAAGCGAACGGCCGGAATTCCAATCCAATCCATTATTTTTTAGCAAATCAAACGCACTCCTAATATCATGTAATCCAATGTTATTAATTAATAGTACATAGTTTCTATCATCGACATCATCATAGTGTGATAAAATTCAAGCACAGTCCAAGCTCTGGTAAAAAAACTAGTCCAAGGTTATCTGTTTGCCGGCAATACAAGGCACTAAGATTGAATTGTATACCTTCTGGATGGTCCATATTATATCTCACATATGCTTATAGCTATTGTTAAAGACATAATCGTCGTTGTATTTTGTATCCGCCTTTAATGATTATTTCAGTATCAAGATGTATATTATATATACCTTTTTTTATATGATCGTATAATATACATATACATGTATCTTAGCACCGGTGGCCCACAGTTCGGTTCGTGCATACTACTAAGACAGTTTGGTTTGATTCGGTTCAATCGAACTGTTTGAATAGTTCGGTTCAATTCTCAAGAAAAAAAACATCCACGTTTTGTACTTAGCTTATGTCTTTTGTAGATATATTTAGCAACAATTTTGGTGAATTTTTCACGTCACAACATAAAATGTATGGCAATGGCAACTAATTTTTTTGATCAGTAGTGTATGGCAACTTATTTATCTAATCCATTTCTCTATCTCCAATTTTTTTCTTAGTTACTTACGTCTCATTTTGTCAATTCAAAGCATCTAGTTTAATTCCAACGCAATCTAATTAGTTAAGTAAAGGATAAAACCATGTTTTACAAGAAAATATCCTCTCAAGTTTTCCCTTTTAGGGACAGAAGAAGTATATCGAGCCAAGGTCAAGTTGCAAAAAAGTTTAGTTTGAACTTGAGACGAGTTTTGAGATGAGCTATTTCTTAATGAGTAGAATACTCAGCTCGACTCAATTTTCAATCCTACACTCCTACTACAGATGATTTTCAAGCTGGGAATAAAGGACACGGCTACTTAAATTAAAGCAATCGAGGAAAACCTAAAAATAGATGGGACAGTTTGTGAAGGAATAAATGGACGACGTATTGATAGTTCTAATTCTTCAGTCAAAAAATAGAATATGTTTCTTCAGTCAAAAAAAAATGTATTTATGTTTCAATTGAATTGCCGTCAGCTAAGAAAATCCCTTCAATTATATAACGGCAGGACTCGTTGTGTCCTTTTTTTATGTGAAAGCTTTCTTCATTTTCTTTATACGAAACAATAGTAATTTTCAATAAAACTTTGTTTTGAAAGGAATAATAGAAAATCAGGTGGAGATCACTTTTGAATGATATCGACAAATCATAAAGTTATTTTTACACTTCTTTGGATTGTGAAAGAAAAGGACTTTCTGTATAACACGAATATAAATTTGGTGATAATAACGTACAATATTGCACCTTGCTCACCCCAGAGCATACTATAATCTAATCTAATAAAATTACATTTTGATATACTCTCACACCTTCAATAAACACAATAGACACATCTGATTAAACAGAGCGTTGGCAGGTTTTTCAAAATCACAGTGATAAAGGAACAAAAAACTGAGGAAACTAGAACAATGGGAACCGTAAACTAGTATTATCAAATTCCACATTCAAGAATATGGCTAGTGCAGAAATTGAATAGTATATTCTCCATTTTCAGCAAAGAGTTTTCATCATTAACTAATAAAGTATTGTATCTCAATATCTAAAAGCATAGTTAATAAAAGGTTCCTATCAAATAATGAAGATTTTTGGTTGCTCTTCATGTTTTTTTTAATCAAAATCGAACAGGGTTCATGAATTAAGAGCACAAGAACTCTTAGCTACCCCACCGGCCACCACCACCTACAATGGAAAGGTATCAAAGCAACACATCAAATAGTAAATCCTCATAGCACATAATAAAGAACTTGCATGATGCTGAAACAAAGATGATGTGCAGTGTAGTAGAAGAGGCTCATAACTGAAATCATAATAAGATTCTAAAACCTTCTGAGATATCAGCAAAACAATCCTCCCAAACACCTAAAAATAATTAATAAATGCTTTTTGGGCACCCAACATACTCAAATTCCCTAGCTTGTCATTTGATGCACTTGAAACTTTCAGGAAATCAATTTTCATTGCTAAGTATGAAATCCCAAGCTATGTCAACTTGTGGAGCTACATGTAACATATGTATTGAACATTGCAATGGCATAACTTGCTTATTCGTTCCATTACTTACCAGGTAATGATGCTGATTACAGTACTTGCCTTTCTTAATTTACATTGTTAATTATTAAAAAATTTACAAAAATTTTACTCGAATATGCAGAGACTCTTGAATACAAAAGTGATGATATATGACCATAAAAACTAAGGCATGTAACATGTAATGGCAAGATATAATACAAACATAAGAATGTTTAGAAGATAAATGAGATACCATTACCATTCTCTATTGGAGTCATATGTGACGCTTTCCACCGATCTTTCCCTTACTGCCCTTACCGCGACGCTTGCTTTTAGACATTTTAAATCCCTTTTTGGATTTCTTCCCTATTTTACCAACAGGCTTCAAGGAAGCCGTGATTTGACTTCCATCAGCCATCTCCAAATCTGGAAAAATTCAAATCAAATACAGTATATTATATTTTTTTGCCAAGCAACCAAATGCCAATGCATAATTAAAGAAAGTATCAATTTTAGATTTTTCTTTAACAAAACAATTATACTATGATAAGTCACACCACAATTGACAATAGTTTTGTAAATTTGCCACTACTCTTCTTAGTCATGGTTTTGTGCAGTCCGAAAATGACTATCCAACAAAGGCATTTCACTAACTCAGAGGAAATATACTTTTTCTTTCCCTACTAGAAGACACAGGTTTCCTAGCCTAGAGTGTGCCACACTGCCAATGGAGCCTAATCTCACGCTAGATGATGGTGATCTTCTCCTGGGTCCTTCACTATAAAGAAGGTTAATTGGGTGCCTAGTGTACCTAATTATCTCTAGGCCAGATATTAGTTACTCAGTCGATAATTTGAGTCAATATATGCAAGCCCCTCCTTCGTTCTCCTCATTTGGATGCAATTCATCATCTATCACAATACCTTACCACGGATGTTATTTTCTGCTGCAAATTCCCTTAATCTCACTGATGCACATTGGGGAAGTTGCTTACACTCCACTATTGGTTTCTGTGTATTCCTTGGTGATGGATTGATTTCATGGAAATTAAAGAAACAACCAACAGTTTGAAAATCTTCTACAGAAGCTGAATACATGGGCCTGTCATCTGTTACTAGTGAAATTGTTTCCTTCACTTTGATGTTCACATTGACTATCACGTTATTCGTTGTGAATTGGTTCCATCTGACCTAATTAAATTGGTTCATGTCAAAAGCCAACACCACCAACTAGCTAACATTTTCACTAAATCTTATCTCTACCTACTGCATCCTTTACTTCCTTCATTTGCAAGTTGGGAATGTTGGATAGGGGAACTAGACCTAACTTATCCAAGTTAGTTATTTATTTCAGTAAATTGCAATCTGCTATTCAATTCTTCTTTCAGTAATTCAATTCTATTTCAACTTGCTGTATGAATCCGAGCTCATATATAAGCTCAATTGTATTGTATTCCGTTTAAGAATCATTGAAATGATAATCATCCAAAGCAGAGAGGGACTACAAAACATTCACAAATAACAGCAATATCAAGTGGAGTCAATTTAATGCATTCTGACATATATATTTACAAAATAAAATTCTTCCATAAAAACCAACACAAGACAAGATTGGAAGTTTTCATCTAGAATAACATAAATCCACAAATTCGACAGAAAGAAAGTAGAGAGAAGTAGTATGATACCCATGCTGTTGTTGGTGATGGTTGAAGTGGAGGCATCCATGGCAGTCTTTGATGGAAGAGCAACAGGCAGTTTAGGTGCAGCAAGGGCAGCTTCTTGGGCTGCTAATTTAGCAGCTTCTTTTTTATCATAATAAGGCGCAACAATCTCTCTCCTAATAGCCTTCAGCCTCTTCTCCCTCTTTGATCTCAACGACTTTGCCATTCTCTTTCACCTTCCACTGCTGCTTCAATTTCGCTCTGTTTGGAACCCAACGAACAAGGTTTGAATTTTATTTTAATGTCTTTAACATTGTAGTCAGTATAACTAAGAAAACGTCAAAAACAGATGATGCAGAAATTGAAGATAAAGAGAAAGAACGCAACGGTGTTTGATTACCTGGTTGGGTTTGAGGAGGTAACTGGCTTCGAACTTCGAACTTCGAACGAAACTGAAGCGGCTGTTTCAAGTATAGCGTGAAGGAAAAGAAGCAGTGGCGGTGGAAACAAAAGAGAGAGAGTCGAAACCTAAAGAGGGTAGAAATGTCTTTTCGATTAAAGGAATTTGGGCTAGGCCTATTTATGGATTGGATGGCCGCCTTCACTTAGTGCTACCCGCACCCCTTTTTCTAGGATTTGGGTCCTCTACTTCTCTACAATTGGCTTGTGTCTACATCTCTATCTTTCATTTTCTTTAAAAAAAAAAAAATTAAACAAAATTAATTAAGGACTAGGATTTTATGTTAAGTACATCTAATGGTTAATTTTATAGGACTAAGATCATAATCCCTTTTTCTAGCAAAACACTTTCCAATAAAATATGGAGACGGACAATGCAGTGTCATGCTCAAATTTGCTCATTGTCACTCGTAATAAAAGGGGAGGGTGTGGATATCACTCTTTCTTTTTATAACTTGGTTTTCAAAATTATATTGTGTTATTGGTGCACGATCTTCTGACTAGGTGTACCCAGTTTTGTTGGTCTATGTGATTCTCCCCTTTTAATAGATTTTTGCTAACTCAAAACTCAAATTTGAGATCTTAATATAAATAATCTGAATCTAATTACCATTTGGATCGAACATTGTTGGTGTTTTCAAAATTATTATTATTATACAAGTAATACTAGTAAAAGAAGAACAAAAGGTTAAGATAAATCTCTCTTTATTAATAGATAGTCGCATCTTTTAAGAGGTTTTGGTGGGAAAATTTTATTCCACCCTTTACCAATATACCTCTCATTTTATACCCCACTGTTTACCAATATACTCCACTCTATATTTTTGGACCGACATACCCCCACTCTATATTTTGTGTCCCACCATTTACCAATATACCCTCATTTTTGTACCCCACTGTTTACCAATATACCCCCACTATATAATTTTTTGGTGACATACCACGATAAATTTTTTATTTGTCCAACACTATTTTTTTATTCACTTTTGGTGGGAAAATTTTATTCCCACCATTTACCAATATACTACTCTCATTTTGTCACTCACTCTCCAATATACCCCCACACTCTATATTTTGGACCGACATACCCACGACAAATTTTTTTTTTTGTCCAACACTCTTTTTTTTTATCCATTTTTGTGGGAAAATTTTATTCCCACTATTTACCAATATACCCCTCATTTGTACCCCCCATTGTTTACCAATATACCCCCACTCTATATTTTTGGACCGACATAACCCCACTCTATATTTTGTACCCCACCATTTACCAATATACCCTCATTTTGTGTACTCACTATTTACCAATATACCCCCACTCTATATTGTTGGACCGACATACCACGACAAATTTTGTTTGTCCAACACTTTTTTTTATTATCAAAATGTACACTCTCATTTTGTACCCATTGCTTACCAATATACACACTCTATATTTTTGGACCGACATTATTGTCTCATCCCACCAAGGGCTATTGTTGCCTCTTCGCCTTATATATATGTGTTGCGTATTTTTATACCCCTTATAAAATGTTGATGTTTTTTCAAACTACATCCAGGCGCATTAATCATCTCCACGCGTGCATCATGCGTAATTTAACCAATAGTTGACATCCATTTTTTTAACTATTTTGCCCTCATTATTGTTAAAGAGTGTTTTTATTACATTTCTCACATTCTAAATCACCATCATGCGTTGGTTCAGTATCTTGCAAATATATCATATATAAAAGACAACCATGTTAACATAAAAATTTTATTCTATGTTTAGTTGTAAATTATCAATTCGTATCAACCACTAAGTTTGTAATACATAATTTTTTATTTTTTTTTTTTTCACAACTTATAACCACGTCCCGTGCATCGCATGTGTAAATAAGTCATCTATATAATGAGCTTTTGGACACGCCTGACTTCATCCACCAAGGGTTATTGTTGCTATGTGTTGTGTATTTTTACGCCCCTTATAAAATGTTAATGTTTTTTCGAAACTACATCTGTAGGCCTATTAATCACCTCCCCGTGCATAGCATGGGTGTGTGTCCTGGTTGTTGTTAAATGAAGGGTGGGTGATGTTGGGTTGAGATAAGATGGATAGGATGGGGAAGATTATATTACATGGCAGAAATTGAACCACAATCGTTGTTAACTGAACTGAACCCAAAGAAACCGATGGGCATCATCATCATCATATCCTGAATCATCATCAAATCAGGTGGAGATGAGTTCAGTGGCGGCATATTCAGTTGGTACTACTTCCCTAAAAACTAACTATTCATCATCACCATCCAAATCACCACCTCTTCTTCTTCTTCATATAACAACATGTGCTGCCCAACCCCAACCCTTCAGAATGAAGAGGCAACTGAAGAGACGAGAGGCAGCAATAGGCATTGCCTTCAGTTTTGGCCTTCTTCATACTTTCTTACAACCACAGCCACCTGCAGCAGAAGCAGCTGAAGTAGTAGTAGTAGTTCCGTGTGAAGAATTAACGGAGGCTCCTTCAGGCCTTGCATTTTGTGACACTAAATTGGGCACCGGTCCTCAGCCTGTTAAGGGACAGCTTATTAAGGTAACCTACCTAACCCTTTCTTTTCATGTGATATTCCATTACTGTCACTCATACACCCTACCTTCCTTTATTGGCACTGACAGGCACATTATGTTGGGAGATTGGAGAATGGCAAAGTTTTTGATAGCAGCTACGATCGTGGCAAGCCTCTTACCTTTCGCGTTGGTGTTGGAGAGGTATCTTACTTTCATATATATCTTGCCTTGTCTTGCCTGCCTGTTATAATTCTGTATTAAATTAGTGATGAATTAATGTGTCATATTATATTATAGGTTATCAAAGGATGGGATGAAGGAATTTTAGGAGGTGATGGAGTTCCTCCCATGCTTCCAGGTACTACTTTACTTCTTTTTATCAATCTTTGTTATACATTTATTTTATTTGAAGGTCAAGTTATTTATTCTTTTCTCTATCTAACATAGGAGGGAAACGTACATTGAAGCTTCCTCCACAACTTGGATATGGCTCTAGAGGTGCTGGTTGTAGAGGAGGCAAGTACTCTCTCCCTTTTTTTTCTCCTCTCTTTAATTTGGCTGCTGCTAAAAATTACTTTGCCATTATTGTCACACATATATTGTGTGAAAAATAAAGAAAAATTTGATTTGATAGGGTTTATGTTAGTCTTTTATCTTCAAGTTGGTAGTAACTACTTAAATATCTCCTAAACTTATATGGACTTGTTAAGTATATAAAGTTTGCAGAACCTATTTCTTAATTATATATAGAGAGAGAGAGAGATTGGTTTTTACATGTATTTTCTGCATTTTATTTTCTTTACCATTTTTCTTAGCCAAACAGAAATTTATACCTAATTTTGATGCAGGTTCATGTGTCATTCCTCCTGATTCCGTACTCTTATTCGATGTGGAGTTTGTTAGCAAAGCATGATTTACTTAATTACTAGTCAAGTTGGCTTCCTTTCTCATGGAGGAGATTGGAGCTTAGATTAATATTGTTTTGTCCCTTTTGATTTACATCTTCAACTGTGATATTATCCAATGCAAAGTGATCATAATTTCAGCAATGTAATCCATAGTATAGAGGAGCAATTCTAACAGTTCCACCACAACCCTGATTTCCAAATTAAAGATTGCAGCGGATGAGGCTCAATTAACGGTGGAAGACTCTTGATCATTGTTTCTGAAAGAAATACCAGCTCCTCCTTAATCTGAGAGAGATTACAGAGCTCTTTGAGCTTTTGATAGTCTAATGAATGACCTGAAACTTACTCGGCATTAGGACCTCTATTATATATGATCTAATGCTCACCCTTGTTACCGCCTTTTCGGCTAGATTGGGCTCCTTATCTCGGAGCATTCTTATCACGAGCCGGATACATAGAATGGATTGAGACCTTTTACCCGTCATGAGCCGACTCCCCTTTAGGCTGGGTAGGAAAACAACAGTCCAATCATGTTCTTGTTTTGCTTGTTGAATATGTTTTATAATCAATCTCTGTTTGTCACAGACTTGGCTGTGCTTATGCAGTTACAGTGATAATCTCTGTAGCACCGACACTTTCAATTAAAAACGTGTCTGGTGTCTGACACGTGTCATGTCGGTCACCGACACAGACACTTCAATTACACCCATTTTTGAAATTATTATCGGTGTCTACGTGTGCGTGTCCGTGTCGGTACTTCGTAGGTGATAAATGAGTCACAATGGTGGTATTCACTTCTATGAATCATAATTAGTTTCCAACTTACAAAGAAAGGGTGAGCTTTGTGGCTGCTCAAGCATTTGTTTTGTGGGATAGAAAGGGTAAGCTTGTATTTTGGTAATTCTTTTGTTTCCTGTTTAGCACCAGTGGGGACTAATATGTCTATAGTACTAAGGTAATGAATGGCATTGGCAGCATGTGCACACACAAAATTTTGTAAATAATTACTCGTACCCATGTCTTAACTCATTAAATGGATAATTATCCTATCCATTATGAATAAATTTTGTGAGTATCCATAGGTATAGGGTGTTGCTTTTCCCACGCTCACTCCTACTCAAAACACACCCTATAAGGGTGTGAAATGACCAAAAGACCAGCCAAAACGTCTTTTTTTTTCAAGAATTTTCACGTGTTCGAACAGGTTCGAATGACATCGTTCGAGTGTGTTAAATTTTGACTTCACACCCTTTTGGGTGTTTTTCACCTGTTCGCATGAGGTCGTATGAAACATTCGCAACTTGTCGAACACGTCGAACGACATCGTTCGAGTGTGTTAAATTTTGACTTCACACCTCTTGGCGTTTTTCACACTGTTCGCATGAGGTCGTGCGGGACTTTCAACGAGTTGTTGAACGATCATTAAACACGCGTCTCACGCGGTGTTTCGCGCAAGATTATTTTGGAATAAAATTTGTTAAGGGTGTGAAAGAGTAGGAGGAGAGTGGAAAAGCAAAGCCCTAGGTATATTACTCGGGGCCATCTAGGAAATAATTAAAAAGGGTTCACATACTATAAGCAGATGCTCATACTGAGAAGCTACGCATTATTATTATTGTTATATATACACCTAAGTTTCGTAGGATAAATACGAACAAAAGGCCACTCAAGAGCACTTGGATGAGATGGTAAAGTCTCTTAGAACTTTAATCAAGTCGGGATCGAATCAAATGCAGGCATGCAAAGCAGATGTTAAATCTCTTGAGGAGAGCTTTGCCGCTAATTGTGGTCTCTACCTGGCTCGAGGATTAGTCTCTGTGATTCTTGTATGAGAGGATCTGATTTATACCAAAAAAAAAAAATACGAAAAAAAGGCCATACAAGCTATGAAACAAAACAATAAAAATAACATTAAAGATGAAGGTGTTTATGCTGTAGACAAAGCCTCAACCAGTTTACAGGGAGGATTATAAGATGCTATCAATCAAATAAATTACAATTGAAATGCTATATGATCATCTATCATGTTATTTATCTTTCTTTTTAAATATCTCAAACACATATCACTGTAAAGATTTTGCCCTTCAAAATCCTCATCGAAAGATACCTCAAAGAATCCTGATCCCACGCTGGTTTTCAAAGTACAGCCAATACAAAGAAAGGTTAATTTTCTATCAGATTTTCTGTTTTCTAACATCAACTTATGTTCCACAGAAAGGACAAAAAAGTGTTTTCATCGTAGTTATTATCTCAACATTCTTTATTCTTCCTTCATTTATTAATGTTTTCATTTCTGGCTAATTTAGTTAGAATTGGATGTGTATTCTATTATTAATCACTCAACCCTTACTTGGAGTCGAGATACCAAAGTTTTCTACATTCGTATAAGTTATAACAAAAGTTAAAATTGACTTATGCATCCTAATTAGATTAAACATTTCTTCTTAGCTTATGACAGATTTGGAACAATGGACACAAACAAACCAAGATAACATTAATTAGCAAAACTTTCATGATTTATTAGGACAACAGTTCCATTATTGAGTAGCCAAAAGACAGACTCAAACCAGAAGAAGACCATCCTTTTGGAGTTGGCAAAAGGGTTTCGTGCAACTAATACGAAAAGCAACAAAAGGACATAAGATTTGGTAACTCAAAACAAAAACATTGACATGAAATATATAGAATTCAATTGAATATCCTGGTCCCCTAACTTGTTATTGTATTCCATTATAAAACAGAAACAGAAGAAGGGTTAGTTGAAACTTACTTCACCATGCTTGCGTAGTAATGATAATATACTCCTTTGACTTTGTATTATACAATGCTTACCAACTACTGTAGTTTCAAAAAAGGATATTGAACTGCTCACTTTTTTCACTACTCTCTCAATTCATTTATGTTGAGCTAGCTAGCTACGACACTGAATAAGGGAAACCCACTACAACTATCTATGGATCACTCACCTACTGTTTTATTGCTTATGCATACATGCAACTATTTCTTTTCCTTATATTTCCCATTGCTGTTTACTTTCTCAATATCTCTCCCTCTTCTTCTTACGCATGCAGCAGATACTCACATTACTACACAATCATCTATCTATCTATCTATTTGCTCTCACCATAAAACCATATCTACCCCATGCAATATCACTATATCACACCATTAACAACAATATCACTAATCCTATTGCAAAGTTGAGTCTTTTCTATAATGAAGATTTTACTTGTGTGTTTTTTTTCTATGTTACTACTAGTAATTGGTGAGGGTAACTTAGATAAAGATACAACTTTGAAAGTGCTTTTAGAAGTGAAAAAGTCATTTGTTGAAGACCCAGAAAATATTTTGAGTGATTGGTCAGAGAACAACTCTGACTATTGTAGTTGGAGAGGAGTGTCATGTGGATTGAACAACTCGTTGGTCGCAGAACTCAACCTTGCTGACTCGTCACTCACTGGGTCAATTTCACCTTCACTCGGTAGTTTACAAAACTTGGTCCACCTTGATCTCTCTTCCAATAGCCTCACAGGTCCAATTCCAGGAAATCTCTCTACACTTGTTTCCTTGGAATATTTGCTTCTTTTCTCTAATCAACTCACTGGTTCTATTCCCACTGAGTTAGGCTCGCTGACTAGTCTCCGAGTCATGCGACTCGGTAACAATGAACTAACGGGTATGATTCCCGCGTCATTTGGGAACCTTTCTAATTTGGTTACTCTTGGTCTGGCTTCATGTGAACTCACTGGGTCGATTCCATCTGAACTCGGTCAACTCAGTTTCATGGAGAAATTGATTCTGGATGAAAACGAGTTGATAGGTCCGATTCCGTCCGAGTTGGGGAACTGCTCAAGCCTCACCAATTTCACTGCTTCCAACAACAAACTCAACGGCTCAATTCCGAGTGAACTGGGTCAACTCAAGAATCTACAACTTCTCAACCTTGGCAATAACAGTTTATCAGGGGAGATACCGAGTCAACTCGGTGAAATGAATTCACTCATTTACCTCAATTTCATGGGAAACCAACTTGAGGGTACAATTCCACCGTCTTTAGCTCAACTGGGTAAGCTTCAAACTCTTGACTTGTCTATGAATAAGCTCACCGGAGGAATTCCAAAGGAGTTTGGCAACATGAGTGAACTATCTTACATGGTTCTTTCTGTTAACAACCTTAATAGTGTGATACCAAAAACTATATGTTCCAATGCAACAAATTTGGAACATTTAATGTTATCAGAAAGTGGACTTTTTGGTGAGATACCAGTTGAGTTGAATCAGTGTCATTCACTGAAACAACTTGATTTGTCTAACAATTCACTCAATGGGTCAATACCTCTTCAGCTGTATGAGTTGATTGGGTTAACTGATCTCTCTCTCAACAACAACAGTTTGGTTGGTTCTATCTCTCCTTTTATAGGTAACCTCAGTAACTTGAAATCACTTGCTTTGTTTCACAACAATTTGCAAGGTGTTTTGCCTAGAGAGATTGGAATGCTTAGCAAGTTGGAAATTTTGTATCTTTATGATAATCAATTATCTGGGGTTATACCTTTAGAGATTGGTAACTGTTCAAGTTTGCAGATGATTGATTTCTTTGGAAACCGTTTTAGTGGGGAGATTCCTATTACTATTGGAAGGCTCAAAGAGTTGAACTTCATTCATCTTAGACAGAATGAGCTTGTGGGTGAAATTCCTGCCACTTTGGGTAAATGTCATAAGCTGAATATCTTGGATTTGGCTGATAATCAACTTTCTGGTGCAATTCCTGCTACATTTGGATTCCTTAAGTCATTGCAGCAGCTCATGCTTTACAACAATTCTCTTGAAGGTAGCCTCCCTCACCAACTGAAATATGTAGCAAACTTGACTAGAGTGAACCTTTCAAAGAACAGATTGAATGGTAGTATAGCTGCACTGTGTAGCTCTCGATTGTTTCTTTCTTTCGATGTTACCAACAATGAGTTCAACGGTGAAATTCCGCCTCAGTTGGGAAACTCACACTCCCTTCAGAGGCTAAGATTAGGTAACAACAAATTTTCCGGTGAAATTCCTGGGACGTTGGGAAAAATCCACGAGTTGTCGTTGTTAGACCTCTCTGGAAACTCACTCACCGGTCCAATACCAGCAGAGCTTTCTTTGTGTAAAAAACTGGCTTACATTGATATGACTGGTAATTTTCATTTTGGGGAAGTACCATCATGGCTTGGAGATTTGCCTCAGTTAGGAGAGCTTAAACTCTCCTCCAATAATTTTTCTGGACCTCTTCCATTAGACCTATTCAAATGTTCCAATTTACTAGTTCTCTCACTAAATGATAACTCACTCAATGGAAGTCTCCCAAGTAATATTGGTGACCTTGCATATCTTAATGTCCTTAGACTTGACCACAATAAGTTATTTGGACCAATCCCTCAGGAGATAGGTAAGTTGAGCAAGCTTTATGAACTCCAGCTCTCAAGGAATAACTTCAATGGTGAGGTGCCAAATGAGATAGGGAAACTTCAAAATCTCCAAATCATTTTGGACATAAGTTACAACAATCTCTCAGGTCACATCCCATCTTCTCTAGGGACACTTTCAAAATTAGAAGCACTTGATCTTTCACACAATCAACTTACTGGAGAAATCCCTCCACAAGTTGGTGAAATGACCAGCTTGGGAAAGCTTGACCTCTCTTACAACAACCTTCAAGGAAAGTTGGACAAGCGGTTCTCTCGCTGGCCAGATAAGGCATTTGAAGGGAATCTACATCTTTGCGGAAGCCCTCTTGACCGATGTGACAGTGATCATAGTCAACAACCAAGGTTAAGTGATTCATTAGTAGTGATAATATCTGTCATCTCAACATTAGGTGCAGTCGCGCTATTGATACTTTCAGTGAGACTCTTCTGCAAAAACAAGCAAGAATTTTTAAGGCAAGACAGCAAAGTAACTTATCTCTTCTCTTCCTCTTCATCACAAGCACAGAGACGACCGTTGTTTCAACTTAATGCTACTGGAAAGCGAGATTTCAGGTGGGAAGATATCATGGATGCAACGAACAACTTAAATGATGACTTCATGATTGGTTCAGGAGGTTCAGGGAAAATCTACAAAGCTGAATTGGCCACTGGTGAAACAATTGCTGTTAAGAAAATTTCATCAAAAGATGAACTTCTTTTGAACAAAAGCTTTGTAAGAGAAGTTAAGACACTGGGGAGAATAAGACATAGACATCTAGTGAAGCTAATAGGATTTTGTAACAATAGAAACAAAGGAGCAGATTGGAATTTGTTGATATATGAGTACATGGAAAATGGAAGTTTATGGGATTGGCTTCATGGGAAACCAACCAATGTGAGCAAAATAAGGAATAGTCTTGATTGGGAGACAAGGTTCAAAATTGCTGTGGGATTGGCTCAAGGAGTTGAGTACCTGCATCATGATTGTGTTCCAAAGATCATTCACAGGGACGTTAAATCAAGCAATATATTGCTAGATTCTAAAATGGAGGCACACTTGGGAGATTTTGGATTGGCAAAAGAACTCATTGAGAATCATGACTCTATTACTGAGTCCAACTCTTGTTTTGCTGGATCTTATGGCTACATGGCTCCAGGTAATTATTAAACTATTGACTACTGATTTGAATATTGACTTGGATCTAAAATTATATTTTAGTTTAACTTCAACCAGTGAATAAACTTGTTTTGCAGAATATGCCTTCTCTTTGGGAGCAACAGAAAAAAGTGATGTTTACAGTATGGGAATAGTGCTTATGGAACTTGTGAGTGGTAAAATGCCAACAAGTGACACTTTTGGAGCAGAGATGGACATGGTAAGATGGGTGGAAATGCATATTAATATGCATGGCTCTGCAAGTGAGAAATTGATAGATCCTCAATTGAAACCTCTTTTACCTGGTGAAGAGTTTGCTGCAATCCAAGTGCTTGAGATAGCCTTGCAATGCACCAAAGCTACACCACAAGAGAGACAATCTTCAAGGAAAATATGTGATCTTCTCCTCCATGTATTCAATAACAGAAAGATGGGTTTTGAGAAGATGAATGTTGATCGTTGTAAGTAAATTTGTTTGAAAGGATTGAAAACAATCCTAAGAATTACAACTAACAGCCAGAATTGGTGGCGCTTCCATTAATTTTCGTTGTGAATTATATACTAGTTTCTTCTAAATATGAGACAATATGAATACGTTTTGTCCTAGAACTACACGCTAAATATTCTAAAGAAAATAGTGATTCTGAATCGTATATTTTGCCTTCTGAGAAACACTGATATAGTTTCCTATTGTTGTTCCTCTTAGAAATACATATATCATTTTCCCGTTGTAAATCCTACAGAGTAGTAACTCCATTCGACAGTTATCAACTCATTCAGACAAAATTTTGGTTGGAAAATTTTGACTCTCACATACCAGATACCACATTGCATCCTTATGAAACCAGAGCTAAGCTCTAATTAATAATTTACAAATCCCTGCTCCAAAGAGCTGTTTCATTCTCCAAAATTACCAAACTCATGACATGCACACATTACATGGTATTGATGTTACAGTTACAGTGATAACAAACAAAGGAAGTTATTGGATTGATCATCCTGTTAATGAAGCATAAGCCCTTAACAACATTTAATTTCTGAAACTTGTGCAAAAAATAGATTGATTAGCATAAAAAGGCAAAACTGCCTTACAAACATAGCAACAGGAAACCCAAAAATAAAGGTAACAAGTTCAACTCATTACATTATTATTTTCATCAA